>CM076580.1:1500699640-1501339470 GCA_034641835.2 Pinus albicaulis | reverse complement strand
TTCGTTCAACATATTCTTGTTTTGTCTATTGGATGCATGGAGTAAATCTTGTTTTTTTCTACTGTTTAATGTCTTCTAATGAATAGATCTAGATTTTTGCAGCATTATCTTGATCACCTAACTGCAGATCTGAAGATATTGACAACCATATTTTCTATTAGGGTTGTTGTTATGCACAGTTAAAGTGGTTTTTTTTCGTACACTTGGAATTAAGATTCATACTAACACTAAATATAAGAAAGATAAATACGTGGATTTTTGTATGTTTAGGGTGCAAAGTCCTTAATATTTAAAATATAAAGGTGTGGAATCTTGAATCTTTGGAGTAGATTAGGGCATGGAGTCTGTTGTCACTCATTAGTTTAAACAATTTCATTTGATAAGGTTCATGTTGTCTCATAATTCATTTGCATGAAATTGACTGAAAAGAATTGCATTTGGTGATATCCAACATAAGTCTAAAACCCATCCCAAACCATGTTATATCATGTCAAATAAAACTAATATCATCTAGTTGTCAGTCCCATGCATTTTAATCCCAAAATATTACACCTGCCATTTTTTCATAGTTTCGTAGCGAATTACAAGGAAAATCAACAGATTTCGCTATGAAACTGCCTAACAGTTTTGTTGCGAATCTGTCAGCAGCTAAACCATTTTCTCTATGAAACTGGATTTTTTTGCAAAAAGTGTCAGAGTGGTGTGAGGTGTCAATTTTTTATTAGACAAGTAAAGGATGAGGTAATTTGATTTCATTATGATGATTCCAAAACATGCATAGGCTTATTTTTCTGTCATTATTGTCTTTTATGGTCACATGTTCCATCATCAAAATCCGAGTTGTCAAATAATATTTAAAAAATTTACCCCAAGTTTCTCTTTGTCATTTACTGTTCAATCCTTTCATGATAAGTATCCCATTGTCGATATTTGAGAGCTTCTTCACCACACAAAGTAGGTTGTTGTTCGAATTTGGTTCTGCAGGTGTCATCAACAAGCGAATTAGCGAAGAGTATAAAGCATCATGGCATCGAAGAAGAAAAAAAATAAGGGTGGTCATTGTGTAAGGTATGAACCCATGGATTTGAAGCTGCTGAATGAAGATCTTGCTCCTATGGAGGCTTTCAGGAAGACAAGATTCCTATAGTTCTACCAGAAATTGCACGATTTCCATGCACAGGATTCAAAAGACTTTGCCATCAATTTTATAGGGACAACATCAAAGGTTGGGATTTTGAATCTCACAGTGTCACTAGAGATAATATCACAAGCTACAGAAATTCCTAGAAGTGGTGAAGAATGGTTTAAAGGCACAAAGTTCAGAATGCAAGCTTGTGAAGAGTTTCTCAAGCAGGGGCACAAAGGAGTTGATATGACCAATGGCATCCCCAAGAGTTGTATGAAAGAAAATTATGCAAAGCTATTGTTGGTGATCCAAAAACACTTCACCTGCGAAGGGATATTCCACATGGTTTATTCTTACCATATTAGACACCTTTTGCATTTTTTTGGTAAGCAACCCCTTGACCTACCCTTATTTTTATGCAAGAGTTTGTGAAAGATGTTAGATAGAGTTCAGGTAAAGTTAGAAGGTAATGAGACATCATTATTTCACCATAGTCTGATAAAACTGTTAGTGCTGGAAGAGTTGAAAAGGTTAAACAGATATTGGACCTCTTTTCTATTTATGAGTGGGTATGAAGTAGATGTAGTGACTCCAAAGAAATTTTTAAGACCTAATACTACTACATCCTCTACATCCCCATCTGCAACACAAGATATTGGTGAAGAAGCAAGATAGTTTCCTATAGTACCAATGGACATTGAAGAAGAATCTTTGCAAGAAACTGATATCCCTCAGCCAACACCTACAAAACAGAAGATTAGCAAACAAAGCAGTAATAGAATAACAAGGAGTCAGACATTGACCAAATGAAATTTGGAAGACATTCTACATGCAATAGATATTGAGGAGTCCCCAATAGTGCACACAGAAGACATTGAAGGTGATGGAAGAAAATTGAAGAAAGGTAAGTCTATCAAGAAATTGGATTTTGCAGGAGAGGATGCTGGATTCATATTTCAGACAAGGAAGCCAATGACCAGGTTTGAAAAGAAGGCCATGGAGAGAAAAAGGGAAAAGAAAGTTAGTGAAGGTATGTAGCCAGAAAACATCATAGATTTATCCCCAGCAGCAGAAGAAGTTGTCACCATGCAGAGAAAGGGAAAGGAGAAGATGATTAAAAAATAAAAAACAGAACTCCTCATAGAACAACTGAGAGAAGCAAGAGAATAAATACTTGAGTTGAAATTTGAAGCAGAGAATCACAAGTCTGAAAATATTGAGTTTGATCAGATGATGAAGAAATGGGATAGTCAACTCTCAAATGTTTCATAATCTATGAGTAATGCCAAAAGATTGCTGAAAAGGACCCAACCTCTAAGACTTATAGCCAAACACACTAGGAGGATGAATCTGCACCTACAAGTTGAAAAAAGATCATTAAAAAATCAAGTGAAAGATCTTTAGGAAAAAATGGACATTATTCAAGATGAGTTGGAGAAGAAAGGACATAAAATGAAAGTGATTGAAGAACCTTAAGGTCAACCTATTGTTAATGAAGATGAAACTCCCAAAGATTGAAGAGTTGAGCTGAGACATTTTTCTTAAGGTTTATAGCTTGCATGGGACATAAATTTTGGCTCAGAAGATCAAATTTTGAAAAAAATCACAAAATCTGCAAATTCTGCATTGTTAGGAAGTTTCGTAGTGAGCTCCAGGCATGAAGGCGGAAAAATGCTACGAAATTTTTGAAAATTCTCTTTTGGCTTTAAAATCAGTTTTATGAATAATTTAGGAGGGAGCTTGAATGTATTTAGATATTTTTTCATAACAATTTTTTTTTACCATCAGGGGTGGTAGAAGGAAGGGTGAAAAGGCAGAAACCAGTTCGCTACCAAACTGCGATACAAAAATGCCTAAAATGCTCTGTTTTGCAGCGAGGGGTTTTTGAAAGATTTTTGAAGGTTCAAAGGGCATATGGAAGATTAGACAACCATGTGGAGGCATCCAAACAGATGAGGATACATATCAACAAATTTTCATCACTCGACATGTGTACCTTTTGTACAAAACAACATGTCGACAAAATTGTAGTTGTTATTGATTCTTTCCTAGAAAATAGGATATCTGTTACTAAATTATTGGAAAGTGTATTTATGTCTTATTTCATGGATAATTCCATTCGATAACTTGATCCTTTACTATGTAATTATCCCACTATTAGAGAAGTGGAAGTAATAAATGTAATTAGAGTCCCATTAGGAGATAAACTCTTAAAGTGAATAGGTTTCTTTTTATGTTCCAGAAACATAGTTGTCCATTATGCTTAGCTGTCAGAGTTAAGGTTCGATGATCCAACATCCTATGCAATGTAAAAAGAGTCTATTTATAGAAATAAAATTAAATATCAAAGGGTTGGAGAATATTGTACTAAACTGCTACTCTGTAATAGTTTTTTCAGTTTCAGTAATATACAGTGATATTTGGCTTCTTTACCTCAGATTCGAAGGAGTTGTTCAATGTGTTGTATGTTCTATATCTTTCATGTTTAAATATCTGCAGTTAGTTTGATGTCTAATTACTCAGAACTCATGGTAACATGTGTAGAAATTTATCAATACAAGTGATGTATTGTCGGACTCTCTTGATATAAAAATTTTAAATCCACTGTTAAAAACATAGTCCTTCCACTTAATTCTTTGTGGAAATTAAATCGCCAATTGCAAACACATGAAGAAAAATCAATCGCACATAAAAGGATGTTTTACCGGGAAAGCTTAAAGATAAAAACCCCAAAGATCATATATTATGTAAATCATGGATCATGAAACAATCTCATACAAAGCTAAACTCATAGAGCTCTCAGTACAATCTACAATCGTCTCACACTGTCATGCAGAAATTTTCATATCTATGCACCAATTTCTTGCCTCATGATATCCTGCCTCCACTACGAAATCCCTATTGAAGAAGAACCTCTGAATTAATGATTACCTCCTTCCTTGACTGCGCAATCCTCATAAGAATCTCCAATGTGTGTGTAGATGCATTGAATGCACCACTATAGTCACAACTGATAGTCAACCAGACCCTGTTATAGCATCATTTCTCACTTTGACATGATTCATGATTGCTTTATGGCTTTTTGGGCACCCATTCCTACAGACTTGGACAAATTCACTTAAAAACAGTGGAAAATCCCTCATACGCGACTATGCCCATACTTTTCCGCGTGTATACGCGAGTTCAGCTAGACTTTTCCGCGTATGCCATTAAAATGATTAAAAATATATATATAAAATCCCTAATTTCGCGTTGGGTTGATGGTTACTCAGGTAGTTCAACCACCCCAGCCCGTGGCCAACTGTTTCCAACTGCTGAAACTACTTGGAGGGACTATAAAAAGCCCTCATGTGTATGGCCTAAGAGAGAGAGAGAGTTATCATTATTATACTCTGTTGGTATTCCCTATCCAAGTCCGATTCCCTGTGCCTCCTGCACTTTCCCAGTTCATTGGAGGAAACCCTTGTTTCCTTGAGATATACATCCCTTTATATGTTATCTCGTATGCACCAGTTTGGAAGGAGTCTTAGCGAGGCAAGGGCTGGACGGATCCGGACGACGGTCTGCGAAGGCCTTGGAAGGATCAGGTGATCTCTCCTCTTGATTACTTTTGTACGTACTATTTATAATACAGAAGTATCATGCCGTTCCCAAAATAAACGTGTTAGTGTATGCTTTAATGTATGAAGAATATTTGTTATACAAGCATTCATTATGATTATTTAATGTTTTATATAAATCTCACTAACATATAGAGTAGAAATATGCTGTACAAATTGTCCTTTGTGCTGGTTTCTTCTTGTATTTCAGGTTAAGGAGGAAGGACGGTTGCAGGGAGTTTGAACTCCACGTGGATCTACTTCAAACGTAGGACCAACGGGTAAACCTCTCATTCTGCTCTATTTAGTTTTTATGAATGTGCATGATTGTGTGAGTCTCTGTTAAGTAGTACGCCCCTGCTCTGTGGAGGTTGAATCCCAACCAACCTCTAGGGTGTTAATTCCCCGAAACAGACCCTTTCACCTATCTCTCCACTGGATCTCCACTGGATCTGACATGCAAGTAGTTAACTATTGTATTTCTTCAGTTGCATGTGAGACACTGCTTGTGAATTAATTAAATAATTAATTCACTGATCTCTCAGTAGTGTATCATGAGTGACAAATAGCATAACTGAGTTAATCTACTTTACAACTCACATAACTACACAACCAACTCTGTTACAACTTTGTATCACTTAGTTATAACGAAGTCCACCATGCATGAGTCACCAACCAACCTTGGAATGCATAATTCCTTCAGCTCACTAGTTTTCCACATCCGTTAACTGAAATCAAGTGCTCCAAATGAATAATTTATTATTTATTGTCTGATTATCATTAAGGGCTAATAATAATCGACATGCATTCTATTTTTAGATATGCGATCTATAAATAGACTTCGCCCATATCTCTAAAAATAGAAACTCATATAAATATAGAATTTTCTCAACCATATAGAATTAGTCTCCTGCTAATTTTAGAATATGCTCACCATTCTAAAAATATAATTACACCTAAAAATAGCCTGTGTGGGCCCCACCTAGTGTAGGTGCTGATTTTTCGCTAGGATCAAGGATGATGTTTTTGGATGCCACTTTCACTATTTCTTGTTGCAAAATCAACACTCCCTCTCAATAAGAAAGGAATGTCTTTGCATGCAACATGCAACTCCATGCATTCGCCTTGCAACCTTTGCAAGCACCCTGCAACTCCATGCATCTGCCTTGAAACTCTTGTATGAAAAACTTCCGAAACTGAATAGCCTCCAAACAACTCAATCAGTCTAATGCATCTATCATCAAAGTCCTTTGACTTCTGCTTAGCTACACACATGTCTTCAGGAACCACTGCGCTATTAAACTCTGCACCCATGCACTCTACACTTGCTGTCAACTTTGAACCATGCTCCAGTATCTGACATTGTCACTTTTATTTGACTGCATCAATCCAACTGATCATGCTACTGCTTCTTTGTGGGCTCCTCATAGCCAGGTTTAATTCATGAGATCCACACCATCTCAATGAATCCTGCCCAAAAATTTATTCTTATGATTACTCATGCATGTCGCCCCACCTCTTACCTGGTGGTATAGATGCATGCACTCCCTCTTCCCATCTGGCACAAAATTTATCTGCATGAGTGTTTGCTCCCACTCCATGATCCTCATCTTGTGGATGCTCAACATCCTGAGGTTAACTCTTACTTGCATGCAAATCCTGCTCCCTCTCAAGCTTTAATTGCATGGATTTCTCACACTTCCCAACAATTTTAAGCTCCATAGAAATCCCATCTACTTCAAGTCTATAGAGATTCTTAACTCAAATCCAAACCTTCTTGTCTTTCCCTGTTTCTTTGTGTTGCAGGAAAACTTTTCCTTCACTAAAGAGAACATCATAGCCTCTATCCTCTAACATTGCGACTGAGATTAAATTTTTCTTTAAACCTGGAACATGCACAACATATTTTAAATGAAAGAGTTTACCTGACACCCTCTGAAAGGTAATGGTACCAATGCCAGTCGCACTGTATTGTCCATCGTCTCCCAACTCAACATGCATATGGAGATATTTCTCCACCAAGTAACTGAAAAGTTTCTCATCTCCCGTCAAGTGAAAGGAAGCATCACTATCAAAGTACCATACTAATCCCAATGCACTAGACAAGATGCATGCGATCAATGATAAGTTAAGCTCAAATTGCGAGGCAAGAGCCTCACCAGCTGCAGCTCCAAAAACCATCTTGTTCTTCTTCTTATGTGGACAATTTGTGGCAATATGTCCAAACTCGTGATAGTGAAAACACTTCACTTTGGAAATGTTGTGCTCCTTGCCATCTTCTTCAGCCTCAGATTTAAAATGGAATTTCTTCCCCTTCTTCTTATTCACCTTGGAAGCCAAAGCACATTCCTCTTCATCATCATGCTTTGTTGAAGATCCATCCCTGGTGTTCCGCCTTATCTCCTCCTGCACTAGATCTGACCAAAGTCGCTCCCAATCCGATAGTTTTTTCGGTCCGTTGACAGAGTCTTCATAACTGTGCCAACTCTTAGGAAGTCCAAGAAGAGCCAATCTCACCAAATCATCATCAGAAACACTTACTCCTACACTCCCAAGGTCATCCCTACATTGGACAAACTTTGTTAAGTATACCATAATAGTGTCGTTCTTCTCCATCTTGATTTTTCTGAGTTTATCCTTCAACGCCAATTTCCTATGGTCGCTACTACTTTGGAAAATATCCATCAAATACTTCCACATAGCATATGGAGTGGCTTTCCCATGAATTTTTGACACAATATGGTCTTTCACACCTTCCAACAGAATCCTCCTCGCCCTTGCTACTTTCTTTTGCCATGCGTCAAGTACTGTAGCATCTGTCAAAGTGGGATTAGGAACATATCTGTTGATGAATTCCTTCAAGCCATTATATTCAAGCACCACCTCCATCATGTCCTTCCAGTATATGTAGTTCAAGCTTCCCTTGAGTGCATACTCCAACTGCAACCCATTGAAATCCATTTCAATGTTTACTTAGTTGTCGCACCGAGAAATTCTTGCAGCAAATTTGAATTGTTCCACCACAAAACTTAGCACTGCTTCAATATTGAAATATTCAGTGATTAACACTACTCTGATACCATGTAGAAATTTATCAATACAAGTGATGTATTTTCAGACTCTCCTGATCTAAAAATTTTAAATCTACTGTTAAATACAAATTCCTTCCACTTAATTCTTTGCAGAAATTAAATTTCCAATTGCAAACACATATTGAAAAATCAATCGCACATAACAAGATGTTTTACTGGGAAAGCTTAAAGGTAAAAACCCCAAATATCATATATTATGTATATCATGGATCATGATACAATCTCATATAAATCTTAGCTCATAGAGCTCTCAGTAAAATATACAATCATCTCACACTGTCATGCAGAAATTTGCATATCTATGCACTAGTTTCTTGCCTCTTGACAGCCTGCCTCCACTGTGAAATCCCTACTGAAGAAGAACCTCTAAATGAATGATTACCTCCTGCCTTGACTGCGCAATCCTCATAAGAATCTCCATTGTGCGTGTAGATGCATTGAATGCACCACTATAGTCACAACTGATAGTCAACCAGACCCTTTCACCTATCTCTCCACTGGATCTCCACTTGATCTGACATGCAAGTAGCTAACTGTTGTATTTCTTTAGTTGCATGTGAGACATTGCTTGTGGATTAATTAAATAATTAATTCAATTATCTCTCACTAGTGTATCATGAGTGACAACTAGCACAATTGAGTTTAACTCACTTAACTGAGTTAAACTACTTTACAACTCACATAACTACACATCCAACTCTGTTACAACTTTGTATCACTCAGTTATAACGAAGTCCACCATGCATGAGTCACCAACCAACCTTGGAATGCATAATTCCTTAAGCTCACTGGTTTTCCACATCAATTAACTGAAATCAAGTGCTCCAAGAGAATAATTTATTATTTATTGTCTGATTATCATTAAGGGCTACTAATAATCGACATGCATTCTATTTTTAGATATGCGATCTATAAATAGACTTTGTCCATATCTCTAAAAATAGAAACTCATCTAAATATAGAATTTTCTCAACCATCTAGAATTAGTCTCCTGCTAATTTTAGAACATGCTCACCATTCTAAAAATAGACATACACCTAAAATAGCCTGTGTGGGTCCCACATAGTGTAGGTGTTGATTTTTCACTAGGATCAAGGATGATGTTTCTGGATGCCACTTTCACTGTTTCTTGTTGCAAACTTCAAAAACATGCTCTTACTTCCTTTAGAGGTTAAACTTTTTTTTTCTTCCTATGTTGTATGTGTGTACCATATTTTCATTGAAACCTCCATTTGCCTCAGTTTCCATAAGAAGAAATATTTTCATTGAGTTTATTGATGTTGACCCCATAGACCAATGGTAGCAAGTATTTACATTTTCAACCTGCAATCAATCACAATCAAGTTACAATTATAGAGTTAGCCATTTAATACAATTTCCATTGAAAATCATAAGTTACCTTGAGAGAGCCCTCTCAAACTGAAGAGGCTAATCTTCAGTAAAAAGTGGTTTGAAAGAGTTACATTAAGTTGATTGATGAGTAGCCTATCTGAATCAATTTGGTGATAACAGAGTCCTCAATCTACTAAGGCACAAAGATGAATGGAATAGGGGTGCGAAATCCCTATTCTCTGAAAGAAAAATACAACTCATGGATGTTGAAAATCTGAAGCTCATGGATGAATTTCCTTAAATGAAATCTCATTCTAACAATCGTGGAGTGAATTTCTAAAAATAGAAAGTCATGTCTAGCATCTCAAGCATGATTTTCCAAAAATAGTAAATCACCTTGCATAAATTAGTAATCAAACGTGGTTGAAGGAAAATGACTTAACTTATCATTAATCAATCCTAATAGTTCAATCTTGATTTAATCCTAAATATTAGTAGTATTATTAATATTATTATTATCTTTTATGAGACTACGATATTATTATTAAAAGGTAATTATAAGTCACCTTCATCTCCTCACACCTCTCTCCTTCATGACTCGCATGGCTCTATGTAACTCTCTCTATTTTAATAATGCATTACACTCTCTTTTAGGCACTCGTAAAATAATGGGATATTCCTCTTCCACTCATTAAAGACATATCGTAAAATATTCCTCTTACGCTCTCTTTAATGTCTAGGAATTTACAGGGCAAGTTCCTTAGATCAAGAACCAAAGGTCACCGCTCACAAAAAGATCACAAATCAGTACACCAATATAATCACATGGTTAAAACCCTCAAAGAGGGAAATAGTCCATGGCCTGAGCCAACGCAGCTACTTTAGGAAATTTATTAATATAAAAATAAAAGTTACATATGTTTCTCTCATAAACGGTTACCGGACAAATGACCCTCCATGCTCTTTAAATAGAGATCATGAACCCATTGGGTGTTAAGCCATGGATCAAGTGTCGTTAATACCGAGGTGAGAGATAACCGTCGGATCACTACAAATCGTGACCGTCAGATTATAAGTTACAAATTTACATGGTAAAGAAACACACTTTACCTAACTCTACACTAGACTAAGTTATTCTTAACTATTTCCTATGTGTTGGAATATCCTAACATAACGCATATGTTACACTCTCCTTAACTAAGGAATATATAAATCTCCTTAATGGCACATGTTACACTTCTAAAATGGGATATGCTATTTTTCCTCATTTATTATAAAAATTGGTTTCTCCTCCTATATATGTGTCTCATGTCTTCTCACTTGGGAGTGTGGTGCTTTGTGATGCCAAGATTTGGAGAGACTTGAGGAAGACGATGAGAGGGAGAGACCTGGAGAGTAGCCAAATGTTATCAAAATGAATCTGAAATTCTTAAACCAAGTCACTAAGTAGCTCAAGCCTGTGGAGTTGAACACGAGTGGTATTGAGAGGAAGTGAAAATTGTCTTCCTTGGTTTGCCCTGTATATGTCTCTACTGACAACTTAGGGGTTCTAGGGGGAGAATTTTCTTCCTCGACATTGCTAGGAGTAAAAACGAATGGTTCACAATGAGTTGGTAAGGATATTGGAGCGGGAGCATATTCTCATTGGAGCTGGAGCATAGTCCCATATTTTTGGAGTTGTGTAAATACATTTTCAGGTATGTCAATAGCATTATATCGTGCCTTTTTTTTCTTGTTCATTACATGGCTTTTTCTTATTTGGTTGTTGGCTGAAACTTATATGTATATAAAATGTTGCACACGAAATGTTGAATAAATTCTGTAATAGTTGCAATTCATTTTATGTCAGATTTTTTTTTTTGTAGAGTTTTGTTGAAAATTGGTTGACAGAAGGTCTTAATGGATGAAGCATTCAGGTTTCCATGAGTTTGATGAAAATATCATATTTGCAAAAAAAAAAAATCTTTCTCCTTGTAAAACTATAAATGAAGTTTTCACAACAAGCGCTTAGCGAAAGTGATAAATGAGTTAGTAGGAATTGTTTTTTTGTCGTTTTAAAAAAAATCACATCCCTAGGAATTTATGTTACGATTCAGCTCAACATCTGGGGGTATCCGTACCAAAATACCATTTAACCCCCACTTTGATTCCAAAAAATAGGTTTTCAGACTATGATCCTCTAATATGGTCGATTTTAGATATTTGTTGCTACCTATATGGACTGTCGATTGTTTGGTTTTACTGATTTTTTTTCATCTTGGATTTACCTGGTGATCTATATTGATGACATTAACCTAGTTCATGCACATTGAAATTGTTGTTTTAAAGTCTCAATGGTTGATATCTTGATATATTAAATAGTTTTATGACAACTTATTTATGACCGCTAACTGTTTGTCAAAATTCTCCAATGGTTGTAGCTTACATGGCTGCAAGATATTTGAAAAAATTCCAAATGTTTGTACTCATTCATGTTCCTGAAGTGTTGGTAGGGAGGCATTAATGAAGATGGTTGATATTTCTACCTATGTGTTAAGTTCAATTCAATAATTATTGGCATTACTGACAATGAAAAATGAAGTTATGTAATCTTAGATTCATGTTAGCTAATTGTTGTGAAATTGCCTTAAGGGATCATGGTTGTCAAGTGTTTGAAAAAATACCTCAATGATTGTACATTGCATGCTTACTAACTATTTGTCATAATTATTCAAGGGTTGTAGCTAATTACATTTATGAATTGTCTATAAAAATGGATAAGTGAAATTACGATTTATAACCAAGGTATTCTGGAAATATCTCAATGACTATGCATGATAATTCCATTTAGTTAAAATTCATGCTAATAAAGTCAAATTTGCATAAGTGAATTGTTGTAAAGTTAGCTTACACATGAATTCATAATTGTTGGATACAACTCCTATAGAAGTTGAATTTTCTGTTTAAGTAAATAATTAATAAGCATGTTATTGAGAATAAAATCAAAGTAGTCACTCTTGAACACATCTAATTTTAATAGAAGTAAAAATTAGCTTATAGAAATTGTGTTTTGTAAAGTTTCATATTTATTCATCCCACTAAAAAATCTTTCTTTTAAATGTTAATTTTTGAGCTTGAGAAGCAAGTATTATGGTTGTAAGTCTTGGATCTTGATGAACCGTGATCCTTGTAGCTTTGATGATAATATTAAAATTACAAGGCGTTAGTTAGTAGAATTTAGTATGTAGTGTAAATTATACCAATGAAAAAAAAATATGGCCATGCATTAACTTTTATGTCTTAAAAACTTAAAAAAAACAAATAGAAAAAAATATTATTTTGAGTCTTTGTGTTCAATATTTATCTATAAATCTGATGGTTGGTAAGGTGGGACCTTGATTTGAATATAGGAAAACTTTTTATTGCTATGCAAAATCCCTCATCAGTGCTTAAAATGTGTTTAAGGATCTTCTCATTTAACCATTTGTGAAGGGGTTTGTGAGTGTAGTTTCATGTGTTTTTCATGATCAGATTATGAGTTAATTAAAAATTAAAAACTCATATATAGCAGATTAAATGCAACAATATAACTCACAACAATCACATAACACAATGGATGAAGATGGATTTCACCCCTCCTGGGCTACATCTCCATGGACCTGCTTTAACTAGCTAGGCCATCTTGGGATTGTGAGTAAAATGTATGATTACAAGTACTAGTATTGATCCAATGGTTTTTTGTTGTTTCATTAGTTTCAGATCACTCAAATACCCCAAAAATAACTATTCAATCACTAAATTTGGTTCACAGATCCTCTAGGCTTGACCTCCAATCTTGGTGGCAACGAGATTGTTTAATCTCAAAAGTGACAAAATCGCATTCAAATGTGCTCCAACACCTCTATAAACTATACCAATGTGTTCAGAGCATCAAATACATGAAAAATTGACTATTCATTCACTGAAAGTAGCCTTCAGCTGATCTGGGCATGGCCTTCCCTCTTGGTGGCCCTAGGCTTCAAAATTCTTCAAGTGACCAAAAACCCCTGTAAATGAGCTCATCTGCCTTTGCAAGATATTTAATTGGATTTGGAGCATTCCAATCTAGTAATAATGACTATCCTTGATAACAAATTGGTCGAAAATTGACCAAGATATGCCTCATTAAAGTTTTCCCTAGATTTTGCCTCTAAATTTGGAAAACTGTCAGATAACCCCGACAAATTTGGAAGTGGCACCACATTTGGAGATTCTGCTAAAATCAGCCAAGTTAACTGTAGGATTAATTAATCCTTAACTACATATAAATGAGTGTTAAATGTGCGCTTATCCTAATAAACTCGGGTGCTTAAGATTAGGTCATATGGGATGCGATTCTATGAAGAGGAGGGCTGGCCCCTCTCCTTCCATCGTCAGACACTGCATTAAGCTTCAAATATGACATCTACGCCTTCATTTTCAAATGTGAATGTGCTGGTGTGTTGGTAGGAGGTGGTAGTGCTTGGGGGAGGTCACGGGGTCGAACCCCAACCTTGCTATTTCCATGCATGTTTTCGGTTGCAACCCAACGTAATATAATACATATCAAACCTTTGCAAATGTTTAACTTATGCCATCACATTAATACGTATATGCATCCAACGTACTAAACCTCCTAAACTTTGCAACGTATTTAAATTCCATCCTCCACCAGAGTTTAATGTATACACTCCAAACTTATATGCTCCTCCAAAATCGTAATCAATGTTTAAATGGACTTTGGTTAATAAATATACAATCGAACTTTGGGTTTAATATTTATAATTTTTGGAATTTGAAATTAATATATATATTTGCAACGTTTAACTTATGCCATCACATTAATACGTATATGCAACGTATGGTATATGTGCCATATTTAAATTCCATCCTCCACCAAAGTTTAATGTATACGCTCCATTTGAAATTAATATATATATTTGCAACGTTTAACTTATGCCATCACATTAATACGTATATGCAACGTATGGTATATGTGCCATATTTAAATTCCATCCTCCACCAAAGTTTAATGTATACGCTCCAAGCTTATATGCTCCTCCAAAACCATAATCCATGTTTAAATGGACTTTGGTTAATAAATATACCATGTTTAAATGGACTTTGGTTAATAAATATACAATCGAACTTTGGGTTTAATATTTATAATGTTTGGAATTTAATATTAAGATTTAAAATTAATAAAATAATATATATGTGTGTTAATTAAACCATATATTATATTATAAATATGTATATATAAAATATATTTATCAATCCAATCTTAATTAATTAAAAATAATTCCAACACATAAATATCATAAACCCACATTCAATTTTGGAGGACATTGAGAATTTTTTACCTTAAAAATCAAACTCACGAATCCAACTGTGACACTTGTCACAATCTCATTGGACAAAAACTGAAGAAGATTCTTTGGATGCTAACTGGACTTCCATGTCATCAATTGCACATGTTCTACAATTTTTTTTAAAATTTACTTGTTTTGAATGGCAATAAAAAAACTATAACTCCTTCATCCGAACTCCATTTTCAACGAAAGGAGTTGCGTTGGATTCCTTACGACGGGCTGGTTGCTTTCATTCTAGTTTGATGCAATTCAGAGAACTTTCATTTCAGGCTAATTTTTTCCCATGATCTAGATTCTGATCACTCCTTCCCACTGACATGCTTTTGGACCTCCAAAAGCTGTTTATCTCATGAGTGTTGAACACTCTTCTATTTCCCAAGTTTTATCATCTTGATTCTACTTGGGGAACTCGTTATAACCAATTGGTCACTAAAATGCCTTTCCTTGCTTTGCAAATGGCTTGGCTCTTCAACCACTGTTCTCCTTTTGTTGCTGACCAAATCTAACACTTGCTAGATGATATAACACTTTGTTGTACTGAATAAATTCTTTGGTGCCTTCCCACTGAGAATCATGTTTCTCCCTTGCAAAATGAGTGGAATACAACAATTATCCAACATCAGTAAAAACAAAAAATAAATGACCATTATTTTACCTCCACGGTTCCAAATTCCACATCTAAAAGAATGCATTCACCATCTCCTTCTCTTCTTAGCGTCAACACATAAAATTGTCTACAATGGCTGCAAACTTTCTTGACATCTTGTCACAAACAACACATCATGTAAGAAACATAACTTGATGACATATTCTATTGCTCCTTCAAATAAAAAAATTTCACACCATGTGAACATCACCATGTACTCTCACATCTTGGTGTCAAAATTCAGCAACCAACACAAGTCGACAAAAACATGTAGGCTTCAAACAAATGACTCTCAAGTCAAGTATAAGCATGTAAAATAACTTGACGATTATTTTCCCAAAACAAAAATAATTTCACATCTCATGAAACACTTCTTCAACATCTCCTCTTCATCTTTGGAGACAAAATCAACCCTTCCAAGTCGATATGGCATGCATGCAACACACAACCAACACAAGTCGACACTCATGTATGTGCAAATGATAAACACTCTCAAGTTGACATCATGCATGTTAAACAAAGCAATCGACCAACACATTTTAATCACTCATGCATGTTCAAGCACAACGAAACCATCAAATTCCGCTGTTCATACACACAAAATCTCATGCATGTATACAATTCTTCAACTCTCCCACAAGTACAATCATAAGTACAAGAATCTTATTCATATGTACATGTAATTAAAGCTGAAATGAACAAATGTGTTGCAATAAAGTGAGTCAACATACTCCACTTTCAATCACCTTCTTGGTATAAACATGCAACATGCATTCCATTGGCAAAGAAATGCATCAACATCAAAAGGTATGCAAAGTCTTAATTGGATAAGAAATCTAAACATCTCTTACCAAACCATTTCAATGGCGCTTCTTTCAGCTGCACATCATCATCATGTGAATCATCTTGACCCACATCAGTTATGGAATCTTATTTTCCATTCTTTCCATTGTATTTCTCCACCTTCTTCAAATGTCATGGATGACTTGTTGGATACAAAGTCCAACACTTGTCTACAACATGACCTTGCTTATGGAAATGAGTGCAAAACGATTGCCTCTTGTTTTCAACATGGTTTTCTTTGTCTTTGGCTTTCTGCCTCCTTTGCTTAAAAAGTTTCCAGTGCATGGCTATCTTCTTCCAACACCTCGAAACATTATGGTTATCCAAACCACAAAAGGAACATGAAATGAAAGTCATTCTTGAAACACCTTCATGTGCCTCCTTGGCTTTAGAGCTTTCTCCATCATGTTGTCCATAACCAAGACCCAAATACTTAGGCCTTTCCTCCACAACAATTGGCTCAAATATACCTTGTGCATGTTTTCCCAATCCTTTACCTACATAGCCCATATTCATTAATAATTTGGACCCTATTCCTCTAGCATGTCTTTCAAAATCACCTACACATACATCTTGAGAGGAAATTGAAGGTAAACTTGAATTGCATGCCTCTTTTTCAAACACATGCTTGACTAAGGCTTCCCTTGCACCATGGAGATGAGTCTCCATCTCATGCATCTTTTCAAGAAGCTCTTTCTTCTCCTCCTTCATGGAAATCAACTGCTCTTGAAGTATTTTTCTCTCCCTCCTATCTTCATACTTGTCTTGCATCCTATCAATCATGATGTAGAATTTCTGCAACATCTCTTTATCAAAGAGTTTTGCTAAGGAATATTGATTCAAAACATCACTTAATGAAGCTACCATCACATATGAAATGCATACAAAGCTTATTTTTTGTGATTTGAGAATCTGAAGTCTCAATCTTGTCCTTCTCCTTCACACATAAACTTGGCAAACTGTTAAATTATCCTTGCACAAATTCACCAACCAATAGCTATAGCACCAATAACTAATCTTGGCTAAAATGAGCTAAACTTTTTCTTTAATACCAAACTTGATCTGAATATGGACAAACTTGTTATTTCTATGCAAGCTCCCTCATCAGTATTAAAAATGTGTTTAAGGATCGTCTCATTTAACCATTTGTGAAGGGGTTTATGAGTGTAGTTTCATGTATTTTTCATGATCAAGTTATGATTTAATTAAAAATTAACAATTCATATACATAAGATTAAATGAAGAAATATATCTCACATAAATCACATAACACAATGGATGAAGATGGAGTTCACCCCTCTTGGGGTACATCTCCATGAACCTACTTTAACTAGCTAGGCCATCTTGGGATTATGAGTAAAATGTCTGATTACAAGTACTAGTATTTCTCCAATGGTTTTTCTAACTATTCCATTGGTTTCAAATCACTCAAATACCCCAAAAATGACTATTCAATCACTGAATTTGGTTCACAACTACTCTAGGCTTGACCTCCAATATTAGTGGCCATGGGATTGTTTAATATCCAAAGTGACAAAATCACCTTCAAATGTGCTCCAAAACCTCTATAATTTGTACCATTATTTTCATAGCATCAAATACATCAAAAATTGACTATTCATTCACTAAAATTGGCCTTCAGCTGATCTGGGCATGGCCTTCCCTCCTGGTAGCCCTTGGCTTCAAAATTATTCAAGTGACCAAAAACACCTGTAGATGAGATCCTCTACCTCTACAAGATTTCCAATGGATTTAGAGCATGCCAATCTGATAATAATAAATATCCTTGACAAAAAATTGGTCGAAATTTTATCAAGATAGGCCTCAATAAATTTTTCCTTAGATTCTACCTCTAAATATGGAAAACTGCCAGATAACCTCGACAAATTTGGAAGTGGAGCCAGATTTGGAGATTCTGCTAAAAATCTGCCAAGATAACCACGGGATTAATTAATCCTTAACTGCATATTAATGAGTGTTAAATGCGCACATATCCCAATAAACTTGGGCGCTTAAGGATGGGTCATATAGGACGCAGTTCTATGAGGAGGAGGGTTGGCCCCTCTCCTTCTACTGTCAGACACTGCATTAAGCTTCAAATACCACATATGCGCCTACGTTTTCAAATGTGAATGTGGTGGCGCGTTGGTAGGAGGTGATAGTGCTTAAGGGGAGGTCAATGGGTCGAACCGGGACCTTTCCCCCTCCATGCACGTTTTTGTTTGCAACCCAACATAATATAATACATATAAAACCTTTGCAACATTTAACTTATGCCATCAAATTAATATGTATATGCATCCAACATATTAAACCTTCGAACCTTTGTAACATATGGTATATGTGCCATATTTAAATGTCATCCTCCACCAAAGTTTAATGTATACACTCCAAACTTATATGCTCCTGCAAAACCATAATCAATGTTTAAATGGACTTTGGTTAATAAATATACAATCCAACTTTGGGTTTAATATTTCAAAATTTTTGGAATTTAATATTAAGATTTGACCCCGGATGCGGGTGTATCCAGTTGATATGGGGAAGATTGGTGGTCAGGCTGGCGCGTGGCAAGGCCACATGGCTGCCGGCCACCTGCATTCAAGTCGCACTGGTTGCATTTATAACATAGTCCATCACCCAATTTGGCATTCAAGCCGGTGGAGAAGACGAGGCTGCCTCCATAACTCGACGCCGTCCTCCAGCTATAGGCGCATTTTCACCTTCTCGATGCTTCACTACTGGGCTCTGAAATTTATTTGGCTCGTCACCATGCATAGTTTCATCGCTCCGCTCTGCTCTGGCTGTCCTCCGGAAGCCAAGCTCTCCAGCTCCCGCACTGCACTGGGAAGACGGTGTAATCTCTATTGCTGCGTGGAGTTTATTCCTGGTTTTCATCACTCTCAAAGCCCGTTTTGCTCCTTGCTTCTTGCAGGCCCGCCTCAGTCTATCCCGCCTATCACTCTACAATTCTCTCCGACTCGTTTGCGCTCTCCAAGTGAGAAAATGCCTCGGCTTCGGCACAGGCTCAGATGCCGCAGAGGCAGCACTCGAGCCAGGCCCGCCTCTAGGCATCGCTCCCCCTCCAGCCATTCGAATTCCTCGGCTTCTGACTCCCCCCGTAGCGCCTCTCCTCGAGCTTCTAACAGGCGTAGAACAAATCGTGGCCCCTCCTCGCTTGTCCATCTCCCGCCCTTTCCTCCGTGCAATGAAAATGTCCCTCCGCCTCCCTCTAACCCTCGCAGCGCTGAGTCTGCCCACCTGGTCAACCCTTCCACGGCCTTGTTTCACTTCCCCTGCCTTACTTCCCAGCCTATGGTGGTGGCAACGATTACTGTAACATTCAAAGAACTCCCTCAATTCGGTTCGATGACCTTGCCTCCTGCGCATCCGGGAATTCAGCTTCGCACCCCTGGGTCTGACCAGGCTATCCAAACTGGTGCGCAGAACCGCTCACAAGAAGATGAGGGAGGCAGACATGGCGGTGGCAGTTCCAGTATCAAAGGCACGCCAACGGAGTAGCACGAAGCAGGCACGGCAGCAAATCCCACTCCGGACGATGATGATGGCAGCTACGTATGCAGAATCGAAGAAGAACCCCCCTCTGACGACTATGGTATCTAGGATTCTCAGTTATTTTTTGTCTTTCAGGTCAGATTTTCTGTCTAGATGGTGTCTTCAGAAATCCTAGCCTGCGGGCTTGACAAAGCACTGTTACAGTCCTATGTTTATGTTTAATGCTGGTTTGTACTGCTACAGTCCTATGGTTTTTTGCTTAATGCTTGTTTCCTCCTTAGAGGCAGCAATTAAACTTTTATCGGGCTAGTTTCCCCCTGTGGGCAACGCTATTTTTGATATTGTGCTGAACTCTTCACGCCTATGAAGGCACACCTCTGTATGTACCATATTTTTCCAGTAATAGAATCTAGTCTTATTTAGAAAAAAAAAAAAATATTAAGATTTGAAATTAATAAAATAATATATATATATATATATATATATATATATATATATATATATATCAATCCAACCTTAATTAATTAAAAATAATTCCAACACATAAATATCATGAACCCACATTCAACTTTGGAGGATATTGAGCAATTTTTACCTTCAAAAACCAAACTGGTGAATCCAACAGTGACACTTGTCACAGTCCCATTGGACAAAAACTGAAGAAGATTCTCTGCATGCTGACTGGATTGCCATGTCATCAGTTGTACCTGTTCTGTAATATTTTTTTTTAAAATTTGCTTATTCTGAACGACGATCAACAGACCATAACTCCTTCATCCGAACTCGGTTTTTAACGAAACGAATTGTGTTGGGTTCCTTGTGACGGGTAAATCGATTTTATTCTAGTTTGGTGCAATTCTAGGAAATTTCATTTTTGAGCTAATTTTTGCCCCTGATCCAGATTCTAATCAAACCTTACACACTATCTGTAAGATGATCATCAACAGAGATAGAAACATTTCCTCTAACACTCTGAATGGTGTTTGAGCTAGGTTCTACAAGTGGAACTCGTACTTTGGTTGGGCTAGTTGATTTATCACAAGTCCAACCATGTATAACATATCCCCTCACACTTCGACAACCTGCGGTTTGGGGGCGTATATGATATGGCTTCGCATATTACATATAATTCATATTTAATACATAAAAAAATCCAAAAGAAAACATATTAACAAAACTATTACATATAATACAAAACTATTACATATTATGCATATAAACTAATCCAAAAAAATTATTCCTTAGAAAAAATGTTGACAAAAACACCATCTCTAAATAAGTAAAATAATCTAGCGAGAAGTCCTAAAATTTAGAGTCAATTTTTCTATAATTACAACCAAAGTATTTAGTTCCATGTAAACATAATCGAAATAAGTGATCAAGTCAACATTCACACATTTTCCCATTTCTAAATACTTCATTTTATTCATAGGGCATAAATATGTAAATATATATGTAAAAATTTGAAATTCTAACACCCCCTTCACATATCTACCCAAGTAACAGACCAACCAGGGTAAACATGTGATGAGATACTACTATAATGAGATTAACTTCCTAAGTGACCATAAATAAGTGGAACCAATGGAAAACACAACCTATGGAACTTGTACAACAACCACAACACCCCTGGGAGGTAACCCAACCACTCAGGCCTCTTACCCCTGGGTCACACTAACATTTTGACCCCTTTTGAGTCATATTTGCAGGCATAAAACTACATTTCAGGGGATGGGAGGCTATAGCCACATACACAACACTACATGCCAGTGGTCAGGGCCCCAAAAACTCAGTTATGTGCATGCATCTTCAAGATTTGATCCACCTTTTTAGGCCCATATCTCAATTCACTTCCGAGAAATTCATGAAAACTTAAGGGATGTTAAATAAAAATAGGACAATTATACGAAAGAAATCACATCAAAAAGAACTCATTTGGACCCCTCTTGGACCCCTCCAAGCCATGACAGGAATTTTGTCAAATATGTCACAAACATTGAATCTACATGTGTAAACAACAGATCTAAGCATATGGGTATCATACTTATCTGAGAATCGCTAAGAATAATTTCTCGCCTACATCATAAGCTACAATACAATCTATTTTACCATAGATACATTATGCATTCATTTACAAGTAAAAACATGGTGAAATCCATACATCATCATTGTAAAAATACATGCTCATAACCAACATAATTAAAATAGAAATACAATGGATACAACAACAATAAAATCCATACATAAACCAATACATTTGCATATCAAATACCAAAGGAATGAACTCTTCATTACTAAATGTAAAAAGAAACCGAAGATAGGACTTCCAAGTTCCACTCGACCATAGTTTAGTTGAGCCAAGTCTATCTTCAGTCAATCACCCCCATGCCATATTCCAAGTATGAATGTGGGATCTCATAAAACACATCAATTAGAATCAATCTAGGTATTCCAGAGGCCAAACCACCTCAACCCTCAACCAGTCATTCCACCTCACAGTCATACATCACAACCATCATAGATTGGTTTGTATCCAAGCTTCTCCAATGCTCCAAAGTGTTTATTCCAACCAAGACTCCAGGACTAATAGCTCAACCCCAGTTGTTTTCGGGCTCCAGAGCATTTGTCCAACCAAGGCTCTAGGACTAGTAACTCAACCCAATAGTTGTCTGTCAGGCTCCATAGCATTTTTCCAACCAAGGCTCTAGGAATAATAACTCAACCCAACAACTAAAGGAATCATGTGAACCAACCAGAAAATAATAAATGGAAATAAACCCACAACACCATCGCTATCCAGGAAATGGAAAGGCTAGGAAAATCCACATACATACACTATGCATGAAAAAACTAGTGAGGAAAACATACATGAAAATCGATACATGCACTCATAATATGTTGTAGATGTTGATCCTAATGTCCTCTTGCGCTTTCCTGCTCTTCCATTGCCTTATTTCTATAAATCACCAAATATCCACACTCTCGAGGAGTGATCCAAGAAAAATCTAAGTATATAAGAGTATGAGAGAGAGAGAGAGAGAGAGAGAGAGAGAGAGAGAGAGAGAGAGAATAATGAGAGAGCTCCAAAAATTCACTAATAAAAGCCTACCAACTGATCTACATAAGCCTTTTTATTAATGAGGCCTCTATTTTCTTCAATTTTCCATTATTTTCATAAATAAAATTCAAATTAATGCCTGCCTTTCCAAAGCCTTTTCCATTGCCTTTGCCAATTTCCTTTAGCCATAATAAATCGAAGCGAACACCCGCTAGGATGTTTTTCCCACCATTCAACTTGGAATACATGTCCCATCAACTGTGGTTATTATTTTAAACTTTATTACATGGATTATTCATCAGGGTTGTTATAGAAATAAACCTATTTGTAAAACTAATAACATTTCATGCCAACCAAATACTCCAATAGACTTTAAGTTATTATAATGTTTGACTTTGACACATGACATGTACTAGGTGCAAGCACATGAAGACAATGTTTCTAGTACAACATATTACATAATGAAACAATATGGTACAAATTAGAAAATAGTAAAAATGATTTTATTCACTTTAAATGCACTTTTCATGATGGATTTAATGTATCTATTAATGATGCATTGCTGAAACTTGAACACACACACACACACATAATGTTTTAAATAATTATGTTATGTTAAATGCTATAGTTATAGTTATATTATGTTATATTTATGTTGTACATGTTACATTATGTTATGTTATAGTTATAATATTATGTTATACATAATTTATAGTCACTTATAGTCATGTTATATATGTGTGTGTGTGTGTGTGTGTGTGTGTGTGTGTGTTAAATAGTTATAGAACTATGTTATATATATAACTATAATATATCGAGCTATATGATGGTGTAGTTATAATAGTTAAATATATAATTATAATGTTATAGTTATGATAGTTAAATATATATAGTTATATGTAGAAACTCACAAGAAGAGAACTAGGAGTGAATCATCATAAAATACTAATTCTAAAACTTCTAGTGAAAGTAAGTCTCATGAGTTTGATCAGGAATAAGAACAAAAATTTGAAAGTAGTACCTCTGTATCAAAGAATAAGAGGACTACATCTCAACTGCAAGGTAAGTTTAAAAAGAATAGGCCTCCAAATTTTGAAGGTTAACCTCAGGAAAGAGTATAATCATGGTCTATTAATTTATGTTCAAATATGTTGGGGTATACAATTATCCAAGAAACTTGAAGGCTATATTGGAAACTTACCATTTGAATGGTAAACCAACCCTATGGTTAGAGGAGAAAAAAGCTATAAAAAGGATAAGAAGTAAAAATCCAACTTGGAAACTCTTTAGGAAATAATGTAAAAATAAATATCTAACTGAGAGGTATTTTGATGAAAAATATAGAGAGTTTGATGAGTTTAGATTTGGACAGTCTACCATGGATGAGTTTTTTTAACAAATTTGAGAGTTTGTTGAGATATGTACCATACCTAAAGAAGGAAAAGGAAAAAATACACATATTTATTAGATTCTTACCTTTCTCATACAAAGAGATAATAGAGTTTGACAACCCAAAAACCATGGTTGAGACTATAAGGAAGGAAAAATTATGTTTTAATCAAAACCAAAAAAAATGTGACAACTCAAAAGGTTGGATGGCCAAAAAGGATGAGAAATTTAGCACTAAGAAAAAAGGGTTAAGAAAGAATTTTTTTGAAACACTTTCAAAAGTAATCAAGGAGGGAATTATAGAAGAAGTGTGAACTATCCAAGAAATTTGGGACTATAAAATTGGACAAGGGGTTGGACCAGGAAATAAATTTTTCATAGAGGAAACCAAAAAAACAATTAAATGTTGGGGTTGCAGTGAAAATCACTTGTGGAGAGGTTGTCCAAAAAATATAGCAAACAAAAGAGCTATAGTAAATAACTTGCATGAAGCCTCTATATTAAATGATATTTCCTACAACATTTTGAGGATTAGTACAACATTAGATGGAAGAAAGACAAACCACCAATCCACAATGGTGGAAGTCCAAGGTAAAATTTCTGAAAAAATGTTTCAGTATTAATAAACCCTAGATCTCCCTTAAGTTACATTTCCCTTGCTATAATTGAAAAGTGTGAAATTAGAAAGGGGGGAAAAAAAACTTGGTCAGTACAACTAGACATGGGAACAAAAATGAAAGTGACATAAATAAGAAAAAACTATTTATTAAACTTAAATGGAATTAATACTCAACTAAGTCTTAATGTTTTACCATTGTGGTCATATGATGTGTTAATTGGGGTGGATTGGTTAGAATATCACAAAGTAATTCTGAATTTCTTGGAGAATTATTCCACCTATGTTAATGATGATGGAAAGGATTGCATATTTAAAGGAGTGTGGAAGATTCCTGACTTACAACTAAAGAAATGTGCTTGTAAATGTTTTCAAATGTTTTTTTTTTCAAGTTGAGGATATGTTGAAAACAAGCAAAAACAATATTTAGAATACCACCCTATTTTGGAGCAATATAAATATGTATTTCCTGAAGAGATACTAGAAATCCTCCAAGAATATATATATATATATCACTATTGATATCATTCCCGGAGCAGTTCCTGTGTCCAAAGCTCCATATAGGATGAGTATTCCTAAGTTAATAGAGTTAAATATGCAATTTCAAGAACTCCTAGATAATAATTACATAAGCCCTAGTGTGTCTCCCTGGGGTGCACCAGTTTTATTTCTCAAGAAGAAAGATATGACACTGAGGCTTTGTATTGATTATAGGTAGTTAAATAAAATGACAATAAAAATATATATATATATATATATATATATATATCCTTTACCCTAGATTGATGGCTTGTTTGATCAAGTCCAAGGAGCATAAATATTTTCAAAAATTGATCTACGGTCGAGGGATATCATCAAATAACGATCAAGGATGAAGATATATAAAAATTCAAAACAAGATATGGACATTATGAATTTTTGGTGTTGTCTTTTGGACTCATTAATGCACCAACAACTTTCATATGATTGATAAATAGTGTGTTGAGTCCTTTTCTTGATAAATTTTTCATCATATTTATAGATGATACGTTGGTTTACTATAAGAGTAAAGAAGAACATGATCAACACTTTCACATTTTTCTTCAAACACTTAGAGAAAATGAGTTACGTGTAAATTTTAGCAAATGATAATTCTACCAAGAACACATTTATTATTTTGGACACGTAGTGCCTATGGAAGGGATTTTTATGAATCTAGAAAATATTCGAGTTATTACTCAGTGGAAAGTACCTAAATATGTAGCTGGTTCCATGTCGTTTATGGGATTATAGGTTATTACAAAAGTTTTATATAGGGCTTCTCTAAATTGGCCTTACCTATTACTTCTTTGAAAAAGAAGGGAACAAAAATTGAATGGAGTCAGAGGTGCAAGGATAGTTTTGAGAAACTAAAGCAGTCATTAACCACTACTCACATCTCGAAACTAACAAATCCTAATAAAGAATTTTTTGTATGCACAAATGCTTGTAAAGAATGAATGGGAGGTGCTTTAATGCAAGAGGTCCATGTAATAGTTACGAATCTAGAAAAATAAAGGACCATGAAAAGACTATGCTACACATGACTTGGAATTGGAAACCAAAATACACGCTTTGAAATGTGGAGACATTACCTCATACGAGGAAATTTTAATTAAGGATGGACAATGTTAGCTTCAAATATATTTTTGTCAAGCCAAACCTTTATAGAAATTTTGAGGTAAAAAATGGGCCTTGAAAGAAAAATGTGCAACAAAAATCAACTTTATAATAACTAATAGGATTCAATATGATGATGTAAACCATGGGGGATGATTTTCCATTTTTGGAGTAAGATATATATATATATATATATATATATATATATATATATATATATATATATATATATATATATATATATATATAGATATTCAACTCGTTTTTTCAACTTAACTCCCTACAATTTTACGCATATTTTGAGTGGGAGTACTTGTTGGACGTGAAATATAATTTTACATCCAAGGAGTACTCATGTTGCATACTTTCGATGGACCCTACTACACATTAATGTGAAATGCATGAAAAAATGTGATTTCAATCACACATTTTTTCATTTATTTCACATTTTTCGTGTAGTAGGGTCCATAAAAATCATGCAACATGGGTGTTTCTTAGATGAAATATTAAATTATGCATCCAACGAGTGTTCCCGTTCGAAATTTGAGTAAAATTGTAAGGAGATAAGTTCAAAATATGAGTTGAAAACAAAGTTTTTTTCTTTTTTCCCTCCAAATCTTGACAAGGTAATCTAATATTATTTTATTATTTTATTATTATTTTATAATACTCCTTAGGAGGCCCATTTTAGACCTCAAATTTCTCTAATGTATGAACATTAGGCAAGCTATATGGCTAACATTCGTTAGTGAATACGATTTTGAAATCATACATATTAAAGGAAAATAAAATAAAATTATTGATGCCTTGAGCAGAAAATTATATGAAATCTTCACAATTTTAGCAGCTAGCTAGAAAACATATTTGGTAAAAAAGATTTTAAAAATAGTATAATTTGATGAAGAATATATGCAAATAAAAAAGAAAATGCAGAAAATTGAATTATTAGGTGAAAAATATAGTGATTTTTTAGTAAATTATGAAGATTTATTTTTTTTAAAAGGAAAATTTTACATTCCCAATGAGCCATAATTGAAAACATTTATGTTAGATGAGTTACTTAAGAAACCAACAATTGGCCTTCTTGGATATCAAAGACTGATAATTGTGTTGAGAAAGGATTATTATTTACCTAACATGAAAATAGATACAACAAAATAAGTGACTAGGTGTTTAGACTGCCACCCAGTGAAGGCTTCCCATCAACACCCAACAGGGTTTTTGCAACCTCTACCAATTCCAAAATAGAAATAGGAAACCATATCCATGGATTTTATTACTGGATTGCCAAAGACTAGTAGGAAACATGATTCAATCATGGTAGTGGTAGGTAAGGTTAGAAAAAGTGCACACTTTATTCTTGTCAAATCTACTTTTAAGTATATTAATATAACAAAAAAAATTCATTAAGGAGATATTTATAATTCGCCATATGCTCAAAATTGTGATGCATACCGTGATGCAAAATTCACTTAAAAATTTTGGAAAATATTATTTGATGGAATGGGAACAAATTTGAAATTTAGTATAACCTATCACCCTCAAACAGATGGTCAAATAGAAAGAACTAATCAACTCTTATAAGATATGTTAAGAATGTATGTTATGGAAAAACCAACTAGGTGGAAAGACTACCTTTACCTAGTTGAGTTTGCTTATAATAATGAGTACCAAAATTCTTTGAAGCTGAGTCACTTTGAGGTATTGTATGGAAAAAGGTACGAAGTACCTCAAAGTTGGGACCATATTGAATGTGAGTTAGTTTTGGGGCCATATATGTTAAAGGAGATGGAGGAATTGGTTAAACATTCTAGCCAATATTTAAAAACAAAACAAGATCAACAAAATAGTTATGCATATTTGAAAAGGCTTCAAAATGAATTCAATGTTGGAGATCATGTGTATTAAAAGTGAAACAAAAAAAAGAACACTTAGACTTGAAAATTGTGCTAAGTTATCACCTAGATACTATGGACGTTTTGAAATTTTAGCTAGAATTGGACCAATTTATTTTTGTAGAATGTTACTAGGTTCGGTCTTCATAATGACATGTAATTATTGTAAATTATGTAATGGAGAAAATGGCTTGCTTCATGGGTTTCATGGTCAAGGGATTTTTGTTTTAAAATTAATGTCATGTATTACTCTTCTTGGGCATATGAATAATGTACCAAAGTCTACAAGTTGTCTAGGATCCCTCCAATAGAAAAGAGCAGTCATCCTCTTCTTGATTTCGACTTCAGAATATAGTCAAATATCATGCCGGCTCACTTATGGAGAAAAAATCCTTCATGAGGATCATGTCGGCTCATTTATGGAGAAAAAACCCTTCATGAGGATCATGTCGGTTCAAATGTAGGATCAAACAACCATACAAAAGAGATTATACCCCTCGCATTTTACATAGATCAGTTCGTTTAGTTCTGAGTTTTTTAGATGGGTATTATAGTGTTGTAGTTTGGATGGAGCCACAGAATCTTCTGGACATAACTTTGTGGTTTCGGTGTTGAGAAAAATGAGATAATTTCGGACCTCCACAGAGAGGCATCACAAAATTGTGGATGGATGATCACAATAAGACTTTAATTCTATAGTATATTTTGGATAAGGTCTCGGTGTTGTGAAAATAAGGTGATTCTTAGTGTCAAGTGTTGTCACAGTAAACAACCTTGTTGCTACTAGATGCATTGCTCGGTGGTGCAGTCATGTTGTGATGATCAATGATGTTCATGGTGCATCTCGGTGCTAGTGACACTATGAAGGTATGATGTGAAATTCGGTAAGGCCACAATTCGAGGATATACCACAGTGTTTAGACGTTGCTACAGTGGGCATGTTTTGGTGCCATGCAAGAGAAGATAGAAGAATAAGGAAGATCGAAGAATCAAGGAAGAAGGATGGTTGTTTCTCATTTTTGGAGTGGAAAATAGGTCAAGGGTCATTGTATTGGTATTCCTCGATTGGAATCTCTATAAGAATAATTTGGTGTGGATTTTCCTCTCAAAGAGTGAGAGCTTTTGGCCCTAGATCATATCCTACATGTTTTTTCTATTGTCTATTTTACATGCATGCATTCTCTAATGTTTTGATGAAGAAGAACAATAATAATCAATAATAGGAACATCCTAATTGTTACACCAATTTTTGGTCATCTAACCATTTACAATTAGATGGATCGAAGTACACCATGTAAGACCAATTTTGCCATAGTAAAATTGCTTTCACTATAAGATATTTTATTAAGTTATTTCTAGTTCAAACATGAAACCCCATGAGGAATAATTAAGTGAATCCTTACTTATTTGATTTTCCTCTAGGAATAATTAATTAAACCACTATTTAAATAATATTCCTGGTCATATTTAACCCAATTATGAGAAATAATTAGATAAATCATTATTTTTCTTATTTTTCTGTATGAATAATTATTAAATCATTATTTAGTTATTATTTGTTGTTAAATTTGACTAAATCACCTAGAAATAATTAAACAAATCATTATTTGTTAAATTATTCCTTAACCCAATTCTTGAAATGATAAATAAATAATTTGTTTATTTATTATTTCTAACTAAAGGTATTTAACCAATTCAAATTCCTTTTCCCTTCAACAAAATACAATAAAATATCCCAAGCAGTTAGATCTAGATCTTAGTTAATAATATTTTATTATTCACCATTATCGAAGATAACTCAATATTTTATTATAAATAGGAGGGTTTTCCATTCATTATTCACTTTGATCACTCTCATTGTCACGCTTTGATCATTCTCATTGCTGCTACTATTTTCTTGCTTCTTGAGCTCCCATAGAGTTCAACACATTTTGGTTTTTCTACATCATCGAGAGAGAGAGACTTCTAGATTTGAAGCATTAAGGACAGCCAAGAACCCATCCTATTGAGGGGGATTGGTAGCATCATTATTTTTCCCCTTCCCAGGTGTTATAACATATATAAAATTCTTTATATCTTGTCTTGTCCATTGGATGTATGGAGAATTTTCTTATTTCTTTTTACTGTTTAGCTACTTTTACTGTATAGATTGGGTTTCTAGAAACATTTGTTTCAATTATCTATTGCAGATCTAAGGAAGTTAAGCAACCATATTTGTTGATAAGGTTTTTTGTCACACATAGCTAAAGTGAACTCCTTTCGTACACTTGTGTTAAGAATTTACGCTAACAATTGGCGACTCCACACGGGTTTTAATTACACATTGTCATCTATAATTGGCGACTCCACTGTGTTTTATTTAGATCCCTGCATGACCAACTGCTTTAGTAAATGGGGTTTTTCTTCAGCTTTTTTAAGTCTCTTGATGTTTTTTTTAACCTTTTATGCCCTAAGACAATACAAACTTCCGTTTGTTTTTGGGTGTTTTCTGCACGTAGCAGGTATTAGTCGTGCCATAGACGGAAACTTTTTCCACAACCTGCCGCCCGAAGATCCTGGATCCGAAACCCACACTTTTGGCCCAAAACCTACGATTTCTACCTGAACTCGCAACTATTAGCCTAGAAACTGTGATTTCCACAGTTTATAGGTCAGTACCTGCGAGATGCAACTTATTCTGAGTTTTTTTCTGTGACATTCAAGGTTTTCCACAAGCATTGTTCAAGGTTGTTTGACCTCTGTCTCACCCCTCCTTAGGCCTAAATATGCTCAATTTGTCTCTTTGAAGTAGGACCAGGCCCCTTAGGGTTTCTGTACACTTCCACCTTTCTAGGAGGGGTTTAGCTGAGTAGGTAGTTTGAGATTTTGCAGCGCTTTCAGTCATTGTTTAGGGTCTGATCTATCCTTCTTTCAAGTCCTTTTTGATTGGTTATTATTCCATCCAAAACCCCCTCTTTAGTTTTGTTTGGTCTCTCCTTGAGTGTTCCCCTAGGTTTTTAACCTTTCGCCTCCCATTTTGCAACAATTTTCCCTATGGTTTCATGTTGTTTTCTACATCTTTTCTAGTAGATCTTATTGTGGCCCTATAATTTATAAGATTGGCAAGAATACGCGATAGAGGACAACATAAAAATGATTTGGAGTTCAAGACCTAGCCTTCCTAGACCCAGAGAGGGCTCTCTTTGTTCTTATGATTTAGCTTGATGATTATAAATTTTGATATTAGACTAGTTATAGAAATTGTGAGGATTGTTTGTTTTGATTGATTGTGTGGTTGGACAGATAGAACTGTGAAACTTAATCCATTGGGCTATTGAGTCATAAAAAGTTGGATTGTGCATCAAATTTTCAAGGGAATTCACAGGGAAAGCTAACTATGCAGACTGGATCTTACTAGCAGTGTGAATATGAGATGAAAGAAAGAAATGAGTTCAGTCATAGCTAAAGAGCAGTTAAGAATTATTTAACTATACTTCAGAAGAAGACATTAAGATAGTAAACACAGATATAATTAAGGTGCTCTCTTGGAAAAACTTAATCTGAATTTTCTATTTTACAATCATATAAATTAATGCACAACATGAAAGATAAAGAAAAAACATTAACACAGAGGAAAAAACATCACCATTAACATAGCTCAAGAATCCTATGAATGGTCTCTTATTATTTATGCCCATCAAAAACTACAGTGCTCCAATACAATAATTCTTAGAATGCAGAGTCTAACAAGGTCCAACCCCAGATAATGAAAATACATGTACTATTTAAGTACAACTATGTTGGTTACCCTAATCTACTTCGACATCCTTCATTTATTTCAATTTAGCTAAAATTAGACAATTGTGGGCATGCAAGCCCTGAAAAAAAAATATCTTTGGAACAACACCGACTGTAACATTAACTTTGGTAGCTCTTCGTGAATCAAAAAGAAGGATGAAGGTGGTTGAGGTGGTCACGAAGAGGCAACAATAGTGGCCTTGACATATGACCTTACTTTTGGGGCCACCGTTGCTGTATTATTAAATATGATGTGATGTTGGCTCTTCAAATTGATCGGTGGTTGTGTTGACATGTCCATAGTGCCTTTTTATTCTTGGTACATGCACAATTTTCCCCACTCCTTCTTGCCTGGAATCCTCATACCTATGACCTGTCGGTACACTTCATCCACCTCTGTGTATTTTCTTAAAGTAGGCTTGGTGAGGAAAACATGCTTCAGCTCATGTTGAATGAAGATATCATTGCTCAGGAGATCCAAAACAAACTTCCCAATCATGTTCCCTTTAATGATGGAAAATTTGGTAGTATCCTTAGCTACTTCCCTGAGCTTGGTCATGTAACTCACCCTTTTGGACCAGCATGTTGTTGATTACATACAGTGAGGGCAGTCCCTTTGCCCTCATGGGCTTAATCTTGTTTAAGAATCTACCAATGGCCATGTCCAATTCATGACATTTCTCTTCAAATTTCCTCACTAAATTCGTCTTAGTGAGGACCCTTTTTACCTCTAGTATGGTTTTTGTTCTGTCCTATACATCCAGCTCTTCCAGCTCAAAACTGGTTTTGGAGTTCAGGAATTTTATGATATTAGGGGGGTGTTGTTGGCATATTTCCCAACTCTTGATTTTCTTTATCGATAGCCACTTTGCATCTATCGCTTAGCTCCCTCTGTTAAAAAATACCGTGGATGGAATGCCAGATCCCATCCACTGTCTCTATGATACTGCCCCAAATTATCAGCTTCATTTGGCCCAATATGTTGTTGGCAGAATAGTCCTTTTCTGCCTTTTCCAACCTTTCAATTTACTTCTTGGCTATCTCATGGGCAGTTTCTGATCTTGCTTTTTGATCCCTCATGATTCCAATCTATGTCTCCAACTTATTGATCTCTTTGGATTGCAGGGTCATGCTTTCCATAGCTTTGGAAAACTGATCTATCCCACTGGATGTCCCAGTAGTTGGTGGAACAACTAATGGAATTGATGAGATAGGGACAACTTCTAATGGAATGAGTGACCCTCGAGCTGCTTCTTCTTTCTCCTTCAGTAGCTTCTCCATCTTAGTCTCCATTTGTTTGATTTGGGCAAGTTGTTCAATAACTAAATTCATTAGCTTTGCCTTCTGTGTCTCATATTACTCAATGCCCTTAGCTAAGGGGTATTTTGTCACTGGCATATTGAGCTATTTTTTGAGGGCTTCTATGTCAGCATTCTTCTTCTTCCAAAGCTCCTCCACAACTTGCACATTATTTGGGTCATTCCCAAGATTGACTATTAAATCTTCTAGAGACTTGATCCTTGAGTCTCTAGCCATGGCAGATACCCTCTCCATCTTGAGTTGTGATTGGGTACTAGATAAGGACATCTACAGCTTTGACAAGCTCATAGCAGTGTTTGTTAATGTTGAGGCTACCATCTCCCCAGTCTGTTTGTGCAATTCCATCTGGTTAATAGGATGGATGTCCTTAGCGCTGAACTCAAATGATGATTTCTTATAATCTCCTGATCCTTGAGGCTGTGGGACCCAGGCTTATAGAAATGCCATCTACATCCTCCTTTTTTCAGTGTCAAAGGCAAAAAGTAGTCTGATTTGTGAACTTAAGGTCTGCTTCCAAAATTGATTGTATGTATTCGTCTTCAACACCTCATTCCTCAACTTTATCTCTTTGAATATCTCAAAGACAGACTTCTCTTGGCCTTCTATGGAAAGTCTGGAAGAAGATGCTTATAGGCCTTGTTGTTTAACAGACACTGTGGCTGATGATGTAGGTGAGGCCATTACCTCTCCACCTATTGATGATGACTTAGGGGTTTCCATGATGTGAATCACTAGTTGCTGCTCTGATTCACCTCCTTGATCGATCAATCATATGAATTCAGGCCCTTTTCCTATATTTTAACTTGAATTATTTTCTATAGATATCAATCACTGAAGGTGACTGATTCTCTCTTGGCATCTTGTTCCCTATCTCTCTCTCTGGTTATTTCCCCTCGTCTTATTTATCCTCTGCACTCCTCCTTTCTTGTGGTGTTAGGGTCTAGATGCTTGAGGTGTAGATCACCTGATCTTCATCTTCTTGGAGGGTGTTGGTCACTTGTTCTGTTTGGTTGGCATACTACTCAATTGCAAGTCTGTGTGTATGAACATAGGGTGTGGATATGTTTTCCACCCTTTTCTTGGAGATAATCACTGTAGGGTCATAAGACCAAGTGAAACTGTGACTGAAACCCATTCCCTTTAGTATCTTATCTGCCTCCTCCCCTGCTGCTTTATTGTTGCAGATGAAAGGCCCAACTTGTGTCTTGATCCTGAGTCGAGCTTTCTTCTTTGTAGAAACAAAGTGGAGCTAATCTGCATCTATCATATGTCTTATGTACTCTAACACAAAGACTCTCATGGAGAGGAAATTTGGAAATTTGTAAGGGGCTAGCTCACTTCCATAGACTCGAATATCTATGTAATTTTGGTACGAGTACCAATCTGTTGTCTTCACTTGCTCTGTTAGCTGCATGGTTTTCCTAATCTCTTCACTTATCCTGGGCTTTGTTGCAGTGCTTTTTGAGATTCAACAAGATGATGAGCTTAGTGAAAATTAAGCACCTTCACTAAGTGGGTCCCACAAGCGATTTTTAGGTGTATGTCTATTTTTAGAATGGTGATCATATTCTAAAATTAGCAGGATGTTGATTCTAGATGGTTGAGAAAATTCTATCTTTGGATGAATTTATATTTTTAGAAGATTGGGCGAAGTCTATTTATAGATCACTAATCTAAAAATAGATGCATGTCGATTATTATTAGCCCTTAATAATAATCAGACAATAAAATATAACTTATTCTCTTGGTGCACTTTATTTCAGTGAACAGATGTGGCACATCAGTGGGCTGAAGGAATTACACAATTCCTAGGGTGGTTGGTGACTCATGCATGGAGGACTTCATTATAACTGACAGTGGCAAGTTGTAACAGAGTTGGAAGAGTAGTTATGTGAGTTTTTATTTAGTTTAACTCAGTTGTGATAGTTGTATTTAGTTATAGCTAAAGATACACTAGTGATAGATGAGTGAATTAATTATTTATTTAATTCACAAGTAGTGTCTTACATGCAACTGAAAAAATACATCAGTTAACTACTTACATGTCAGATCCAGTGGAGAGATAGGTGAATGGGTGAGATTGACTACCAGTTGTGACTATAGTGACGCATTCAATGCATCTACACTGAAATTGGAGATGCCAATGAGGATTGCACAGTAAAGGAAAGGCAAGATCAAATTCATTTTAGGGATCTTCTTTAGCAGGGATTACACAGTGGAGGTAGGCTGTCACAAGGCAAGAAATTGGTGCATATATATGAAAATTTCTGCAGGACAGTGTGTGACGATTGTTGATTGTATTGAGAGCTCTATGCTATGATATTTGTATGATATTATTACATGTTCCATTGATATACATAATATATGATAGTCAGGGTTTTTAGCTTTAATATTTATCGGTAAAACATTATTGTTATGTGTGATTGATTTGCTTCATATGTGTTTTGCAATTGGCAATTTAATTTCCGCAAAGAATTAAGTGGAAGGATTTTGTATTTAACATAAGATTGATTTGTTAGATCAAGGGAGTCCAGTAATATACATGCATATTGTATAATTTCTACATGGTATCGGAGCTGTGTTGATCACTGGAGATTGCAATATTGAAGTGGTGCTGAGTTTTGTGCTGGTGGACAATTCGAATTTGATGCAAGAATTTCTTGGCATGACAGTTGAGTAAACATTGAAATGGATTTCAATGGGTTGCGATTAGAGTATGCACTCGAGGGCAAATCCAACTACATAGCTTAGAAGGAAGGGATGAGGCAATGCTTGAAGATAATGGTTTGAAGGAGTTCATCGATAGAGATGTTCCTAAGCCCACTTCGACGAATGTTGCATTAATTGATGCCTAGAAAAATAAAGTAGTGAAGACAAGAAGAATTATGTTGGAAGGTGTGAAAGACCATATTGTGTCAAGCCTTCATGGGAAAGCCACTCCATTTGCAATGTGGAAGGCTTTGAAATATCTTTTCCAAAGCATTAGTGACCATAGGAAGTTGGTGCTGAAAGATAAGCGCAGAAAAATCAAAATGGAGAAGGGCGACAATATTCTAAAATATCTCAAAAAGTTTGTACAATGTAGGGATGAGCTTAGGAGTGTGGGAATTACAGTTGCGGATGATGACTTGGTGAGCTTGGCTCTCCTTGGGCTACCGAAGAGTTGGCATAGTTATAAAGACTCTGTCAATGGACGGGAGAAACTACCGGATTGGGAGCAACTTTGGTCGGATCTAGTGTAGGAGGAGATAAGGCGAAGTACTAGGGATGACTCTTCATCAAAGAATGATGATGAAGAGAATTTCACTTTTGATGCCAAATCAAGGAAAGGGAAGGGGAAGAAATCCCATCCAAAATCCAAAGCTAAAGGCAAGAAGCTGGATTTGTCCAAGGCATGGAAAATTTTAGGGGCTAATATTCGCAGGTGGGCTAATTTTCCATGGTTTTTCTAAAAAAAAGATTTGCCAATTTCCATTCTTTTATAAAAATGATTCGCCCAAATTTTACAATATAAAATTATTTTACATTAAAAATCACCAACATTATATATAAAATATATATAATATCATTATAAATTTGAATAATTTTACAAATACATCAATAAACATTTTATGTTTTTCATATTAGGGACTAGTGAGATTCACCAATTTTTTAAAATTCAAGATAATTTTCCATCCTTAAAATTATCCATAGTCCAAGGTGAAGTGTTTTCACTATCACGAACATGGGCATCTCACCACTAACTATCCACAGAAAAAGAAGAATAAGAAGGCTGCTGGAGCTGCAGCTAGTGAGGCCCTTGCCTCACAATTTGAACTTGATTTCTCCTTTATCGCATGCTTGGTTTCAAGCGCAATGGGATCGGTGTGGTATCTTGATAGTGGTGCTTCCTTCCACATGACAGGAGACAAGGATTTTTTTAGTGACTTGGAGGAGAAATATCTCCAAATGCATATAGAGATAGGTGATGATGGTAGATACAGTGCGACTAGCATTGGAACCATTACCTTTGAGAGGGAGTCAGGTAAACCATTTCTGTTGAAAGATGTTATGCACGTTCTAGGTCTGAAAAAGAACTTGGTTTCGGTCGCGATGATGGAGGATAAAGGTTATGACGTTGTTTTTAGCGAGGGAAAAGCTTTCCTACAACATAAAACAACGGGTCAAACCAAGAGGATAGGGATTCGAGCCAAGAATATCTACAATATGGAGGTAGATGGCTGTGTTGCAATGATGGGAAAAGTAGAAGAAGTGGTGAGCTGGGATGAGGGCGAATTATGGCACAGGAGATTGGGCCATCTTCACCATGGCGCTTTGAATATTTTGCAGCATATTTCTACTGGACTTTCCAAGGGTACCCATGTGTAGTCAGATTAGTGCAAGGGATGTACTATGGGTAATTTTGTGAAGACCACCTTTCATGAGAAGGAGAACCATGCTTCGGTGATCTTGGAGAGAATTAACATAGATGTGTGTGGACCATTCTCGGTTGCTTAAACAAAAAAACACAGGTATTATGTTATATTTGTTGATGAATATTCTCGTAGATGTTGGATCTTCTTCATGCAAAAGAAGCATCAAACATTCTCAAAGTTCTATGAGTTTAAAGCATTGGTGGAGAAGGAGTTTGGGAAGCATGTGAAGGCTCTATGGAGAGATAATGGTGGTGAATATATCTCGAATGAATTCAAAGAATTTTGTAGCAAAGAAGGAATTCAAAGAGAACTCATAGCGCCTCATAACCCACAATAGAATGGGGTCGCGGAGAGGAAGAATAGAATGATTGTGGGTGTTGCACGAGCTATGCTAGATGACCAAGGCCTACCAATGCACTTGTGGGCAGAAGCATGCAACACTATGGTTTATGTGCAAAACTATTTTCCTCATAGAGTACTTGGCATGAGTACACCTGAAGAAGCTTTTACTAGTAAGAAGTTGGATATTTCTCATTTAAATATTTTTGGCTTATATGTTTACATTCATGTGACCAAGGACCCTATGAAGAAGCTAGAATCGACTGCAGAAGTTGGGATATTTGTGGGGTACATAGAAACACCCCATAATTATCGTATGTATTTTCCAAACATTTTGATGACTGTGGTGCGACGGGATATAAAATTCAATGATGAGAAATCCATGAAGTTGTCGCTTAAGAGGGAGCTACACTTGCATGCAGAGGAGGAACTTCTAGTTCCCAAAGATGAGCCTCAAGATGTGGATCAGCCACAGGAGGAGGATCATAGAGTGGAGGAGTCCACTCACGCAAAGCCAAACATTAGAACTGGCAGAAGGCGTACCACAAAAGCTGAGAGGCTGAATCTTGATGTGGCACAGAATGTAGGAGTCCCTACTTCACAGCGCAGACAGAGACATTCACTTGACTGGTTCACTGGATACATGGCTCTCATGAGAAAGTGTATTGTGACTAAGCCATTTTCCTTTGAGGAAGCAGTGAAGGAGCCCACATGGGTAGATGCCATGGTGGAGTATGACTCCATTGTCAGAAACAGTGCTTGGGAGATTGTTCCAAGGCCAGTTGTTAAATCAGTGGTAGGTTCAAGATGGATCTACAATGTAAAGCAAGCTGTTGATGGGAGCATCAATAAGGCAATATTTGTTTCCTGTGGCTTCTCACAGATCGAGGGGATTGATTATGAAGAAACCTTTGCACCTCTTGCATGGTATTCTTCCATAAGGACCATCCTTGCTCTCTTAGCGCAAATGGGTTGGCACATTCATCAGATGGATGTGAAGATTGTGTTCCTTAATGGGATCATTGAGGAAGAAGTGTACATTGAGAAACCTGAAGGATTTTAGATCTTCAGCTGTGAGTCGCATGTGCGCAGACTCAAAAGAGTGTTGTATGGGCTGAAGCAAGCACCGCATGCTTGGTACACATGGATCGACAGCTATTTCACTGGACTTGGCTTCACCAAGAGTGAGGCAGATGCTAACCTATACCAAATTGTGGTGGAAGGTAAGCTTTTAATCATTGTTCTTTATGTTTATTATTTAATACTAATGAGTGATGAAAAGTTGATACTCTCATGTAAGGAGGACCTTGCAAAGGAGTTTGAGATGAAGGATTTGTGCCTCCTTCATTATTTCCTTGGATTGGAAATATAGTTGTGAGAAGGTGAAATGTTTGTGTCTCAAGGAAAGTATTCTAGGGAGATACTTGGTAAGTTTCACATGCAGGACTGCAAGCCCATGGATACTCGTCTTCCAGGAAATTGGAGGAAATAGGATGCTACATCGGTAGAGGTATTGGATGCCACTATTTATCGATAATTGGTGGATTCTCTCATGTATTTAGTTAATACAAGACTAGACATATGCTATGCAGTGAACCAACTTTGTCAAACGATGGTTAAGCCTACCAATCTCTTTTGGAAGGCAGGCAAGCATGTCCTGAGATATCTTAGGGGCACATATGAGTATGGATTATGGTATAGACAGATGGATGAGGTGAAGTTTCATGGCTTCATGGATGCAAATTGGGCAGGCAGCCCAATGGACAGAAAGAGCACATCAGGAGGGGTTTTCAGTATCAGATCTACAACAGTTTCTTGGTACAACAGGAAACAAATATTTGTGGCACTCAGTTTAGCGGAAGAAAAATACATGGCATCAAGTCAAGCTGCATGTGAGGCTATCTGGATGAGGAAGATCCTGGTCAGTTTGTTCGGTTCTCATTTAGATCCTACAAAGATACATTGTGATAATCAGAGTTGCATTAAACTCTTGATTAATATTGTGTTTCATGATAGATCTAAGCATATAGATATCCGGTATCATCATATCAGAGATTGTGTGTGAAGATCATGTTACTTCAGTACATTATTACGAAAGATGGGGATCATGAGATATTACGGCAGAGTGCTCACTAGAGCAATTCCATTCGCAGTGAGATGGGAGTGGAAAGATAATCTGTGCTTTATCTTGTTGAGAGGGAGTGTTGAGATTCAACAAGATGATGAGCTTAGTGAAAATTAAGCACCTTCACTAAGTGGGGCCCACAGGCTATTTTTAGGTGTATGTCTATTTTTAGAATGGTGAGCATATTCTAAAATTAGCAGGATGTTGATTGTAGATGGTTGAGAAAATTCTATCTTTGGATGAATTTCTATTTTTAGAAGATTGGGTGAAGTTTATTTCTAGATCGCTAATCTAAAAATAGATGCATGTTGATTATTATTAGCCCTTAATAATAATCAGAAAATAAACTGTAACTTATTCTCTTGGAGAACTTTATTTCAGTGAACAGATATGGCACATCAGTGGGCTAGAGGAATTACACAATTCCTAGGGTGGTTGGTGACTCCTGCATGGAGGACTTCATTATAACTGACAGTGGCAAGTTGTAACAGAGTTGGAAGAGTATTTATGTGAGTTGTTATTTAGTTTAACTCAGTTGTGCTAGTTGTATCTAGTTATAACTGAAGATACACTAGTGATAGATGAGTGAATTAATTATTTAATTAATTCAAAAGTAGTGTCTTACTTGCAACTGAACAAATACAACAGTTAACTACTTGCATGTCAGATCTAGTGGAGACCCAGTGGAGAGATAGGTGAAAGGGTGAGATGGACTATCAGTTGTGACTATAGTGATGCATTCAATGCATCTACACTGAAATTGGAGATGCCAATGAGGATTTCGTAGTCAAGGCAAGGCAAGATCAAATTCATTTCAAGGATTGCACAGTGGAGGTAGGCTGTTAGGAGGCAAGAAATTGGTGCATAGATATGCAAATTTCTGCATGACAGTGTGTGATAATTGTTGATTGTACTAAGAGCTCTATGCTATGAGCTTTGTATGAGATTATTACATGTTCCATTGATATACATAATATATGATAGTTGGGGTTTTTAGCTTTAAGCTTTCCTAGTAAAATATTCTTGTTATGTGCGATTGATTTGCTTCATATGTGTTTTGCAATTGGCGATTTAATTTTCACAAAGAATTAAGTGGAAGGATTATGTATTTAACATAAGATTAATTTGTTAGATCAGGGGAGTCTGGTAATATACATGCATCTTGTATAATTTATACACTGCTGAGTGTGTTGATGGCTAGATGCACAAACAAATCCATAAATTCCTTATATGTATAGTTCTTATGTTCCTTAAATAGAAGGGTGGTCTAGAAGATGATATATTGTGGCTCAAAATCTTCATTTACCTTGGCTATCTGAAATTGAAACCCTCTAGACTGGAAATACACAAACATATACACTATCACAGAGGTGTATTTGAAGACCTCCTTTGTGTGAAACCTTAAAAACTGTTCGTGAATGGAATCTGCTAGGAACTGGGCATAATGAAACATGATGGTGGGCTTAGCTTCTGAGGAGAGAATGGAAAAAACACCTATCAACGCTTCATCGACCCACTGGTCAGAGTGATAACCTAACAAATAAGATAGAGCAATGACAATCTTCTTAGTCCTTTCAAGAAAAATAGATGAAGGGTAGGGTGGGTTTTTGATAGGCATTGGTGCATCAGTTTTCATGAAAAGTTGTAGAGTTTTGGCTCTACTGGAAAAATAAATTCTCTGATAAAGTTCCCTAAGGGATTCATAAGATAAGGGGACTGCTTGTTTGAGTGTGGGGGCCTACATAATTTTCTGAATGGATTGGGCATTAATGGTGAACAAGATTTCTCCCGTTTGGGTGACTATGGTCCTCTGACTGATTTCATAGTAGGCCTGGCATTTTTTGATGAATTTAGGAAAACTATGGGTTTTGGGAAATATTTACAGAGGTAGTTGGGTCTCCCATAGGCTAATTTCATCAGCTTCATCGATAATTTTTTCCTCGAGCTAGCAGTAGACATCGAACAAGTCGAAGTCTGACTCTATCTTGTGAATTTTGTAATCTCGGTCTACCAGGGCTGTATGATCTAAATCCAATGGTGGGTAAACTTGAACCATGGGGTTGAAAGGATCCTGGTCTTTCTTAGGAGGCATGATTAATCTTCTATAACTTATCTTCAATATACAAATGAAGAATGGGATGTAGGAAAAAGGGCACAGAGAAGGGAATTGATATCAACCATAATTGGGGAAGGGAGATAAATGAAGGGACAACGATCAGAATGGAAAGCTCTAAGGTGAGACTGTAATCTGGTCATCCGAGAGTTATCAATTATTTTGATGAACCACGGGTTCCTCTACAACAGGTTTTTGGCATGTGATTTTTCTGTAAGTCTGTGTAAGTCCGATACCTGCAGTCTTTAATCAAGATAAGCACAGTAAACTATGTATCGAGCATGAATTTAGCTTTTAATCTGTGATTCATGAGATTTTGGGGTTGCACAAGTTTTTTAGACAACGTCCCGACCATTTATGGTGCAACAAATTTCTTGGCGGGAGTAAACATGTTTGGACAGGAGGGACAGGTTAGCGGGGATGTGGCACGGAGGGAGCAAGCAACAGATATACCAATGGTTGGTGGGTGTAATGGTTTCGTTTGATGGGAAAAACATCTTTTGGAGAGATTAGAACGTATGTGGTGTGGCGGGGGGGGTTGCGGTGAAAGGAAAACAATCCTGAGGCGCGACACTTAGCGGGTTGGACACCCCCCCCCATTGTTAACATTCGAAGGGTGAGGGGGGGCCAGAATGTAATGTGGGCCGTCGGATGTATGGCGGTGAGTGTGGATGAAGGGGAGTTGCGGGGTGATTAACGCAGGTGGGGATGAGTGACGTGGAGTGTGACGAGATAGGCAATGGAACGATGGGGTCGGGATATGAAAGCCAAGGGGTAGTGTAGGACTTTAGGATGGGGAAAATATGCATGGGGCGGGAAATAAGAGGAAATGAATGTGGTGGGGACTTAGGGATAAAAACATACCATAAGGTTCCCAAAATTTATAAAATCACCCCTTTTTAGACCTTTAGAGCATAATTTTTTCTTTCATTTTGATTTCTCTTCTTCTGATTCTCTTCTGTTATCATAGGAATACAACAAGAAATTTTTTAGGTTGCTTATTTATAGAATAAAATTTGCATTTTTCTCCCTTTCTCTTTTCCAACAAATATACCTACCCAAAATAGAAACCTAACCTTTTTCCTTCTTTTTAGGGTGCATTTAGACATGCAGACCCTGAATCCTTTTTATTTTTAATTTCTAACCTACCACCTATCCCTTATTTCACTATTGGTTCAGATTAAGCTGGTGAACCAATGTCATTTTCTACCTATCTACTAATAAGCCAAGATTTAATGGTTTGAAAAATCTTCATTTTCTAACCTATTAGCAAGAAATTAAAAAATTTATAATCATGCTTAAGCTGTATGATTGAAAAAATTTCTCTTAAAGAGTAGTGGCATTTTGATTTGTAGCACTTTCAGAAATATTCATTTTTTGTGGGGCTTTCTTTTTATTTTTCTCTTTTAACGCCCTGTTTTCCTTTTATTTTTTTGTTTCTTTTATCTTCTTTGGAAATGATTTTGAATATTGAAATATATGTAAAATATGAAAATTTGCAAGTAGGAAATACACGGTCACCTTGTGATGCTGTAAATTACAGGACTCTAACAAATCTGAGTCATTAGATCCTTGTCCCTTATACCTTAGATATTTTTTTTGTCTTGTGTGCTTCAAGTCAATTTCGACCGCCTCTTAGACTAGTTTTTTGGGAAGCCTTCTTTTGGGTTGAATTTATGCATCTGTAGTCATTTATTTTACTATCGTTTTAGTTTTATTTAGAGTTATTCATCATTTTTTCTTTTCTTGATATAACTGTCTGGGCTTAACTAAAATTAACACATGGCTTACACACTGTTAGGGTCCCGTGATTTGGCCGATTGGCTAGCCAAATGACGATGTAACATCAAACCAAGCTTTGGAGCCCGAGGACCTAGCCTTCCTGGACTCAGAGAGGGCTCTCTCTATATGTGTAGAAGATGTCGGTGTGTTTACTTGCGATGTTCTGATATTAGGCTAGTTATGAAGTGTGTTTTTGGTTTTTTTTAGTTTTTAAGTTTGTGAGGGATGAAACTGATCAAATACATAAACTGGATGACAAGATGTAGATAAATTGGGCTATGGGGTCAAACAGATCAAGGAAGCTATGAAGAGATGATGTAAAGCTGCTGTAGGGCCGATTTGATTCACAGTAGAAGGGATCTCTGGGCAAAATGGATTAAATGAACAATAAGTTGGTGAAAGACAAGGGATTTCAAGTGCAAACTAGTTAATAGAAGACATAAACATGTAATAGCAAGCCATTGATCATGCTAGGAATAACTATAAGCTAATCAATACATAGAAATCAAACATTCCAGCCATACATAGAGGTATATGACCCTCTAACTTCGGAAAAAGGCTATCAGACTTTGGGGAAAACATATGAGACAAACTAACAACTCATAAACTATGCCGGAACGCCTAAACATAGTCTCTAAGTCATTGGGCACTTGGACAAATAAGTTTTCATAGTTTTAGGCAAAGGGCTAGATCGGGACTAGGCCTCCTTGGTTCAACAAAATGATCAACAAATCAGTCAAAGAGAAAGTTTTATGGACAGAACTATGGGCAGCTGATAGGTGGGTAGGGCAAACCATACATCCTACTCAACATACATGGAACTGATGAATAAAACTTAGCAACAACACCTTAGGTTACTAAAGAGCAGCTAAGAATTCTTTAGCATAACTAAGGGAGAAGAAAACATCAAGCTATGAAGATTCAGGGATTTTGAGGTGCCTCCATGGGCATGTCTCAAAATCAATCTTTACTGATCTATAGCAGCAAGAAATATGAATTATGAGTGAAAACTAGAAGACAAAACACATTTAAGAAGCACTATACCATTCTACCATGTCAAGGAATCCATCAACAAGCCTTCAACATTCCTCAAAAGCATCCAAGAGGCAATCCAAACATCATAACTCAAGTGTATTCTTCAAAGCTCATATGACCAATGCATTAATTCTTCTTTCAAGTTCAGCCTCTGATTTACAATGAGAACCATGGGATAAATAGGCTAGAGGGAGGGAAAACCTCATGGAGCAACTAGCTATCCCATTGGCCAAGTCAAAATATCTAAACTTGTCCTTGAGGCTTTGCAAAGCCCAAGGCACAAAATATCCCATAAAATATCTAAAAAACTGCTAAAAACGGAAATTATATTGACTTTACATGATTTTTCCATGATAAAAATAGCCTAACGCACATTTGGGAAAAGCAGATTTTTGGAGTTCAAAAATTGCAAAAATACTTCATATTTATGCCTGAAAAAGGTCCCCTGACTTGCTGGATGAAAATGGAAGCCTTCCCGATGTCGAAATGAGGCTCATGATGGCTCGTTGGAAAGCTCTCTGTGTCTTCTTTCCAATGCAAGTGGAATCATCTCAATCTGATCTCTGAAAGTCCCTCAAAACTGTACCTGTGTGCAAAAACCCAGAAAATAGCAGGTTGCTGATATGGCGGGCAGAATGTGCAAAATGAGGATGTTTTTCGCCAATTTGGAGGGGTGAATGATCTTCAAATGCCCTGAAAATCGCTGGAGACCTGCTCATGGAATTATGGAATCCATTGGGATCTTCCTCCTCCATTGACAACTCATCAAACTGAAATGGCGCATTTATGAGTTTTTGGCGAAAAACCCCAAAAATGCCAAAAAAAAAAAGTTTTCGAAACAGGCCCAAAATTGGCATGCATGACCCTCAAAGGTACATGGAGACATGCTCCGAAGCTGAAGCCAAAATATCGAGGGCTGATGTGCTTTTTGCTTCTTTCCGTGCTAGGCGCCTCTCCTTCAATTTCTTCAATTTTTCTTGTGCTACCTTCAATTTTCGCCTGGAAAACTGATTTAGCTTCTGAAAGTGAAGAGTCCTTTTTCTCTGTAGCTCAAGATCCCTATTTGCATTCTCAAGCTTTGTCTCCAAATGCTGGTTAGCCCTCTCAAGCCATGCTTCCTTGTTTTCCTCAATTTCCCGCTCAAAGAGGGTAGTGAGAGGAAAAGCTTCGAATTGAGCTTGTTCTTCAGCTTTCTGTTTCTGCAAGGCTCTTCTAAGCCCGATGGTCCTAGGCCTCTTTCGCCTAGGCTGGTCCTCCTCCTCTTCATCATCAAATTTGCCAATAATCTCTTCAATTCTTACTTGCGCCTTTTCTGCCTCCTTTTTGTACTTGATGGCCCTTGCCTCATGAATGGCTGCATGATACTTCATTTGTTTGTTTTCAACCTCCAAGCAATGGTTGAAATTCCTCGCCCTTTGAAAATCTTCTTGTAACACCTCAATTTTCCCTTCTTTGTGAATGAGGAGGTTTTCAAGGATGCGGGCCTCATTAACACTGTCTTCGCTTGGGATAGGGATGACAGCTGATTTACCTCCATGCTTGGCACTTTCTCCAACTGCACTTTTGCCTTTGAAGGCCAATCTAGCGCTCTTTCTCCTTGGCAAGCTAGAAGTTGTCTTTTTGGGCAATTTCCTCTTTTTAGGAACAGTTTTGGTCACTATCAAGGAGGCAGCTTCAGCTTGCTGTCCTTCCTCAACATCCTGTCCAGCTTGTGGCTCAAAAGATGCTTCAATTGTTTGCTCAACCTGCTGCTCTTCCATCTCTGTCTGCTTTTAGGAAATATAATCTCTGTTTGTGAGTTTAAGATATCAACATAATACCTACACCTCTGTTTTGATATCAAATGCAATCACCAAGCACTCTGCCCTTTAGACAGTGGCCATTTTCACTTGTGAAGTTTTGAGAAACCAACATCACTTTGGTACCTCTGCCTTTAATGTCAAAATCTAACCATCAATAATCTCTGCGCCTCAGTGTACTGTGTACTCCTGGCTTCAAATGTTAAACTTGATCATCAACAACCGTGCCTTCTAGAACATGGCCTTATTTCACCCTCAAAATTACTCTGTTCAACAATCTTCAGAATGATACAATGTAGTGTAATGACCAAGCAGACTTAGTTTAGGTGTAAAATAAGTGCAACAGTGGTTTAAAGAACACACTCTGTTTCAATCCAGGAACTATTTTCAAATTTGTGAGTTTAAATAGTCCATTAACACCTATATACCTCTGCCCCTAAATGTTTAACCTTTATCCACCAACAACTCTGCCTTTTAAAGTCTTTGATGTCAACCTTAACACAAAAAACTCCCTGTTCAAGGAAACTTTCAAAAATCCAACAATTCTGTCCTGTGCAAGAGTGTGTCCTCCTTTCACTGTTTGTACATCAAGCAAAACACCATACACAGGTCTAGACAACAAGAACACAGGGCGGAGGTAAAATAACAGAGCTTCTGGAAGACTAACAAGCTTTTTAGACAGGGATTATCAGAGTTTTCTCCTTCAAAACAATAAAAATGTCAAACCCCTTACTGAGTATACTTCACTGTTTTCGTAGTGTGGAAATGTATGGATGATAGTGTGAAAGGTTCTTCGTTAGCACTAGGTATGTATTTCTGCAATGAAAATCCTCTTTTTAATTTTAAACACAGTCCTTCACAAGACAACCTCTTGCAATCGATGGGGAAATCGTAAAATACCTTAAACTTGATGGATGCCCGCTTTCGAAAGCTTAAAACATTGTGGGGAACCCTTGACACTTGCGCGGCAATCTTGATAACAAACCCGTCGCGCAGAGGAAACCCTTGTCGGGCCTGTCGGGTCGACCTGTCGGGTGGTCGGGCGGCCACCTACAGGCACGTCGCGCCCACCTACAGGCACGTCGCGCCGGCGTTGAGGCCCCGTGTATTTTGCTGCCCAGGCACGTCGCGCCTAACTCCAGGCACGTCGCGCCTAACTCCAGGCACGTCGCGCCGCCTTAAACTAGTGCAGAAAACTTCAATTCTTTTGAAAACACGTTGTGATGCTTGGGAGCTGTGGCAATTGGTTTTTGAATTTCGAAAGTGACTTACTTATTTCCCTATTCCATTCTTTTGACACTTTCAACCTTATATCATTTTCAAATAAATATCCCAACGGTTATTTTGAATATATATATCCGCCCCTTTTTAAATGATACGAAACTGTGTTTGTATCAAGTTGCTTTTTAAACAGTGATAATCCATCAAATTTTCTTTGCCTACTCATAAAGTTACATACCTGTTCTCATAAGAGAGACATTTCAAAACCTCGACTTTGTCCCTCTCTTTGGCACTTTAGGTGACAATGTTAACAAAAGAAAAGGTCATTCAAAAACTGTCAAAGGCATTTAAAAGCTGCTTTATCACTTACAGGAGACCACCGGTGCCCTTGCAATTAGTTTGACAATCTCGGTCCTTAGGTGATTTATAGGTTTCCTTCTGGACTGTAAGTGCCATTCTACTAGCTGTTTCTTTTTATAACAGGATTCTCTGCTTGACAACTCACTGTGTCACATCCCTGCCACTGTTTATTTGATACTATATCCTTGTGCTAAGTCTGCCCTTTGAAATGATAACAAGTGTGTTTGTTTTTAAAACATATGAACAGTGGTGATTCATCATAACCAACTTCCTCTGCCTACTTATAAGATTGAATACCACTTGCCTCCTCCATCTGAAAAAACAAGCTTGGGCAATATGAAAACAGGACTCTTTTGATACATAGTCATTATTTTGCTCTGATCATTGTGTTACCTCTTTTTGCCCACAGAACCATTTCATAACTGAACTATGTTCACTGTTTTCCTCTCTTGGCGATTTTAGCAAGGAAGGGCTATTCATAATGCAACAAAACATTTGAAAGCTGTAATTTGGTATATGACATTGTCTTGTTGCTTGACCTTTCCTCAAGGAGACAGTTTTCTTTTTGGTATCAGTGGCACACATATATTCAATATTGCCTCTTTCCTACTGTAGGTATAGCCTGACAGATAGTTCTTGAAATAGGAGTATCAATACCTTTACATTATCAGCACTATCATTCATCTGTGAAATGACCTTTCTTCCTTTTTGGCATCCTTCCACTGCTTTCTTGTATCAATCAGTTTCAGCACCCTGCAGTAGTTTTGGCCCTCTACTCATGCATGGAGGAGGCTCTTCATCAGATAAGGTGTCTGGAGACTTTTTGACCACTAGGTTCGACACAGCCTTTTCTGAATGTAGTGGTAAGAAACCTCTTGAAAAACATCATTCTTAGCATCTTCCCTTGCAAGCATCATTGTGTGTCAGCAGAAACCCTAGCCAGAGTAATACTATTTCCCTGTACTGTCCTAAGGCTGATTTTAGATATTTGGCTTGTTCATCTCATGATTGATTACTTTGACAAATAGCCTTTGTGACTATGAAGGTCAGTGCTTTCCTGAAAAAACCAAGACCTTTCTCCTGCTTGTGTAATGGCATTGGTTACCTTCTGTTCTATTTGATTTTGAACAAAACAGGCCTCTTATGATTTGGATGTTTACTGCTGACAGGTCTTTCTAGAGTTCAACAATCCATATGGTTTGCAAGTTTGAAATGAGCTCTTTTATCAGGCCAAAATCCCCTTTCCTTTGAGCTTATCATATTTCCACTATATTCCTGTTATGGTCAGCAATTACATTCATGAAACCTGAAGATATTGTTTCATTGTTTCAGTAAAGGCAAACCTGGACTTCTGCAACCTTCTGACTCAACACTGGCCTGCGCCCTCTGCTTATGTATGAAGGAGGCGCCCTAACCCTCTGCTTGTAATTGAAGGAGGTTGTGGGCCTTGACAATTTACCATTTTGTTGAGACAGTGGCGACCCTTTCTTACTGTGATTTTCATGCTGGAAAGAGCTGTAAGGTCCTGATGAGTGACTTTTGTTTTGCAGCTTCATCTCAGGCTCATAATACACTTAGAAGCAGCTGTTCCTCTAACTGTAAACTCAAACATTTACTCCATGAGATGAAATATATTTCCTATCTTTGTAGAACCATAGAAAATAGTGAAAAACCTACTAGTCAGCTTGAGATTGGGCTTTATGCAGTGCTGAGATCTAGGGGGTGTGAGTGGCGCGACTTAAGGCTGTTTGTCAATTTCATTTGCAAAGTAAGGGATCAGTCATGGTAGGTCTGCTGCAGATGAAGGCTTTTTTGGCTTTTTGATGATTGCCAAAGGTGAAATGTCCTAAAACGCCACTTCCTAACATAGGGGAGACCTTTGAAACAGATGTGGATTTGCTTTTTAAGGCTGATGGGCAGACCAATAAGGCTGAGGTTAGATAGGATTGTGACAAGGAGGTTTTGGTTTTGCCAGGGGTGGACTGAATAGGTAGAAAGGCGAAAAAGTTTTGGGAGGGTTTTCTGGATGACATATTGACATAAGGAAATCAGTTTCTAGAAAACTCAGCTGAAGATATAGTCATCACTAACATGTAAAAATACTGATGGCTAACATGTAGCATAGGAATAATTCCAGCCAATGTCAATAATGTTTCTATATCAGTTAGTCGAAAAAGAAGATCTTGAGCTTTGTCTACATTGTAGCGATTTTCATACATCAACCCTACCAAAGATTTGAACTCACTAAATAGTCTTTGAGCTGGTCCATTTAATGAGATCCATCTTGTATCAACATCTTTCAGTAATTTTTTTCCATCCGTAACACCATATGCAAATTGTTGAAACTCTAAATATCGTTTGGGACTACGAGAAAAGTATGCATGAGTCTCACGTACAAGATCTTCAACTTTTGAAACTAATGGAAACTTGCTTACTATTTTAAATGCAAGATTCATCCTATGAGCCATACAATGAATATTAATCATATATGGCGAAGCTGATAGTTGTAGTCAAACACAAAGACCATTCCTTTGTCCTTGCATTACCGATGCTCCATCTGCTCCAACACATACCAACTTTTTTGCAATCGTTAAATGATCCATACCACTTTCCTTCAAAGTATTAAGAACAAGTTCATAAATATTTTCAGTTGTAGAAGTCTCTCTCATCTTTTTAATCCCAAGTAGATAGGAATGCCTAATATGGTCATTAACCATATAAATGCTCATGCAAATCCATGAAGTATTATCAATAGTTGTAACCTCATCCAAAGACAATGCCAAAAACCTAGCATTTGCAATCTCCTGTTTCAAATCATCAATTTCTACTTGAGCTAGATATCTTTCCCATTCCCAACCACTAGTTACGGACCAATGAGAAGATGGAAAGTTTGGCACGTGAAGAAAAGATAGAAATTTCATCTGATCTGGATAATCTGTCATAGGACGACCTTTACATAAGATGTGAAATACAGTGCTCAATTGTATCGTCTTGGATAACAAACTTCTTTCCATCATCTTTTCAAATTGAGATATGATGGTTCCTCCACTTGCCTCAAGTTTCTTCTTATTTATTAAATATTTTTTGTATTCTTCCACACATTGGCTATGTCGGCATTCCTCCAAAGATTTCCATATGACAATAGATTTCTCTTTACCATCTACAATTTTCTTTTCATAAACCTTTCCTGCATGCTTTTGTACTGTATCTAGCTTCATCTGAAATTTCACTACCTTGCAACTTTTCCAACTACACGCAAGACATTTAACTTCTCGTAAATCCTCATTTGTAGAAAGTATTTCTTCAATAAATGGAAAACTTGAGAGCCAATCATCTTGGAATTTTCTCCCTATGGTCCACTGGCCTTTTTTCCTTTTCCGTGAATGGTTTGTGTCACCTTCCAAGGAAATATCTTTAACATTTTCATCATTAATTTATGTTGAAACTGCATTTATCTCACCCTGATCACTTGCGGAACCTATTATTTCATCCATCATATGGATATCAGATACATTTTCACAAGAGTTAACATCTCTCTCAGTAAGAGATTGTTCAAAGGAGCTTGAAGCATGAAGAGAATGTGTATTCTTGGATTGAGACTTTTTAAAGTATGATAATACATCAATTTGCCTTGATAGTTTCTTCCCGGGATTAGATTTTGACATCTCACTGAATATTCCAGAAGTAAAATTTCAAATCGATCTAGAAACCTGCATCAATAGTTTCCAAGAGTTGAGAATTACTAGATTTGTAAGTAGCTTTCAAAGTAAAATAAGTGTAATGTTCACAAAAACCATTATGCAAATTTTTATTAAAATGTTGTGCCAAGGCCCAAGCCCAAAAGCAAAAATAAATCATTATACACAAAACAATAACATCATGAGTCATCATCTATAAAACAAAGAACATCATTCAAATATAAAATATAAAAAAAATTTCCACTAAATTAAATCATATCTCCAAATCACCTAATGAACACTTGAAAGCTTTAAACAAAACAACAAAATATTACAATAACTTTAATCATCCTTTGCAAAACACCTCTCCCTTAAGTTGTAAAGCATTGGTTATAAGAAGTTGAAACATATCCTCTATCATTTTCCATGATAAAAGTGAGGAAGGAAACTAGTCAGTTACTAGTGATTCTTTTACTTATCAATGGAAAGAAATCCCTTAAGACATTGTCCTCCTGTTGACCATAATTTCCTTTCCATAGTGAAACACGTCCAGTATGGCCATGAAATAACCTAAAAAGACTCAAATGTTTTCCATGATTTGTAAACACACGGGTGCCATGTAAAGTTTCAGGCCCAAAAAAGCACGTTTGGGATCCTATAAAGAAAAATTAATTATTGTATCAAACATTTAAAACTACTAATTAGCACTTAGTGTTTGTTATTTAACCAAGTTCCATTGAAATAACAGTCATGGGATGTTACCAAAGAGTTAACCAATAGATAAATGCACACCACAAATCATACATTCATTGGAACTTCCCCTCCCATGAATGACCATCTAAGGGAAAGGGGCAAAAAAGAAGAAAAGAAGTCAACGAATCACCACAGTCAACCAATGATTCTTAGTGTCAAATCATTGGAAACTACAAATCAAGTGAAAATTTAACCCATGCATCCATGGGTTGACAAAAAGAGTTTATAGCAGCCACAAGCTAATCATTCTACGAGTCTACCCAAATCTGACACAAACTCCTAAAACTTGTTGATTAGAAATTCCCCTAGAAATTTCACTTGGTTCATGAGAGAATGAAAGACAAGTGCAAATAAACTTCCATGAAAGACGAGTGCAAATATCCTTCCATGAATGGATATCACTCTCCAAAATCATTTTGGGCATATTCCAATATGTAGGAGCCAGGGAAACATGGTGCATAATAGCAGTCTATTGTGCCTGAATTTAAACTGCATCAAGGGAACATTTGCACTCTTCACACATTGAACATTGAAGACAATTAATTAATGCCTGACATGACCATAGCAACAAAAGCATCAAGCAGAGACTATAACAAGATTATGTGAAAGTGAGAAAGAACACCCATCATGAAGCATCAAGTAATATCATCCACAACATCAACATCACTGTTGGGCAGATTTTGATCGCCTTCGCCTACTAGAAGTAACTTCTAGTGGTAAAGGTGGTTTTAAAGCTAATCTACGCGAACGAAGGGGGGTAGGATTATGTTCTTCCATGATTGCTGATTAATTTTAACCAAAAATAAATAAACAAAAAGAGGGTAATGCTAGGCAAAAGGGTTTACCAGTAAACTGTGAACTGCAGAATACCTCCTGGCAAGCCAAGAAGTATGGGCAGGAAATCTCCCCGAATGCTGTGTTCGGTGTATCACAATTTAAAGGTGGCCAACTCGGTTCACTATGGATAGATAGCACCTAAAAGTTATCCTCCCAAATATACCCGAAGGTACGTGGAGGCCCAAGTCCGTATTAGCACTGTCTGATGCGAAACCGCATAGTGAGAGCACCACCTATATACTTATTATACTGTAACGCTGCCCCAAGGGATGTGCTACGATATACTTACATACGTGGGGTGAGATATCACACTCGGAATGTATCGCAAACAAGTTAACGACAACTGCTATGTTTTACGACGTCAGAACATGTCTCTAGCCTATACCTTCTAAATGTTATCGTTATGGTTCCAATGCATTTTTAGATCAATTGAGATTAATTTTATGTTGATCTTGCTTAACAATTTTCCTTTCAATGGTACCGCGATGATGTATGTAGAAATTCCTAAATGCAAACTAAGAATGATAAGCAAACTTTTCACTTTTAGTTTTTCAATGAAAGACCTAGCTACAAAAGGAAGAGAGCAAATAATTTTGTGAGCAAGCAAATCAATGAACAAAAGAAAACATTGAGCACAAAACTAAATGCGGATTTCCTAATGTTCCTTTTTTGCAAAAAAAACACAATCCTACATGCAAATGCAAGTTTTTCTTTTCAGTTCCTTTAATGTTATGAATGCAAAAAAGAAACTAAGTGCATCAAACAAATGCTTTTTACTTTTTGAGAAATGAAGAATATGAACGACAATTGTATAACTTCCATCATTGCCAGCATATACATGCCATTTACAAAATGTCAAGGAACTAGATTAAGAAGAGATATCTCAAAGATCGAATTAAAAAGGAAAATAAAACAATCATCATGATACAAGAAACAAAAATATCAGATGTCTTAAATATCAGATTTTCTCTAACTACAACAATTTGCTTTTTGTCTGCTCAATATTAGTTCTTATTTTTCTGTTATCCATTCTCATTTATTTAAAATTCTCATAAAATTTACATAAAAGGTCCTACAATTCCCTAATTTATTCTTCATTTTGAGGTTTTATTTGAATTCATCACATTTACTTTTCATTTATAAGGTCTACTTCCTTTTCTTCGTAATTGAATATTTCTCTGAGGAACATGTCCAAAGAAATTATAGCTTATTTTTCCAACGAATTTCCATAATGAGAATCAAGCTTAAAAAAACATCTATGAACCAGGTTCACTTATGAGAATTAACTACATTCTATTTTTTAATAAGAAAAAGGAGGCTTGTATCAAGATAAGACAATCTCTCCATGCAAGGAACAATTTCCAAAGTATAATATTAAATGAATTCCTCAATGTAAGCTATTAACTTCTCTATGGTAGTATCAAGCTGGTGTTTCAAGTCAGGATGAAATCATGAGGAGGCTTTCATTGATATTTACTTTTCTGAAAGATATTTTCTAAAGGAATCTACCTCCAAATGTAAGGAATCTCTGTCATTTGCATTTTGAGCGGCTTGAAAATCCATTTCATGTGGCCCAAACATATCCTACCACTTGGAATCCATAATGTTTTACCTACCACTCAACATCTAGATCCCAATTTTTGCTCTATGCCTTAATGCCCTCTCTAGAGAATGACCAATACAGTAAATTTTTGCACAACTCATCAACCCAACCTTCATTGTTTTCCTTGAGTTCTCTTACCTCTATCAAAACTTTTATAAGAATTTTGTTGCCTCATCAAGACATGTTGCATGCTCTGAAACAGATTGACTGTTCTTTCTACCATTTTCCACAAACAAATTACTTTAAATCTTCTCATCATCATGAACTTGAGGATTTGAATTATTGTTCCCATTATTATTCTACTCCACAATTGATACATATACACAACATCTGGCATGATGTCCTTTCCGATGGTTTCCTGCCACATGATGCCACTCTGCATGTTTTAGTAGACCACCAAATTTGCCCCCTTTGAATTCAACCTGAGTGGTCTCTTCATTTTCTGTCTGTGTCTAAAAAGAATCAAACCCTCAAGCTCTTTCCCCAAATTACCCTGGATCTGTTTATTAATAAACAAAGATGTTGAAAAAGTGGCATCCATCATGTGCTTTATAATTAAACTCCATGTGTAGGGATAGAAGGCCCTTGCAATAGCTTGCACTGGCTGTAACTGTACAGGAGATAAGTGACATCCCATTTAAATATTAGTGGTGTATGAAATTGTGGCACTGGAATGAATATCAAATGTTCTATTTACTTATGCAAATTTCAGAATTGAAAAATAGCATCCATCTGCGGCTTTGGTCACTTGTGTTATAATCTATAGCTTCCAAGTTTGAAGGCATCTAAAAAAAGACCTAAGTAGACTCCCGCTTTCTAGAAGTTTTCTGTAACTAGAGACTGTAGCTTGGCTATGGGTATGGGGTTTCTATACACAACAATGCCAATTCCCTCAATTGCAGCAAATACAATACCAGCTACTAAAACATCCCAATCACCTGTTTTCCCAATGATTGTAGCTAATGCATTTGTTGTATAATAAGTTAATAACCTAGAGCAGGAGGAAAGTTTTCACTGGAAAATTGCTTCAAGCTCCATTAATTTTCTCTGAGAGTTGACTTGCACTTGCACGAACTACTCTACCCAAGATACTGTTACCAAGCCTTGATGTCCTGGTATCTCTTCATTGAAAGTGCCACCACTTTAGCACTTATTGTTTTCACTTTGTTTCTCGCTCTCAGTATTATTTTCTCTCCTCTTATGTTTGAAAACCAAAAAAAATATAGAAATCTCCATTATGCTCATTGTTTTTGCTGAAGCAATGCCCAACACCTCATCGTACTCCTACTAATTGGCAAGATTACAATGAGCCCGACTAACAACCTAGATTCCCATTTCAATTTCTAAAAAAAAAAACTCCTTTCTAGAATTTACATGGCTCCCTTAAGGTGATGCTCGAAAGAAGAAATAGAAAACCAGAAACAACATTGTGTCACATTGCTTCTTGTCATTAAATCTTCCAACTGCAGTGACAAAATACAGTGAAAGAAAAAATAATGAATGCAATCCAACATCCTGCAAAACTGATGATATTGAGCTTCGGTTAACGATATGCACATTTCCAAAATCCAGTTTCACCTTTTTAGTAGACAAGTCCCTAAGAGTGGGAGTGTCACCAGGGTGGCATAGTGAGAGGATTTATTCACCCTATAATCTTCCATAATTAACCTTATCCTCGTAGAATTTGACCACTGAAAAGGAAAAGGCACTCAACGTCACTGTAGCAGAGAAAATAAGCAGAAGCCTCATACTCCAAGGCATCACACTAGAAAACTGCCAAAACCAAGATGTAAATATCTAGCAACTAAAATCATGAAGCCTCCCAATGAAAGCAACACACATTATAGATGGAAATATTTTTTTAGTAAAGAGAATGGGCAATGCCAACTACATAGAATAAGAATAATATTTTTCATTTGTATTCTTATGCAACATTTCTGTTTTTGATTCAGGAAAACAAAATGATGGTTTCAACCATTTAAGGATTTGGGGCTACTATTTTATCAAAATTGCATGAATATCAACTAAAAACACAAGTCCAAAGCCCATTGATGTCCACTCATTATGAAAACTTAAGACTTGGGTCATATGGAAAAATGGATAAGATTGATCACAAACATAAAATGAAGGAATACACCAGAGAAACCATCTCATTTAAGTCCTTGTACAGTTCTTTATCTACATATCCATTGACTTGTTATGACACAGGTGGTGAAGAAGGTCCAGAATCCAATCAAGTAGCAAGATAACCCAAATCATGCATGCCACCATATCCTCTAATATCCTTCCAGCTCTTCCTGAATAACTGTTGATCCATTGACATGAATTGTTGCTCTTCATGATTATTAACACCCAACTGCAAAATCTAAGGACTTTATAGCTCAACAATGTAGCTATACTAGACTCAAAATTAACATTTTTTGAGTTCAATGATAGATCCATCTCCTGCTTCTGAAAAACCTATGGACCAATTTCATCTTTGGGCCAAATGTATACAGCCAAATGCTGAAAACCACCAATCATCATACTAAGTATGGTCCTCTATTTTTTCTGTCAAATATGAGAACCTAACTCAAGATCTGTGACAATTTCCCTGGGGGATCCATTAAAACTTAATGTGGTTACTCTTGATTTCCCAAGCAGAGAAAAACAACAATATTTCTCAGTATTCAGATCTCAATTCTCTTGTCAGATTTCAATCCAAAAGGTTCAATGGTTTTCATATGGGATCAAGTAATTTAGAACCTTGCAACATATATTGTCAAAAATAATTTCACCATGAAGCACAAGTTAGAAAAGAAGCCCCAAAACCTTTACTCTTACATAATTTCTGAAAAAAAACATGTAGCAATAGAGTCTATGGTAGTTTCAAGTAGCATAAATATCCTTGTATATGCACAATTCAGTCCTTTTATTGACTCATGGTCCTCTGTTAAAACAAGCTCACTGCTTGACATACTCAATATAGATTGTTAACAAAAACATCCAAACACATTTTACTATGATATCCCTATACTCAATTGTGTATCGACATATATAATGCATTAAAAAACCCTTCTCTTCCCAATACCAATCCTGATGAGAGAAATTCCAACCATATACATATGAACTCGAACATTGAAACCCATCTATAAGTAAATGTCATAAGTCATAGTTTTTTAAAGGAGTATCCGATCAAATCAGTAGATCGAAAACAACATTTAGATTTTATGGTGCAGATGGTTCTGCATACAACAAATTAGTGAAAATATTATGACCATAGTTCAAATTGTTTCATCCCACTCAGCCAAAACACCCCTTACTCAATAGTAGCAATATGTCCTTTATATCTTAGGGAAATCTTTTTAGTAGTTACTCTTGCAATATTTAGTGACTGATCATAGAATAGTATTGTCGAACATGAGTCATTGAAAAAGGGTCTTGGGGATCCAAATCACAACCAATCAAATCATACAATGATATGTTATCTATAGTATCATTAAGAGTAGATCAATAAAAGGCACTCAGCGTCACTGTAGCAGAGAAAATAAGCAGAAGCCTCATACTCCAAGGCATCACACTAGAAAACTGCCAAAACCAAGATGTAAATATCTAGCAACTAAAATCATGAAGCCTCCCAATGAAAGCAACACCTTGAGTCTGCCCAATTCAAAGTAAAAGTGATTATGTCATCTCTGTTGGCACGGGCCCTTACAGTTAGTTGATTGTTCATTCTTGTTCAACTGCATTTTTCCGATGGTGGGAGGGTAATTAAGTATTGTAACCTGATTTTGTGGAAATTATTTCACTTAATTTGTTGGGATTAATCATATGATATATTCCATTGATGGAAACCCCAAAAGTACTTTGACAATTTTAAATTGTACTGATCTTTGGTTTTTTTTATTTGGTTAGTGATTACTGCAGAGTCTGTTGGACAATATGCAGGAGGATTTGAAGAGCTGAATTTTCGCTGGGCACCCGATTCAACTGCATTGATTTGCTTCACATCAGGTATATTAACATGGCCCTCTTTTACTGCCATACTATTGTGGTTTGGCTCCTCTATGTACTTGGTATATGAATGCCCTCTAACTTGTATTGTCTAGGTACCACTGGGAAGCCAAAGGGAGTAGCCCTTAGCCATAGTGCACTTATCGTTCAATCACTCACCAAAATTGCCCTTATTGGCTACAACTGCAATGATGTAAGAGCCTTACATATTTGTACTTGAAATGAGAAGATTAGAAGTAATTCTTTAACTTGTGACTGATCATTCTAAGCTTCTCACAAACCTTTCCATGGTCGTGAAGGAGAAAATCTACCCATCCTAGAAGTAGTAGCGATAGAGATGAGCACTACATGGATTAGCCTAACAAGTTCATGTCCAAGTTGAAATTAAAAAACAATTCAAAGGATTCCCATATTCGTTGATGTTGTCGTGCTTGGCAGGTTTATCTCCACACATCTCCACTCTGCCATATTGGGGGAATCTCTTTAGCATTGGCCCTTGTAATGGCAGGAGGATGCCATGTCTTCATACCCAAGTTTGAAGCGGCTTCTACTATGAATGCGATACAGAAACACTCTGTAACAGCAATGATCACTGTACCAACTATGCTGGCTGATATAGTTGCATACTGCAACCACTCAAGGTACCTTAATATTCACATACCCCATTAAAGCCATGTACTAGAAAATTGAAATACATAGAAGATTTGACAATTATGTAAGAAATAGACAAAAAAAACATGCGCAATACAGAAGTGTGTACTACTCACACAGCTATTTCTGTATTGAAAATGATTATAAATAGGATAAGAGTGCAACCCCAAATGGTTTCAATAGCTCATGCAAGGCCAAAATTTTACTATCCGATCCAATATAACTGATGTAAACTCCATTAAATGGTATATCGCATCAATTATCACATATCAAACGCAGTTGTCGAGACAAGCTGAATAAACCCTAGAAAGTTACACTTCAGTGAGTGCATTGTGTAGACCATGAAATACCAATGTTTTAAGATCCCTAACCTTACTGCCATCAACAGATCCTAGGAAGCAAGGTGGGCTGAGAAAGACCTATGCAGCTAAGACATCTTATCCAGGACCACCCAACTCCCCTGCTCATTTATAGCCTGGCAAGGCCATCTTATCATCTCAAAATGGTCCAGCTGGCTTCGAACAAGTTGCCTTGGTCCTGTATGTATTACATTTTTTTAGCCCTTCTCCATGGACATTGGAAATCCAAACAAAGGTTTCTTTCCACTCAAGAAGGGGTTGTTGACACAGCCTTTCCACTTAGCACAAAAACTGCCCAGATTTGAAACCCAAGTCATTCAACAACAATATTAATCAGGAAATGTGATACACCCTGGTGCACAGTGCACACTGGCTTCCCCTTAGGGTTAATATATTCCAGTACAAAATTAGGTCAAGGTCCCCATAAATTTGTGATTAGATTCAAGTGATCAAATTTAGGTCAGTACACAATCAACTCAAGGGCCCAGGCAAGGCCTCTTCTAATTTGCTATTACATGGAACCTTTCAATCCTTCAATACGTCAATAAATTTGTTTCAATTAATGAAACTAGTTTCATTGAAATTGCGGCACCAACCGTCTGATTTCTGATCCATCCCACCTTCTTGAATCTACTTTGTTTCTTCAACCTTCTCATGCCAATCAGGCATTCTTTCAGATGAGATGGGAAATCTTTGTTTCTAGGTGAAATTTCTATTTATTACAGGTTATCTTCCTAGGTCTACAAAGCTGAATCGACATCCATTGCTGACGGTAAGTTGACTATCTCCTTGGATTTCAAAATTGGGATCTGCGATGACCCTTAGATGGCCTCTCCTGGCTGCAAGAATTTGCATCATAAAAAATAAAACAAAACAAATCTTGATGTAGCAGCTATTAAATGGTTAGAAAATCTTGCATTAATTTCTCTAAAAGCAAATTTAAATCGTGTTTATATGGTTCTGTCTATCTAATATCATAGCAAGCTTAAGATTTTACAGATAGTTAAGGTGCTTAATTTGGTTTGTTCCTGGTAATTTTTTGTGTCAATAGGAAGGATAAGACCATTTAAGAGTCCAAGGAGTTAGCTCAACTAGATATCACCAATGATTGATAGGTTTACTAGAGTTTCCACAAATGTGAGGAAGCATCTTTTGGGTTTCCCACACATCTCCATCCCTCAAGATTTTCTTTGAAATTAAAACATTTTAGGATGGATGAACATTTGGCCTTTGTTGTTGAAGTACTAAATGAAGCAATCCAGCCTTATGTTTTGCCAAAAAAATCATAAAAATTGGCAATTCATGAGAAGTTTTAATAGCACATGCAGATTTGAGAAATAAAGAAATTGTGAACTTCAATGTCTAAACATCCTTGATGATATGAAACAAGTAGATAAAGAAGAAGAATTTGGAATCATGAATGCAATCAGCCACTTTAGGAAGTCTAGTAATTCAGTTTATGGTTCCGTTAGCAATTCAACTTTCATATAACTGGGGAAACAAGCTTTGATACTACATTCCATCTAATATCTCAAGACCTTTGGAAAAGTTGTGCAAGAATTTGTATTCATATCGAATCTACAATTCCTATATGCAAATTATTACTTTCTTTCTTGTAGTGTAGCCTGTGTTTTCTTGTTGGGTTGTTTGAATTCCAAATGATCATAACATAGTTATTATTCTTGAATTTGGTTTTGTTGATAATATAAAATTTTGTTGTGTGTATTTTGTGGCATATATGTTATTATCTTTCTGTATTTGTGCTATAGAAGAAAGGACGGAGGATTGGAGCTATGTTTTCCAACTGTTAAAAAGACACTTAATGGAGCAGGAAGCCTATCGCCACAACTTCTCAAGAGTGCCATTGAACTTTTTCCACGAGCTCAATTTTTTTTCAGCTTATGGTTAGTATACCATCTTAGTTACTGTTGTCAAAGAAACAAATTAAAATGATTGCCAACCTTTCTCTCGCAATCATTCTAGTGCCATCATCCATTTCTACATAATATTGCAATCTTGCCGTCTGATCTCATTTCCCTTCTGGTAACTTGTTGATGACTATAAAGGTATGACAGAGGCTTGCTCTTCAATGACTTTTATGGTTTCCTATGATCCAATGATCGGAGAAGACACGGCTAGAAACACACAGAAATTAACCATGGCATTACACAATCCAGATGTTTCCAGAGATCAGAGTGTAGGAGTTTGTGTGGGAAAGCCAGCCCCTCATGTGGAAATTCAGATTGAACCAAGCAATACATTTTTATATGAGAATGAGGGATATAATGTGGGAAATATATTAACAAAGGGTCCTCATGTGATGCAAAAGTATTGGGGCCAAGAGGAAGCCACTGCAGCTGCATTTAGAGAAAATTGATGGCTGAATACAGGGGATGCTGGTTGGATTGACAAAGAGGGGAGTTTACAATTCTGTCACAGGAGCACTGTCATCATAATGAGAATTATGTCACTGATATCAAGGATTTGAGATTAACAACAAGTCCTTATAGACTAGAGTTATTTCCTTCATTAAAATGCAACAAGATCATCCTCAAAATTTTATTATCATATCAGAGATCATATTCTGTGTAACTGTTCAGTGATCTTAATACAAATCATAGAGGACAAGCTACTATAGGTTGGCTGGTATTTCTAGAAAGGTGATGCCCAAGGGTATATGAAACCATAATAGGCATTAAGAACTAAACAAGTCGCCAAACTACTTAAAGTGAGCAAGACACTGTTCATTAGAAACACACAGAAATTAACCATGGCATTACACAATGCAGATGTTTCCAGAGATCACAGTGTAGGAGTTTGTGTGGGAAAGCCAGCCCCTCATGTGGAAATTCAGATTGAACCAAGAAATACATTTTTATATGAGAATGAGGGATATAATGTGGGAAATATATTAACAAAGGGTCCTCATGTGATGCAAAAGTATTGGGTCCAAGAGGAAGCCACTGCAGCTGCATTTAGAGAAAATCGATGGCTGAATACAGGGGATGCTGGTTGGATTGACAAAGAGGGGAGTTTACAATTCTGTCACAGGAGCACTGTCATCATAATGAGAATTATGTCACTGATATCAAGGAGTTGAGATTAACAACAAGTCCTTATAGACTAGAGTTATTTCCTTCATTAAAATGCAGCAAGATCATCCTCAAAATTTTGTTATCATATCAGAGATCATATTCTGTGTAACTGTTCAGTGATCTTAATCCAAATCATAGAGGACAAGCTACTATAGGTTGGCTGGTATTTCTAGAAAGGCGATGCCCAAGGGTATATGAAACCATAATAGGCATTAAGAACCAAACAAGTCGCCAAACTACTTAAAGTGAGCAAGACACTGTTCATTAGAAACACACAGAAATTAACAATGGCATTACACAATCCAGATGTTTCTAGAGATCACAGTGTAGGAGCTTGTGTAATGCCATGGTTAATTTCTGTGTGTTTCTGTGTGTTGAATGAGTTTGCCACATCCAACATGAAGTTCATGATATTTTTTGGAAAGTAGAGGGCAAGTACAAGTAGTGACATAAGCAACTTTGGGTTCCTCAAAAGTTTTAGGTTTATGACAACATATAATTTCACTTGCAAAAAGAGAAAATCGTAAGGCCCCATGAGACGCTTCAACCAATCCAATACGAAACTCATGCCATCACCAATTTCATGGGTGATAATTCTTTTAAATTTTAAGCTTCCACTCTTTCTTGGTTTATGCAATTTCTTTAATGTGGAGTTGTTTCAACCCTACTCTGTGCCTCTGTTAGACACTTCCAAGGTGGCAGAGCACTTGGACCCTATTTCTCCTAACCTCAATTGCATTTAATAAGTGACACTAGGACACATCGTGGACTCTAACCTGAAGCGCACCTACCCTTAATACATACATATCTATTAGGTTGCAAAGCATGGAAACTAGTTTTTTGAAGACTAAATTTAAAAATGTTTTCCCATCCTAATGTAGGAACTTAATGCAATGAAAATCATTGCTTCCAAAGAGGAAATGATTAATCTAGATGGCCATGTGAGATTTCCACTTTCTAAAAAAATGGCCCCTCATGTTGAAATTCAGATTGAACCAAGCAATACATTTTTATATGAGAACGAGGGATATAATGTGGGAAATATATTAACAAAGGGTCCTCATGTGATGCAAAAGTATTGGGGCCAAGAGGAAGCCACTGCAGCTGCATTTAGAGAAAATCGATGGCTGAATACAGGGGATGCTGGTTGGATTGACAAAGAGGGGAGTTTACAATTCTATCACAGGAGCACTGTCATCATAATGAGAATTATGTCACTGACATCAAGGAGTTGAGATTAACAACAAGTCCTTATAGACTAGAGTTATTTCCTTCATTAAAATGCAACAAGATCATCCTCAAAATTTTATTATCATATCAGAGATCATATTCTGTGTAACTGTTCAGTGATATTAATACAAATCATAGAGGACAAGCTACTATAGTTTGGCTGGTATTTCTAGAAAGGCGATGCCCAAGGGTATATGAAACCATAATAGGCATTAATAACTAAACAAGTCGCCAAACTACTTAAAGTGAGCAAGACACTATTCATTGAGCCATCCATCCACGTGACAACACATTGTGTCATATAATTTGACTGAACCATGGAGACAGTGCGAGTCTTCAGAGAGTGGATGTGAATCTCAAGATGAGGAACCAGCAAGTGGATTAGAGTACAACCTTTAGATCTCATAAAGAAAACGAAATGATGCATATAGCGGAGAACTATGCCTCTGTCTTACCGTTAAATCAGAATGTGTAACATACATAGAGATTCTAAAATGATGCCTTTTACTATCCCAGAGATGCAACATTTGAAGACCCAACAATGATGCACATCCAATCATTAAAAGACCCAATCCATTGAGCAACGAGAGTTTTGAGGCTATAAGAAATGAGTATGCTTGTGCCAAAAGAGATGTGATTCCTTGAGCCCTTTTAGAATAAGATAGATGAAAATCTCAAAACAGAGACAAACCATACTACTGATACTGATTATGTCAATCAAGCGAAGATGACATAGAGTGTTTCATCCTCTGTGAAACTATCACTGCCAGGAAAAACCTTCAGCAGTAGATGATTTCTACCATTGTCATGCCAAAAACCAAAGAAACTTAAGAGACATATTGATAACACTATAGTTGATTAACGGTGAGACCCAAACACATTGCATACAAACCTCAGAGAATCTATCATCCGAAACTATTTCTTGGGCTTGGCTTCTCAGACAATCGTATTCAATGTACAAATAGAACTGAAGGTGCATACCCTTGAACAGACTGGCGAAAAGCGGCGTTGTCTGGACTCTGAGAGCGTCGAGCGAACTTGTAAATCTGGCGTGCGCTTGAGGTCGAGCGAACTTGTAAATCCGGCGTGCGCTTGAGGTCGAGCGCGGCTCTAGCACACTGTTATCTCCCACAAGAACACCAATACCATATTTTTCAACCTGTACATCTCTGCTATATACCAACTGAAAGGGCCCTAACAACGAACGGACCAGAGAGGGTCGCCCTGGCTCAGCCAGCAAGAAGATCAGTGTCCAGCGGCCAGCCACCTCTCCTAACCATTGAATAAATTGGGGCGAATCACTGTAAATCCCCATTTGAACCCTGTAAATCCAGGCGAATGCCATGGAAATTTGCTCCATAAGAAAAAAATCGGGCGAATTTCATTTTTCTAGTGTTATGCGCCCTTTTTTTTGGTGGGCTAATACTTAATTATTAATTATTTTTAAAATATTTATTGGGCTAACTTTTTAAACTATATAAAATGGGTTTTATGTAAAAAATTAGCCCCATTAAAATTGAAAATCCCTTAAAATTCGCCTTTGGGCTAAAATTATCCCTGCATAAGAGGGTTAATAAGTCATCAATTTACCTTTTCCAAGAGAGGCATGCTAGGCACACCAACACTAGTAGGCGGCAATAAGTTCCAAGTGCAAAGTCTTAGTGCATTCTAAGTGCCAAGTATTCCTTTGTTTTTTCTCACCTACTTTCCAACAATTGATCTCAAATAAATTTAATATTAAACCATGCCAAAACATACCAAGGCATCTCAACGTATTCCATACATGTTAAGACTTTCCAAGCACCAACACATTCCAAGTGTCAATATGTGTCAGGGAGTGTTATGCATGTTATGAAGTGGAAGGGCATGCTGAATAGTGCTAAGGTGTGCTAGAGAGTGCTAATGAATGCTGAGAAGTGTTAAGGAGTACTAAGAAAAAACATTAATGGAGCACTAGGTAAAAATTCATGGAAGTTAATGAATATGAGGAATGTGTACCAGAGACTAGTGTTAATGAGTGCTAAATGTCTTGCCAAGGAGGGAGTGACAAAGTATGCTAAGCATTGGTAAGGCATGCTATCGAATATAAAGGCATGTCAAGAATTCCCAAAGTGTGCTTGGGAGTTACAGGGTATGCTAATTATATGTGCCAATTAATAGTGCCAAGATATACCAATACATGCCAGGTGTTAAGGATGTGTAGGATGCCAGGGTATGTCAATATGTGTCAAGGCAACAAAAGGAAGAACCAATGAGAGGGTTAATAAGTTGGGACTTTATATTTTTCAAAAGGGGCATGCTAGGCACACTAATAATAGGTCCCAATACATGCCAAGTGGCATTGTGTGCCAAGTGCTAGTGTATGTCAATGCATTCAACCAAGGTGTTCCATGGCATGCTAAGGACTACATGCATGCCAACACATGCTAGGAGAGTTCCATCTTGTGCTAGCGCATGCCACCATGTGCTTGGGCAACATTTTCATCACAAGATGTTCTAGGTACAAAGATGTTCCAAGACATGTGAGGTGCTAAGAAATGTTAGTGTGTGCCAAAGCATTAATTTAAGGTGTGCCCATATTGTCGAGGAGTGTTAGGTATTTCTCATTAATAGAATTGTCAGAGCTTTATTATGTATTAAATAATATATTTCCTACACAGAGTAGTGGAACTTTATCTAAAGGGAATTTTCTAGATAATAAACTTAATAGATATGAATCATGTGTTGACTCATAGGAAAACTCTATTCGACTTGTCATTACTTGAGAGAAATGATACACATGAATTACTTCTTAAAAAATTGACTGACTCTAACCACTATGGCCTTGAACATATTATAAAAGATACTCCACAATAATGATCTTAAATTGTTATCTTTTGACAAAAAATATATTATCATGCACATATAAGTCTCATAAAAAACTCATTGGAATGATCAATTATGACGAACATTTTTTGACCGTCACCAAAAGTAACAAAAAGAGTATTGGTGAGGGTCATTAAAATTTTGTCACTAGAAGTGTCACCAAAGAGAGAATTAGTGATGGGCCTTTAACGACCATCACCAAAAGTGTCATTGAAAATGGCTTTGGTGACGAACCTTAAAGGAACATCACTATATACACTTATAGTGATGCTTTTTTAAGGACCGTCACCATATGTGACATTGGTGACGAACCTTAAAGGTATGTGACAAGCATGACCCTCACCAATGTCCTTTTTTCTTGTAGTGATTGCGATATTGTGATTTTCTTAACAGTATCCACTCAAGTGTCTTTAAGGTCAAAATTCAAGGTTTTTACCCCATTTTGATTCATATTTTTATTTAAATGAATCACTTAAGGGTCTTATGTGTTTTATGATTTGAAATCTAAAAGGTTCCCCATTATTTCACTCAAGTAACTATGCTAAAATAATGAGGGTTTTTTAATAGCACAACAATTGGCGATTCGCTGAAGAATAAATTATCTCTATAAAAAAATTTCTTAGTATTTTTAAATAAGTAAATATAATTTAAGGAAACAAAAATTGTTTTTGAAATGTTTGAATGAATAAAATTACTCTGAATAAAATAACTCATCTCTATTATTAATCTTTCAGAAACCTGTCATAAATAAATATCTTCATTGCTCTATATCAATCATCAAATAGTTTAAAGGATAAAGTAAGTGTCTTTTTGTAACTTAGCCTTTTGATTTACTCCTTTTGTCATAGGTAGAGCCACTGCTACTAGCAGGAATTCATAGCCTCGAGAAGGTTACCTTTTAACCATCAATGATTCATTATTCCATCCATCTATTATTACAATTTGTTGAGATAAATTCTTAATTATATAACTTATTTTTTCTTGTTCTTAAAAAGTCATTGTCCTTGCTTGATGAACAGAAAGTGTTAATTCCATTCACTGGTTATAATTGAGCTGAACAAGATGGCACGTGATGAGACCCCTTATCTTTTATTATTTAATAATCATGAGCCATTACCCTAGTTTGATATGCAGTAGTGGTAGTGTCAATTTATTATTTACCTATGATCATGGTAAGCAAACTTGTGACAAGACCCCTTATTCTTTTAAGTTTTTTATATTTTTTAATTACATTCTAAAAAGATATTTTTAATGGATGGGGAGAATCATTGACTCCTTAAGGGTTTTGTATGACAATTCAGAGTTAAAGATGCTTAGTAATAACAACTCTTTACTTTGTAAGGGCGAACCTTTTCTTATTGATAATAAAGTACAAGTACTTTACAAATTTCAGGTTTATAAAATTTACAACTTCAATGGAAAAAGATTTCAGATTTGTATAGTATTCATTCAATTTTCAAATTTTATAATAATTTCCTCAAGAATTTTTATTCTTCAAAAATAAAAAGGCATAAAATAATTCAGATTTGTTGTGAGTATGTAATCAAACATTATTCTCCTAAAAATTTAAAAGTATAAGTATAGTACATTTAGAAGCAAATTTCCTCCTAAGAAAATATTTTTTTCAAAACCAGCCCATTGACAGGAAGAAAATATTTTCTCCCTTGAAGATCTTGTAGCATGAAGGTTGATGGGCCAATTTGTTGTATAATTTGAAATGGTCCAAGCCACATATTTAGAATTTGGTATGCTTACCTTTTTCCTCATGTGCCTTATCTCACTTAAGGATGAGGTCTCCAACTTGAAATGTTTTTGGGGAAACAAAATTTTGCATCAAAAGAATTTTTTAGCATCTGTTGGTGTTGAGCATGAGTTATTTGGCTTTTTCCCTTTCCTCTTCTAATTTAAGGATCTGCGACATTCTTAGTTGTAATGAAGAAGAAGGTACTTCATCAATAAATTGAACTAGGGATAATGAAGGAAGAGCAAAGTTTGATGGAATTACAAATTCTTTCCCATAAACTAGATTGAATGGAGAAGTTCCTATAGAGGCCTTTTGAGTAATGATATCTACCCATAGTGAAAATGTTAAAGACTTGCACCAATTTTTATGGCTCTTATCAGTAGACCTTTTTATGATTCTTATGAGATTTTTATTTGTTGATTCTACTAAACCATTCAATTGGGGATAGTAGTTAGCAAAGTATTAAAGTTTCAAACCTCTTTTGAGAGAAAATTCAGTCATACTATTTCCTGAAAAATAAGATGCGTTATCAAACATAAGTGCATTAGGTAAGCCAAACCTAGTAATAATGAATTGATTGATAAATTCCATAATGGCCTCAGAGTTAGCTACCTTTAGTGGAACAACTTCCACCCATTTAGTAAAATAATATATTGCAGTAAGAATCTACTTATGTTGTTTGGATGAGTTAGGAACAATCTCACCTCTGATTTCTAATCCCCATTTCTCAAAAGGTTTCTCAATGTTGAATGGTTGCAAGGGTAAGGCTAGTTTTCTTTACCTTCCAGTAGTAGTTTGGCATGTTTTAAATTTTCTCACATATGCATGAGAGTCTTTAAATAGTGTGGGCCAGTAATATCCTACATGAAGTATCTTATGTGCGGTGGTATCCCCTCTGAAATTTCCCCTTGCAGGTTCATCATGGATTTCCTGCAAAACCCTCTGTTCTTTAGACTTCTCAAGGCATCCTAGTAGTACGAGGTCATATTTCTTTCTAAATAAAACATTTTCTATGATCTAATATTGACTAGCCTTCAATATTAAAGCTCTTTTTCTTTTTTAATTGAGTTCTGTAGGAGCATATCCATTTTTTAAATAAAAAATAAGATCAGCATACTATGATCCAGAGTCGTTCAGACTTACCTCAGCAATGTGTACAGTGTTACCTGACTCTTCATCATCTGATATGTTTGATGCTCCAAATAGTAATTTGCAGATACCTTGCCCTCTGACGACTTTGGTTGGCCTTATTTCATTATCATATTCCTGGAGAGCAGTTACCCAATTTTCTCTTTTTTCTCCCAATTCCTTTTGAATAAGTAGTTTCCTTACTGTTGAAAATCGAACTATTACCTTGGTGTGTCTTTAGGAGAAAATGTCTAAAGTGCTTTAAATATTTGTAAACAACAAATGCTTGTTTTTCCACTTCTGAATAATTTATTTCAGCACCTTGAATACTTGAACTAAATAAAGAAATGGGTGCTTCAATCTTTTGATCATTGATGTATGTTAACACAACAACATAAGATGTTTCAGATGAAAAAGTATATAAAATGAAATGATTAGAAGAATCTGGGTTATTTAGAGAATGGACATTGATGATGGCTTACTTGGTTAATTCAAAAGCTTCTCTTTCATTATGTTTCAATTTGAAGACTCCATTTTTCTTAATCATTACTTACAATGGTAAAACAATTTGGGAAAAACTTGGAACAAAATTTTTGACAAAATTTAGTTGTCCTAAAAATGACTACATGTATTTCTTGTTATGGGGATGAGAGAGTTCAAAAATTGCCTTTATTCTTTCTGGATCTATCCAAATGCCTTGTTTTGAGACAATAAATCCTAAATTTTACCTTCACTTAAAGCGAAATAAATCTTTTTGGGATTTAAAGAAATTCCATATTTTAAACAGCGTTCAAGGATTTGCTTAAGATATTTATAGTGGTTGATTCTTTTCTTGGAGTAAATGGTTATATCATATAAATATACAACCACAGTTTTAATTATCAGTCCTCTGAAAGAAATGTCCATTTCTCTTTGAATTTTTTCTCCTACATTGATTAGGCTGAAATACATTTTATGGTAGGCATATGTGCCCCATTTAGTTATAAATGTAGTCTTTAACCTATATTTAGGATGAACCACAACCTGAGTTTATCTTGAAAATCCATCAAGGAAAGACATTAATTTAGATCCAACAACTTATTGAAAAATTTGTTGCGTTGGTGGCAATGGGAAATTGTCTTTTAAGCAAGATGTGTTTCAGTTCCTAAAATCTATACAAATGTGAATACCACCATTCTTTTTCTTAACAAGGACTAAGTTTGAGACCCACTTTGAATGCCTAACAGGGAAGATCATATTTTCCTTAAGGAGCTTTTTTATTTCACTTTTGATTTGACTTTCAAGATCAAGGTGAAATTTCCTTAACTTTTGTTGTATAGGTTTTTCAGTGGATGTCATTGGGATAGTATGTTGGATGATTGAGGTATCACAAGTTTTGAGATCTTCATATTTCCATGCGAAGGTGTTCTTGTAGTTCTTCAGTAAGTGAATGAAGGTTAATATTTCATCAGACAAAATACCAAGTCCTAAGTTAATGTTCTGAGGGTTCATATTTGTGCCAAGGTTTACTAGCTCAAACCTTAAAGTCGAATTTTGTAGTTTAGAATTCGTAACATTCTTGAACCTATATTTGAGATCATAGAGATCTTCAAGCTTAACCACAGACTTAGGTATGGCATTCTCTTCAGGTTTCCGATTCATTTTCCTTTCATGTTCATGTTCATCAATTAATTTGTCATCATATGATCCTTATGATGTAAAAAAAGTTATAACATCTTCATCATCGTTGAATACTCTCCAATTAGTGACATTATCAGGAATAGATGGGCGAAAAATCAATTCTATAGAAAATCTATCTGGACTATAATATTGTGAAGGAATAAGTATGGATGCTACATTAGCTATAAGGTTCACGCTTGCATTTTGAATTCTTGGAACAGACAAGATATTGAATGCTAAAAAAAGTTAGGTAAGAGATTGCACTAATGAATGGTAATGTTTAAGATGACCAGAAATACAGTGTATAGTATTTCTTACCTGTTTTACAATTATTTCAAAATCACCATATACCTATAGATATTTGACACCAAATTAGGTCAATTTCATTGTATATTCCTTGGATGAGTGCCTCACATTCTGTGGTATTATTTGTGCATTCAAATTCAATCATGCATGCTAGAATTGTCTTTTCTCCTTCCAAATTAATTAGTATACAACCAAATCATGCAGCTTCACGAGATTTTGATCCATCAAAGTATAATGTCCAGAACAAAATATTAATACAAGGTTTATCTATGATATTTATACATTTGGAAGAGTTTTACTGAGAAAAAATTTCGACTTGAGAATTAACTGAGTTGGTGAGAAATGGAGATTTCTGAGCATTAAAATTACCCAAAAACTATTCAGTAAAGTAATTGCTGAGAATGTGATTAGTAAAATCCATGGGTTCATTCTCATCTTCAAATTCATTCTCTGAGTATTTCATGTGTTTTTCACTATCTACTCGGATTTGATTTGGATTAACATTATAGGAAATTCACATATGAGACCAATCAGTGGAAAAATAACCATGAAGATTTTCTTACCAATATCTACTTAGAATTAAATTGTAAAATTCAGGGATATAAACAACCAAAATATTAATCACTTGATGAAATTTTGAATTGGAGGCTAGTTTGAAAAGGACTGAATTCATTTCTCCCAATACCTTAACCTTAGTTCTGTCTAATGCACAATATGTACTGCAGACTTTTGAGGAGAAATGTTCAACTTCAAGTAAACAAAATATGACATGATATTTGAAGAGGCTTAAGAGTCAATTATACAATTATGCACATTTATGTTAAATACTTCAAAAGTTAAAAGGAATGGAGGAGTATGCAAATTAGATCCATCTCTTATTAAAATAGCTTCACTTGCATCATTTTTTTCAGGTGGACCACCAGGAGGTTTTCAAGCTCCTTTTCAAGCTTTGGAAGTAACAGGCACAGGTAAGAATGAAGCAGGGACTGAATCTTCAGCTCTTTGAGTAAAATTTTATGTTGTTGTTTTAATTTTCTCAACTCATGTATGTAGATATTTGCCTTTACCTTAGTCATGTCTTCCACTATGTTATATTCAATAGTTTCAGAGACAACTAATGTCTTGTATGTATATGGAAGAGTTGAGGAAGATGGTTTTGATTGAGGAGAAGGATTTCTCTTATTAACAAATTTATCCTTAGAAACAGAGGATGAAGACTTTTTCTTTTGAGGAGACCGAGGGAGATCAGTAGAATTTTTACTTCTAGTGTTAAATGGAAGTGCCTCATGTTCATATTCATTTTCAAACGTTGGAAGGATAAAGTCCCATAATCCATGAACTTCGACTAATTATTCATCTTGTGATTATTCCTTGGATGATATTGTTTCATATTGATCTTCGTCTTGATATGATTTAGCATTCAAGATTACATTTAGAGGTTGGGAAGCTTGATTTTTCTTAAAATATATGAAAGGTTTCTTAGAGGAATATTCAGCTACTTGTTTCTTTATTTCGACCATATCATTCTCCATAGTTTTATTTTCTAAGGCAAGATTTTTTTTTTCAACAAAAGGAGCTTCTTTCATATTTTCCACCAAAGTAGCCTTATTGGCTCTCTCTAAAAAAATAGAAATATTAGAAGGAAGAGAGGATATGTACCATTCTATTTGTACATCTACCCTAGGCTTAGATGTGATTGAGATTTTATTGAGTAGCTTATTAAATCTAGAGTTGAAATCTTTGATCTTTTCCCTTGTATTTTATTTAAGATTGGAAAGATCATTGATACGAGTAGAAGTAGTATGATCATCACAAAATGTAGTAAGGAATTTTTCTTCAAAAATATCCCAGCCAGTAATAGTGCCTGATGGTAGTGATAAATACCATGATCCTACTGATCCTTGAAAAGTATAGGGAAATAATCTAACTACACAATCTTCTTAAGTGACATCATTAAGATTCATGGCAAACATAAAATTATGGAGATGTTATTCTGCAAGTAGACTATCATCTAGTTTATACTTAGGAAACCATCTTTCAGGATGCTTGGGTAAAGGATGAAGTAGACCTGGTAATTGAACAACTCCATGATTCGTCCAAGGTCTAGCTGCCATTGTGTGAACTCACTAGTAGAAAATTATGAAATTATTTAATGGGTGACTAAAAAATTTATTCAATGCAAATTTCAAGTGAATTACTACTAAATTTGAGCAGTTTTAAGTGACCTAACTAAAAATGACTAAATTAAATGACTAATTTAGTTTAGGGATGCAATAAATGACTAGATAATAAGTGACCAAACTAAAAACGACTAGCTGAAATGACTAATTTAGTCCATGACTAAAATATAAGACTAGATAATAAGTGCCAAAATTATTAATGATTAACATAAATGACTACTATAGTCCAAGAATAAAAATATGACCAAATAATAAGTACAACAAGTATATGAATTAGTCATTTATGTTAGTAATTTTTAATTGTGTCACTCCAGAAATGGAAAATTACAATTTTGATACTGAAGTGTTTCATTTCAATACATGGATCTCTGAAACCATTTGCAGTGTTAAAATTTAGAGACAAAGGGGTCTTTGAATCCATTTACAGTGTTAAAATTCTAAATACCCTTTTGTCTCTAAATTTTAACACTGCAGATGGATTCAAATATTCTCAACATCAGTTTGACATTCCAAATTCACTACTGGGGCAAGGATCTCCTTCACCAGTTCATCCAAGGAGGGCAAGGCTAATGGAACTTGAGATGAAGGACAAGAAAAAAAACAAGCCTTAGAAAATAATAACTTCTGAAATTTCCAAAAACCCTAAGAAAGTCATAATACATTGCATGTAATTTTCAGATCTCTAGGATGAAAGGGAAATTGAGCTCAAAGCTAGACAACCCTAAGAAGAGTTTTGCAGCCCCTCACAACTGGCCTAGATCTCTGGGCTGGTTGGAACTAGAGGAATCGAACAATACGCAATTAGAACAAGGGTTAGGGCCTTTGAATCTCTAGATGACCATTTGTGAGCCCTGATATTGTACCAAGGGTGATGCAACTCCCAGGGGCTGCCCTACTTTACTTTATCAACCTGGGGTTCGTACAAAATTGGAGGTGAAAGTGTTATACACACAATAGATGCATCATACTCGTGTATCTACAACCATATGCCATTTCCTTTTTGTTTATGGTGGAGCCAAATGATGTACCTACCATAGTCGTGGTCAATATTGTGCACCTCAAACAAGTGTGAAGTGTGATGATTTTCAATAGTCTTGTTAGAATTTTTTATGAGGAAACTGACGGGTGGTCTGCCATTAGCCTTTGAGTCCTAAAAAAGAGATTGAAATGGAACCCTCTCTGTATTATTTTTAAGATGCATCTCTTCACACGTTGTACTAGAATTCTCTATTTTATCCTTGGATACTAGAGGAGTCATGTTCTCCTTGTCATATGGATAATAATAATCATATTTTGGCTAAAATCCAGTTGAACAGCACCTATGACCACCTACTTATTGCCAAAATTCTTATAGACAGTCTCTCTTCCCCTATCCCAAAACTATGTTTTCTTTGTTATAAATTACATTATTTTCTTTTGAGATATCAACACTGGGATTCTTTTTTAAAATTTTGGTTTTCTTTCCCAACATTACCTAATTTTTCTGAATCTTCTAACAAATTGAGTTCGTTTGAAGGCGAGCTTTGTGCAAGAAAAAAATATTACCACTATGTTGTCTTCTTGATGAGATGTTAACTAGTTTGCCTCTATTTTCTTCCCTTAAAGGACTCTGATTTTGTCCCATTTGGGTCATATTGGCCCCCTTTTTTTCCCTTAGAGAACTTTGATTGTTCTAAATTTGAATCATATCATCCCCATTCCTTTCCTTTAGAGGACTCTAAGTCTATTGCATTTGCATCATATTGTCCCTTTTATTTTCCCAGAGAGGACTTTGATTTTCCTATATTTGGGTCATAATGGCCCCTTTCATTTCTCTTAAAGGACTCTGATTATTTTTCATTTGGGTCATATTAGATCCATTTTTTCCCTTAGAGAACTCTAATTATTTTTCATTTGAGTCATATTAGATCCATATTAGAAGAGACAAAAGATCTCTCACAATTATAAGTGGATTAGCTTCATGCATCACTGATTTCTCATGAACACATATTGAACAGAGGAATAAAATCATCATTGGAGCATGCATTCAACACACAAGTTTCATTTTGTCAAGGTAGAGGTCGAGGACGAGGAAGAAGCCCACACAGAGGTTGAAGAAGCAGCCCTTCAAGCTGAAGTGGAAGGGGCAACAACCAAAATCCAAGTCAAGTCCCAAGCCAAAATCAAGCACAAGGTCAGAGGTATGATAAATCTCAAGTTCAATGCCATTATTGTAAGAATTATGATCATTATGCAAATGAATGTAGAAAGAAGAAATATGACATAAGTAACAAACCAAGTGTAAATTTCATAAAGGAAAATCAGAACCATGATAGCATGATTTTAGCTTGTAATATAGCACAAGAAAAATAAGGAGATGTATGGTTCTTAGATTTAGGGTGTAGCAACCATATGACTGGAAACATAGAAATGTTTTCCAATCTAAATGGAAGTGTAAAATCTGAAGTGACATTTGGGACTGATAGCAAAGTCTCTGATGGGGAAAGGAAGAGTAGACGTTCTAACAAATAAGGGAGAGAAGAAGTTCATGTCATATGCTTACTTTGTCCCTGGTTTTAAACATAACCTCATAACCATTGGAAAACTCATGCAAAAGAGCTAAATGTATTTTTCAAGAATAATTTGTTCACAATTTTGGATAAGCCTCCAACTAGATAGGTGATTGCAAAAGTTCATATGACAAACAATAGAATGTTTCCCCTCAAGCTAAAATTTGACTTGAAGGAAGAGGGTTCTCAAGCACAACTATCAATGAATTCACAAAAGGATGAAAGAAATGTAGCAGCTATCACAAAAGAAAACTTTCAAGCAGAAATTAAGGATGAAAATTGGTTATGGAATTTGAGATTTGGTCATCTCAACTTCAGAAGTTTGAATTTGTTGCATCAGAAATGCATGTTGAAGGGATTGCCACTCAAAGAAAAACCATATAGCCTATGTGAAGGATTTATCTTGGGAAAACAACATAGAGAATCATTTCCAACATGAAAGTCTATAAGGGCAAAAGCACCTTTGGAGATTTTCCATTCAAATTTATTTGAACCAATGCAAACACCATCAATTGGTGGTAACCATTATATTTTGACCTTCATATATGACTACACAAGGAAGACATAGCTCTACTTCTTAAAACATAAAAGTGAAGTGTTTGACCGCTTCTGCCACTACAAATTTCTTGTTGAGAAGTAAAGTGGACACCACATCAACATGTTGAGGACTCACAGAGGTGGCGAATACATCACAATGACTTCCTATGTTTTTGCAGGGAACATGGAATTCACAAGCAATTTACAACAAGGTATACACCTCAGCAAAATGGTGTCGCAGAAAGAAAGAATAGGACCATCATGGAAATGGAAAGGAGTATGTTGGAGTTTGTTATCTGAAAATCAGACCCTGATAGGCTGCTAGTCAAGGAGATGCTGAGTAACTATTTCAAACCAAAATTTTAGTTGAGGCTTAGCCTCCTCAACCTGAGAGGGCTCTCTCAATAGGTTAATGATTTGCAAATAAAGATCAGATGGCTAACTCTGTGAATAAACTGAATAAAGTGAATAATTGGTTGTACTACTAATCAAAAAACATCTATTGGGTAAATGGAGTCAAATGTGCTTTCACAAAACATAAAGATCAGTTCATATGGAAGTCAGGGAATTTCAGGGTTTAGATGCATCAATAGAATAGTAGGACAGAGAATAAACATAGTTCGTGAACATATGAAGGAAGTTAGAGCACCTTTAGTGAATTATAAATAATATACATTCATGCCACTACAAGTAATTTAAAGAGAAACATCATAAAACAATCAAACATCCATAACCATTTCTGAATCCTGAGTGATGAAACAAAACTCTCTATATTAAGATAAAAAGACAATTCACTGATATCACAAAAAGTATGCTTGTTCAATGAAAATTCCAACCCTAAGCAATTTGATTTCTTCCCTCTTATAGAGTAGTCATTACATCCTCGGATTCCTTCCAAACATTTGAGAAGAAATTCGAATTTGACACCTATCAACTTCTAAACAAACTTCATTTACAAACTGATAGTTAAACGGTCTGTCTTATGGTCCTAATACAACTAGGACTAAAACACTATTTATTATATCTTAACAACCTTATCTAATCATTAAAAAATATGCTTGACAGTTATTTCTTCTAGACTTCGACCACGATGTTGTTTATCTTCTTACTGTTAGACCCCATCAACCTGCTTCCTATCCATTCCTGCAAAATAGGAGCATGTTCCCTGTATAATAGCTGAATGCTTCATTTCTGTCCATTCGAACCAAATGCTGAAGAACAGGTGCTCAAAACATGTGGCAAATGTCTTATAACCTTCATTTGAATTCAACCTTCCAGCTGTGCAAATCTCGAACCTCCAAAAAGGTGCAAAAAATGTCAATACTGTTGCACTACAAAACTGTTGAGTCTATTGTTTTCGTAGCACAGACTTTTCCTTTTAAAATCATGCTTCAAACCTCCATTTTTGTGTGCCAAACCTCCTAGATCTTGATTGATATTCTACATATAACTCCCAATAGCATCAAAGCTCAAAACCAAATCCTTTTCATATTTTAAAATTGCAAAAATTCTTCAAATTGCGTCCTACAGCAATTTCTAGCGCGCTATGAAACTGCTGTGTGTCACCTTTAGCAGTTTCGTAGCGCGCTACGAAACTGCTGAGTCTTCACTTTTCACAGCTTACTTCCAAAATTTTAGTTTTCAACCCTTTAATACTATATTTCCAGGTGTATATCAGCTCTCATAACCTATAAACATCAACTTTAAACAACTCCAAAATTGAGATATTACCACATAACCTCAAAAATTTGTTAAGGGATGACACTTACTGTTTGCACTTATTTTAGCTATGGCTGATCTTCAAATTGTGCTAGCTGTATTTCCAGGTCTTCTACTCTCCTCTTAAGCCTTCTATTGTTTTCCCTTAACTTGGTATTGACCATCCTAATGAATTTTTCTTCTTTGATTGTAGGTAGAGTCCATATGAAGAATTGAACTTGGCTATCAATTAATTCAGGGTTTGGATTTTTCTCCATCTCCCATAGTCCTTTCATCCTTTCAAAGTTTTCCCTTTCTTCTGCATGCACTCTCACCTTTTTCTTCAACTTATCAATCTCATTATTTGCCAATCTGAGTTTTTCTTTGACATTTTCATAGCTACTTTTTTCCTTCTGAATATTGAAAACCTTGTTTCTATCTTCTTCAGGCATTGAAAATGATGTATTTTTGGTTTCTTAAAAAACAATAGCACTTTCACCTCCTATTTGATCTATCTCCATGTCTGACTGTTTCAACTTCTTGGAGTGCCTAGTTGAGGATTTTCTGGGCTTAAAGATAAACTCTGCCACTTCATCCTGAAAATGTAACCTTTTGGATGTATTCAATTTCTTCGATTTGCTGCCACCTGTATCCAGTTTGATGAAGTCTGCTTGTACTAGGGGAGACTCTTCAATGTCAATAGCTTGAAGCACATCATTCAAATTACCTCTTGACCCCTCTGTAACTACAACCTTACCTTTTTCCTTTAACCTTTGACTCCTATTCAACTTCTTTCAATCTGTTTTACTAGTTGACTGTTCTAGAATTGTCTCCTTAACCAGAGTTTTCTTCTTCTATGTAGATTTAGGAGTATCTTCGATATTCAATTTTGTTCTTATCATTGGTTCTTTAACTTTTTTCTGAGGCTTGAGCTTAACAAATCTTCTTGACTTTGTTTCTATAGGGGTAGTAATCTTTGATGGAGTTTTTTCTTTAGCTTGAGGACTAACACCTGTTCCTTCAATCCCAATTCTACTCAAAAGGAGGAATTCAACCCAATCTATGTTTTCTTTCTGTAGCTCATGTAAGACTATTAACTTGACTAAGCCATGGTGAAATAATGAGATTTCACATGACTCAAATTTCATTTGTACCTTATCAGACATCTTAACCAAACTTCTGAAAAGAGAAAAAGGTAAATCTAAAGATATCATCCCTGTGAAATGAAGCAAGAGTTTAAAGTGATAGGTATACACCTCGTGGTATCTCCCTTCACAGGTGAAGTACCTCTGAATATTGTAGAGAAGATTCGCAAATGTATCTTTGACATAACTTCTTGGCACAACTTTGTTCAAGTCAACCTCTGTAAACTCTAGTTTTAGAAATATTTTGTAGGGTACCATGTCAAACTTGAAGTTTTTAAACCACCTGTCTTCTCCTCTCGGAATTTCTGTAACTGCTGATATCACTTCAGGGGAAATTGGTAAATTGAGGAAACCAATCTTTGAGTTTGATCCTGTGAATTTTATAGCAAATTCTTTGGTGACTTGAGTGTGCCCTCCTTGAAGTTTTTCACAAAACCTCCAGCAACCTACTTTCTTAAAGGCTTCTTCAACAGACTTGTCTTTTGTAAGGGCTTCTACACCTTCAGGTTCTATTCTTAGGCAATGACCAGACCTATGAATCCTTCTTTCTTCAGCCATTTTCTTCTTAAAAACCTTGTATCTTCATAAATCTATCACAATTCCTCTGAAAACCCTGCGTCTTTAGAAAATTAGAAAATTAACAATCAGAGCTTCCTGTTGAATGAACTGGCTCGCTTGGTAAATGAGTTCGACCTCGCTTACTAACAATTCTTCCTCGCTTGAATTTGTTTCAGTAAACTCAAGTCTTTCACCACTAATTTCTTCTTCAAAACATAAACATGCATGCACTATTGTCTTGCATGAGACAAATGAAGTCGAAAACGGCCAACTACTTTCAAATTTTAAAGGACCAATGACAACTGACCCCTAATCGATGACAAATGACCCCTAATAATTACAATGAATGGTTGCATGCGTGAACGAGAACTTGTGGATGACACCTAATGATGAGGAATTTAACTATATTTGACAGATGTGACAGCTCAAACGCAAAACTAAGAATCCCTGATTTCATAGTGCATGATTTGAAAATTCAGGTTTTTGCGCTTCAAAATCACCAGCGTTTTCGTAGTGAAAAATCAAATTTTTACATTGAGCGCGCTACAAAAACGTGGTTTCATGGCTTATTCATCAGATTTTCAAAAAAAAACTTTAAAAAATGGGTTTTAAAACGTGGCATAAGATCTTTGAAGAATGAAACAAGGTTAATGAACATTGTTTAGTGATGGAATGAGACTTTTAACCCATGATATAGACCTTTAAAAATATAAAAATGACTCTAACCCTATCTAGCATAATGACTTAGGAACAAGTGTAACTGACCAAGTTTCAGAAAATTTTTATAGTGATAACAGAGGTAAAGCATTTGCCAAATTATTAATGGGATGAATTTGTCACTTGTGCAACATATATTATTAATAGGTGTCCAACCAAAAGTGTTATGAATATTGTTCCTAAAGAGGCATGGAGTGGAAGAAAGAAATATGCACTCACATGAGAGTATCTGGATATGTAGCGTATGCATATGTCCTAGATGAGTTGAGGAATGAGTTGGAAAAAAAGGGGGAGAAATGTATATTTGTTGGATATAGTGATGAAACCAAGGCATACAAGCTCTACAATCCATCAATCAAGAAGGTAATAATCAGAAGAGATGTTCAGTTCATAGAAGAGGAAGCATGGGATGGAAGTTTAGAGAAGAAAGTAAATGTGAATACATGTATACCACATGAAGACAAAGAGGAATTGACTGCAACAAGTAATTCCTCAACAGTGACTCCTCCTCCACCTACACAAGCTCAACAAAGCAGTCAACATATGACACTGCAAATAAATAATAGTACATCGTTGCACAACCAAGCATGCACTTCTCCAAGCACACCACAAAGATCTGCAACTCCATCTACTTCAAGCACAAGACCAAGCCCATCTTCCACAAGCATAAGAACACCAAAATTCAAAAATTTAAGTGAAATTTACAAGCAGAATGAAGTTGATAGCAACATTTGTCTGAATTCCTTATTTGCATTATTTTGTCATGTAGATGACCCAATACAATTTGAAGATGTAGTCAAAGAAGATAAATGGGTTGTGACAATGAATGAAGAGATAGGAGAAATAGAAAAGAATGACACATGGGAGTTAGTGGACCTTCCACAAGGTAAAGAAGTCATTGGAGTGAAGTGGGTCTATAAGATCAAGAGCAACATTGAAGGCAAGATTGGAAGGCATAAAACAAGGCTAGTTTTCAAAGGATACAAGCAGCAACATGGAAGAGACTATGTGAGAACATTTGTGCCAATCGCGAGGATGGAGACAGTGCGTACAATGTTTTTTATTACCACACAACATAAATGGAAAGTGTATCAAATGGACATAAAGTCAACATTCTTGAATGGAGTGCTGAAAGAGGAAATGTGTGTTGCGCAACCTCTTGGTTATGACGTAGAAGGCAAAGAAGAGAAGATGTATAGGTTGCGCAAAGCTCTCTATGGGCTGAAGAAAGCACCGCGTGCATGGTATAGCAGGATAGATGCTTACTTGATGGACAATGGGTTCGACAAATGTGACGGTGAACTTACTCTGTACATTAAAGAAAGTGATGGTAAGCTTCTTATTGTCGCTTTTTACGTAGATGATTTGATATTTACAGGGAGTGATGATTTCCTCATCATTGATTTCAAAGAAGTCATGAGAAGTGAGTTTGAAATGATTGACTTAGGGTTCCTAAGATGTTTCTTGGCATAGAAGTGAAGCAAACATAAAATGGGATTTTTATCTCTCAAGAAAAGTATGTTGCAAACATTTTAGAGAGGTTTAATATGCATAACAGCAAGCCATCACCAACTCCAACTGCCATGAGGTTGAATTTGAGCAAGGAATATTGTAGCAACAATGTTAATATGACATTATACAGAAGTATGGTAGGCATCTTAATGTATTTGACTGCAACTAGGCATGATATAATGTATGTAGTAAGTTTAGTGTCAAGGTTCATGGAGACACCCAAGGAGACACATTGGCAAGTAGAGAAAAGTATTTTAAAGTATGTCAATGGGACAAAGGAGTATGGCGTTTTGTACTCCGCAACAGATGATTTTAGGCTGGTTGGTTACACTGACAGTGACTGGGAAGGAAGTGTTGATGACAAAAAGAGCACGTCAGGATATGTTTTTCATTTGGGTTCGGGAGCCATTTCATGGGCTTCCAAGAAGCAACAGATACTGTCATCGTAAACCACAGAAGTTGAATATGTCTCTGCAACAACAATAGTGTGTCAAGTAGTTTGGATGAGAAGGATGTTGCGAGATTTATGTCAAGGACAAGATGGAGTAAGCACTATTTTTTGTGACAACATTTCATCAATTTCACTACCAAAGAATTTTGTCTTTCACAAGAGAATAAAACATATTAATATATACTAATTTTGATATATATATATATATATATGTGTGTGTGTGTGTGCGTGTGTGATATGGATTCATGAGTTTGTTATTATTTTGAATTCAACGTTACTTTAATATATATATATATATATATATGGTTGAATTTTGGTGATAAATAGAAGCATAGATTTGATCCAAGCATACTTTTATCATATTTGATAATTATAAGTTTTTACTCTGTGAGAATGTAATAACCAACTAGGAAATCATAACATTATAAACATGATGCTAAGAGATCTGCTATGTCCATTTGTTATAAGTTTAGTCTTTTAATTTTTAAAAGAGTGAGATACTATGCATTCAATCTTGTTAATATTAATATATATCCCATAATCAAGAAAAAAGCTAAAAATATATATAGATCGAATAATATATATTAGATTACATAAATCATATTAATTTCAAGTTCTAAAGTTTTTATGTCAAATATCTACTTCAATTTTAAATCCAATAGTGCTATATATTAGATTATGTAAATCATCACATAAATCATATTAATTTCAGGTTCCAACAATTTTATTGTGAGTGGTGCATGTAATTTTACACCAATATTAAAGATTTAATAAGTCATTTGTGTGTTATGATAAATGTGAATTTTTTTAACATAACTATATTTGCGAGTGCAAACTTCTGTGACCTATATCATATTAAAATAAATCTTCAGGGAAATCACATGAGAGATTTTAGAAGTGACGTCTTTCTAACTACTAAATGTAGTTCATTGTTCATCATCAAGATAATGAACTACATTCATAGTTCGAAAAGCGTAGGTTCTAAAATCTCTCAAGTGAAAGATTTATTTTAATATAACTATATTATTGAAGCGTAATTTTTTAGTCAAATTTTTATTAGTAAAAAGTTAATTTATTATCAAAACATCGATCTTGAAATGCAAAATTTTAAAATCCAAAACTTAAAAAAAAAAATATTTCTAATAAATAAAATGGAATCCAAATTCCAACCCTATTGGCTGGTTGTAAACTCCTTTTAATTGTGTTTAACTATAACAAACAACACTCACAATAAAGATTCTGACTCAACCTTGATTTACCATGTCAGTACTGCGATCTAATACTCCTCTCCTCGACTTTACTTTTGCTTTGTAGCTATTTAAAAAAAAAAAAAAAACATTCCATATTTATCATACATACTGTATATTTATAATAACAATGTCCTTTTCTTGCGTGTTTACAGTGTAAACTTTAGTTATGAACAGAGCTTTATCCACAAAAAAAAATTCGATGAATTTTCAATTTTCTCATTTGTTTGAATTTTCAATTTTTGCGGAGTCATTGGTTCGAAATTTGTTTTGTACTACAACAGCCATGTTATTGGTTTCCTTCGACTCATCTAGTAAGATGGAAGATTCGTCATTTTATATGTCCGATAATATCTGGTACACCGTTGGATTGGGGCCTTGATGAACAACTTTATTGTTAAAAAAACTGCAAAGAATATCTCGTTATATGAAACCGGTATTTTAATCTTAATGGTAATGGATTTTTTCATATTCTCGCATGGGAATGAAATGGGCTTTCTTTATATGGAAACTGCATTCTAATTTTTAGTAGTGTTGGATTTTAATGGAAGAGATATAGTCTTAATGGAGTGGTTGTGAGAAAAATTTATTAATTATATTTTTTTTCCTAGTTTTATCATTTCTCTATGGCATGTAAAATGTTTGATCTCTCTTTTATTAAGAAAATCGTATCGAAATTTTCGGAAAGAAGGCATATGTGTGCCAATACATGACTCTAAAGGTTTCTGGTCATGACAAGCCAAACATTTCGTGAATTGTTATTTTTGATGTATTTTAATGTTAATATTATTGAATTGTATGAAATTGGATTAATATTTAATATAATAAAAATTATGTGATGGCAAAATTACATATAAAAACCATTAGAAAATACATTTACAAAAATAAAAACAAAGCAATGACGATATCACGACTGAGCTCGTATTGCTTTTACATGTGAAAACCATTAGAATCCAAAAAGCGGGATCATAAATGAAGATAACCCTCACTGTTCGGATCATGATTTAATTTTTGTAAGAATCCTCAGAAATCGAATCATTCAGCTTTTTTGAGAATGTTGACCGTAGCGTGAGCCATAAATTATTGCAATATCCATCTACACACGTCATTCTTTTTTCTTTGTTCTTGTTATTATTGTTTTTACAGACGAAGACCATTGGAAGCCATGAAGCAGGCCGTTTGTGGGAAATCATAAATTAAGATTAAGATTAAGATAACCGTTACGCATAATTAGTTGTTTATTTACGCTTCTTCCCGTGTCTGCAAACAAATACAATTGGATGGTACCTTTACGGGAACAAGACTCATCCCCACTCCTCTTATCATTCAACATTTCTTATACATATTTGACGGCTTCAATAAAACAATGCCGGTACAAACAATATAGATTACATTAAGATATGAAACGCAAATTTTATTGTTGTGAATACTGCGAGATTAAAGGTTGAAATTTACTAATAATTCAAATTTATTATCTTGATATTTTTCACACATTTATATTATTTATATCGATTTCTTTAATATTTATTTGGTTATATAAAATATATTTTAATTTTAAACTTATTAAAAGTAGAGAAAGAATAAATATCTAAAAATGTAATTTTTTTTCAAATAAAATTTATTTCTTGAAAAAATTATCTAGTTTAATTATTAATAATTATTTATTTTATTTTTATTTATTTCAAAAATTGGATAACTAATCAAATTTAATTATTAATAATTAATAATTATTTATTTTTATATAATCAAGATGCGTAGATAACATGGTGGTGGACATTAAAGCCAAACCATTAGTGCTAGATATTTTTGTTTTTATTGTGGATAGTCATCATGGTTGACATCCGCGGTGCTAAAGGTTTTAAGACTCTTCTAGTGAGTGCATGGTATGCATGTGGACAATGGGCATTGGCATAAATTCAACCAGTCTGCATAAGTGTAAAGTTTAAACATGATTATTTCCTTGTTTTTCTTTCCTAAGGATATGAGGTAAAAGTCCCGGCAGGATGTTTAGATGAGTGTAGCCTCGGCGCCTTTGAAATAACTCTTTCATCTACTCTCTCGCATCTGACCTTCATATCTTCCTATTGACAGAATATTTGAAGCTTCATAAACTGAGCTTGATAACTTCATTACAAACACATGAATGTATACACGATTGAATGCAGCCTTGGAAACTACAGGAACTGCAATTATTTTCTTATCTATATCAACTACTCCCATCGAAAAAAGACACAAACAACTCGCCGCCATATATGGCTTCATGATTAATATTCCAACAGCGATCTCCAATTTATATATTTATCACTATTTTTTCAAAAGAGTTGGCAATGTCATACCCAATGTCTACATCCTCCTTTCCCCAAATGAACTCTGAAATTGAAATGGAAATTCAATGTTCTTCTCCTGCAACTACAACTGAATCTTCCTTCGCCTCAGTCTCACCTCATCGTCCAATGCTACTGATCCGATGGTTTATGATGTGTTCATAAACCATCGAGGTCCAGACACAAAGGCCACTTTCGCAGGCTATCTGTACTGTCGTCTTCTTTTACATGGACTTAGATTCTTTTTAGATGAGCATGAGCTGTGGTCAGGTGCTTAGTGTAAGGCTCAAAATTGGAAGTGCTCAAAATAGATTTGAAATGGAAAGACAACGAAGAGCTCGTCGCGAGGAATTTGGTGCAATTCATTTCATCTAAAACCGACTTCGAATGAGAAAGATAGAGCATGTTGTTCGTTTTCCTAAACAACTAAAAAATTGCAGAAAAGAAAGAATGTTGACATGGCAGCCTAGTCAGCAAAGAAAATGATATTATGGGTTCTGTCATTTTCACCCAATGACACTGTGACAAGTGTCACTACAGGATTCGCTGGAAAGTTTGGAAGGTGAAATTTTTTTATGTTATCTCCTAAGGTTGAATTTCATATTTTAATGGATATTGAAATTTTATTAAAGGTTGGGGATTGTCCAACCAGAGGTCGACACATGGTGCAAACGGGGCCGCCATGTGCCCCCTCTGGTGGACCAAGGTATGGGTCAAAATATTTCATATGGTTCGAATTTTCAAATCGAAATATAGTCTAAGGTCCAAAATATCAACATATATAAAAGTTGGTTGATATATTAATGTGGGTGGAAAAACTTTATACACAGGTTGGGCAGAGGTCAGGGCTCAACCCCATGACCTCCCCCACACAGCGCACCCACCTTACCACTCTACCACATCTCAATTCTTATTAACATATGCATTCAACGTATATTTGAATTATAATGTTTTAACCAGCGGGGGTAGGGCGGGGCCCATGAAACCATAAGGCAGAAGATGGTGGCAGAGTCTATGACTAATGGTGGATATTAGAGTTAATACATGGTTATTAACCCTCAATTAAATGTAATTTGCGTTAATCCTATTTTTTAATAGGATTTGGTTAGAGCACGCTTAATGCACCTAAACCATACTTATCCATTAGTTAAACCCGTTTAGCACTTAATTAAACTACATTTTAATTCAGTAGAAAAACTAGTGGATCCCCCAAATTCGGCGCTGCCCCAAATTTAGCGACCCTAACTGGAGTTATCTCCAGATTTAGTGGGCTTTCCTAAGCATGAATATAGGAGGTCATAACTTTTGCAAAATTCGACCAAATTGGGAGCAAGAAGTGTCTATTCTAGATGATTTGAACATTCTGAACACATTGAAGCATGCTTCAGGAGCAGTAGATGAATGCAAACAAAATGTTTTGCATATTTGAGCTAATACAGAAGCCCAAGCCATGGAAGTTGGACCAAGGAGATGTAGCCCAGGAGGGGTGAACTCCTTCATCAAAACACTATGTTAACGGATCATTTGATGGTTTGTTGTACATTTTAATACTTTTGTTCAACATTATGTTTTAATGTTTAAATTTCTCATGAATTTAACATAAAACTTGATACATTTACTTGTTTAACACTCACAAACACCTCAAAAATCCTATGCACATGAAGCAAAAGATCAGCAAATTATTTATAATTCTAAATATGAAATTAGCACAACAAAACTAACATTCAGATTCAGATCAAGTTGGAAGGGGGATTTTATTTCCCTTGTCAAATAGTATGTTCTATTTGAATTTCCTCGGTCCATGTGGTCATCTTTTCTCTAAGATACACGGAATCAACATGGTGTTTGAACGTGCTCATCCCATTATTTCTATATTTTACAAGGTCAATCCTGCTAAGCTTCGACATGGTAAGTCCCTGCGCACTGGAGATGAAGATGATGTCCGACCATGAAACTGGTATGACTCGCCCACGATATGACTCTGCCACCATTCGAAATTAGAGAAATGTTCTTTTCATTGTTGCAGATATAAGTGGGTTTGATCTGGAGGGCGCATCTCACGGTGAGACCTCCAGCTTCTTTCAATGCATACAATATATGTATATATGCATGATGATTTGCCTTGCCTCTGGTTTCTGTTATTTATATTTATGGTTATTTAATGGAGTTTTGTGTGAAAAAAATATTAATTATATTTTTTTCCTGAGTTTTATCATTTCTATATGTCATCACGTGGATTTATAATGGATGAGATATAGTTTTAATGGAGTGGTCTTTTTTGTTAAGAAAATTGTATTGAAGATTTTGAAAATAATGCACAAATTTTTGTGAGGAGGTGGGTCCTTGTCCCACAAACAAGGGGTCTTGTACACCTATTTTTGTGTATGGCTTGGTCTTGACCTTAAAATTGGATAATAATAATAATACTACTAATAATAAAATAATAATAATAATATGTGTGCCAATATATCATCATTATAAAGGTTTCTGCTCACACAAGCTAACATTGAGTTAAATATATTTTAATGTTAATATTATTGATTTTTATGAAATTGGATTAATATTTAATATAGCTAGCACAACCACATTTACATATAAGGGGAAGGGATATAATTATGATTATTACTAGCAATTGCGCCGAGAGGTGCAAAGGAACACCGATAAGAGGGAGTGAGATGAATGTAGAATGCAGAAAGGATGCTTTAGAGAATATTGTTGAAGCTCTTTAGAAAAGCTCAATAACATAAACACATAAGAACGAAGGCTCACAAAATAACTCTGACTCACCATCCTACTATCAACATACATATATTTACATCATAAACTAGTGGGGGTATTACAAAGATCCTTATGCCATGAGTGAAATGTCAATGCTATGCTAAGGGACCTAAAGTCTTATCTTGGTTGAATCTAAGACCATCTTTATCAATTAACTTAAATAGGGCTTAGAGATTGACTTCACCTAAGTCATTGGGCGTTGATCATTAAAGGTGATATAATTGAAACATATTCACTTTTGAGGTTCTAACATCATATCAATAAGCGTAGCAAGATAATATTTGAATAATATAGCATTAATGAAAAAAATATATTTCAATATCCTTAATGTATTCTATTATCAACTTGAGCATAGTTGCCTCAAAGTTAAATTCAAATAGTAATGAAAACAATATAATGCAAGAATAGTAGATATTGAAATCCTAAAAATTGAGAGAGGTTTGCTAGAATTTACCATTTCTATGCTCATACTTTAGTTAATGTGGAAGAAAAGTCGAAGCTTATCTTAGTTTTTTTACAAGTTATAGATTAATTTCTCATAAACTAATATATATCCTTTCACTTTCTCTTAGTGTTTGACAGATATGAAGTTGAGAAAGATCTATGCTAGTGAATAAAACAAGGAGATGGAGCTTATAACCTAAATCTGCTTCAACATATAATTCCTAGCATTCTTGATTAGTATGTTGAATATCAATATAACATTCCTCCCATGTAGGAAGAGTGAAATGGTTCAAATATTTATCACGCAAAATTCTTCTATGTTTTGGATCTATTTGAAATAAAATCAATGCCCCCACATTTCCTTCCCCTCTTTTCCCAAACACAACACTTTCCTTAGCTCCTAAATGCTTAAATTATTATACCTACTCTCTTATAGGAGAGGCATGAAGGGAAATCTATAAGGCCTTTTGTTTCTCCACAATATTTTTTTTATGTGGTTCACAGACATACTAAGATCGATGACCATTTTGTCCATAGAATATTTGTACCAAGCAGATCCACTTGAAGGGATCACTTCTTGTGGGCTCAGCCATGGAGTTTGAATTTGAGAGTCAAGAGAATCAAAATTGTAACCTCTAAATAGAGAAGTTTATTTAATGATCGGGACTCGTCCAATTGATCTAACCCTCAAGGCTATGTTTCTCCACAATATTATCATTAGACCTTGTGATTTGAAACAATGATCTTTTTAGAAGAGATTCCCTCCTTTATTTTGTCTAGCTTGGACAAGGCTCTCTTTTATCCATGCAATCATTAAGCCTCCATAACCCTTAGCTCTTATAAAAATTCATAAACATTGTTGGTTGGCTAGGAAATTGATTCATGTGGAGGTGGTTGCTCTATTTTTTTCTCCAACTCACTCTCAAGGTTGAAAACTAGTTTCCTAATCCATGCCTCAATGATAATATATTCCTATAGAAGAAGATAATATAGTATAGTTGAGACCTCTTGATCGATTCATGTCTTCTCAAATTTGTTATCATCTTATCATTCCTAGCCTGTCTTATGATATCACTTGGCATAAATTCATAATTGATTATGCTATGAAAATGATGATTAGACATACCACAAATCTTTAAAGAATCATTTAAATTGCTTTAAAATATTCACTCTACAAACCAAGGAATAGAATATTTGGGACAACCATATTGCCACAAACGGAGCCAACTAACTGTTAAATGTATGCACATAAGGTCTATAAAAATTTTCACTGCAAGCGCCATGAGGTTAGCCCATTGCTAACAACCTAGGCATGAGCACACAATGTTGACAGACCTTGCCCCAAGTATATCACGCCCGACCTTCCCTAGGCCACACAGTGGATCCTCCTAGAAGATTCCACTAGTCTAGTCAATGCTACTACATAGTTATGGTAGTCAATCATAGGTAGTTAAGCATGATGCAAACAATATTTTCAAATTCATTTTGTTACACAAAAATTAATTCTTTGACTTTGGACACCATATCCCCTTCACCTTATAGGTTCAAAAGGTGAAAATGTTGTCACATTTGATCTGAACAAATGTTTCAATTCCAACATAAAAAATAACCTTTTACTTTTCATGTTATATATGCCTTTCTCATTGTAGAGTCAAAAGTTGAAATGGGATCCCAACTGGATCCAAACAAAACTTTTCATGCTTTTACGGAATAGTATGGAAGATTCTTCTCGAGATAGAAAAATTCTAATTTTTCATGACCATTCTAGCTTTCTTATCTATTACAGAAGTCTAAACAGTTCCTTCAATTTAGAATGCCAAAGTTTGCAGATAGGGTGTTTTTTTATTAAATGGGTAAAAAAATGATAAAACTGTGGGGAGCGACGACCTTCAAATCCTAGTCTAATCATGCCACATTTTTTCTTGGAAAACAATAGAAATTCTAGCATGATTTTGAGAAAATATGGTAGAAATGTTTGAAAGTCCATGGTTGCAGCTGTCAATCCTCAAGAATTTGGGTGCCCCAAGGGTTTTTGATGGTGCTAAATCTATTTCCTCCATCAAAAAAATTAGTTTAAACACCCCCACAATCAAATTTCTTGAAAATCGTATTTTGAGAAGAAATTCACCATCCGTGTGAAATTGTAGCCTCGTTCAACAACGCCTAACTGGACTCCAAACTAAAATTTTTCTAATTTTATCGAATTAGTTTGGAAGATTCTTCCGAAACCAAAAATTCTAGTTTTTATCATTATAAGGATCTATGAACTTGAACTCCAAATTAAAATATTGAATCCACTCTAGAAGAACTCCACTTTATCTAGACTTCCATCTTTAAAAATAGGAAAAAGTTGATAATTGACATTGGTGGGAGAGTTTAGAGTTCGGAAAGCCTTGTTTGGATTCTTTAGTCCAATTTTTTACATATATATTCAAAATAAGTTAATCTTTTTCTAATTTATTTTTTCTAAAATTAGATAAGAATTTTATCAAAAAAATATATCTTGATTTGATTGATAAAAAAATTAAGAGAAAAAATTTCTTTTAAACATTTTAATTTATTAAAAAAAAATCAAAATCCTCCTAATTTGATAAAATTTTAAAATCATTTAAACTAAAATATGACAAAACTTTAAGAAATAGCTTGATATTTTTTTTTAATTAACCTAAACACTATGTACTTACAACTACTACCCATTATTTGAAATGTGTAGACCTATTAAAATGATTCTACAACTATTTGTTTTTCCTGGTTAGGAAGATGTGCTCCCAGACTATAAGGCCCCTCAATTTTCTCACTGTACCTGGGTGTAAAGAAGACCATTCCAATTGGGTCTCTGGTTACACTTGAGCATATTCTCCCATTGGAAACCTGGGAATTACCTCTCCAATATGTCGTTGGTTTCTGTCGACCCACTTTATTTTTTTGGCTACCATTCAATATCTCTTTCACCAATGCCTCCCATGGTGGAATATGTACTTCTAGACTACAACCATAATTCTCACGAAGTATGGACCTGAACGGCATGCGTAGGTTTTTTTTATTGACAAAGGGAATTAAAATGATTATATAAAAAATTTGCAACATATGAGTAATTGACACAACTTAATCATGAATTTGACCTCTGAAACCTAATACACTACCCAACGAACAATGAGAATTACGAAACAGTTTGGGTTGGTAATATCCTATAGGGAATTACAAATTAGTTTGGGCTGGTAATATCCTATAGATATCAATTTACTACATAATGGTCAGCTCAACATGAATTTTCCCTATAAACCCAACCCACTACTTGGAAACATAATCAAAATTCAATTTTTCATGATTTTTTTTTCCCATAATGAGAAATATGGCGCAGGATGAGCTTGAATCCCTTTTTCTCCTTATTAATCTTTTTCCTTAGATATTTATCAACTTGCAAACCAAAGTTCCTGATCATGCCAAAGTATGTAGTGTTGAAATTATTTGTGTTATTTAAATGAAGTGAGTTATGGCCATGGGGATTGATTTGTTTCCACAGAAACATTTAAATAAGGACTTACCAAACACCACGAACCCCTTGGCATTTGCACATATCATAACCTCAACCATGGCTTCTATTTTGAGGGCGACGCCATTAATAAGAATAACATTTCCATCAGTGTCTAACATTTTAAAAAGCAGAGCACACTCAAGAATGTGATCTTCTGCTGTCAGTGACAAAATGTTAATAAAGTTTCCATAAGAAGAGAAAGCAACTGAAGAAGCAACGTCATTTCTACCATCACTGTGACGAGAATGGGGAGATGCAGGGGTGAAATCGATAGGGAAACTCTCTGTCGATTTTTGTACATGGATCCACCAACCAATTCTCACCATGCAATCCCTCTATCCATCTCAAAATTCCTTGGATCTCATTCTATATCTTTGATGTCTTCTGACATTTCAGATAATATATCTCTTGTATAACAATTCTAGGAATGATCAGATGAGTCCTTTTGATTCCTTCAAGCTGCTTTAAAGCATGTCTAGATTCCATATTAGGTAACCAGCTAGTGTCTACATCCATATGCCATTTCCTTTTTGTTTATGGTGGAGCAAAATGTTGTACCCTACCATAGTCGTGGTCAATATTGTGCACCTTAGACAAGTGCGAAGGCTGATGATTTTCAATACTCTTGTTAGATTTTTTTATGAGGAAACCGACGGGTGGTTTTCCATTAGCCTTTGAGTCCTAAAAAAGAAATTGAAATGGAACCCTCTCTGTATTATTTTTAAGATGCATATCTTCACCCGTTGTACTACATTTCTCTATTTTATCCTTGGATGCTTGAGGAGTCATGTTCTCCTTGTCATATGGATAATAATCATCATCTTTTGGCTGAAATCCAGTTGAAGAGCACCTATGAGCACCTGCTTATTGCTACAATTATTGTAGACAGTATCTCTTACCCTGTTCGAAAATTATTTTTTATTTGTTGTTAGAATTTCTGAATAATTCCAAACAACAAAGAGGAAAATATAATTCTTCTTATACTAAATAGAGATTAAATAAATTGATTACAGACAGAGAGATGGCATAAAACACTTCTATTTCATAAACATAAAAATATGTTGCAAAATGGCAGTCTTCAGAACTTCTGTTTTTCTGGATTACAAAAAAAACTTCTCTGCTGCTACACAGCACAGCTTTTCTTCTTCTGACATATGCTGCTACTCACACAACGTTCTTCTCCTTTGGCATACGTTGCTACAAAACACAGCTTACTGCTCTTTGTCTCTTTATTTTTCATTTTCTGCCTTCAGGCAAGAAATTTCACAATACACAGTCAACTCTAATGCACTCATGACATATTACATTACACACACACACACACACACACACACACACACACATATATATATATATATATATATATATATATATATATATATATATATATATATATATATATATATATATATATTATAAATATTCCATATTTATAATATATATATCAAAATATATTTAACCAAAGTTAAAAAAACAATGTACCGCGGTAAAATAAAAATTAACCCAAAGTAAAAATAAAAGATATGCGGCAAATAAAAAAAACATTAAAACAAACATTCCATATTCCGTGGGGTCATCTTCCCCCTTGGCTGCTCAAGTTTGATGCCCCCTGGAATTACTTTGGTGGGTCCAGAGAGGAGATGACATCACTCATTCTGGTGGGTCATCTTCCTCCTCCGTTGCCCATCCTTGCTACCTCCCGGAATGGTGCTGGTGATCAAATCAAAATGTGGTAAGTCAAAATGGTTGGTGCAGAATTTATTTCTGGTGGGTGAATCATTAAGTGTGGAGGAGAATAGTTGCGTGAAGATCAGACTTGGAGATTTGTTTTTGCTATCATCTGTCCTTCAAATTTCCATCAGCAATTAAACTTGCTGTCTTGCATCTACGTGCAGCAATTCGAATTAAATTCCAACACTCCCCCTTAATTTCAACTGCTAGTGTCACACCTCCCATTTTGCTTCCCAAAAAAAAAATTATTTTCCATCTATTCTAGCTAGTTCTAGCAGGGGATTATGCTATTCCTTTGTCGATTTGATTTTTTCAGAATGATTTTCCCAATTTCTAATTGTTTCCATGTATTAATTATACTCCACTACTCATGAATAAATTTGATTTGTAACCCATATGGAATTTAATTAACTTTGTAACACTCTTAACTCTAATTGTTTTAACCATGAATGGGTTTATATATATATATATATATATATTTCACCACTTTATATGTCCCACCTGGGATTGTAATTGTTTGACATAGTCGTATGCTTAAGGGATATAGATGGGAATCATTTTGTCCCACATGTTAACCATGTTTGTGGTTGTTCATGGAGCTTATATGCAATCACTTCGATTTATGAATCCACGTTTTCACTTGTGGATGGAGTATGTCTCATGGGGGAATTGACTTGACCTATGTTATTATTCCTGCGTACATAGTACCCCGTCGACTTAATTTCCCTCTCGTCCTCGTTCCTATTTCAAATTGGTTCATTCATGGTGCTGGCCTCCACGTAATACAAGTTTTGTAAATGGATTCATCGTGTATGTTAAGGGAGACGAAACGTCAGGGGCCACGTAAGCTCACACAAAATGTTTAGTCTCCGTCGCATAGATTGTAACAGTTCTCTGTCCATTGGTGGTCATGTGGATTCGGTCCACATCGTTCTGGGTTCTTCTCGTCACCCTACCTTGTCGCTCAAGCGAAATCTATGACACAGTCAGCCCGATTCGACATTAAATTGCATTACCTGTTAGGTTATACCTAGAATGGAGGATGTAACTTGCGCATTAATACTTCGATCTGTGGCTTCTTCCATCAGATCTTGCCAGTTGGACGACGCAGATTCATTCTAGGCTTTAGGGTTATATTGATTCAATCCGGATATAAATTTTCCAGGTTACTTCGTTCAGGAGTTCTTTTTCCTTTCGGTGCATCTGGGGTGTTGCTTGACAGAGAATTTTTTTTTTTTTTCCGCCATAGCCACTGCACAGAAATCGACTCTGCCCTTGGTGTGTCTCCACCCTAGCATGGACAAATCAGGTATGAAATTGTTGTAGATTGGAATTTTCCAGCTCGGCTCTTACTATTTAACATGGCTTCACTCTTCTGATTGAAATTTACGCTCCTTTCTCTTTGAGCCATTGCTGTGAGTATTGGCCTTAGAGGAACCCTATGCCATCGTATTGTTCCAGGTTTATTTGCATCCCCCACTTGTTAAGACTTCACCGCCTCTCTCATTTTACTATGTTTTTTGGCAGAGAAATGGGTTATTTCCAAGTTTTCGATGGTGCGTGGGTTGAGTTTATGCGATTGGTATTGTCTTCTGCGACTTCCCAAGAGATCGTTCTGACCGACTGCTCTGGTGTTCAGAAGTTATTCTCTACCTTACACTCGTCGATGGTTCCTCGGGGTTATTTCTCCGGCGCTAGAGCGACGCTCTGGTTCGTTTTTCTTCTTGACTTGTGTAGGGCGCAACTCCTACTAATTGGGGAAGGTTAACTTTGTTATTCGATTTTGAACATCAACCTTCATTATTTATTTACTGATGACAATTTTCTATTTCCTATTTATGCGTAACAGGCTATGGATGGATTTCAATTTCTACCTCACCAGGTACCATCATTTTTCTCAGTTCTCTTTTTGTCCTATCACACATTCATCATACTTATTACGTTTAGCGTTGAAATTAACTTGGGTCGTTGACTTGTGCAGGTAATATAAGACTTGCGTCTTGCTCTCTTATATTGACACAGAGAGTAATAGCGGCCTTTGACATTAACGTTGGCTTCGTTTCCCCCTTGCAGGTCGGTATTCACCGAACACTGATTAAAGGGAATCCGTATAGCTCTGTAGTGCTTGTTAGACAGCTTAAAATTTTTATTAATGAAGTTGTATAAGTTTGGACAATTCAAACTGTTAAGTCTCGACTTGAATATTTATTTATGTCTGCTCCAGTGGCCTTTTGAGACAGTCCTCAAGCCACAGGGATTTATACTCGTTTAGATTTTTGTATATATGTATCTCGGTCATGATACCCACATGCTAATCTCATGGATTTATATCACTTTGCAACTTTCAGATCATGTCTTCGTTTACGAACCTTGGGATATTTTAATGTACTTTTTTCTCTTCATATTGAAATTCAGTTGCATGTATTCTTATTCCTCAATTTTATTATAGTGTTAAAAAATGGCTCGGTCTATATCCTTCTTTGTATTCAGGAAGGCTTTCTTGTACCATGCCTTGTGTATGAAATTCTCATACCACACTAGTGTATACTTTTATTAGTAGCAATAGCTAAGTCTCTTCAATACTTCTTAGAAATAGTACAACATATCACCATTTCTGTTTTATACCCTTGTTATTAATTTGCACAAGATATTTGTCTAAATTATCTACAGGTGGTGTATGAATATGTATCTCTATTTTTATGTTTAGAAGACATTTGTGTTTATAATCTACTATTTTACCCCCTTGACTTGAGTGCATATAATAGACTAGGATACATATACTTCAATATGCCATGTTGTGGTGCATATGCATGTTGGTTATTTACGTAACTATCTTTTGTCTTTTAATTCTGTTCTCTAATCTTAGAATGGTTCCATAAGATAACTATTAATGAGCAGTCTCTTGCAATTCAATAGTTTTTTTCGTTGGCTATAGTATTGGCTGCTTACATGCAAAATAATTTGACCATTGAGTTGCTGGTTATGTATGAACGATGTGCTGACCCTAAGATCTGTCTATACAATCTCTAATTTCATTCTTTAATACACAGTGAACTTTACAATTCATCTCCTGCTATTTCCCAATATAGTACAGGCAACTCAGATTTTTCTCTCCTATGTTTATATATATTAGAATCATTCTATGAAACAGAAGCAGATTAAAGCTAATTTACAAATTTTTCCTGTGGAGAAATAAGTATCCTCAGATTTAAACCAACACTGGTTTAGAGATTCTATTGGATTCTACTCCACAGATTTAGTTCTACAACTATGCAGAATTTCAAGGGTGCATTCCTTATGATTGATTCTGTTAAATGTAGAATTTATATTCTAATATACAGTCAACTTTTATATGTAGCCAATTCATACTATACGAAGTAAACACACCAATAAATTTAGAGACATACCACTCATGCAATTGACCAACCTCCCAACCTTAGAGTCCTTCTGTCTCCCAGAACTCACCCCCGAGCTGAGATCCTCTCCTATATCAGATCAACTTCTAATATGTTTAGGAAGAGCTTATTTAAGCTATTGTTCCCCAAAGCATGTTTCTAATTCTGCGTCTAGAATCTCAGGATGCTTTTCTTCCTGTTTTCCTAGGTTTCCCATTTTAGGGATTCTTTAAAGATGTTTTATGCTTTCCTTAGCTTTTCCAGCTTTTTACCTCTTCCCAACTACTTTCCTCATCATTGGGGAAATTCAGATTTTTCCTCAAAAATCTAAATTTAAAATAATTTCTTTCAAGGATTTTTGAAAGATTGTGGGGAAATATTTGCCTCATCCATCCTCATGGATTTAGCAAGTGATCTCATAAATCTCATTTTGGTCAATCTGCACAACATCATTTTATTCATTTCCTCAATTAATTATTTAATTACATTCACCAAAATATTTATCCTTTGGGGTCCACTCCCCTTAGGATTAAAGTTCAAATCTCTAGCTTTGAAATTGAAACACATAAATTGGGGGTGTTACAGCTAGATTTTCTTCCATACCCAGAAATTTTCCCAAATAATTAAAACTTTTCTATCCCAATGGTTTTGTTAAAATATTAGCGAACTTCTCCTCGGTTCTGCAATGTTTCAAAACAATTTTTCCATTGTTCACTAATTCTCTGATGTAGTGATACTTGGCATCTATGTGTTTCATTCTCTTATGAAACACTGAATTCTTTGATAATGTTGTTGCTGAGCTATTATCACAGTAAATTGTTGTGCCTTTTACCTGTTCATGAAATAAACTTCTCAACATTCTCCTCATCCAAACTTCTTGACATGTTGCTGCTGTAGCTGCCACATACTCTGCCTCTGCTGTAGATAAAGCCACAATTGGCTATTTCTTGGAAGCCCATGAAATGAATCCTGATCTCATATGAAAAACATAACCAGAGGTGCTTTTTCGGTCATCTGTACTTCTAGCCCAATCACTATCAGTATATCCAATTAATTTAAAATTTTTTAAAGTGGTGTATTCAATACCATACCTTTTTGTTCCTTTCACATACCTTAGAATTATTTTTTTCTGCTTGCCAATGTGCCTCCTTTGGCCTTTCCATAAATCTGGAAATTAAACTCACAACGTGCATAATATCCAACCTATTTGCAGTCAAATACATGACGCTGCCAACTATTCTCTTATACAAACTTGGATCAAAATCCTTGCTGTTGTCTTCTTTGCTCAACTTCAATCCCATCACTGTAGGAGTAATTGTTGCTTTGCAATCCTGCATATTAAATCTTTCCAAAACTTCATTCACATACTTTGCTTGAGAAATAAAAACTTTATTTTCATTTTTCTCTACTTCTATTCCTAAGAAGTATCTCAGCAATCCCATATCAGTCATCTCAAATTCATCCTTCATGACTGTTTAAAATTCTCAATTAGTTAAGCATCATTACCTGTGAATATAACATCATCAACATACAAAACAACAATGAGAATCTTACCATCTTTCTCCTTGATGTATAATTTGGGTTCTCCTTCACATTTCTCAAACCCATTTTCCAGTAGATAGGCATCTATCCTACTGTACCATGCTTTTAGTGCTTGTTTTAGCCCATAAAGAGATTTATTCAATCTGCATACCTTGTGCTCTTGGCCTGCTTTCTCATATCCCAAAGGTTTTTCCAACATATACCTCTTCCACCAATACTCCATTTAGGAATGTTGATTTCACATCCACTTGGTAAACTTTCCACTTGTGTTTTGCTGCTATGGACAACATGGCTCTTACTATTTCCATTCTTGGAACCAGTACGAAATTTTCCTCATAATCTCTACCTTGTTGCTACTTGTAGCCTTTGACAACAAGTCTGGCCTTGTGTCTTTCAATATTACCTTCAACATTTCTTTTGGTCTTGTAGACCCATTTCAATCCAATTACTTCTTTTCCTTTTGGGAGATCAACCAATTCCCATGTCTTATTTTTCTCTATGGCATTGATTTCTTCATCCATAGCATCTATCCATTTCTTATCTTTTATAGCTTCTTCAAAATGAATAGGATCCTCTATATGACAATACAGTGAAAATAAAGAGTTGATACCTTCATTTGTTGTCTCTTGCTCATAAAATTCGTTCAGACTTCTGCATCGTTTTCCTCTTTCACTTGCTGAACCTGTGCTTCTAGAAGCACTCAAACCTGCTCCTTGTGGTGTGCTTGGAGAAGCACTGTTATCACTTCTCAAGGGTGTTCTCATACTTTTTTGTGGTGTCCCTTTCTTTCCTTGTGTTGGTGGAGGTGGTGCTACTAATGAGGGGTTTCTTTCAGCCATTTCTTCCTCATCATCATCATGAGACAAAAAGCTTTTAACATTCACTATTTTCTCAATGCTTCCATCCCAAGCTTCTTCCTCAATAAATTGTACATCTCTGCTTATAAAAAAATTCTTGGTGGATGGGTTATATATTCGGTAAGTCTTTGATTCTTCACTGTATCCAATAAATATGCACTTCTCCCCCTTACTGTCCAACTTCTTCCTTAGCTGATCTGGAATGTGTGCATAAGCCACACAACCGAAAAATCTCATGTGGGTGACATGCTACTTTATGCCACTCCATGCTTCTTCTGGAACTCTATTCATGAAATATTTGGTTGGGAATATATTTAAAATATACGTTGCACAATGTAAATCTTCAGCCCAATATTCATTTGGCAAATGTTTTTCCTTCATAATACTTCTTACCATGTCAATGACAGTTCGATTTTTCCTTTCAGCAACTCCATTTTTCTGCGGTGTATACCTTGCTGTAAATTGCTTATACTCGTGCTTGTGTTGGCTCCTGCCATGGCTAGCTTTCTGAACTATGTAATAAAATTTGATAGTGTTTTTAAACAAACTGTCTCTCTGTTGAGAATAAACTCTATTTCTAAAAACTTCCTTATTACAGTTCTTTGGACTGTATTTTAAAGCAAACACAAAACAAACTCTGTTTCTGTAAAATACCTGGAATTTGCTGAGCCTTCACACTGCTACAGAACTGCTTCAACAACTCCTTCCTTCAGCTTCTTTGATAAATGCAAAGAGCCTAGACTAGCTCTGATACCATGTTGGAATTTTTGAATAATTCTGAACAACAGAGAGGAAAATACAATTCCTCTTCTACTACACAGAGATTAAATAAAATTGATTGCAGACAGAGAGATGGCATAAAACACTTCTATTTCATAAACATAAAAATCTATTACAAAATGGCAGTCTTCATAACTTTTGTTGTTCTAGATTACAAAAAAACCTTCTCTGCTGCTACACAACACAACTTTTCTTCTTCTGACATATGCTGCTACTCACACAACGTTCTTCTCCTTTGGCATACACTGCTACAAAACACAGCTTACTGCTCTCTGTCTCTCTGTTTTTCCTTTTCTTCCTTTGGGCAAGAAATTTCACAATACATATTCAACTCTAATGCACTCATGGCATATTACATTACACACACACACACACACACACATATATATATTATAAATATTCCATATTTATAATATATATATCAAAATATATTTAACCAAAGTTAAAAAAATAACGTACCACAGTAAAATAAAAATTAACCCAAAGTAAAAATAAAACATATGCGGAAAATTAAAAAAAACATTAAATCAAAAAATTTAAAACAAACATTCCATATTCCGCGGGGTCATCTTCCCCCTTGGCTACTCAAGTCTGCAACCGCCTGGAATTACTTTGGTGGGTCCAGAGAGGAGACGACATCACTCATTCTAGTGGGTCATCTTCCTCCTTCCCTGCCCATCCTTGCTACCTCCCGGAATGGTGCTGGCGATCAAATTAAAATGTGGTAAGTCGAACTGGTTGGTGTAGAATTTATTTATGGTGGGTGAATCGTTAAGTGTGGAGGAGAATAGTTGTGTGAAGAGCAGACTTGGAGATTTGCTGCTACTGTCGTCCGTCCTTCAAATTTCCATCAGCAATTAAACTTGATGTCTTGCATCTACGTGCAGCAGTTGGAATTAAATTCCAACATTTGTTATAAATTACATTGTTTTCTTTTGAGATATCAACACTGGGATTATTTTTTTAAATTTTGGTTTTCTTTCCCAACTTTACCTATTTTTTCTAAATCTTCTGACCAATTGAGTTTGTTTCAAGGCAAGCTTTGTGTAAGAAAACAAGACTACCACAATGTTGTCTGATTGATGAGATGTTAACTGGTCTTCCTCTATTTTCTTCCCTTAAAGGACTCCGATTTTGTCGCATTTGGGTCATATTGGCCCCTTTTTTTCCCCTTAGAGAACTCTGATTGTTCTAAATTTGAATCATATCATCCCCATTCCTTTCCTTTAGAGGACTCTGATTCTGGTGCATTTGCATCATATTGGCCCTTTTATTTTCCCACAGAGGACTCTGATTCTGCTACATTTAGGTCATAATGGCCCCTATCATTTCTCTTAAAGGATTCTGATTATTTTGCATTTGGGTCATATTAGATCCATTTGTTTCCCTTAGAGGACTCTGATTATTTTTCATTTGAGTCATATTAGATCCATTTTTTTCCCTTAGAGGACTCTGATTCTCCCACATTTGTTTGATATCAGCCCCATTTTCAACCCTTAGAGGGCTCTGATTCTACCACATTTCAGTCATATCAGGCCCATTTATTTCCCTTAGAGGATTTTATTTCTCCCACATTTGTTTTAGGTCAGCCTCATTTCTTCCCCTTATAACACTCTGATACTCATGCATTTGGGTCATATCGACCCTGTTTTATTTGTTTTATTTCTTGAGAGAATCTTGATTCTCTTGTATTTGGGTCATGTTTATCTTACTTGTTTTCCTTGGAGAACTATGATTTTCCTATGTGTGCATCACATTGGCCTTATTTTTCACTGAGAAAATTTTCCATTGGGAAGAAGGAGAAGGGGACCTTGCAAATGGAGTTGTTTCTAGTTGCACTGGATTCCTTGTGAACGATTTTGTTGCTTCCAAATATCCATCCTCCTTCAAATCTAGGACAATTATTTTTCCATTATCAAATCACATTCTTTTTTGCTAGTTTCAGAAACATTGGCTGGTAAGATTGTTGCCTGGGCTTATTTTTTGGAAAATCTCTATGAAAAAATCCCATTATAGGATAGGTGGTTGCTTCCCTTTACAGAATGGTTGAGGAGAATGGAACCAATTTCATAGTGTAAACCCTGCTTGAGGCACCCAACTTAAAAGTATCATTATGCCCGAGGGTTAACAAGACTTGGGGTGTAGGTCTCTCTTCGCAGATCCATGCGTCGTGAACTGATGACAAATCAGTGAGGAGGATATGTAGAGAGGATTTGTGAAAAGGGATCTATAAAATCCATCTGCTAATTATGGGATAATCCACAAAAATATGGCAATCCACATGCCTTCTTACCATTAAAATTTGTTATTCCACTAGGTTTCCCTCGTTTCCCTCTGAATTTGGGGCCCGTAGAAGAATATAGCGCAATTTGTTCCATTTTTGGAGACAGAAAGAACCAGAATAAGCTCTCCAGGTCCTCCTTCATCATGATTTTTTTTGGAAACCTCAACGTTGCCCAATGTGATTCCAACCCTTTTCCCCTAGCCTCAAGTCGTGGAAAATCCACTAGAAATAAAAGTGGCACACGCCGAAGTTGAAGGGGACCCTGGCAATGGAGGTGTTGTTGGCTGCACTAGATTCCATGTGGCCATTTTTATTGCTTCCAAATATACATCCTCCTTCAAAGCTAGGATCCTTATATTTTCATTATCAAATCCAATTTTCTTTTTTGTTGATTTTAGAAACACTGACTAGAAATATTGGTGCATGGGCTTCTTTTTATGGAAAATTTCTATGAGAAATTTCGATTATAATAGAAGAGGTGGTTTCCTCTTCCAGAATGTTCGAGGAGAATGGAACCCATTACAGTGTAAACCCTGTTTGAGGCACCCAGCTTAAAATTATCATTCTACCCAAGGATTAATGAGAGTTGGGGTGTAGCTCTCTCTCTATAGACCCATGTGTCATGAACTGATGACAGATCTGTGAGGAGGAGACGTAGAGAGGATTTGTGAAGTTGGATTTGTAAATGTCATTTTTTGATGCTAGGATGATCCACGATAATATGGCAATCTGCATGCCTTCCTGCCATTAAAATGCGCTCTTCCACTAAGTTTCCCTTGTTTCCCTCTAATTTTGGGGCCTACAAAAGAATAGAGAGAATTCATGTTCCATTTTTGGACTCACTTCATAATTTACTCTTCCCTATCTGAGCAACCATCTCCCAACTTTGTGGCCAAAGACAGTCGTCTGTTTAGACTGACAGAAAAAAATAGAAAATACTTGTCTCATAGGTTTCCATGAGTATCTCTTGACTGAATTTAGTCGAAATGTGGAATTGCCTCACATATTTCCTTAAAATAAGCGAAATTACCTGAAAGATTTCCCAAAATATATTTCAGGTAAAAGAAATAGTTTCCATTTGACATCAACCTTCCAACTAAATGCAATTTACTAGTGTTCAAATTTTCCACCTGAGATTCTTATGATAAGCTGATTATTCTCCTGCTTGACAAGAGGCTGCAAGGTAACTTCTTTACTCAAGTTAGAAAACGTTGAAACCCCTTCTCAGCCATCAACTTGGCTAAATATTTGTTGCACTATGCTACCACGACCGATTCAATGGATACACCCAATGCCATCAGAGGGTAAAAGAGAATGTAGTGAAGGGGAAAAGAAAGGTGTGCCTCAGTGACCATGCATAGAAACTCAACTGAAACCATCACAACCAACACAGGTTCAAATCTTATTGTTACAATGAAACATTCGCAGCCAAAATTCACAATCATAGTGGGATTCCTTATATCTGATGCCACCTTGATGCTTAATACAAACATTAATTCTTATTAGTTAGTGGTCAGATGTGTAGCATTGTGCCCATAGATATATTATATTCATTCCATTTTTTTCTAACAAATCAATGCTACATACAACCTATTCAAACATAATGTATCAATTTCTACACTAGTTTGTTGTTGTTGGTATTAATAGATCCTTTTCCAAATTTCCATGAAAGACGTCATGACTGTGAAAAACAAAACCAGAAGGGCCAAAATGTATCGATTTCTACACTACTTTGTTGTTGGTATTAATAGATCCTTTTCCAAATTGCCATGAAAGATGTCATGACTGTGAAAAACAAAACCAGAAGGGCAAATTTTTCCAGAAGGGCTCTAGCATTTGCTCACCTTCTTGGCATTGCAGGAAGACATCACAAGACAGGAGCCACGCGATTATTCACCTTCTTGTCCGTGGCATTGCAGAAAGTAGTCAGATGACAAGAGACACTCACCTTCCTATCTTTGGCATTGCAGGAAGTAGACGACAAGAGCCACATGGTCAAATACCATTGGACTGAGATGGATGAAATTAAAAGTCACTCATTGGCTATAGTGAACAGTGTTTGGACATGAATGTCCATAGAGAAAACACCTTCGGCGTAATTATAAATTAATATTACTATTATTAATAATTAATATTTAATATTTCATTCATTATTAATTAATATTATTATTAATTTATTTATTAAATAATAAATTCATAATTTAATAATGAATTAATAATTACATCAAAGGATCTTCCGGAGAAATCACATTATAATTTTAAGAACGACGTGTTTCGAAGTACTCAGTGTAGTTCATCATCAGGAGAATAATGATTCCGCTGATAAAAAAACTTCTATATATACTACTGAGATGCATAATGATCAACCAGTGCCAGAAAAATGAACGTTCAGATAATAATAAATATATATAATAAAATAATAATAAACTTAGATAATATAAAAATGAACATTAAGAAAATAATAATTATATATAATAAAAAATATGAATAAACCTATATTATTTAAACAAATCCAAGGTAAAACAATAAAAAACCAAAAATAGACAAAGTAATGAAAAATGAACGTTCGGATAATAATAAATATATATAATAAAATAATAATAAACTTAGATAATATAAAAATGAACATTAAGAAAATAATAATTATATATAATAAAAAATAGGAATAAATCTATATTATTTAAACAAATCCAAGGTAAAACAATAAAAAACCAAAAATAGACAAAGTAATGAATATAAGTGAACTATAAAATTATTACCAAAAATAACAAACAAAATTAAAATAAAAACAAGGATCAAATAGAATAATAAATATATATGAATGTTGAGAAAATAACACCTAAATATAATAAAATAATAATAAACATAGATAATATAATAATTATTTAAACAATAAAAATAAGAAACATAGTTATCTCTTATGTTTGTTATTTTTATTGTTTAAATAACTATTATATAATTTATGTTTATTTTTATTTTAAGTTTTAGGTGTTATTTTCGTAACATATATATATATATATAGATATAGATTTTAGATCCTTGTTTTTATTTTAATTTTGTTTGTTATTTTTTGTAATAATTTTATAGTTTACTTATATTCATTAGTTTGTCTATTTTTGGTTTTTATTGTTTTTACCTTGGATTTTGTTTAAATAATCTAGGTTTATTCCTATTTTTTATTATATATAGTTATTAATTTCTTAACGTTCATTTTTATATTATCTAAGTTTATTATTATTTTATTATATATATTTATTATTATCCCAACGTCCATTTTTCTGGCTGTCATTGACCATTATGCATCTCAGCAGTATCTATAGAAGTTTTTTTATCAACACAATCATTATTCTCCTCATGATGAATTACACTCAGTGGTTCAAAATGCGGCGTTCTTAAAATTATAATGTAATTTCTCTGGAAGATTCTTTGATGTAATAGATATGGATCACATAAGTCTACACTCTCAAAGAATTAATAATTAATTTATTCATAATTAATTAATAAATAATAATAATAATTAACTAATGAACTATATTTTATAAATATAATTAACTAATTATTATTATTATAATTTATTAATACCATTTTATATTTTAAATAATTAAAATAAATATTATTTTTTCAATAATTTATAGTAATTATTATTAATTAATTAAACTTAAGGATTTATACTTAACCCAAGGGCTAATGTTAAAAATCTTATAAATAACATTAGAGCCTATAAATATGAACCCTTAAATTAATAAATCTAAGGGATTGATATTATAAACCCATGGGATTTATACTAAAAACCTAAGGGATTATAAACCCAAGGAAATAATATTAAAACCAACAAATCAATATTATAAACTCAAGGTATATAACACTAAGATAGATGTTATAAACCCTAAAACTGCCATCATTTACCATGATTGATTTTCATATTGAGACAATCTCTTTCACAGCGTGATGTTGGACCATGATTAACCATGATTGGTTTTCATATGGAGACAATCTTTGTAACAATGTAATCTTGGACCATGTTTTATTTTCATATTAAGAAAATATTTATCACAATGTGACATCGGACTGAGGTTTACCATGATTATAAACTTAATGGATTTATATTAAACCCAAAGATTAATATTAAAACCATACGAATAATATATACCCAAGGGATTGATATTATAAAACCAAGGGAATAATAAACCCTAGGGATAAAAATCATAAACCTGGGATGTATAAAAACCTAAGATAAATATTGTAAACCATAAAATAAGCATGGTTGACAATGGTTTATTTCCATATTGAGACAATCCTTGTCACGATGCGACATTGGACAATGGTTGACCATGCTACACCATGATTGTTTTTCATATCAATAAAATATTTGTTACAATGCGATGTTAGACCATGGTTGACCATGGTTGATTTTCATATTGAGATAATCTTAGTCACAATGTGACATTCGATCATGGTTGACCATGGTTGGCCATGATTGACCATGGCTGACCATGATTGATATTATAAACCCAAGTGATTGATCTTATAAACCAAAGGGAATAATAAACTCAGGGGATTAATATTAAAACCCCAAGGGAATAATATTAAACCCAAGAGAGAAATATTATAAACCCAAGGTATATAAAGCCTAATATAGATATTAATATAAACACTAAAATAAACATTATTGACAATGGTTGACCATGATTGATTTTCATATTGAGATAAGCCTTGTCACAATGAAACGTTCGACGATGGTTAAATATGATTTACCTTCGTTGATTTTCATATCAACACAGTCTTTGTGACAATGTGATGTTTGACCATGGTAGAACATGGTAGACCATGGATGACCATGTTTGATTTTATAAAACATGGCTGACCATGGTTGACGATGATTATCATATTGAGACAATATTTTTCAATGCAACACAAATTATAAACCCAAGGTATATAAACCCTAAGATAAATATTATAAACCCTAAAATAAACATGTTTGACCATGGTTGATTCACGTATTGAGAAAAAAAAATTCACAATCCAAAGTTGGACCATGTTTTACCATGATTGATTTTAATATCAATACAATATGTCGCAATGTGACATTGGACTATGGTTGGCCATGGTAGATTTTCATATTTAGATAATCATTGTCACAATGTGACATTCGAACATGGTTTACCATATTTGGTTATGATTGACCATGGTTGACCATGATTGATATTATAAACCCAAGGTAATAATAAACTAAAGGGATTTATATTATAAACCCAAGAAAATAATAAATCCAGGGGATTAATACTAAAATCCCAAGGGATTTAGAGCTAAAGGGAATATATTAAAACCAAGAGATTAATATTATAAACTTAAGGTATATAAATCCTAAGATAAATTTTGTAAACACTAAAATAAACATGGTTGAAAATGGTTGACCATGATTGATTTTCATATTGAGACAATCCTTGTCACAATGTGACGTTGGACAATGGTTGACCATGGTTAACCATAGTTGATTTTAATGCCAACAAAATCTTTGTGAGAATGTAACGTTCACAATGTGATATTCACAATGAGAAAAAATTTGTCGCAATTCGACATTTGACCGTGATTGGCCACGATTGAATTTATAAAACATGGTTGACCATGATTGATATTATAAACCCAAGGGATAAAAATTATAAACCCAAGCTATATAAAAACTAAGATAAATTACAAACCCTAAAATAAACATGGTTAACCATGGTTTATTTCCATATTGAGAGAATCCTTGTCATAATGCGACGTTCGACCATGGTTTACCATGATTGATTTTCATATCAAGACAATATTTATCACAATGCGATGTTGGACCATCGTTGACCATGCTTGATATTATAAACCCAAGGAATCGAAATTATAAACCTAATGGAATAATAAATCAAACGAATTAATACTAAAATCCAAAGGGATTATGAAATCAAGGGAATAATATTAAACCCAAGGGACAAATATTATAAACCCAAAGTATATAAACCCTAAGATATATATTATGAACACTACAATAAACATCGTTGACAATGGTTGATCATAGCTTATTTTCGTATTGAGACAATCCTTGTCACAATGCGATGATGGACCATGGTTTACCATGATTAACCATGGTTAATTTTCATCTCAATAAAATATTTGTGACAATGAAACCTTTGACCATAGTTGACCATGATTGACCATGGATGACCATGTTTGATTTTATAAAACATGGATGAACATGGTTCACTAAGTTTGACCATGATTTACCATGGTTGACGATGATTATCATATTGAGACAATATTTTTCATAATGCGACATAAATTATAAACCCAAGGTATATTAACGCTACAATAAATATTAGAAACCCTAAAATAAACATGGTTGAGCATGGTTGAACATGGTTGATTTCCATATTGAGACAATCCCTGTCACAATGCGACATTGGACCATGGTTGACCATGATTTATTTTCATATCAAGACAATCTATCGCAATGCAACGTTGGACTATGGTTTACCATGGTTGATTTTCATACTGAGACAATCAACCATGGTTGAATATGACTGATTTTCAAATAGAAAAAATCTTTGTTAGAATGCAATATTGAACCATGATTGATTCTCATATTGAGACAATATTTGTCACAAAGTAATGTTAGACCATGGTTCACCATGATCGATATTATAAACCTAAAAGGAATAATAAACCCTATGGATTAATATTAAAATACTAAGGTATATAAACCCTAAGATAAATATTATAAACCCTAAGATAGAATAAACATGGTTGACCATGGTTTACAATGATTGATATTATTAACCCAAGGGAATAATAAACCCGAGGGATAAATACGAAAAACCTAAGGGATTATAAACCTAAGTGTATAATATTAAACCCTAGGAATATGAACCCTTAGATTAATAAACCCAAGGGATTGATATTATCAAGCCAAGCTAATAACAAACCAAAGGGATAAAAATTATAAACCCAAGGTATATAAACCATAAAATAAATATTATAAACCTTGAAATAAACATGGTTGGCCATGGTTGAATTCCATATTAAGGAAATCCTTATCACAATGTGATGTTAGACCATGGTTGGCCATGATTCTCTATTGTTTATCATTATTATCCATGGTTGACCATCGTCATTAATCAAAATGAAGAATATTTTAATCAAGGTTGATTGTGGTTGATGAAATTCAACCATGGTTAATTATGTGTGACCATAATTAATTATGGTTGATCATGGTTGAATATGGTTAACTGTGGTTGACGATAAATTCATAGACCATGGCCTACTATTTTCAAGCATGATTAACCATCATTGATCTTAGTTCACCATAGAGAGATCGACTAACCATTATGACCATGGTTGATGATGGTAGAGCATGCTTGACCAGGGAAGATCATCGTTGAACATGGTTGATCATGGTAGATGATGGTAGACATTGATTGAGAATTTTTGAACATGGTTGAGTGGCTATGATTGACCATGGTTGACCATGACTGATATTATAAACCCAAGGGAATAAAAAACCAAAGGGATTAATACTAAAACCCAAAGGGATTATGAACCTAAGGGAATAATATTAAACCCAAGGGACAAATATTATAAATCCAAAGTATATAAAACCTAAGATAAATATTATAAACACTAAAATAAACATGGTTGGCAATGGTTGACCATGATTGATTTTCATGTTGAGACAATCCTTGTCACAATGTGACGTTGGACAATGGTTGACCATGGTTAACCATAGTTCATTTTAATGCCAACAAAATCTTTGTGAGAATGTGAAGTTCACAATGTGATATTCACAATGGGACAATATTTTTCACAATTTGACATTCGACTGTGATTGACCACGATTGAATTTATGAAACATGGTTGACCATGATTGATATTATAAACCCAAGGGATAAAAATTGTAAACCCAAGGTATATAAAACCTAAAATAAATATTATAAACCCTAAAATAAACATGGTTGACCATGGTTTATTTCCATATTGAGAGAATCCTTGTCATAATGCAACATTCGACCATGGTTTACCATGGTTGACCATGACTGATTTTCATATCAAGACAATTTTTGTCACAATGCGATGTTAGACCATGGTTGACCATGGTTGACCATGCTTGATATTATAAACCCAGGGGAATAATAAACCCAAGGAATTGAAATAATAAACCCAAGGAATTGAAATTATAAACCCAAGCGAATAATAAATCAAAGGGATTAATACTAAAAGTCAAAGGGATTATGAACCCAAGGGAATAATATTAAAGCCAAGGGACAAATATTATAAACCCAAATTATATAAACCCCAAGATATATATTATGAACACTAAAATAAACATCGTTGAAAATGGTTGATCATGGCTTATTTTCATATTGAGACAATCCTTGTCACAACGCGACGATGGACCATGGTTTACCATGATTAACCATGGTTAATTTCCATCTCGATAAAATATTTGGGACAATGAAACCTTTGACCATAGTTGACCATTATTGACCATGGATGACCATGTTTGATTTTATAAAACATGGATGAACATGGTTCACCAAGGTTGACCATGATTTACCATGGTTGATGATGATTATCATATTGAGACAATATTTTTCATAATGTGACATAACTTATAAACCCAAGGTATATTAATGCTACAATAAATATTATAAACCCTAAAATAAACATGGTTGAGCATGGTTGAGCATGGTTGATTTCCATATTGAGACAATCCCTATCACAATGCGATGTTAGACCATGGTTGACCATGATTTATTTTCATATCAAGACAATCTATCGCAACGAAACATTGGACTATGGTTTACCATGGTTGATTTTCATACTGAGATAATCAACCATGGTTGAAATTTTCAAATCGACAAAATCTTTGTTAGAATGCAATATTGAACCATGATTTATTCTCATACTGAGACAATATTTGTCACAATGTGATGTTAGACCATGGTTCACCATGATCGATATTATAAACCTAAAAGGAATAATAAAACCTATGGATTAATATTAAAATATTAAGGTATATAAACCCTAAGATAAATATTATAAACCCTAAAATAGAATAAACATGGTTGACCATGGTTGAAAATGATTGATATTATGAACCCAAGGGAATAATAAACCCACGGGATAAATACTAAAAACCTAAGGGATTATAAACATAAGTGAATAATAGTAAATGCTAGGAATATGAACCCTAAGATTAATGAACCTAAGGGATTGATATTATAAACCCAAGTTAATAATAAACCAAAGGGATAAAAATTATAAACCCAAGGTATATAAACCATAAAATAAATATTATAAACCTTGAAATAAACATGGTTGGCCATGGTTGAATTCCATATTAAAGAAATCCTTATCACAATGTGATGTTAGACCATGGTTGATCATCCTTGATCATAATTTATTTTCATATCGGTACAATCTTTGTCACAATGTGACATTAGACCATGGTTGACCAAGGTTGATTTCCATATTGAGACAATCTTTGCGACAATGCGACATTCAACCATGGTTGACCATGTTTGATTTTATAAAAAATGGTTGACCAGGGTTGGCCATGATTCTCTATTGTTGAGCATTATTATCCATGGTTGACCATCATCATTAATCATGATGAAGAATATTTCAATCAAGGTTGATCGTGGTTGATGAAATTCAACCATGGTTAATTATGTGTGACCATAATTAATTATGGTTGATCATGGTTAACCCTAGTTGACCATAAATGAATAGACCATGGCCTATTGTGTTCAAGCATTATTAACCATCGTTGATCATGGTTCACCATAGAGATATTGATTAACGATTATGACCATGGTTGATGATGGTGGAGCATGCTTGACCATGGAAGATCATCGTTGAACATGGTTGATCATGGTAGATGATGGTTGACATTGATTGAGAATTTTTGAACATGGTTGAGTAGATATGATTGACCATCGTTGACCATGATTGATATTATAAAGTCAAGGGAATAATAAACCCAAGACATTGATATCATAAACCCAAGGGAATAAAAAACCAAAGGGATTAATACTAAAACCAAAAGGGATTATGAACCCAAGGGAATAATATTAAACCCAAGGGACAAATATTATAAATCCAAAGTATATAAACCCTAAGATAAATATTATAAGCACTAAAATAAACATGGTTGAAAATGGTTGACCATGACTGATTTTCATATTGAGACAATCCTTGTCACAATGTGATGTTGGACCATGGTTGACCATGTTTAATAATGGTTGATTTTCATATCAACATAATCTCTGTGACAATGTGAACTTCGATCATAGTTGACCATGATTGACCATGGATGACCATGTTAGATTTTATAAAACATGGATGACCATGGTTCACCAAGGTTTACGATGATTTACCATGGTTGACGATGATTATCATATTGAGACAATATTTGTCATAATGTGACGTAAATTATAAACCAAAGGTATATAAACTTTAAGATAAATATTATAAATACTATGATAAACATGGTTGACCATGGTTGACCATGCTTGACCATGATTGATTTTCATATCAAGATAGTCTATCGCAATGTGGCATTGGTCTATGGTTGACCATGGTTGATATTCATATTGAGACAATCATTGTCACAATGCGACATTCGACAATGGTTGACCATAGTTGGCTATTATTAACCATGGTTGACCATGTTTGATATTATAGACCCAAGGGAATAATAAACCCAAGGGATTGATATTATAAACCCAAGGGAGTAATAAACTTAAGGGATTAATATTAAAATCCCAATGGATTATGAACCCAGGGAAAATATTAAAACCAAGGGACGAATATTGTAAATTGAAGGTATATAAACCCTAAGATAAATATCATAAACACTAAGATAAACATGGTTCACAATGGTTTACCATGATTTATTTTCATACTGAGACAGTCCTTGTCACAGTGCGACCTTGGACCATGCTTGACCATGCTTAACCATGGTTGATTTTAATACCAACACAATCTTTGTGACAATGTGACGTTCAACCATGATTGACCATGATTGACCATGGATGACCATGTTTGATATTATAAAACATGGTTGACTAAGGTTGACCCTAATTAAACATTGTTGACGATGATTATCATATTTTGACAGCATTTTTCACCATGTGATGTTGGAGCATGGTTGAGAAAATGATTGATTTTTATATTGATACAATATTTGTCACAATGCAACATTGGACCATGGTTGACCACAATTTAATTTATAAAACATAATTAACCACGGTTGAGCATGGTTGAATAATATTAATCCCGAGGGAATAATATTATAAACCCAAGGTATCTAACCCTAAGTTAAATATTATAAACACTAAAATAAACATGGTTGACCATGGTTGATTTTCATATTGAGACAATCCTTTTCACAATGTGACATTGGACCATGGTTGAGATAATTACTGATTTTTATATTGAGACAATATTTGTCACAATATCACGTTGGATCATGGTTGACCACAATTGATTTTATAAAACATGGTTGACCATGGTTGAATAATATTAAACCCAAGGGACTAATATTAAAAACCCAAGGTATATAAAATCTAATATAGATATTATAAACACTAAAATAAACATGGTTGACTGTGGTTGATTTTCATATTGAGGAAATCCTTGTCACAATGTGACATTGGACCATGGTCGAGCATGGCTGACCATGACTACTTTTCAAATCGAAAAAATCTTTGTCAGAATGTGATATTGAGCCATGGTTGACCATGGTTGATTCTCATATTGAGACAATATTTATCACAATGCGATGTTGGACGATGGTTCATCATGATCGATATTATAAACCAAATGGAATAATAAAACCTAGGGATTAATATTAAAAGCCTAAGGTATGTAAACCCTAAGATAAATAGTATAAATCCTAAAATAAAATAAACATGGTTGACCATGGTTGAAAATGATTGGTATTACAAACCCAATGGTATAATAAACCCAAGGGATAAATACTAAAAACTCAAGGGACTATAAACCTAAGTGAATAATATTAAACCCTAGGAATATGAGCCGTTAGATTAATAAACCCAAAGGATTGATATTATAAACCCAAGGGAATAATAAACCCATGGAATAAAAACTCTAAACCCAAGGTATATAAACAATAAAATAAATATTATAAACCCAAGGGAATAATAAACCCATGGAATAAAAACTATAAACCCAAGGTATATAAACAATAAAATAAATATTATAAGCCTTGAAATAAACATGGTTGACCATGGTTGAATTCCATATTAAGACAATTCTTATCACAATGTGACGTTGGACCATGGTGGTCATCCTTGATCATAATTGATTTTCACATCGAGACAATATTTTTCAACATATGATATTGGACCATAGTTGACCATGGTTGATTTCCATATTGAGACAATATTTATGACAATGCGACGTTCGACCATAGTTGATGGTTCACTATGGTTGATCATCATCGTTGTTCATGATGAAGAATATTTTAATCGAGGTTGGCCATGATTAATGAAATTAAACCATGGTTAATCATGGGTGACCATCATTGACCATGTCTAATCATGGTTGACCATGGTTGGTTGTGGTTGACCATAAAGACATAGACCATGATCTACCATATTCAAGCATGATTATCCATCGTAGATCATGGTTCACCGTAGATACATTGATTAACCATTATGACCATGGTTGATGGTGGTGGAGCATTCTTGACCATGGAAGATCATCGTTGAACATGGTTGATCATAGTAAACGATGGTTGACATTGATTGAGCATGTTTGAACATGGTTGAGCATGTTTGATCGGATTCAACCATGGTTGACCATATTGAATTTTATTAATTAATTAATAATTCATTTGAGATCATTTATTTATAATAATTAATAATAATACTAATAGAAATGTTGATATAAATTAATTAATATTAATATATTAATTTAAACATGATTGAATTATTTTCAATGTCATACAAAAATCAACACACACACACACACACACACAGATATATATATATATATATATATATATATATATATATATTATATATATATATATATATATATTGATTGCATTCAGATATATAAAAATATGCCACACAAAATGTAAAATCTAAAAACTAACCTCTCAACATATATAACAAATATTTTAATTATTATTGGGACCACTTCTCCTTCACATGGGTTGTAATATCGACAATGCACAGAGTGAGCACAATAACATATGGGTTGGAATATCAACTATTACTCGAGTGATGACAATGAGAATGAGGTTATTGATGTTTCATAATGTTTTTAATTAAAACTAAAACATTAAAACTAACGAAGTATGTAGGTGGAATTTTGTAATTATATTTTAAGGATTTAAAATTATAATCAATTTTATTATTATAAATAATTATGATAATGTAGCTCCAATGAATTTAAATAGACTATAAAATTTATATTTATAAAACAAATATTGCAAAAACACAATAACAAACAAACAAACAAAAATCAGTGCACTCTATGAATTTAGTTCAATAAATAGACAGTTCAATTATTTACATAATTACCTTTGTTTCATGCATTTGTCTCAATATGAATCACAAATTGGTCACATTTGATTTCAACCAAATAATGAAAACAATATTAAATAAATACCAAATTATGAAATTTCATTATATGAATCTGGAGCAAGATTGAGCAAGAATAATGAAAAGAAGGATCTAAGAGATAAAAGCGAAGAGAGTAGAAGAATAAAGAAAAACATGCCAGATATCTTAAGATTTTTTTGGGTAGGCAGTGTAGCACTTGGGGCAGAGACCATTTCCATCATAGTTTTTAATTCTATGGTAACAAAACACACACATCTTAAACCCACACTTACGGCAGAGCGATTCTTTGATTTCAGAGGGATCGAAATATTTAGCGCACACCTGACATTCATGATCTTTAGCATCAGAGTTGGTTGTTCTGGAGGATAAATAATTATACTGGAAACATATTGAAAATTATTTGTTTGGAGCATCTTATCGAGAATTATTTATTTCTTTTTTCTGCTTGTCTCGACTTCCACAAGTGGTTATTGGATTTTAGAGGAATCAAAATATTCAGAGGCATCAAAATATTCAGTACAAACCGAGCATTCATGATCAGCGTAAATGTGGTGACGCTTTGGCTTCCGCTGCTGCCTAACACCCGATGCGTTGTCGATCCAAGGCACATGATCATTTAGACGAAGGATATTTAGTCAAACAAAATCTCCATCGTCCATTTGTAAAAAATTAGAAGTCAACATTGGTACATCCACTCGGGGCTGATATAGTATCTTCTTCGGCGAACCAGAGCTATGTGGTGGTAACGTTATTGTTTTTGTATTTTTTATATGTAGTTTACATGCAGAAAATAGATCTATAAAAGAAACAAAAAAATAGTGACATTACAACCCATAACTCTTATTATTTTTACAAACTAAAACCATCAAAATCCATAAAATAGGAATCCTTAACTGTTCGGATGATTCAATTTTTCTAAAATCCTCACGAATCACATCATTCAGCCTTTTTTTAAGAATGTTAACAGTGGCATGAGAAATAAATTATTCCAATTTCCAACTACATATTTTTTTTCCTTTGTGCCTATTGTTTTTATAGACGAATAAAACATAGATGTTTTACAGAGTTAAAACATCTGATATCTTCTCCCTTAGGCCTCCCAAAGGCCGAGAAGAAATTACTCTGTATTAATTGAACAAATAACTCTTCCTTTCACTCCACCTCCTCAATTCACCTATAAATATCATATGAGGAGCCTAGTATTATTGTTGGTTGAATACTTATCAAGTGTAAATAGTTATTGAGGTTGCTGAAGCTCTGTTAGTAATTGAAGAAAGATAGGCTGAGATGAGAAATTTGAAGCTGTAAAGACCTACTAGACTTGAAGATTGTAACTGGTTTGAACATCAAATATACAAGCTGATTTATGGGATCCTGGTCTATGTCAATGGTGATGTTTTTCTTACTGTAATTTTCATTTTACTTATGTTTTCATACTTTCCACTATTATCTGATAAAGAACAAAAAATATAGATTAGGATTTACTGTAAAGTACCCTAAATCTCACTGATAAGCTTTATCTTAATGTTTTCTTCTAATTGTGTTTCAATGGTAATTCAAGAGAGTATAACTAGTGAAGTGTTGGTTAGCCCATGTTCCCTGAGTACAACTTGAGATATTGTCTTTGAAAGTTTCCCTAAGAGTATGGCAAAATCAGGCTAGATTCAAAGTTCTTACATGATCTTAGGCTACTTTTTATGTTCATATTGAATGTTTTCTTTGAGAATACGCTGAAAGCAGTCTAGGTTAAAAGTCCTTACTTGATCTTAAGCTATTCTTTTTTTATCTTAAATGTTTTCCCTTGAGAGTATGTTGAAAGCAGGATAGGTTCAAAGTCCTTACCTGATCTTAGGCTGCCCTTTGTCTTCTTGTATGTTTGCTTATTTCACAACACTTTAATGTTTCATACCATAACTCAATCTAAAAAAATCCTTTGATATAGATGACTTGCCCCATGGACCATTCTTGAAACTTGTTGTGCAATTAAATCCTTTTGTCACTCCATAGCCCAATGGATCAATATTGTTTCTTACCTATCTTATCAGCTAAACCGTTCTGTCAACCTGCTCACACCTTTACCCTTCAAAATACTTCCTTCATTTTGATGATATCCTGCCCAACCAAAAACAAAAAAACCCCTTGCACTTCATAACTAGCCTAATATCATATCTTTTGAAAACACTTATATAGAGAGATCCCTCTCTGAATCCAGGAGGGCTAGATCCTAGAATTCCAAAGTGGTTTTGATGTAGGCTCTGAAGCGTTTGTTCTTGCCAATCTTGTAAACTACGGAGACCTAACAATTACTTTTTGCGAGAGGGAAATTTGTTGCACTTAGTCTCGTAATTTTTATATATCATTTTCACTTCTTCCTCTTCATGTGTCATAGTAGAGCTTTCGGAGGGATCAATGGGTGTGGAATTATTTTTGGAAGGAATTATATAACTTAATACTAATATATATGCTTCAATATGCCTTTGGAATCCCTTCAAACTGATTTTTCAAACAAAAGTTATGCATTTTTTTTTAATACACACATTTTTCTTGCTTATAGGAGCTCGATGTTGTAACAGTTGTCACTCTAGAATTTCATATCTCCAAGATTTGAACTTCGATTTTGTTGTAGCCTTTTGAGTCTTCTTTTCAATGCCATAGGTCAGACCTAATTTGGATTCTTCAAGATAACATTATTCCCAATCTCCCACAATGACCTAATTATGGACTGGTTCAACAGAGCAAACTTGTACAACATGCCACATGTCATGTTTTGACCTTCAACTCTGAAATCAATACACACGAAACTACAGTCTGTGCACTTTCGATCACTTTTTACATAATTCCAATCTGATGTTTGAAACGAAAGTTATGATGATTTTCCCTCGGCAACTTGTTTGAGATGAAATTATGGAGCCTCCAAAAACCCTAACTTCCACAAATCATATCTCCGAAAATGTAGAGAACCAAGATTTGAAAGTTTTACATGAAGTTCCTCAGTATTTCGGCTCAAATGGGTTTTTTTTTATAGCTTTTGAACCTTCGTATAAAAAAAGTTATAGCGACAATGCCAAGATGACCTTTTTGCAGCAGAGAAAACCAAGAATCCAAAGACTTGATACCAAATGTTATAAAACCAACTCACAAAATAGAAGAAAATATAGATCAATGACTTAGAATTCAGCCTCTTCAAGGGAGAAACCTCCTTTACATTACATAAATAAACAATTCTTAAATGATACAAAAGACAAAACCTACCTTCTATATATAAGAGTCTAAGGGGTCACAATATAACAATATGTGGACCACATGGACACAACAATAAAAATAATGGGGCACATAATACCAATATGGGGACTACATGGACACAACAATAACAATAAAGGGGCTACACTAACAATAGCAATAAGGGGCTACACTCATATTATAGGGACCTAACACTCTGCCTCTATCTTGACCAAATGAAACTTGTGTCCTGCAGACATGATTCAATGAGAAGTTTGTTGCTCTATTCAGTATATGTTCATGAGAAATCAGTAATGCATGAAGCCCATCCACTAAAAATTGTGAGATATCCTTTATCTATCTATGACCACAACAATGGTATCAAATCTTGTTGGCAGTCTTCTCAAAATTTTCTCAACTATTCTCCTTTCCTCAAGTGTCTCACCATGAGACGTGATTTCGGTAACTAGTCCATTTACATGTGTAAAAAATGTGTCTACATTCTCATACCCTTTAATACAAATGGTCTCAAAATCTCTCCTCAACATTTTTAATTTTGTTGTCTTCACCTTTTCCATGCCTTGGTAGACTGTTTGGAGAGTATCCCATGCTTGCTTGGACTTTGTTGTTGCTGCAATATTTGGGAAAATATTTTCATGAACTGTTGAAAAATGTAGAAGAGAGCTTTTGAGTCCTCCTTCCTATTGTCCCTCAACAAATCCTTTTTTTCTTATGTCAAAGCATTGTATGTTGCTGCATCCGATGGTTCTTGGAACCTATTCTCCACCAAATCCCAAAAATCTTGAGAAGAAAACAAAACCTTCATTGTAATATCCCAATAATTGTAATGTTTCCCATTAAATTGAGGTATTTGAGGATTATTGAAAGTTGTGCTTGATCTTGTCATTTTAACTATTAAAAATAATTTCTCCTTGCTTGTAAATATGCTCGAAAAAAAATGCCTTTAGAATAAACTTTAAATTCTAGTAAAAACACTTTCTCTTAGTCTAATAAAATTTTCCACCCGCTCTGATACCACGTGAAAGATAAAGAAGAGGAATCTTCCTCAACACACAATCATCGCGAGATGTTATTCAAGACAGGGATTAAATCATGCAATTGACTTCCACAACAAAACAAAGGATTCCACCACAAATTGCTCCATGATTTTCTGAGACTTACTTCGGCCGCTATACTAAAAACTTGTGCATACATTTATATCCAAAACATATATTTTCAACACATTAAATCATGATAGAGTAAAAAATTAGGACACACGACACAATCAAGGAAAATTTTAGGGGCTAATATTCATAGGTGGCCTAACTTTCTATGTTTTTTCCAAAAAAAAGATTCGTGAATTTCCATTTTTTTCTAAAAATGATTTGCCCACATTTTATATTATAAAATTATTTTGCCTTAAAAATCACCAAAATTTTATATAAACTATTATAAAATCATTATAAATATAAATATTTTTACAAAAATATTGCTAAACATTTTACCAATTTGCATATTAAAGACTAGTAAAATTGGCCAAAGTTTCTAAACTTTAAAATTAACTTCCACCCTTCAAATTTTCCTTAGACACAATTGTACAAAAATGAATTTTTTTTTTGTATAGTATATATATCGTCCCGAAATAAATGTTGACAATAAATATTTAAACCATACCTCTCTCCAGCTTTGCATTAAATAGTCATTTGACTTTAATTACTTAATATGTTGCCAGAAATAGAATATATATTTTATACACTTAATCACAACTCTATGTCTTTAGGCTTTCAAACAAAAAGAGTGATGTCACTTTAATAAGTGCCATGGTTGAGATTAATTTTCCAATAACTTTTTGTCACCTTTTGTAACGGAAAATTATAAATTAAAATTAATATAACCGTTACTCCTCGGATCATTGACTTTTTCAAAAATATGAAAGAAAACGGAAAGAGCGTTGAGAGTGCCGTGAAAGGGATAAATTATTACGCGTAATTAGTAGTTTATTTAGGCTTCCTGTGTCTGCACTCATTCCCACGACTCGTATCATTAATTATTAATAAGTAATAACTAATTAATAATTATCTATTTTTAAAAAATTGATATTTTTGCTAAATTAAATTTAATTATTAATAATAATAATAATAATAATATTTTTTTATATTTATAATCAAGATGCGTAGAAAACGCGGTGGTGCCAAGCCATTACTGTTATATACTTTTATTTATTTATTGTGAACAGTCATCATGGCTGACATCCGCGGTACTAAGGGTCGCAAGACTCTTCTGGTGGTGCGTGAATGTGGACATAAATTCAATTACGAGTGTAGCCTCCGCGCCTCTGAAACAACTCTTTCATCTACCCTCTGGCATCTAACATTCAGAGCTTCCAATCTCCAATTTCTTTTTTATTTATCTCTATTTTCTATAATAAAGAAATGAACTCTGAAATTGAAATGGAAATTCAACGTTCTTCTCCTGTAACTCTAACGAATCAATCTTCCTTCGTCTCCACCTCCAATGCTGTTTATGACGTTTTCATAAACCATCGAGGTCCGGACACGAAGGCCACTTTGGCAACCTCTTTGTACCGTCGTCTTCTTTCACATGGATGCAGAGCCTTTTTAGACGAGCAGGAACTGGAAGCAGGATTTGATTTCCCCTCTCAAATAGTGGGTGCTATTGGAACTGCCTCGGCACATGTGGCCATCTTTTCCCCGAGATACACGGAATCAGTATGGTGTTTGAAGGAGCTGGTCCTCATGCAGGAATCGAGGTGTCCAATTATTCCTGTATTCTACAAGATCAACCCTGCTGAGCTGAGGTATGGTAAAGCCCTGCACGCACTGGAGATGAAGACGACGTCCGACCCTGAAACTGGTATGACTCGCCCACGATATGACTCTGCCACCATTCAAAATTGGAGAAATGCTCTTTCCATTGTTGCAGATATAAGTGGGTTTCATCTCGACGACAAGTTTCACGGGTGAGACCTCCAACTTCTTTCAATGCATACAATATATATAACAATATGTATACATGTATGATGCTTTGCCTCTGGTTTCAGTTATTTATATTTATGATTTTTTTTATGAATAACCAGGGACGAGATTCGCATGCTGGATGCCGTCGTCGAATGTGTGCTGAAAAGGGTTAAAAAGACCAAGTGGCATGTAGCCAAATATCCCACTGGTTTAGATGAGAAAGTTGAGGATTTCGAAAGAGAGGTATTGAAGCAGCATCAACACAGCGGAAAAGTCCAGGTCTTTGGGATAGTTGCCATGGGTGGAATGGGGAAGACAACGTTGGCCGTTGAACTCTTCAATAAGAAGAGTTCAGATTACAACAAATCTTATTGTTTATTAGATGTAAGAGAAAATGCTAGAAAAGGCTCATTACATTTGTTGCAGAGTAAAGTTTTGAAAGGTTTAACTCAACTGGATGAGGATATAGACAATATTCATCAAGGTGCAGGGATGTTGCAAAAACATCTCCGAGATTGTCATGTCCTACTCATTTTAGATGACGTAGATCATGAGGATCAAGTAGATGCATTTTTATGTGTTAAAGATGTTTTACGTTTTGATAGCTTAATCTTGATTACATCTCGGGACAGAGATGTCCTCAGAAAGTTAGGAGTGGAAGAGTCTTCCATTTATAGGTTAAAAGGCCTTTCAGAAAAGCACTCGCGAGAGCTCTTTTGCTCTTACGCCTTCTGTAAGCCCTTTCCCATCCAAGGATTCGAAGCTCTGGTAAATGAGTTTATAGAGGCGTGTCAGGGATTGCCGTTGTCTTTAAAAGTGTTCGGGGCACTCCTTTTAGGAAGAAATGACAACAAATCTTTTTGGAGGGATACACTTTCACGAGTACATCAACTTCCAGATGATATACAAAAGCGATTAAAAATCAGTTATGATGCACTCCATAAAAAAGAACAGGAAATGTTTTTAGATATTGCTTGCTTTTTCATAGGAGCGAAGAGAGATATAGCGGTGGGAATATGGGGCAGTTCGTTGGGGTTTCAAACTCTAGAGAGCAAATGTTTGGTGGAAGTGGACAGTGCTAATGGTACTATACATATGCATGATCACCTCCGCGATTTGGGATGGGACATTGCGCGGGGTGAATTGCCTCGCCGTTTTTCAGATCCAACAGAGAACATTTATGATTTGCTGCGACAAGCATCGACTGTAAGTGCTCAATAATTTAATATATTTAAATTTTTTCCTTAAAAGTCTGTATAGTGTCAAAAATTTTAATCGTTTAAGGAGTATGGACAGGGAGTAACGGAAGTGCGGGGAATCAGGATGTTTCTTAACAAAGATACGGACTCGGACAGTGAAACATTGTCATGGCGCCAAAGGAGTCCAGACCGCCTGATGGAGCTTCACAATAGATTGCAAAACACAAGTTATCGTTTTCTTGGTATTGGTATCACGCATTTGCAACTTATTCAGACTGGAGGACATCTCTTGGAGCACATTTTGAGGAGGGCGCACTCCCCAAATCTCCTATGGCTTTCTTGGCATGACTGCCCATACTCTTACCTGCCTTCCTGGATTCCAATGAGGAATTTAAGGGTTTTGCAGGTGTATGGGAAAGTATTCGAAACATTGTGGCAGTGCAGATCGCAGGTAATTTGGTGTTTGTTTGTAGTAGTTAATATTGCACCACCGGATCCGGAAGGATTTGTAAGTGATGCCTAGATGACAATTATGATCCATTTCAATATTTTTAACAGCAGTAATTTGAACACATATTGCAGGCACCTATTCAGTTGAGGGAGTTGAAGATTTTTGGTAAGCTCTCGAAGATTCCAAAATCCATAGGGCAGCTGAACAATCTCGAACGGATTTGCTTCAGCTCTGTTTCTTTCCAAGAATTGCCAGAAGAATTTTGCCAGATGAGGTGTTTGAAGGTTTTGGTGTTTCTAAGTTGTGAAAAACTGAAGGCGCTACCAGATTCTTTTGGTAACTTGACGAACCTCCAACGCGTGGAGCTGTCTCGCTGCTGCGCGTTGGAGAGGCTGTCAGAGTCCTTGGGTAACCTGATGAACCTCCGACGCATGAAGCTGATTGATTGCTGGAGGATGGAAAACCTGCCCGAGTCGCTGGGCAATTTGACGAAACTGGAACACATGGAGCTGTCTGGGTGCAGGAGATTGCAGAGGTTGCCACAGTCCTTCGTTAACTTGAAGAACCTCTCACGCATGATGCTGCTTGAGTGCTTCAGGTTGGAGACGCTGCCAGACTCCCTCGGTAACTTGGGAAACCTCCAACACATGAAGCTGTCTCTGATTTCAACCGAAGAAATCCACGGATACCGATACTTGGGGAGGCTTCCAGAGTCCCTAGGTAACTTGAAGAACCTCGAGCACCTGGAGGTGGTTTCGTGGAAGCGTTTGGAGAGGCTGCCAAAGTCCCTAGGTAACTTGAAGAAACTCGAATCCCTGAAGCTGTCTTATTGTCCAAGATTACAGAGGCTGCCAAAGTCCCTCGGTAACTTAAAGAAACTCCAACACATCGTTCTGGATTTGGATGGGTTGGTGAGGCTGCCAGAGTCCCTTGGTAACTTGGCCCTCCTTCAAAGCATGGAGCTCAGATGCAACAGTTTACAGAGACTGCCAGAGTCTCTCTGTAACTTGACAAACCTTCGAAGCATGGCGCTCTATAATTGCCATCGTTTGGAGACTCTGCCAGAATCCCTTGGTAACATGACGAACCTTCAAAGCATGGTTCTGTATAATTGCCATTGTTTGGAGACGGTGCCAGAGTCGTTGGGTAACTTGACGAACCTCCAAAGTGTGAGGCTTTCGTTAAGGAGTTGGGTGGGACTGCCAGAATCTGTCGGCGACTTGATTAACCTCAGAGAGTTGGAGCTGTCTAAGTGCTGCAGTTTAGAGAGACTGCCAAATTCCCTGGCTAACTTGACGAACCTCACAAGCATCAAATTCTCTCAGTGTGGGAGTTTGGTGAGGTTGCCAGAGTCTCTCGGTAACTGGAAGAACCTCCGAAGCATGGAGCTCTCTCAGTGTGGTAGTTTCATGGGGCTGCCAGAGTCTCTCGGTAACTTGACGAACCTCATAAGCATGGAGATCTCTCAGTGTGGGAGTTTGGTGGGGCTGCCAGAGTCTCTCGTTAACTTGACAAACCTCCGGAACCTGAGGGTGTCTAGATGCGAGAGTTTGGAGAGACTGCCAGAGTCTGTAGGCGACTTGACGAAGCTTCAACGTCTGTATCTGACTGGGTGCAATAGTTTGGAGATTCTGCCAGAATCGTTGGGTAGGTTGACGAACCTCCAACAGGTGGAGTTGTCTTGCTGCAGGAGTTTGGAGAGTCTACCGAGTATTAAGACATTGGTATCGGTGAAAGAGTTGAGAGCAGAAAATTGTGTAAAGTTGAAGAGCATACCGGATTTGGCTCGCTTAACAGAGCTTAAATTACTAAATGTAGATGGCTGCCTTGAGCTAGAAGAGTTGAATGGTGTTGAACATTGTAGGTCAATAGTGAATCTTTATGCGTCAGGTTGCGCAAAGCTGAAGTGGAGTAAAGGTGTTGTCAAGAAACTCCGTCAACGAAAGGTTAAAGGGCATTTCTAATCAAATATACATATTCAGGGTCATATTATAAACGTGAACAAAAAAACCTTGGGAATGTAGAGGGCATAAAAACAAATTGGCATTGGTAGTTTGATGTGTAATTTGTGTAAGATGTTAAATCCATATGTACATTCAAAAATACTATTTTAAATAATATTAATTCAGATTTCACATAAATTTCACTTCATTTTTAATTTCCACCAAATTCTAATACACAAAAAACTCCAAGAAACCTCACTAAAAACAAGTAAGTTCCTTCTTTTATAAGTAGAGAAATGTCTATGGTTATATTATAATTTTTTGAACCATGAACATGAATATATATGATGGTCTTATATATATGTATTTTTAAATATAACGGTATTATATATTATAATATTTTTCCAGAATAGCGAATGTATTTTCGTTTCAATTGTAGTGAATATATATTAATTGATTCGTTTATTTCAATTATAAAGAATGTATCGTAATTAATTTGTAATTGTTTTGTTAATTCGTAAACTTTCGAGTTAGTTTTAAGAGAGTTTTGTTTTCTTCTAATAACTTTGATTTTAATTTGTTATGATATCATCAACTGTGATGAGTTTGCCTATTTTCGTTCTGGATAGTATTTAAGGAAACTCTTCGTCTGAAAATTGAGTTATTATAGGGTTTTTTTTTTAAGAAAACTTAACTTAACAACCTTCACAAACCATAGTTATCAAATACGTCTGTATCACGATAAAAATACGGAAATCTGATAATTCGAACTCGGTTCGGTTCGGTTCGATAAAAACTCGGTTCGGTTCAGTTCATGGTCGCTAATACCTGTACACAGAATCGGTATGTTTTTTTAAAACTGGGTTCGGTTCAGTTCATGGTCACTAATAGCTTTACACATAATTGGTATGTTTTTTTTTTCAGTTGTCTCTGAATTTGTAGTTTGTGTCTATAATGGTAAGTGAAATGTAGATGTGGAAGGCTAATAATTAAGAAATAGAAACTAATTTGGCATGAGAAATTTCCTAATTTTAAAGGGTATTTTTAGATTTGAAGAAACTGAAATAATTAGAATTTTTTTAGATTAAATTTAAAAGTTTGTAAAAGATAATTAAATTTAATAAATTTTATAAAAAATAATTGATTTTTTAAATAGGTTTATATTAGAATAAATTTTATAAAAATAAGTTTTGAAAATTTATTTTTTAAATATGTATCAAGTAAAAGGATTTAAAAAAAAAAATTAGGTGATACTTGAAATTTGAAATTTACTTTTCATTTTAAATATTTAATTTAAAAAAATATTTTAGATAAGATATGAAATAGATTTTAGGGATAACTGACAAGTGTGGTTGTGTTTTTGTTTATGTAATATTTGAAACTTGAAATTTAATTTTCTCAAATATTTAATTTTTAAAAATTATTTTAGATAAGACATGAAATAGATTCTAGGTATAATTGACAAGTGTGATTGTGTTTTTGTTTAGCCAATTACAATTTTAAAATTGTTATCAAAATTAATAAAAGTTATTTAAATATTAAAATGAATGAGAAAAATATAAATAAGAAACATATATATATATATATATACACTATCTTTTTTTAAGATTGAAAAATTTTATCCCATATGGAATTTGAATTCGAATTTGGTAAATATGCCCGAAACAGAAATAAAGCTGAAGTTGCTAAGCTCCAAGAATATCGGTGGAAGATTTAGCGGCATCAGTTTGTCTTGAAATAGAACAGCGTAGTCCAAAAATTAAAATTAGTTGAGATGCAAGAATTTGGGGAGGCAATGGAGGATGGGGACATCGACATCGTTGGAAGAGTTGCGGGCATCAAATTGGAAACACACACGATAAAGAAGCTGTAAAGAAATTACCTAATAATTTAGCCGTTGAAGACGATTCCTAATAAATTATAGATACGCATGGTCATTATAATTTGAAAAAGAAAATCACGAGGAAGTCTAATATGTTGATTTGATATATACACAATACTCAAAACATATATGGGTTAGAATATAAAGAATATATAATAATCGATTTTTTTAATATTTTTTTTAAATAGTTTTTTTTGGAATATGGTTTTTGTCATCTATAAATTTTAAAAAATTGCTTTTGGTAATAATCACATAAGATCATGAATTGTCAACGCTTTTGGAATTAAACAGTTTGTTTTTTATATAATTTGTAAATGAGTATTTTATTAATATTTTTAAATAAATATTTATTATCATATATTTTTTAATAAATATACTTTTAATTATTTTGAAATGTATTTAGAGGGTGCAAGCCTTGGAAGTGATGATTGATGGTATGTGATTCATTTTACTCATTCCTGTGAGTAAGTGGACTATTCAAAAATTATGAGAAATTGTGAGCATCACCTAATACAATGAATGCTAAGTGGACTATTGAAAAATCATGAGAAATTAGTCAGTTACTACTACCTCTCATGAAAATGATCATAAATGAATGACTTACTTAATGCACTTGAACCCAAAAAAATAATATCTAATGTATTTAGTTATTTATTTTAATTTATTTTTTATTATAAAATTTGTTTTAATTGTGTTTTTTTAATATTTTTTTTTTTATAAAATTACAAAAAAGTTGAAATAAAAATATAAAAAAAATAAAATAAAAAATATGATTACAATAAATTCTCTAATTAACAATAAATTTAAATAATAAAATAAATATATAAATACATTTCAAAATAACTAAAAAAATGCTCATTAATATAAAATTAACAATGAATTGAAATAATAAAATAAATATATAAATGAATTTCAAAATAACTAAAAAAAAAATGCTTATTAATATAAAATTAATAATAAATTGAAATAATAAAATAAATATATAAATGCATTTCAAAATAACTAAAAAAAACGGTTTATTAATATAAAATTTTGTAGTGTTTTGTAACATATTTAATCAAAACATGAATTTAAAATTCATTTAAAAAGACAAATGAATTACTTTATGTATTTTATATATTTTTAAAAAACAAATTGATTATTTAATTTTTCTATGATCCAAAAAGAAGGGAGCGGAGGGCTAGGCATATGCCCTAGGCACCACAGACCTTTGTTCCATGCCTTCATCTTTCCTCGCTTCCATGGCTTCTTCACCAGTGATATCGATTCGGGTTTCTGTTTGGTGATCTCTCGCGACATGTTTGGATGTTGTTGTGGTTCTATGCGTACTCGAGTGTGGTTTTCATCAACATTCCCTTTTTTTATGTTGGTTGCTTAGGATATTCTCATGGTTCTGCTTATAACTGCCAATGCTTCTCTTTTTGTGTTGTCGTCATTCGAGCCCCTTCCTTTACGCCACATTTGTTGTGGTTTTCCTCTGTTTGTTGTGGTTTCTACTGGGCTTATATGCCCTAGTTTTGATGCCTCAATCTTGGCTGGATGTAAGGGCTAGTCATGCAAGTTGTGCCCAATTTTTATGGATTTTTATCGCTGGTTATTGTAGTTGTTACTTCTTCTTTTTTGCAACGCCCCTACATGTGGGATATCACTGCCATTTTGGGGGTTTTGGCCCTTATGTAGTTCTACCAATTTTAGGTTATATGATGGGCCTTTGTTCCATGTTTTTTGTTTTATCTATTTAGAATACTAGGGTTTGTTAGCGCAGTCGCTATGGTTTTGATCCAGGTGGATATTGGTGGCCAACCGGCTATTCCACCTAGACCTTCAGCTAGTTTCATCATTTTCCTTAATTATAGCATAATTTACTATTTTTAGCGGTTTTTCAGATCCTAAACATAAGGACCTATTTTGACCCCCTAAACGATGTTTTATTGAGGTTCACATCATACCCATAGCTGTAGGTAGGGGCCTGCGGAAAATTTTTTAGTACTTAGAGATACCTTTCTAACAAGGTATCATATGCGCCAAACAAAGATCATATGACCAAGTTACGACCCCTGTCATATAATTAAGAACAATCCCTTTGGATCTATGCAACTAGCCCTCTTATCTCTTATTTCTTCACACTAAATTATAGAACTAGGGCTACTAAATACGATTATCCATCTACTATGAATAGACTTTTATAAACCCTTCTTTTGACTTGATCCAACAACCCTTTTCCCTTGTCATTCTCCTATGCCTTAGTTCATACTTGAAGATATTTTGGCCTTAGAAAGTATTTTCTCAACACAAGACCTATGCATGCACTAGTTGCTCTAATCTTAGGAATACACTAGAAAAAATTGCTTCTCCTTTAGGGTATTGGACCTACCTTCCAGATTTGAACCAAGGCTTGAAAACTTGAACTACTGACAAGGATACTTTGCTTGTGTCATCATTGGAGTAACCCTAATTTAGGGTGTACAACTTATGTCCTAAATTCTTCAGGACCTTCCTCTGTCACCTAGTGTCAAAACTCATGGAAGACATTCCATTGTTTTAATACATCCTATTTTTCATCTTAAGGTCCAAGTGCTTTACATTTTCTGATTTTTTCAGGTCTCTTTTAGGGTACCCAAATCAGCTACAAATGGCCCTAACCTTAGGCTATACCTTCCCTCTATAACATTCCCTCATTCAGTCCTTGCATGCATGTTCTAGTCCAATGAGGAGTGCACCCCTCTCTTTTGCTAGATATTATTCCTTTTGGTCCTCTAATCCTTCACTCACAAGGGTCTCTCAGCCTCATCCTTCAAACCTATACTCTGCGGTCAGATCCATGAGGGTTATACAATAACATTTTCACATAATTGCACTTCTAATCTTGGCTAAAAAATATCCTACCCCTCCATATGTAATATGAGAAGAAGAGCTCCAAAATTGGACTCCTTTTCCTTTTATTTAACACTTCAAGGTCTGTGGCACCTCTTACTAGGCTTCCTCTCCTTGATCGAAACCATTGATGGATGAGCTATCCCTTATGTAGCCCTACTCGGACCTCAAACTAGGGCACCCTTTAGGCTACATCTGGACATCCTTTAAATATTAAGCAAGTGCCTCTTCACTGATGATATCCACCCTAACCTTATACCTTCTTAAATAGCTTCTCGTAAACATCTTAGGGACCTTGTAAAATGTTGAAGTTTTATCCACTTAGACTTACGATATAATTTTTCTCTTTTAATTTTATTTTTAGAATTTTAAATCCCATCTAGGTCTAAATATCCCTTCACTTGGGTTATTTTCCCACAAAAACCTTTTGTGACCAAACTGACACAAACCCTAGATCTAGGCTTATGGAGTATGTCCAAAGATACATAATTCAACACTCTCTCTTAGAAAGAGAGGTACTTTCACTTCTTGTAAGTAACCAACATCACTGGAAACACTAGCCGATCTGACATACCCTATAGAATGGATCAATGTCTGTGTAGTGTCTCTCCCTCGTCAAAACCTAAAGATCTCAAATTTCCTTAAGGTTTCTCCCAATGAAGCTAGACTCCCTCCGAGTCTACAAGATCTCCACTGTGCACACTTTGATCCACTAACCCTTCAAACTTGGCTCTAATACCATGTTGAATTTCCATGGAACATGAAATTTTGGGTTTGGTATTAAAATCCTTAACACAAACACACTCAAATTCCTCAACTATCCTACTTTTCACCATTCTTTTCACATTATAAAAATACACATCAGTGAATCAACTACCATACATGACAATTTAAAATATTTAAACCCTTATTTGTTATATTAAAAGTCTATAATACAAAAATCTAGGGCTCCTGTACCAGAGATCAAGGCCCTTATACAATCACTCATACAAGAAGAAAAAGTAGTGCTTGGAGTAAATCAATTTTACTTCAAATATAGCCTTGACAAGACAAAAATTGACTGACTTGGTGATAGTGGTGACATACAACCCTTTTAGTCCATGTGTCCTGAACACATCTACAGGTCCATCTGCTCCCAATATCTAGAAACAATAATTTTCCTCTATCGATGAATCTTTCTCCTTTAGGTGACTGACACGACTCAGGAATCTTCCCACTAGTTGATCATTAGTCCATCATGAAATCAACACATAGGGTATTCCTGTGAGTTATTTACAATTCTAATTTTTGAACCACTCCTAACCTGCCCAATGTTGTTCCTCAACACTTAGGGACTTATTCCCTCTATTTCCTTCTCGTGTTTCTCCAATGAAGAAAAATATAGGGCATGGAGGGCTTCCCTTTTTCTCCCTGCAATTTTCCTTCTTTGATGGTGATCTAAGGCTATCAATCTGGATCTCTTGGTTTCACTACCTGAGCTTAGTAGTTCATCCTCTCCTAGCATGTTTGATGTCCATCTCAAGAAATGAACTTTATATCTTTGTAGCAGTCACGTAACAACCCTCCTTATGGTAATTATAATGCCATACACTTGTCCTAATCTGGACCTCTATGTTGCAATGCTTCTTATGATTCATACCTTCCCATATTCAATTGAATATTTTATTAATATTGGGCCACCAGAAATTCCCCATCCTAGGGCTTATAGATCTATCCTCTAATAGTTTACAGGTTTCCTTCTAATCATTATTCTTGGCTCAAATATACTGTTTCTCCATATAATTAAGATCAATCCCTTTAGATGTCTGTAAATAGCACTCTTATATTTTATTTTTTCACACAAAATTATGGAACTAGGGCTGCTAAATATTGTTTTCCATTTCCTATGAAAGAAATTCTATAAAACCCTCTCTCTACTTGATCCAAATTTCCCTTTTCATTCTCCTATTCTTTAGTTAACTCTTAAAGATATTTTAGCCTCACAAAATATTTTTTCATACACAAGATTTGTGCATGCTTTAGAGTCTTGGCCTTACCTTCCAGATCAGAACCAAGGCTTCACAACTTAGACTACTGACAATGATACTTTCATTGCGACTTCATTGGAGTAGCCCTAATATAGGGTATAAAACTTCTATCCTGAACTATTCAGGAACTTCCTCCATCACTTGGCATAAAATATCATGGAAGTCTTGCCCTTGTTATAAGATGTATTGATGGTTATGTTAAGGTTTGAGTGCTATACATTTTCTAATTTTTTCGAGCCTCTTTTAGGGCACCCAAATCAACTATAGGTGTCCATAAACGTGACCTATAATTTCCCTAAACTCAGCCCAAACGAGTGTTAATTATAACACCCATATCTAAATATTTTGTCTTAGTTTGAACATCAGGATAAACAGGAAAATACAAAGACTAGATTCCTTGGGAAATCTAGTAGAATTGCAAGAAAATATATGTATATATCTAAAAAAAATTAAGGTCAAATGATACAGCTATAAATTTCAAGGGGGAAACTCTTAACCTAGTCTTTTTTGGTCTGGTGCTTTTTCTTTTAAATTTTTGGAAATATTATAATAAAAAGGGGCACCGTAGGAAAATAATGCAAGTTGGGAACTCACGACAATGAAAGTGTATATTAAATACTTCGAGGAGTATGCTGTATTAAAATGGCTTGAAGGAGTGATAGTGGAAATGGGTAAAATTTGATTAAAAATGGGCATATCACTTAGTAAGGTAACATAGAAAAATGTGGAATTAAGAAAAATTAAGTTGAAAGGAAATCTTGGTAGTATATTGGCAAGCATGTAACCTATACTTGTTGTCAACAGGGAAAGTGAAACATGCCACTAGTCAATGTTACCCTAGATAATTACCTTAAAGAACTTCAATATGATTTTTACCTTCAGGAAGAAATAGGTTGACGTGCATGGGTGCCCTCTTCCTCTAGAACTTCCAATGAAGCCTCTAAGAAAGGAAAACCCCAATTGTTAGAATAACACATGAAATATAAAGAGGAATGTAATCAAACAATAGAAAAGAATCAACACTAGCATTTATTGGCAACAGATCATAAATTTGATAATTTCTCACAATCCATTGAAATATTTCGTTTGCGTACTAGAAATCCCAGGGAAAGATAAGATAAGGGACGTGAATATCCATAGTGAACCCTGGTGCTGAGGTCAAAGACTCCAATGAGAACATGAAAAAAAAATGTAAGCGACCAAAAACTCAAAGAAATAGAACAACACTTTTGCATACATAAAGAAAAAGCTTTCAAATAAGGCTAACTACCAATTACCTGGATGAACAAATGCTTGAGTGCTAATTTACTTTATGCTTATGTGATCCATATCAGGGAAGCAAGAAAAATTTCGGTGAAAATCACATGATTAGAGTTTTGTTGACGTGTTTAGAATGATCCAGTGTGGTTCATTGTCAGGACAAGATGAAGAACTATATCTTGGCATCAAGTTAAATAGATGAAGAGAAATAGTTAGATTTGACTAGATAAATATTATTTATTAATAAATAATATTTTAATATAAGGAAATAATTGTTAGAATATAGTTGTTAATATTGAATTAAGGAAAATAATTAATCAAAAGGAAAATTTGAATGAAATGAATAACTAAAATAAAAATAATATGTATGTCAAGCCTAAATAATCAAAACAATAAATAATTAATAAAATAAAAATAATATTTGGGTAAAACTTAAGTAATCCAAAACAATTAATTCTAAAAACATAAAAATAATAAATGGTCAAACTTAAATAATCAAAACAATTAATTCTAAAATATTGAAAAAATAAAATAATAATTGGTCAAATAAATAAATAAATGAAATAAAAGTAAATAAATCAATTAATAAATATTGAAGAAAATAAAGTAATTAATAGTTTATTAGTATTCAAAAAAATAAAAAATAAAATACTAAAAATTAAAATCAAGAAATTAGGAGGATAACAGAAGAAAAACAAAAATATAAAAATATGAGAGTAAATAATTTAATAAATAAATATATAATAATAATAATCCTAAGAGGAAATGGTAGGGATCCAACAACTGCTAAATTTTCAACCATCATCTCTATTCAGATTGTTTGGCCTCCTTTCAATCTTTATAGCCTCCCTAAACTTACGGTGATGGAAATGATCTATTCGAGCAATGACCCGGGTGTCTTCAATGAATATGTGGTGTTTTTTCTTTTCTGCATGTTCTCTTAATGCCGAGGAGCGAGTCCTATGATGTTTTATGTCTGACACATGTTCTTGAATCCTATGATTTATTGAGCAACTAGTGTCACCAACATAGGGTGTTCCGCATGAACAAGGGATTACATAAACACCTTTCATATTCTTAGGGTCCACTGGGTCTTTTACAGATCTCAGGGAACTTTGAATGGTGTTAAGGGGCCTAAAAGTATAGGGATCCTTGTGTTTTCTTATGATCCTCACAATCTTGACAGTGGTCCCTTGGATAAAAGGAAGGTGCACCCCAGAAAATCGATAATTGGGTTCTTTTTTAATCTTGGAACCCCCACTAGCTTTAAGCAAAGCCCTAAGAAATTGGAGCTTGTTATAACCATTATTTTTGAAAACCTTAAGGAGATATATTTTCTCATTTTCAACATGACTTTCATCACAAACTTTGAACAGGAAAGTGGCCAAACTGTTGAAAAAACCTAGCTTTTGAGCACGGAAATGATGGGACTTAACATGAAGATACTACTCCGTGTGAGTTTTCTTTCGAAAGATCTGGTCTGAGAACGATCTATCGTCCTTCTTTGAAATAACGAAGTCAAGAAAATGCAGGCTCCCATTGATTTCACATTCCATAGTAAACCTTATGGAGCTATATTTATTATTAAGATGTTGAAGAAACAGATCCATCTTATCTCGACCATGAGGCCAGCTGAAGTAGGTTTCATCCATAAATATCTTCCAAATATTTGGTTTGTATTGAGCTGAGGAAAAAGCTTTGGATTCAAAGTCCTCCATGAAAATATTAACTACAACAGGGGAAATGGGGGAGCCCATGGCAACACCACATGTTTGTTCATAGAATTCCACTTCAAAGCTGAAGAAAGTATAAGTAAGATAAATCTCAACCAATTTAGCAGTATCAGGATCTGTGATGCGATTGATGAATTCAATGGACTCATTAATGGGGATATTAGTGTAAAGGGAGACCACTTAGAAACTCACAAGAAGTTCCCCATGAACAAAAATTATGCCCTTTAACTCATTGAAAAATGATGAAGAGTCTTTGACAAAGGAATTTGTAAGGCCAATAAGGGGTTTTATTTTTTGGGCTAAATACTTCGAGAGAAGATAGTTTTTCCCTCCTATAGTGTTGAAAATGGGTCTCAGGGGAGCTCCACCCTTATGTATTTTGGGAAGATCATATATCCTAGGAGGGATAGGGTTACTCTCGATGATTTTATGGCTCAAGGAGCTAACAGTGCTATAGTATTTTATAGCTAGTGCCACTTTTTATATATCTTCTTTAATGGATTCTTAGTGAGTTTCCTGTATCTATTACTATTACAAAGGTTTTCCAACATTTTTCTCCAGTAATCTTCCTTATTTAAGATAACCACAACTTCAGCCTTGTCAGCTTTGAGAATAACAATCTGCCTGTTATTGTTTAAATATTTAAGGGCATGAAATTCAAGCTTTCTAATGTTTCTCTTAGGGGGCTTTGCCTTTCTGAAGAAAACTACATAGTCTTGTATGATGATATCCTTAGCTTTTTCTAGTAAACCCTTAATCCCAAATTCAATATCACAGATAATTTCATCAATAGGAATTTTTCTAGGATCAATGGAAACAATTAATCCTTTCTCTAGAAGACTAAAGATAGGAGAGTCAAAAGAGAAAATAGAAATATTAACCACCCTATTATTACAATAAAAGGGGTAAAAATTATCATAATTATAATCATTACCATTAATATTAATAATATTATTACAAGCAATCGCACCACATGTTACAAAAGAAACGCCATAAGGCAATACCATAGGAAATATTAGCCTAGAAGAAATAAATTGTTGCACAGAAAGAGCCATCATGAAGGAATGAAAGGAAATTTTTTCTTGAATGGAAGCAGGTCGTGGAGGTTTCAAAAATATTGATGATAAGAGTTATCAACCAGAAAATTTTGTTATAGATATTGAAATAGGCAATTGTGGGTGAAAACATATATAAAAACCAACATAATGTGTTAGCATATATAAACTTTTTGCTATAGATATTGAAATAGGAAATTGGGGGTGAAAATCCTTTGGTGATTAATAATCCTCTGAAACAAGCATGAAATGTGCATGTAACTCAAATAGGATGTTTTAAATACATTCAAGTACAAGCTATCTAGCATATATGTAAATAAAGATAATTTTTATTAACAGAAATAGAGTTTACTCCAAGTTCATCTACATATCCTAGCGCTAATTTCATGCTTGTTAGAAATTGTATATTGTATATGAATAACAATAGTCTTGGTATACAAGAAAGTGAATGTCATTTTAATATGGAGACATTTTTGGAAGGAGATATTGTTCTTTATGTTATGGTTTATTTTCTTAACTTCAAACTTGGTTTATTCTTTCTCTATATACATAAAAAAACAAAAGATACAAAGTAATTTCATAATTTTAAGCTATAGTTTTATATTTTATAATTACAAATCTGGTTTCTTATTAAACTATTTTACACACATCTATTTATTCAAATAAATTATATTGTGAATATGTTTTCTCCTATTATTTGATTACAAAATTATTTTACTCCCGACTAAGTAAAACAAATTTATTAATAAGGAATTGAATGCCAAATTGAAAGATTGCTCAAGCGAGAACTACTATAATATATAGAACTGATTTTTTGATGTATAAATTATTTCTTATATGTCCTTGAATTTCCATTACCTATTATCTTCAAACCCCATGGGGAGGCATTGAACATGGGAGCCAACTTTAGGTAAATAAAAATTCACATTGTCAACTTGGAAAAAAAAAGTTATAATCCTATTATATTTTTAAGTATATAATTGAGTTCAATTTATTAAAAACAAAGGAAATATTAAGAACCTCCTGGAGTTATAAAAGGTAATTGACATGAAAAATAAAAAATCTCCTTATGACAACATACAAATGTTAATCTTAATTGAATCATTTAAAAACTAAAAAGGGATAATAGACAGTATACAATTTTTATCAGAACTAAATGCTCCTATATGAAACAATGATGGCTTTCATCAATTCAAGAGCAGTAAAAACAAGTTTATTGAGAATAAAACTCTAACACTGAGAGAGATTTGGAAGCAATTGTTTAATTTGTGAACATGTCTTGCTCTATGGTGTTGGATATTGGACATAGGCAACTGTTGAATTCGTGAACATGTCTTGTTCTATGGTGTTGGATATTGGGCATAGCTTTCTTGATCTTGTATACAAGATTGTAAATTTGCATGTAGCTTATACTACATTAACCATGAAATTGTCAACATTTAGAGCACACTTTCCATCACATTTGTAAAGAAAATTACAATAGAGTATCACATTTTTCTTATCATATCTAAATGTTTCTTTATGCAACAACTACCTTGTGCCTCATAGTTTAAATTTGTGCAGGGAGGAGGAGAGGAGTGTTAAGGTGAAATCTAGAATAAGAAGAGAAAGAAGAATCTTGTTTGGGACTTGAGATATATTCATTATTTACACATCTAGAATCAAAGCTTAATAAAAGAAAACTCGCGATACTTTGAATTCTTTAAATAAATATCTTAAAAATTAGAATATCAATTTAATACATTTTACTCAATTACACATTTATCAATATTCATTTAAAAAAATACAAACATAAATTACTGTTTTAAATAAAAATATTACAACACATTTAACAATATTTATTTAAAAAAATACAAATACAAATTACTATTTTAAATAAAAATAGTACAAAGAATCACATTAATTACCATGGCCCTTGTGTACCTTCCTCTTATTACTTTTTAAATACCTTTTAAAATACCTAATGTTTGTAACTTATTCTTAATAACATAGCACTGTGTAAATTTTGTAAAACTATAATCTACAAGTCTCACTTTTTATAGCTTTGGTGGAAGCATAGAGTATCTAAATTCCTTTACCCTTTAAGAATCATCCTCAATTATTGTACCACCCACCTGGGCATCCAATCTAGACATCTTAGGTTATTCTAAATTGATCAAGAGTATAGAATTTTTAGGGTGGTGTTCTATGTTCACTAAAATTCCCATGATGTCCATCACTATGTATGGGGTTTGTTGCAACCTTCGATATATTCTGTGAGTTGTTGTGAATTTTTTTCTTGTGTCTAAAACTTATTTTTGGCTGTCACCTAGTTATCATGATTCAAAAAATTGTTATCATCTCAGATCCTTATAGCATTAGATATATTTTGTAAGCTAATGTGATGTAATATTTTTTAGCTACAATTAGGTAATTAAGGATATGTATACAGTTTTTTTTAATAGAAGAAATTTGATATTCATTAACAAAAAAAAATGGAAAGTGTATGTATGTAGTTACAAACTGTGAAATAATTTCACATATTTTAAAAATTTTCATTATTAATTTATTTTTATATATATTAAGAAATACTACTCATGAATAATAAAACAGTTGTAACATAAATAATATATATAAAAAAAAACCATGTATTTTTGGAATAATAAAAAGGTTGTAACAAAAATAATATAGAAAAAGAAAAACTATGTATATTTGGATGTATGAAAATTTAGATACATTTTATTAAGTAAACTTTTAAAAGAATAATGGTTATAAACAATTAAAAATTATTTTATTAAGTAGTTAATTTAGATCTATATTATTTATGAGCGGGATCGATTCTCTTTTCACTCTAAAAGAGGTTTGCATATGAAGACATTTGATCCATCTTGGTTCTTGGTAGATCCAAAGTCAAGATTGATCTAGGCCATCTTAATTTCGCCCTTTAAATAAAATATATTCCACATGAATACCATGGGTTGTTTTTATAGCTTATTATTCTTTTACTTTTATTATTTTTATTTTTTATTGTATTTTGACCTAGTTAAAATGTTCATTACATTATGTCAATCTTTTTAATTAATTTAATTTAATTTTTATTTTTGTGTAATTTGACATAGTAAAAATGTTAAACATGACATTACAACATTTCTATTATACAACTAAAATCAATCTAACTTATTAAAAAAAATAAAATTAACATCATTATATATATATATATATATATATATATATATATATATATATATATATATATATATATATATATATATATATATATATATATATATATATATATATATATATATATATCAGGATCTAATAAATAAAACATTTCAATTGTCTAACATTTGATCCAATGGCTTAGACATGGACATATTGATAGCTAGGGAAGTTGTTTTCAAATAATAATTTCGCCCTTTAAATAAAATATATTCCACATGAATACCATGGGTCAATACCATGGGTTTTTTTTATAGCTTATTATTATTTTATTTTATTATTTTTATTTTTTATTGTATTTTGACCTAGTTAAAATGTTCATTACATTATGTCAATATTTCTATTTAATTTACTTTTATTTTTATTTTTGTGTAATTTGACATATTCATAATGTTAAACATGGCATTACAACATTTCTATTATACACCTAAAATTAATCTAACTTATTAAAAAAAAAAAAAAAACTGACATTATAAAAGAAAATATATAAAACTATTTACTTGTGGATCTAATGGCCTAAAAAATTTCAATCGTCTAACATTTGATCCAAGGGCTCAGACATGGACACATTGGCAGCTAGGGAAGTTGTTTTCAAATAAGAACGCCTTATAGCGTAATTATTATTATTATAATTAACAACAACCAACAAGGAGGGAAAGAAGAGGAATAAACGACAACAAATACACTAGAGGGAAGAGGGCTCTAAGGAATGGTAACAACGATGGAATCCAGGTGAGGATGAGAGGGAAGGGATAAGGAAAGATCCGTGGAACATAAAGACCTCAAACATGAAACTTCTTTTGAGACAACATCATTGGAGAAATCCATTTTCCTAGGAGGAATAAAGGAGAAAGGAGGTACAAGAAGCGGTGCCATCAAATATGAGATGTCTCTGCAGCCATCATAAAATCCCGAAATATTACTTCCTCCCAATTGACATAGAAAATATGAAACCACATTTTCGTTCATTGGGGAAGACCTAGATCTAGATTCTGGAAGAGAGACGTTGTTGGTCCATGAATGAAGCACATATATTTGACTACCATTGACTCTGCTAGAGGAGGAATAACTTGATAAATTGGAAAGACTCCCAAGAGAAGAGGATCTTTCTGTGAGATTTACAAACTTTCTGGATTGATTGTTCTTCAAATTTCTTCAAGGTGAAGAGACTTTAAAGCTCAACAGGCTTTGTTCCTCGGCCAAAGTGATGCAGACATTACATGAGAAAGATCTAGGTGTAAAGAGAACATCTCGGGGAAAGAAAATCGAGACATTTTCTAACCATGTAAATCTTAGATGAAACCAAGGCTAAAACTGCATTAAAAAATACATGATAGTTTCTAGAATTATTAAGTCGATGTTTAACCTCATCAAATGAAGGAATGATAGATGAATCTCTACATATTTTAAGGAATTCTAGATCTGACTTCACCTTGTAAACCTGCAAGAATTCCCTCTCAAATTAATGAACCTTTAACGTAATGGCCCTCCCATACAGGGTTGTAATAATTGAATTTATGCTTTTGTGATCCATATCATGAAAACCAATAAAAATTTCGTTAAAAATAACATTAACAGAGTTTTTTCAACAAGTTTCGAACCATCCAGTGTGGATCATCGTCATGACAAGATGAAGAACCATATCTTGGCATTAAGAAAAATAGATGAAGAGATAAAATTTTAGCCATTATAATATAACAATTATATTTGACTAGATAAATATTATTTATTAATAAATAATATTTTAATATAAGGAAATAATTTTTAGAATATAGTTGTAACTATTGAAATAAGGAAAATAATTAATCAAATGGAAAATTTGAATGAAATGAATAAATAAAATAAAGATAATATTTAGGTGAATCCTAAATGATCAAAACAATAAACAATTAATAAATGAAAAATAATATTTGGGTCAAACTTAAACAACCCAAAATAATTAATTCTCAAAACTTAAAAAGAGATAAAAATAATAAATGGTCAAGCTTAAATAAAAAATATTTGGGTCAAACCTAAAGAATCAAAACACTAAAATAACAATAATATTTGAGTCAAACTTAAATAATCAAAACAATTAATTCTAAAAACTTAAAAAATAAAATAATAAGTGGTCAAATAAATAAATAAATGAAATAAAAGTAAAGAAATCAATAAATCAATAATGAAGAAAATAAAGTTATTAATCATTTTATTAGTAGCCAAAAATACTAAAAATAAAAATAAAAAAGTTAGGAGGAAAGAAGAATTAACACACACACACACACACACACATAAGTAAATCAAAATAAATAAATAAATAAATAAATAAAAGCCTAAGAGGAAATGACAGGGATCCAACAACTCATAATTTTCTCGCCATTGTCTCTGTTCAGATTGCTTGGCTTCCTTTTAATCTATATAGCCTCCCTAAACATATAGTGATGGACACGATCTATCCTAGCAATGACCTAGGTGTCTTCAATGCATATGTGGTATTTTGTCTTTTCCTCATGTTCGGCTAATAATGAGGAGCGGGTCGTCCCATGTTTGATGTTTGTCACATGTTTTGGAATCCTTTGATTTATTGAGCATCCAGTTTCACCAACATAGGGTATCCTGCATGAACAAGGGACTACATAAACACCTTTCATATTCTTTGGGTCCACCAGGTCTTTTACAAATCTTAGGTAACTATGATTGTTGTTAAGGGGCCAAAAAATAGAGGGAACCTTGTGTTTTCTTAGGATCCTTGAAATATTTTGAGTGGTCCCTTAATAAAAGGAAGGTGCACACTACAAAATCGATCACTGGGTTCCTTTTTAATCTTGGAACCCCTTCAAACTTTAAGGAAAGCCCTAAGACATTGGAGCTTATCATAACCATTATTTTTGAAAAAATTAAGGAGATGGGTTTCCTTATCTTCAAGGTGACTTTCGTTAGAAACTCTAAAAGTGTGAGTGGCCAAAGTGTTAAGAACACCTAGCTTTTGAGCAGGGAAATGATGGGACTTAGCATGAATATATTTCTCAGTGTGCGTTTTCTTCCGAAAGACGTGGTGTAAGAATGATCCATCGTCCTTATTTGAAATAAGGATGACAAGAAAAGGTAGGGTCCCATTGATTTCACATTCCATAGTAAACTTTATGGAACTAGATTGAATATTAAGATGTTGGAGAAAGAGATCCAACTTATCCCAACCATGAGGCCAGTTGACGCAGGTGTCATCCATAAATCTCTTCCAAAGCTTACAAGAACTATAGATCTCACCCTCCACGCATACCAAGACATTGAATTTCCAAATGAGGTGCAATGGAGTGACTTCGAGATAGTTTAGATGCTCTAACCCATAAAGGTCGAATCCATATGCTATATGCGACTATATGTTATGTCAAAACACAAAATTATATCTTATTTTGTTATGTGAAATATTAGACATAAAAATCATGGTGTATACCTTTGAGGATTATGTCACAAATAAAAAAATATCATCACACTGTCACCATATACTAGATATACATTATCTGAGTCTGAAATATTGAGGGTCACATAATGGTAATAAACCTCGAGTATAATGTTCCTCCAACAATACTTGATAAATGAAATTATTATTATTATTATTATTATTTTCTAATTTTAAGGTCACGACCAAGCTAGACACCAAATTGGTGGATGAGACCCCCTTGTTTGTGGGACAAGGGACCCATCTCTACCTAGTGATTTGATTGCTAATTCTATGAAGGCATACATACTCTACCCGCTCTGGTTTTGAACATGTGACCTCTTCAGAGGAAACATATGCTCTTAACTAGTAGCCCCACTCAAGCTATATATATATATATATATATATATATATATATATAACTTTGACTAGTAAAATAAATAGTGAAAGTAATTAATGCATAAATTGAAAAAAATGTGTATATATATATATATATATATATATATATATATATATATATATATATATATATATATATATTTTTATTTATATCATATACTCTTAAATTTTATATTTATAAACAATTATAATTAAATTATAATATCTATATTAAAAAATATGTTAATTTTTAAATTTTGTTATATATAACAACAAAATTAAAAATTAACATGTTTTTTAATATATATATATAATATTTAATTACAATAGTACTTGTTATTATATAGATAGTTACTTATATATATATATATATATATATATATATATATATATATATATATATATATATATATATATATATATATATTTTAACTCATGGAACACAAAATCGAATCAAATGACTTAGCCTATAACTATTTACTTGAAGTACTGGTATAAATCACTTCTTTGAAAGAGATGTTGTTTTATCTTTGTTAAAGGAGACCCATTTTGAATCCATATTTTTTTCCCATAATGATCTTAATCATACTTAGATACTCTACATTTCCAATACTCCAAATTCTAAATACCCACATTATATTTATTGATATCCATATAAAATTTGGAATGTATTTTACCTTTACCTAAATAATTTTTGTTTGTTGCACACAAATATATATATATATATATATATATATATATATATATATATATATATATATATATATATAACACCTTTATAATGTTTTTTTTAATAAATTAGACACCTTTTAGGCAAGTTTCACATATTTATCAATAAATATAAATATATTATAGAATTAGTAATTCAATGTATATCGTAAAGACATATTTTATTATCAACTAATTCATATACACCAAAACACACACACACACATATATATTTATTTTCTTAATAGAGTAGACATTTTCAGTCAAGTACCCCAACACTATGGTGGTATCCAAAATGGCGGTTTGGATCAGATTACATAATCTACCTCTCCATATTTGGCATCCCCAAGTATGAGAAGGTATAGGGAAATCTCTATGGGGAAATTTCTCAAGATCGATTTAGATCGAACACACCAAGGCATCTTCACATTCTCCAAAATTTGTGTTGAAGCTGACCTCAGTCAAGAATTAGATGATCACATTATACTGAACTATAAAAGTCAACAATGGTCGCAAATTCTTGATTATGAAAACATGACATTTCGATGTTGTACATGTCTACAAGTGGGACATCTTCAAATCACATGCCCACAAGCCAAAAAGGAAAACAAAATGAAGACGACACAACCTCAAAATCCCAAACGTTGGCAATTTCCAGCATCAAAGGAAGTTAAAACGGAAGAAGCAGAAGTACCAGAAAATGATACAAATGACAATATCAAGAATGACATGCTCAACCCACGGTTGGACGTGCTTGAGCACAAAATTTCCCTAACTCCAATTTCTACAGTTCCACAGATGCAATAGGCAAAATCTACCCATGAAAAAGAGATAAGTGGATCCAAACGCTCCCATGTGTCACAAGGATCAGATTCTAACAAAGATCCCCCAGTTAATGTAAAGGAGAATCAAATGGCTATAGTAACATCTACACCTAGCAATGGAGGTTGGCACAAAGTAGAAAAAAAGTAAGGTAGAAAAGAATATTTTTTTCTCTATGATGAATATGTATAAATCCTGCATTACAGGATTAGCTCAATACTGCATATGCTATTAGCATCTACAACATGTAATTTTTTCAATCATAAATAAAATTACAATTTTTCCTTGGAGAAAAAGAAAGTTACACATACTTATCAATAATTATAATTATAAATATATTATATAATTAGTAATTCAAAATATATCTTAAAAACATATTTTATTATTAGCTAATTTACACACTAAAAAATTTAAGATATATAGATATATAGATATATATATTATTTTATAATAGAGTAGAAACTTTTCATTCAAGTTGCATATCCTTATCAATAAATATATTATCAACTTATATCTTAAAAATATATTTTATTATCAACTCATTGCACATTTTATATATAACACCTTTCACTCAAGCTCATATACTTATCAATAAATATAAATATATATATTATAAAATTAGTAATTCAAAACATATTTAGTTAGTATATTTTATTATCAATTATTTTTTAATTAATAATATTCAAAATTCTATGAAATATATCAATATATATATATATATATATATATATATATATATATATATATATATATATATTCAAATTTATCTGAAAAAACATATTTTATATATGCAAGTTGCACACTTACATATAAATTTGAATTATATATGAATTAGTAGTTCAAAGTATATCTTAAAAACATATTACACACTAATATATAGTACACATTCATATATATAGTAATTCAAAGTGTGTCCTAAAAACCTATTTTATATATGCAAATTGCATACTTTTATATATAATAGGAGTTGTCTTTAGTGCAACTTTTTGAAGTTTCAGGTGCTGGAATCTGGTGAAACATTTAGAGGTAAAATCTTGGTTTTTGTTATTCAAATTGGGTTTTTGACTCTATATATGGATTCAGCACCCTCAAAAACTTCTAGGGCACTTTGATTGTGCAAAGTTAGCAATCAAACTTCTCTTTTCAATAAATTCCTGCCGAAATTTAGAGAAATTACACTGTAAAAAGTCACCGTAAAAGTCTTCAAAAAGTCGCACTAAAGACTACTCGTATATAATATATATAAAAGTTTCACACTTATATGGGGACATTGACATGAAGATTTGCAGCCATCAAATTGTGTGAAGTTTGAAGAAACATACAAAATAAACAAGCTGTAAAGAAGCTACTTAATAATTTAGTCGTTGATGTCGATTTCTAATCAAATATAGATACGCATGGTTATTATAATTTGAAAAAGAAAATCATGAGAAAGTGTAATATGTTGATTTGATATATATATATATATATATATATATATATATATATATATATATATATATATGGGGTAGAATATAAAGAAAACATAATAATCGAATTGTTTTTATTTATTTTTATAACAATCTATTTGTTTTTATTTATTTTTAAAAATTAAATTTTGATTAAATATTTTATATAATTTGTAAATGAGTATTTTATTAATATTTTTAAATAATATTTATTATTATATATTTTTAATTATTTTGAAATATATTTAGTTATTAATTTTAATTTATTGTTAATTATAAAATTTGTTGTAATTGTAATTTTTACTATGTTTTTATAAAATTATACCAAAGTTAAAGGAAAAATACAAAAAAAATAAAATAAAATAAATGATTATAATAAATTCTCTAATTAACAATAAATTGAAATAATAAAATATAAATATAAAAGCATTTCAAAATAACTAAAAAAATTGTTTATTAATATTAAATTTCTAGTGTTTTGTAACATATTTAATCAAAAACATGAATTTAAAATTCAGTTAAAAAGATAAATTGATTATTTTATGTATTTTCTATTTTTTTTAAAATAAATTGATTATTTTGTTTTTCTATGATTCAAAAAGAAGGGAGAGAAGCAGAGGGAGCGAAGGGCTAGGCATCTGTCCTAGGCACCTCTGGCCTTTGTTCCATGCCTTCATCTGTCCTTGCTTCCAGGGCTTTTTCACTAGTGTTGTTGATGCAGGTTTTTGTTTGATGCTCTCCGGCGACATGTTTGGGTGTTGTTTGCGTTCTATGTGTACTCGAGTGTGGTTTTCATTAGGGTCCCCTCTCTTGATGTTGGTTGCTTAAGATCTTCTCGTGGTTCTGCTTATAGCTGCCAATGCTTTTATTTTTGTGTTTTCATCATCTTAACCCCTTCCTTGATGCCACATTTTCTGTGGTTTCTGTTCGGCTTATATGCCCTAGTTTTGATGCCCTGATCTTGTCTAGATGTAAGGGCTAGTCGTGAAAGTTCTGCTCATTTTTTATGGCTTTTTATTGGTGGTTGTTGTAGTTGTTACATTTTTTTTTGCAACACCCCTGCTTGTGGAATATTGCTGCCATTTTGGGGGGTTTTGGCCCTTGTGTAATTCTAGCCATTTTAGGTTATATGATGGGCCTTTATGCCATGTTTTTTGTTTTATCTATTTAAGAGACTAGGGTTTTCTATTGCAGTCCCTAGGGTTTTGATCTAGGTGAATATTTGTGGCCATCCACCTATTCCACTTCGACCTCCAGTTGGTTTCATCAGTTTGTTTGATTATAGCATAATTTACTATTTTTAGCAGTTTTCCAGATCCTTAACATATAGAGCTGTTTTGACCCCATAAACGATGTTTTCTTGACGTTTGCATCATATTTGTAGCTATAGGTAGGGGCATGTAGTAAACATTGTAGTACTTAGAGATACCTTTCTAACAAGGCATCACATGCACCAACCAAAGATCATATGACCAAGTTACGACCCCTGTCATATAAATAAGAACAATCCCTTTGGATCTTTGCAACTATCATTCTTATCTCTTATTTGTTCACAATAAATCAGAGAACTAGGGCTACTAAATACAATTATCCATCTACTATGAATAGACTTTTATAAACCCTTCTTTCCACTTGATCTTTCAACCCTTTTCCCTTGTCATTCTCTTATGCTTTAGTTGAGACTTGAAGATATTTTGGCCTTAGAAAGTATTTTCTCATACACAAGTACTATGCATGCACTGGTTGCCCTGATCTTAGGGATACATTAGCAAAAATTTCTTCTCTTTTATGGTCTTAGACCTACATTCCAGATCTGAACCAAGGCTTGAAAACTCGAACTACTGACAAGGATACTTTGCTTGTGTCATCACTGGAGTAACCCTAACGGAGGGTGTAACTCTTCTGTCCTAAATTCTTCAGGACCTTCCTCCATCACTTGGTGTCAAATCTCATGGAAGACATGCCCTTGTTTTAATACGTCCAATTTTTCATCTTAAGGTCCGAGTGCTCTACATTTTATGAGTTTTTCAAGTCTCTTGTAGGGTACCCAAGTATACTACATGGCCCTAACCTTAGGCTATACTTGACCTCTACAAAATACCCTTATTGAGTCCTTGGATGCATGTTCTAGTCCACTAAGGAGTGTGTCCTTCTTTTTTGCTAGATATTAGGACTTTTGGCCCTATAATTGTTCACTCACAAAGGTCTCTCAGCCTCATCCTTCAAATGTGTACTATATAGTCAGATCCATGAGGGTTTTGCAACATCATTTGCACATAAATACACCTCTAATATTGGCCAAAAAATATCCTACCCATCCAAATCTAATATGAGAATAAGAGCTCCAAAATGGGCCTCCATTTCCTTTTATCTCACCCTTCATGTTTTGTAGCACCTCTTACTAGGCTTCCTCTCCTTGATCAAAACCCTTGATGGAAGATCTATCCCTTATGTGGCCGTACTCAGAGCTCAAACTAGGGAATCCTTTAGGCTACATCTCGACATCCTTTGATGATCAAGCAAGCGCCTCTTCACTTGATATCTAGCCTAACCTTATGCCTTCTTAAATAGCTTCTCATAAGCCTCTTATGAACCCTGTAAAATGTTGAAGTTTTATCCAACTAGTCTTAAGATATAATTTTTCTCTTTTAATTTTATTTTTAGAATTTCAAACCCCATATAGGTCTAAAACCCCTTCACTTGGGTTATTTTCCCAAAAATCCATTTTGCTACCAAACTCACACAAACCTTAGATCTAGGCTTATGGTGTACCTACCAAGATACACAATTCAACACTCACTCTTAGAAAGGGAGGTTCTTGCACTTATTGTAAGTAACCAACATCACTGGAAACACTAACCGATCTAATATACTCTATAGAATGGATCATTATCTATGTAGTGTCTCTAACTCATCAAAACCTAAATATCTCAATGTTCCTTAAGGTTTCTCCCTATGAAGCTAGACTCCCTTTGAGTCTACAAGATCTCCATTGTGCATACTCTGATCCACTAACCCTTCAAAATTGGCTCTAATACCACGTTAAATTTCCATGGCACATGAAAATTTGGGTTTGGTATTGAAATCCTTGACACAAACACACTCAAATTCCTCAACTATCCTACTTTTCACCATGCTTTTCACATTGGAAAAATACACATGAGTGAATCAACTACAACACATGTCAATTTTAAATCTTTCAACCCTTATTTGTTATAATAAAAATATATAATACATCAGTCTAGGGATCCTGTAGCAAATATTAAGGCCCTTATACAATCACTCATACAAGAATAAAAACTAGTTCTTGGAGTAAATCACTTTTACTTCCAATATACCCTTGACAAGGCAACAATTGACCTACCTGCTGATAGTGGTGACACACAACCCTTTTATTCCATGTGTCCTGAACACATCTACAGGTCAATCTGGTCCTAATATCTAGAAACAATAATTTTCCTCTATCAATGAATTTTTCTCCTCTAGATGATTGACACGACTCACCAATCTTCCTACTAGTTGATCATTAGTCCATCAACAAATCAACACATAGGGTCTTCTTGTGAGTTGTTCATAATTCTATTTGTGAACCATTCCTAACCTCCCCAATGTTGTTCCTCAACACTTAGGGACTTCTTCCCTATATTTCCTTACCATGTTTATCCAATGAATAAAAACATAGGGCATGGAGGGCTTCCCTTTTTATCACTGCAAATGTCCTTCTTTGACGGTGAACTAGGGCTATCAATCTGGATCTCTTGGCTACACTACCTGAGCTCAATAGTTCATCCTCTCCTAGCATGCTTGATTTCCATCTAAAGAAATGCACTTAGGGATATTTGTAGGAGTCACGTAAAAACCATCCTTACGATAATTATAATTCCATACACTTGTCCCAATCTAGACCTCTATGTTGCAATGTTTATTATGCTTCATATCTTCCCATCTTCCATTGAATCTTTGACTAATCTTGGGTCACTAGAATTGCCCCCTCCTAGGGATTATAGATCTACCCTCTAATAGTGAACAGGTTGCCTCATAATCATTATTCTTAGCTCAATTATATTGCTGGTCCATATACTTAAGATCAATCCATTTAAATATCTACAAATAGAACTCTTATATTTTATTTTTTCACAAAAAATTATGGAACTATGGCTGCTAAATATTTCTTTATATCTCCTATGAAAAAAATTCTATAAACCCCTATTTCTACTTGATCTAACAACCCTTTTCCCTTGGCATTATCCTATTCTTTAGTTCACACTTGAATATATTTTAGCCTCACAAAGTATTTTTTCATACACAAGACTTATGCATGCACCAAATGCACTAATATCATGGATACACCATCAAAAAATGCCTCTCCTTTATATTCATGGCCCTACCTTCCAGATCAGAACCAAGTCTTCACAACTCAGACTACTGACATGGATACTTTCATTGTGACATCACTGGAGTGGCCCTAATCTAGGGTGTAAAAATTATATCCTGAATTATTCAAGACCTTTCTCCATCACTTGGAATCAAATCTCATGGAATTCTTGCCCTTGTTATAAGATTTATTGATGTTTATGTTAAGGTTTGAGTGTTATACATTTTCTGTTTTTTTCGAGTCTCTTTTAGGGAACCCAAATCAACTACAGGCTTCCCTAAACGTGACCTATAATTTCCCTAAAATCAACCCTAATGAGTGTTAATTATAACACATATATCTAAATATTTGATCTTAGTTGGCACATCAGGATAAACAGGAAAAGACGTAGACTAGATTCCATGGGAAATTGTAAATTTCAAGGGGGAAACTCTTAACCTGGTCTTTGTTGGTCTGATGCTTTTTCTTTTAAATATTTGGAAATATTATAAGCTGAAAATGGGCACCATAGGCAAATAATGCAAGTTAGTAACTCACGACAATGAAAGTGTATATTAAATACTTCGAGGAGTATGTTGTCTTAACATGGTTTGAAGGAATAATAGTGGCTATGGGTAAAATGTGATTAAAAATAGGCATATAACTTAGTAAGGTAACTAAGAAAAATGTGGAATTAAGAAAAATAAATTTGTTATAAAGGAAATGTTGGTAGTATCTTGGAAAACGTGTAACCTATACTTTTTGTCAACATGGAAAGCGTAGCATGCCACTAGTCAATGTTACCCTAGATAAGTACCTTAAATAACATCAATATGATTTTTACCTACATCAAGAAATAGGTTTACATGCATCGGTGCCCTTTTCATCTGGAACTTCCAATGACGCCTCTAGAAAAGAAACCCCAATTGTTAGAATACCACATGATACATAAAGAGGAATCTAATTGAACAATATAAAAGAATTAACACTAACATTTATTAGTAACAGATCATACATCTGATAATTTCCCGCAATCCCTTGAAATATTTCGTTTGCATGGTAGAAAGCCCAGGGAAAGATAAGATAAGGGACGTGAATATCCTTAGTAAACCCTGGTGCTGAGGTCAGAGATTGTAATGAGAACATGAAAAGAAATGTAAGAAACTAAAAACTCAACGAAATACAGGAACACTTGTGCATACTCAAAGAAAAAGCTTTGAAATAAGTCTAACTTCCAATTACCTAGTTGAGCAAATGTTTGAGTGCTAATAGAATTTATGCTTATGTGATACATATCATGAAAAACAAGAAATATTTTGGTAAAAATTACAATATCATGGTTTTGTTGACACATTTCTAACCATCTAGTGTGGTTTATCGCCAGGACAAGATGAAGAACTAGATCTTGGCATTAAAGTAAATAAGTGAAGAGAAACTTTTTTAACCGTTATAATATAACAGTTAGATTTGACTAGACAAATATTACTTATTAATAAATAATATTTTAATATAGGGAAATAATTGTTAGAATATAGTTGTTGATATTGAATTAAGTAAAGTAATTAATCAAAAGGAAAAATTGAATGAAATGAATAACTAAAATAAAAATAATATGTAGGTCAAACCTAAATAATTAAATCAATAAACAATTAATAAAATAAAATAAAATATTTGGGTAATACTTAAGTAATCCAAAAAAATTGATTCTAAAAACATAAAAATAAATGATATAATAAATGGTCTAACTTAAATAAAGAATATTTTGGTCAAACCTAAATAATTAAAAAACTAAAATAAAAATAATATTTGAGTCAAACTTAAATAATAATAAAAATTATTTCTAAAATATTCAAAAATAAAATAATAATTGGTCAATTAGGTAAATAAATGAAATAAAAGTAAATAAATATATAAATCAATAAATTTGTAGAAATTCTTTCGGTAGTAATCACATGCAAAAGAATGAGGTCGACGCGTTTCGAACCAACCAGTGTGGTTCATCATCAGGACTATGTGAGAGATCAGATCCAGTCATTAAGTATAAATAGATGTAGAAATGACTCAACTAGCCGTTAGGATAACGGCTAGTTTGACTTTGAAAAATTAAATATTCCATTATTAATTTATTTATTTAATTTTATTAATTTTATTTATTATTATTATTTTATTTATTTATAAAACCTTTAATATATTAATATAATGGTAAGTAATTTAACAAATCATGGTGTATATATGTAAATTTTTGTAAATTTTGATTAAATTATATAATAATTAATAAATATAATTAATTATTATTATAACACACCATCATCAAATAATCAAACAAAGAGTCAGAATGAATAAATAAATAAAATAAATAAATAAATAAATAAAAATAAATAAATAATAATAATAATAAATAAATAAATAAATAAAATAAAATAGATTAAAATAAATAAAAATAGAAATAATAATAATATTAATTATTTAATTAATATAATATTTTTATTTATTTTCATTATTTATTAATTTATATTTTTGTTTTTATTTATTTATTTTTTGTTATTTTTATTTATTTATTTTATTTATTTATTCAGTCTGACTCTTTGTTTGATTATTTGATGATGGTGTGTTATAATAAGAATTAATTATATTTATTAATTATTATATAATTTAATCAAAATTTACAAAAATTTACATATATACACCATGATTTGTTAAATTACTTACCATTATATTAATATATTAAAGGTTTTATAAATAAATAAAATAATAATAATAAATAAAATTAATAAAATTAAATAAATAAATAAATAATGGAATATTTACTTTTTCAAAGTCAAACTAGCCGTTATCCTAATGGCTAGTTGAGTCATTTCTACATCTATTTATACTTAATGACTGGATCTGATCTCTCACATAGTCCTGATGATGAACCACACTGGTTGGTTCGAAACGCGTCGACCTCGTTCTTTTGCATGTGATTACTACCGAAAGAATTTCTACAAATTTATATTATGGATCACAGAAGCTTAGATTCCAAAAATATAAATCAATATTGAAGAGAATAAAGTAATTAATAGCTTATTAGTAGTCAAACAAATAAAAATAAATACTAAAAATTAAAATCAAGAAATTAGGAGGATAAAAGAAGGAAAACAAAAATATAAAGATATAAAAGTAAATAAAAATAAATAAATAATAATAATAATAATAAAATCCTAACAGGAAATGACAAGGATCCAAAAATTGCTAATTTTTCACCCATCGTCTCTATTTAGATTTCTTGGCCTCCTTTCAATCTCTATAGCCTCCCTAAACTTAGAGTGATGGAAATGATCTATCTTAGCAATGACCCGGGTGTCACACTTACATATAAATTTGAACTGTATATGAATTAGTAATTCAAAGTATATCTTAAAAACATATTACACACTAATATATAGTACACATTTATATATATAGTAATTCAAAGTGTGTCTTAAAAACCTATTTTATATATGCAAGTTGCACACTCCTATATATAATAGGAGTTGTCTTTAGTGCGACTTTTTGAAGTTTCAGGTGCCGGAATCCGGTGAAAAATTTTGAGGTAAAATCTTGGTTTTTGTTATTCAAACTAGTTTTTTGACTCTATATATGGATTCAGCACTCTCAAAAACCTCTAGGGCACTTCGATTGTGCAAAGTTAGCAATCAAACTTCTCTTTTCAATAAATTCCTGCTGGAATTTAGAGAAATTACACCATAAAAAGTCACCGTAAAAGCCTTCAAAAAGTCGCACTAAAAACTACTCGTATATAATATATATTAAAGTTGCACACTTATATGGGGACATTGACCTGAAGAGTTGCGAGCATCAAATTGTGTGAAGTTTGAAGAAACATACACGATAAACAAGCTGTAAAGAAGCTACTTAATAATTTAGCTGTGGAGGTCGATTTCGAATCAAATATAGATACGCATGGTCATTATAATTTGAAAAAGAAAATCATGAGAAAGTGTAATATGTTGATTTGATATATATATATATGTGTGTGTGTGTGTGTGTGTGGGGGTAGAATATAATGAAAACATAATAATCGATTTGTTTTTATTTATTTTTAAAAATTAGATTTTGATTAAATATTTTATATAATTTGTAAATGAGTATCTTATTAATATTTTTAAATAATATTTATTATTATATATTTTTAATTATTTTGAAATATATTTAGTTATTTATTTTAATTTATTGTTAATTATAAAAATTGTTGTAATTTTTTTTCTTATGATTATAATAAATTCTCTAATTAACAATAAATTGAAATAATAAAATATAAATATAAATGCATTTCAAAATAACTAAAAAAATTGTTTATTAATATTACATTTTGTAGTGTTTTGTAACCTATTTAATCAAAAACATGAATTTAAAATTCAGTTAAAAAGATAAATTGATTATTTTATGTATTTTCTATTTTTTTTAAAAATAAATTGATTATTTTGTTTTTCTATGATTCAAAAAGAAGGGAGAGAAGCAGAGGGAGTGGAGGGCTAGGCATCTGTCCTAGGCACCTCTGGCCTTTGTTCCATGCCTTCATCTGTCCCTGCTTCCAGGGCTTTTTCACCAGTGTTGTTGATGCGGGTTTTTGTTTGATGCTCTCCGGCGACATGTTTGGGTGTTGTTTGCGTTCTATGTGTACTCGAGTGTGGTTTTCATTAGGGTCCCCTCTCTTGATGTTGGTTGCTTAAGATCTTCTCGTGGTTCTGCTTATAGCTGCTAATGATTTTCTTTTTGTGTTTTCATCATCTTAACCCCTTCCTTGATGCCACATTTGCTGTGGTTTCTGTTCTTCTTATATGCCCTAGTTTTGATGCCCAGATCTTGTCTGGATGTAAGGGCTAGTCAGGAAAGTTTTGCTCAATTTTTATGGCTTTTTATTGGTGGTTGTTGTAGTTGTTACATTTTTTTTTGCAGCACCCCTGCTTGTGGAATATCACTGCCATTTTTGGGGGTTTTGGCCCTTGTGTAGTTCTACCCATTTTAGGTTATATGATGGGCCTTTGTGCATGTTTTTTGTTTTATCTATTTAAGAGACTAGAGTTTTCTATTGCAGTCCCTAGGGTTTTTATCTAGGTGAATATTTGTGGCCATCCACCTATTCCACTTCGACCTCCAGCTGGTTTCATCAGTTTGTTTGATTATAGCATAATTTACTATTTTTAGCAGTTTTCCAGATCCTTAACATATAGAGCTTTTTGACCCCATAAACGATGTTTTCTTGACGTTTGCATCATATTTGTAGCTATAGGTAGGGGCATGTAGTAAACATTGTAGTAGTTAGAGATACCTTTCTAACAAGGCATCACATGCGCCAACCAAAGATCATATGACCAAGTTACGACCCCTGTCATATAAATAAGAACAATCCCTTTGGATATTTGCAACTATCCTTCTTATCTCTTATTTGTTCACAGTAAATCAGAGAACTAGGGCTACTAAATACAATTATCCATCTACTATGAATAGACTTTTATAAACCCTTCTTTCCACTTGATCTTTCAACCCTTTTCCCTTGTCATTCTCCTATGCTTTAGTTCATACTTGAAGATATTTCGGCCTTAGAAATTATTTTCTCATACACAAGTCCTATGCATGCGTTGGTTGCCCTGATCTTAGGGATACACTAGAAAAACTTGCTTCTCTTTTATGGTCTTAGACCTACATTCCAGATCTGAACCAAGGCTTGAAAAATCGAACTACTGACAAGGATAATTTGCTTGTGTCATCACTGGAGTAACCCTAATGGAGGGTGTAACTCTTCTGTCCTAAATTCTTCAGGACCTTCCTCCATCACTTGGTGTCAAATCTCATGGAAGACATGCCCTTGTTTTAATACGTCCTATTTTTCATCTTAAGGTCAGAGTGCTCTACATTTTATGAGTTTTTCAAGTCTCTTTTAGGGTACCCAAGTATACTACATGGCCCTAACCTTAGGCTATACTTTCCCTCTATAAAATACCCTCATTGAGTCCTTGCATGCATGTTCTAGTCCAATAAGGAGTGTGTCCTTCTCTTTTGCTAGATAGTAGGCCTTTTTGCCCTATAATTGTTCACTCACAAGGGTCTCTCAGCCTCATCCTTCAAACGTGTACTCTATATTCAGATCCATGAGGGTTTTGCAACATCATTTGCACATAACTACACCTCTAATCTTGGCCAAAAAATATCCTACCCATCCAGATCTAATATGAGAATAAGAGCTCCAAAATGGGCCTCCATTTCCTTTTATCTCACCCTTCAATTTTTGTAGCACCTCTTACTAGGCTTCCTCTCCTTGATCGAAACCCTTGATGGACGATCTATCCCTTATGTGGCCCTACTCAGAGCTCAAACTAGGGAATCATTTAGGCTACATCTTGACATCCTTCGATGATCAAGCAAGCGCCTCTTCACTTGATATCTAGCCTAACCTTATGCCTTCTTAAATAGCTTCTCATAAGCCTCTTATGAACCTTGTAAAATGTTGAAGTTTTATACAATTATTCTTAAGATATAATTTTTCTGTTTTAATTTTATTTTTAGAATTTCAAACCCCATATAGGTCTAAAATCCCTTCACTTGGGTTACTTTCCCAAAAACCCATTTTGCTACCAAACTCACACAAACCTTAGATCTAGGCTTATGGAGTACCTACCAAGATACACAATTCAACACTCACTCTTAGAAAGGGAGGTTCTTGCACTTATTGTAAGTAACCAGCATCACTGGAAAAACTAACCGATCTAATATAGTCTATAGAATGGATCATTATCTATGTAGTGTCTCTAACTCATCAAAACCTAAATATCTCAATGTTCCTTAAGGTTTATCCCTATGAAGCTAGACTCCCTCTGAGTCTACAAGATCTCCATTGTGCATACTCTGATCCACTAACCCTTCAAAATTGGCTCTAATACCATGTTAAATTTCCATGGCACATTAAATTTTGGGTTTGGTATTGAAATCCTTGACACAAACACACTCAAATTCCTCAACTATCCTACTTTTCACCATGCTTTTCACATTAGAAAAATACACATGAGTGAATCAACTATGACACATGTCAATTTTAAATCTTTCAACCCTTATTTGTTATAATAAAAATATATAATACATCAATCTAGGGCTCCTGTAGCAGATATTAAGGCCCTTATACAATCACTCATACAAGAATAAAAACTAGTTCTTGGAGTAAATCACTTTTACTTCCAATATACCCTTGACAAGGCAACAATTGACCTACCTGCTGATTGTGGTAACACACAACCCTTTTATTCCATGTGTCCTGAACACATCTACAGGTCCATCTACTCCTAATATCTAGAAACAAGAATTTTCCTCTATCAATGAATTTTTCTCCTTTAGATGACTGACACGACTCACCAATCTTCCTACTAGTTGATCATTAGTCCATCAACAAATCAACACATAGGGTCTTCTTGTGAGTTGTTCACAATTCTATTTGTGAACCATTCCTAACCTCCCCAATTTTGTTCCTCAACACTTAGGGACTTCTTACCTATATTTCCTTACCATGTTCATCTAATGAATAAAAACATAGGGCATGGAGGGCTTCCATTTTTATCATTGCAAATGTCCTTCTTTGACGGTGAACTAGGGCTATCAATCTGGATCTCTTGGCTACACTACTTGAGCTCAATAGTTCATCCTCTCCTAGCATGCTTGATTTCCATCTAAAGAAATGCACTTAGGGACATTTGTAGGAGTCACGTAAAAACCATCCTTATGATAATTATAATGCCATACACTTGTCCCAATCTAGACCTCTATGTTGCAATGTTTATCATGCTTCATATCTTCCCATCTTCCATTGAATCTTTATCTAATCTTGGGCCACCAGAATTGCCCCCTCCTAGGGATTATAGATCTACCCTCTAATAGTGAACAGGTTGCCTCCTAATCATTATTCTTAGCTCAACTATATTACTGGTCCATATACTTAAGATCAATCCATTTAAATTTCTACAAATAGAACTCTTATATTTTATTTGTTCACAAAAAATTATGGAACTAGGGCTGCTAAATATTTGTTTATATCTCCTATGAAAAGAATTCTATAAACCCCTATTTCTACTTGATCTAACAACCCTTTTCCCTTGGAATTCTCCTATTCTTTAGTTCACACTTGAATATATTTTAGCCTCACAAAGTATTTTTTTATACACAAGACTTATGCATGTACCAAATTCACTAATCTCATGGATACACCAACAAAAAATGCCTCTCCTTTATATTCTTCGCCCTACCTTCTAGATTAGAACTAAGTCTACACAACTTAGACTACTGACATGGATACCTTCATTGTGACATCACTTGAGTGGCCCTAATCTAGGGTGTAAAAATTATATCCTGAATTATTCAGGACCTTTCTCCATCACTTGGAATCAAATCTCATGGAATTCTTGCCCTTGTTATAAGATTTATTGATGTTTATGTTAAGGTTTGAGTGTTATACATTTTCTGTTTTTTTCGAGTCTCTTTTAGGGAACCCAAATCAACTATAGGCTTCCCTAAAAGTGACCTATAATTTCCCTAAAATCAACCCTAATGAGTGTTAATTATAACACATATATCTAAATATTTGATCTTAGTTGGCACATCAGGATAAACAGGAAAAGACGTAGACTAGATTCCATGGGAAATTGTAAATTTCAAGGGGGAAACTCTTAACCTGGTCTTTGTTGGTCTGATGCTTTTTCTTTTAAATATTTGGAAATATTATAAGCTGAAAATGGGCACCATAGGAAAAGAATGCAAGTTAGTAACTCACGACAATGAAAGTGTATATTAAATAATTCGAGGAGTATGTTGTCTTAACATGGCTTGAAGGACTAATAGTGGCTATGGGTAAAATGTGATTAAAAATAGGCATATAAATTATTAAGGTAACTAAGAAAAATGTGGAATTAAGAAAAATAAATTTGTCATAAAGGAAATGTTGGTAGTATCTTGGAAAACGTGTAACCTATACTTTTTGTCAACATGGAAAGCGTAGCATGCCACTAGTCAATGTTACCCTAGATAAGTACCTTAAATAATGTCAATATGATTTTTACCTACATCAAGAAATAGGTTTACATGCATGGGTGCCCTTTTCATCTGGAACTTCCAATGACGCCTCTAGAAAAGAAAACCACAATTTTTAGAATACCACATGATACATAAAGAGGAATCTAATTGAACAATATAAAAGAATTAACACTAACATTTATTAGTAACAGATCATACATTTGATAATTTCCCACAATCCCTTGAAATATTTCGTTTGCAAGGTAAAAAGCCCAGGGAAAGATAAGATAAGGGACGTGAATATCCTTAGTAAACCCTGGTGCTGAGGTCAGAGATTGTAATGAGAACATGAAAAGAAATGTAAGAAACTAAAAAATCAACAAAATACAAGAACACTTGTGCATACTCAAAGAAACAGATTTGAAATAAGTCTAACTTCCAATTACCTAGTTGAGCAAATGTTTGCGTGCTAATAGAATTTATGCTTATGTGATACATATCATGAAAAACAAGAAATATTTTGGTAAAAATTACAATATCATGGTTTTGTTGACGCATTTCCAACCATCTAGTGTGGTTCATCGCCAGGACAAGATGAAGAACCAAATCTTGGCATCAAATTAAATAGATGAAGAGAAACATTTTTAACCATTATAATATAACAGTTAGATTTGACTAGACAAATATTACTTATTAATAAGTAATATTTTAATATAGGGAAATAATTCTTAGAATATAGTTGTTGATATTGAATTAAGGAAAATAATTAATCAAAAGGAAAAATTGAATGAAATGAATAACTAAGATAAAAAAATATGTAGGTCAAGCCTAAATAATCAAATCAATAAACAATTAATAAAATAAAAAAAATATTTGGGTAATATTTAAGTAATCCAAAAAAATTGGTTCTAAAAACATAAAAATAAATGATATAATAAATGGTCAAACTTAAATAAAGAATATTTTGGTCAAACCTAAATAATTAAAAAACTAAAATAAAAATAATATTTGAGTCAAACTTAAATAATAATAAAAATTAATTCTAAAATATTCAAAAATAAAATAATAATTGGTCAATTAGATAAATAAATGAAATAAAAGTAAATCAATATATAAATCAATATTGAAGAGAATAAAGTAATTAATAGCTTATTAGTAGTCAAACAAATAAAAATAAATACTAAAAATTAAAATCAAGAAATTAGGAGGATAAAAGAAGAAAAATAAAAATATAAAGATATAAAAGTAAATAAAAATAAATAAATAATAATAATAATAATAATAATAATAATAATAATAATAATAATAAAATCCTAACAGGAAATGACAGGGATCCAAAAATTGCTAATTTTTCACCCATCATCTCTATTTAGATTGCTTGGCCTCCTTTCAATCTCTATATCCTCCCTAAACTTACAGTGATGGAAATGATCTATCTTAGCAATGACCCGGGTGTCTTCAATGCAAATGTGGTGTTTTTCCTTTTCTACATGTTCTGTTAATGTCGAGGAGCGGGTCCTCCAATGTTTTATGTCTAACACATGTTCTTGAATCCTATGATTTATTGAGTGACCAGTTTCACCAACATAGGGTGTTCTGCATCAATAAGGGATTAAATAAACACCTTTCATATTCTTAGTGTTCCCCGGCTCTTTTACAAACCTTAGGGAACTTTGAATGGTGTTAAGGGGCCTAAAAGTATATGGAACTTTGTGGTTTCTTAGGATCCTTGCAATATTGTCAGTGGTCCCTTGGATAAAAGGAAGGTGCACCCCAGAAAACCCATAATTGGGTTCTTTTTTAATCTTGGAACCCCTACCAGCTTTAAGGAAAGCCTTAAGGCATTCGATCTTGTTATAACCATTATTTCTGAAAACCTTAAGGAGACGGGTTTTCTCATCTTCAATGTAAATTTCATCAGAAACTTTGAACACGAGAGTGGCCAAAGTTTTGAGAACACTTGGATTTTGGGTAGGGAAATGATGGGACTTAATATGAAGATAATGCTCTGTGTGAGTTTTATTTTCAAAGAGTTGCTGTGAGAATGATCCATCATCCTTCTTTGAAATAACAAACTCAAGAAAATGCAAGCTCCTATTGATTTCAGATTCCATAGAAACTTTATGGAGCTAGATTGATTATTATGATGTTGGAGAAAGAGATCCAACTTATCTCGACCATGAGACCAGTTGAAGCAGGTGTCATCCATAAATATTTTCCAAATATTTGGTTTATATTGATCTGAGGAAAAATATTTGGATTCAAATTCCTCCATGAAAATATTAGCTACAACAGGGGAAATGGGGGAGCCCATGGCAACACCACATGTTTTTTCATAGAATTCTACTTCAAAGCCGAAGAAAGTAGAAGTAAGATAAATCTCAACCAATTTAGCAGTATTAGGATTTGTGATGCGACTGATGAATTCAATGGAGTCATTAATGGGGATATTAGTGTAAAGGGATACCACGTCGAAATTCACAAGAAGATCCCCAAGATAAAACTTTATGCCCCTTAATTCATTGATAAATGATGAAGAGTATTTTAAAAGGGACCTTGTAAGGCCAATAAGGGGTTTTAGTTTTTGGGCTAAATACTTCAAGAGAAGATACTTTCGCCCTCCTATAGTGTTGATAATGGGTCTCAGCAGAGCTCCATCCTTATGTATTTTGGGAAGACCATATATCCTAGGAGTGATAGGGTTACTCTCGATGAGTTTATGGCTCAAGGAGCTAACATTTCTACAGTATTTTATAGCTAGAGCCACTTTTTAGATATCTTCTTTAATGAATTCTTAGTGAGTTTCCTGTATCTATTACTATTACAAAGGTGGTCCAACATTTTTCTTCGGTAATCTTACTTATCTAAGATAACCACAACTCCACCCTTGTCAACTTTGAGAATAAGAATGTCCCTGTTATTGTTTAAATATTTGAGGGCATCAAATTCAAGCTTGGTAATGTTTCTCTTAGGGTGCTTTTCCTTTCTAAAGAAAACTACACGGTCTTCTCTAATGGCATCCTTAGTCTTTTTTGGTAAACCCTTAATCCCAAATTCAATATCACAGATAACTTCATCAATAGGAAATTTTCTAGGAGCAAGGGAAACATTTAATCCTTTCTGTAGAAGACTAAAGACATGAGAGTCAAAAGATAAGCTAGAAAGATTAACCACCCTATTATTACAAGAAGAGGGGTATAACTTATTATCATTATAATTATTACCATTAATATTAATATTAATATTAAAATTATTATTATTATTATTATGATTATTATTATCCATTCTATTATTATTGTTATTATCAACAAATATATTGTAACTGCCAGGACAAGGAGGGAAAGAAGAGGAATAAATGACAACAAATACAATAGAGGGAAGAGGGCTCTGAGGAATGGTAACAACAATGGAATCTAGGCGAGGATGAGAGGGAAGGGATAAGGAAATATCCTTGGAACATGAAGAGCTCGAACAAGAAACTTCTTGAGAGACAACATCGTTGGAGAAATCCATTTTCCCAAGAGGAACAAAGGAGAGAGGATGTACAAGAAGTGGAGCCATCGAATATGAGATGTCTCTCCAACCATCATAAAATCCCGAAATATTTCTTCTTCTCGATAGACATAGAAAATTTGAAACTGCATTTTCGTTCATTGGGGAAGACATAGATCTAGCTTCTAGAAGAGAAGCATTTTTGATTCGTGAATGAAGCATAGATATTTGACTGCCATCGACTCTGTTAGAGGAAGAATAACCTGATAAATTGGAAAGAATCCCAAGAGAAGAGGATCTTTCTGTGAGCTTGAGAAACTTTCTGGATTGCTTGTTCTTCCAAATATCTTTAAGGTGAAGAGACTTTAAAGCTGAACATGCTTTTTTTCTTGACCAAAGTGATGCAGATATTACATGAGAAAGCTCCAGCTATAAAGAGAACGTCTCTGGGAAAGAAAATCGAGACATTTTCTAACCATGTAATTCTCAAAATGAACCAAGGCTAAAATTGCATTAAAAAATACATGATAGTTTCTAGAATTATTAAGTCGATGTTTAATCTCAGCAAATGAAGGAACGATATATGAATCTCTACATATTTTAAGGAATTATAGATCTGACTTCATGTTGGAAACCTGCAAGCATTCCCTCTCAAATTGATGAACCTTTAACGTAATGGTCCTTTCGTACAGGGTTGTAATAATTGAATTTATGCTTTTGTGATCCATATCATGAAAAGCAATAAAATTTTTAGTAAAAATCAGATTATTAGAGTTTTTTCAACGAGTTTCGAATCATCCAGTGTGGATCATCGTCATGACAAGATGAAGAACCATATCTTGGCATCAAGTAAATAGATGAAGAGATAAAATTTTATCCATTATAATATAACAATTAGATTTGGATAGATAACTATTATTTATTAATAAATAATATTTTAATATAAGGAAATAATTGTTAGAATATAGTTGTTATTACTGAATTAAGGAAAATAATTAATCAAATGGAAAATTTGAATGAAATGAATAAATAAAATAAAGATAATATTTAGGTCAAGCATAAATAAATAAAACAATAAACAATTAATAAAATAAAAATAATATTTGGGTCAAACTTAAATAATCCAAAACAATTAATTCTAAAAAATTAAAAAGAGATAAAAATAATAAATGGTCAAACTTTAATAAATAATATTTTGGCCAAACCTAAATAATCAAATCACTAAAGTAACAATAATATTTGAGTCAAACTTAAATAATCAAAACAATTAATTCTAAAAACTTAAGAAATAAAATAATAAGTGGTAAAATAAATAAATAAATAAATAAAATAAAAGTACATAAATCAATAAATCAATAATGAAGAAAACAAAGTAATTAATCATTTTATTAGTAACCAAAATATTGTAATGATAAAAAACTCATATGTGGACAAAGATACAATTATGTTTACATGTTAATTGCAACACACATCGTTTTTCCTGTTTGTGTTGTTTTCCTCATAAGCAAAGGCATGAGAACACGCTGTTTGATCTTATGATATAGGGCCGACATGGAGTTGGCAGTTTTTCCCTACAATAAGGGAAGCTTTTGATCAAACTCATCCTATTCCTAGATGGGGTTTTTCGAAGGTGGACGGAATCTTTCGGCCACTTGTTGGGAGAGCGCAGACTCATACCAAGAAATTCTTAAATGCATTTGCACAGTCAACTTTTTATGAATATAAAGAGTTCAATTTTTTCTTTGGAAAAAAATTAGTATCCAAAATATACAAAAAAAATACTAAAAAATAAAAATCAAGAAATTAAGAGGAAAGAAGAATATATAATAATAATAATAATAATAATAATAATAAATAAATAAATAAATAAAAGCCTAAGAGGAAATGGCAAGGATCCAACAACTGCTAATTGTCCAACCATTGTCTGTATTCAGATTGCTTGTCTTCCTTTTAATCTATATAGTCTCCCTAAACTTACGGTGATGGAAATGATCTATCCTAGAAATGACCTAGGCGTCTTCAATGCATGTGTGGTGTTTTGTCTTTTCCTCATGTTCTTTTAATGCCGAGGAAGGGGTCCTCCCATGTTTTATGTCCTCTGCTTGTTCTTGTAATCCCTGGTTCACCAACATAGGGTGTCCCGCATGAAAAAAGGATTACATAAACACCTTTCATATTCTTAGGGTCCACCGGGTATTTTACAGATCTTAGGTAGCTTTGAATGTGGTTAAGGGGCCAAAAAGTAGAGGGAACCTTGTGTTTTTGTAGGATCCTTGCAATCTTGTGAGTGGTCCCTTGGATAAAAGGAAGGTGCGCACCCGAAAATCGACAATTGGGTTATTTTTTAACCTTAGAACCCCTTCAAACTTTAAGGAAAGACCTAAGACATTGGAGCTTATCATAACCCTTATTTTTGAAAACCTTAAGGAGATGGGTTTCCTCATCTTCAAGGTGAATTTCGTTAGAAACTATAAAAGTGTGAGTGGCCAAAGTGTTAAGAACACCTAGCTTTTGAGCAGGGAATTGATGGGACTTAGCATGAAGATATTTCTTCGTGTGAGTTTTCTTCCAAAAGACGTGGTATGAGAATGAACCATTTTCCTTCTTTGAAATAAGGACATCAGGAAAAGGCAGGATCCCATTGATTTCACATTCCATAGTAAACTTTATGGAGCAAGACTGAATATTAAGATGATGGAGAAAGAGATCCATCTTATTTCGACCAAGTGGCCAGTTGACACAAATGTCATCCATAGATCTCTTCCAAAGGTTACAGGAACTGGAGATCTCACCTCCACGCATACCAAGACATTGAATTTCCAAATGAGGCACAATGGAGTGACTTCAAGACAGTTCAGATACTCTAATTACATAAAGGTCGAATACATATGCTATATGTGACCATATATTATGTCAAAACAAAAAATTATACCATATTTGGTTATGTGCCATATTAGACACAAAAATCATGGTGTATACCTTTGAGGAATATGTCACAAATAAAACAAAATCATCACACTGTCACCGTATACTAGCAATATATTATCTGAGTCTAAAATATTGAGGGTCACATAATGGTAATAAACCTCGAGTATATTGTTCCTCCAACGCCACTTGATAAATTACATTATTATTATTATTATCTAATTTTAAGGTCATGGCCAAGCTAGACACCAAATTGGTGTATGCGACCCCCTTGTTTGCGGGACAGGGACCCACCTTTGCGCAGTGATTCACTGGTAATTCTAGGAAGGCATACATACTCTACCCCCTCTGGTTTTGAATGTGTGACCTCTTAAGAGGAAATATATGCTCTTAACCAATAGGCCCACTCAAACTAACTAACTATATATATATATATATATATATATATATATATATATATATATATATATATATATATATATATATATATATATATATATATATATATATATATATAGATTAAACTTTGACCAGTAAAATAAATGGTGAAAGTAATTAATGCATAAATTAAAAAAAAATGTTTATATATATATATATAATTTAACTCATCGAGCACAAACTCGAATCAAATGACTTAGCCTAGAACTATTTACTTAAAGTGTTGGTATAAATCACTTCTTTGAAAAAGATGTTGTTTTACCTTTGTTAAAAGAGACCCATTTTGAATCCATAATTTTTTCCCATAATGATCTTAATCTTACTTAGATACTCCACATTTCCAATACTCCATATTCCCAATACCCACATTATATTTATTGATGTCGATATAAAATTTGGAAAGTATTTTACCCTGAAATAATTTTTGTTTGTTGCACACAAATATATATATATATATATATATTTAATAAAGTAGAGACCTTTCATGCAAGTTGCACATATTTATCAATAAATATAAATATATTATAGAAGTAGTAATTCAACGTATATCTTAAAAACATATTTTATTATGAACTAATTTATGCACAACAAAATATATCTATCTATCTATCTATATATATATAATAAAGTAGACACTTTCAGTCAAGTACCCCCACACTATGGTGGTATCCAAAATGGTGGTTTGGATCATATCACACAATCTACATCTCCATTTTTGGCATCCCCAAGTATGAGAAGGTATAGGGCAATCTGTAGGGAAATTTCTCAAGATCGATTTAGATCGAACACACAAAGGAATCTTCACAATCGCTAGAATTTGTGTTGATGATGACCTCAGTCAAGAATTACCTCATCAGATTATATTGAACTACAACAATCAGCAATGGTCGCAAATTCTTGATTAAGTAAACACGACATTTCGATGTCTTACATGTCTACAAGCAGTACATCTTCAAAGCACTTGCCCATAAGCTAAAGAGGACAACAACAGGAAGACAGGACAACCTCAAAATCCCAAAGGTTGGTGATTTTCAGTATCAAAGGAAGTTGAAACAGAAGAAGCAGAGTACTAGAAAATGATACAAATGACAATATCAAGAATGACACGCTCAACCCACAGTCGGACGTGCTTGAGCGCAACGTTGCGCTAACTCCAATTTCTATGGTTCCACAAATGAAACATACAAAATCTACCCCTGAAAAAGAGATAAGTGGATCCAAATTCTCCCATGTGTCAAAAGGATCTGATTCCGACAAAGAACCCCCAACTAATGTAAAGGAGAATAAAATGGCTATAGTAACACCCACACCTAGCAATGAAGGCTGGTGCAAAGTGGAAAAGAAAAAAGGTAGAAAAGAATAATTTTTGCTCTATGATGAGTATGTATAAATCCTACATTACATGATCGGCTCAATACTGCATATGTTATTAGCATCTACAATATGTAATTTTTTCAATCATGAATAAAATTATGATTTTTTCTTGGAGAAAAAAGAAAAGTTGCACATACTTATCAATAAATATAAATATATTATAGAATTTGTAATTCAAAGTATATCTTAAAAACATATTTTATTATCACCTAATTTATACACACCAATATAAATATAAATATAAATATATAAATAATTTCTTTTTTAATAGAGTAAAAACTTTTCATGCAAGTTGTATATTTTTATCAATAAATATAATATAGTTATATTATAGAATTAATAATTCAAATTATATCTTACAAATATATTTTATTACCAACTCATTTGCACATTATTATATATATATATATATATATACTTTTGTAATTGAGGAAATACCTTTCACTCAAGCTCATATACTTATCAACAAATATCAATATAAATATATTATAAAATTAGTAATTCAAAGCATATTTAGTTAGAATATTTTATTATTAATTAATTTAAACACATCAAAAAACTTAATTAATAATATTCAAAAATATATGCAAGGTACACACGTATATATATATCTATATATAATAATTCAAAGTGTATCCTAAAAACATATTATATACATATAAGTTGCACACTTTTATATATATAGATATGAATTTGAATTATATATGAATTAGTAATTCAAAGTATATCGTAAAAACATATTACACACTTATATGTATATATAGTAATTCAAAGTGTATTTTAAAAACATATTTAATATATGCAAGTTGCACACTTGTATATATATATAAAAGTTGGGGACATACACATGAAGAGTTGCGGGCATCAAATTGTGTGAAGTATGAAGAAACATACACGATAAAGTAGTTGTAAAGAAGCTACCTAATAATTCAGTAGTTGAGGTTGATTTAAAATAAAATATAGATACGCATGGTCATTATAATTTAAAAAAGAAAATCATGGGAAAGTGTAATATGTTGATTATATATATATATATATATATATATATATATATATATATATATATGTATGTATGTATGTATGTATGTATGGTAGAATATAAAGAACATATAATAATCGATTTGTTTTTATTTATTTTTAAAAATTATGTTTTGATTAAATATTTATATAATTTGTAAATGAGTATTTTTTAAATAAATATTTATTATTATATATTTTTAATTATTTTGAAATGTATTTAGTTATTTATTTTAATTTATTGTTAATTATAAAATTTGTTGTAGTTGTTTTTTTTAATATGTTTTTATAAATTTATACCAAAGTTAAAATAAAAATTTGAAAAAAAATAGAATAAAAAATATGATTACACTAAATTCTTTAATTAACCGTAATAAAATAAATATATAAATGCATTTCAAAATAACTAAAAAAATTATTTATTAATATAATTTTTTTTTAAAGTGTTTTTAAATATATTTAATCAAAACATGAATTTAAAATTGATAAAATATAAATGAATTATTTAATGTATTTTCTATATTTTAAAAAAGCAAATTGATTATTTTGTTTTTCTATGATCCAAAAAGAAGGGAGAGAAGAAGAGGGAGCGGAGGGCTAGGCATCTGCCTTTGTTCCAAGCCTTTATTTGTCCTTGCTTCCAAGGCTTCTTCACGAGTGTTGTCGATGCAGGTTTTTGTTTGGTGCTTTTTTGCAACATGTTTGGGTGTTGTTGCGGTTCTATGCATACTCGAGTGTGGTTTCACAGGGTTCCCTCTGTTGATGTTGGTTGCTTAGGATCTTCTCATGGTTCTTGTTACAGCTGCCGATTATTTTCTTTTTGTTTTATCGTCATTTGAGCCCCTTCCTTGATGCCACATTTGTTTTGGTTTTCCTCTATTTGTTTTGGTTTCTACTAGGCTTATATGCCCTAGTTTTGATGCCCTGATCTTGGCTGGATGTAAGGGCTAGTAGGGCAAGTTGTGCTCAATTTTTATGGCTTTTTATTGATGGTTGTTGTAGTTGTTACATTTTTTTTTGCAACACCCCGGCTTGTGGAATGCCGCTGCCATTTTGGGGGGTTTTGGCCCTTGTGTAGTTATACCTATTTTAGGTTATATGATGGGCCTTTGTGCCATGTTTTTTATTTTATCTATTTAAGAGACTAGGGTTTGTTAGTGCAGTCCCTAGGGTTTTGATCCAGGTGGATATTGGTGGCCATCCGCCTATTCCACCTCGACCTCCATCTGGTTCGTTTCTTTGATTATAGCATAATTTACAATTTTTAGCAATTTCTCATATCTTGAACATATAGAGCTGTTTTGACCCCTTAAATGACGTTTTCTTGAGGCCCGCATCATACCCATAGTTGTAGGTAGGGGCCTGATGTAAAAATTGTAGTACTTAGAGATACATTTCTAACAAGGTAACACATGCGCCAAACAAAGATCATATGACCAAGTTACGACCCCTGTCATATAATTAAGAACAATCCCTTTGGATCTTTGCAACTAGCCCTCTTATCTCTTATTTATTCACACTAAATCAGACAACTAGGGAAACTAAATACAATTATCCATCTAATATGGATAGACTTTTATAAACCCTTCTTTCCACTTGATCCAACAACCCTTTTCCATTGTCATTCTCTTATGCTTTAGTTTATACTTGAAGATATTTTGGCCTTAGAAAGTATTTTCTCATACACAAGTCCTATGCATGCACTAGTTTCCTTGATCTTAGGGATACACTACCAAAACTTGCTTCTCCTTTAGGGTCTTGGACCTACATTCCAAATCTGAACCAAGGCTTGAAAAATCGAACTTATACTGACAAGGACACTTTTCCTGTGTCATCACCTGAGTAACCCTAATGTAGGGTGTACAACTTCTGTCCTAAATTATTCAGGACCTTCCTCCATCACTTGGTGTCAAATCTCATGGAAGACATACCCTTGTTCTAATACGTCCTATTTTTCATCTTAAGGTATGAATTTTGTTGGGTTGTTTAATGAGTAAACAAACACAAGTATTTATTATCAATCTAGGCTAGTAGGGCTTAGAAGCATCACCAAAGTATATGGGTTCCAACTATGATCAAGTGAGAAGATGATTTATCAATGATTAAGGAAATTCATATTACAAATATAAATCTAAACTAAATAATTTCTAAATTCAAGTATGCAATAAGTAGCAGAAGAGTCTCCTAACTTAAGAGATTTGTTTGTCCTTCTCTCACAAGATTACTTCATGAATTAGAAATCAAAAACCACTAATTGAGCAATATATTATGATGGATGAAAAAATAGTTGAAGAGGATCTTAACTAAAGAGATCTTGGTTGTCCTTCATCACAAATTCATTCATCAATAATATTAGTGTTAGAAAATAGGAATTCAGAAAAGCATTAAAAAGCATAAAAAGATGAATTCTAGCTTAAGATCTTAATCAGATAGAAAGAATGCTTAACTTAAACATTTGATTGCCCTTTCATATGCAGAATAAGAATGATAATTAGATTCATCAACACTCATAAAACATCATCATAAATATAATAAAAAAGTTAAGCATAAAACAAACTAGTTTAGAAACTGCAACTACAAATAACTAGAAAGTGCACTTAGCTCAATGTGGGGGCCCTCCACCCTTGCCTCGCACAATGAAAGTGATTTCAGATACTAAAAATTCAGTCAAGAAATAAACATATAACAACAGAAAATTCAATAGATCAGGTCTTCAATTAATTCTCCAAAGTCCTAGAAATAATAATGTTAAGTCATACAATTTCTACATATCAATGCCCTCAAAGTCTGAGGCTTAAATATATAAAATATGCAAAAAACTCATCCAAAATGTCTCCTATATCCATGGATATCCTTATCTTATCCAATCAGGTCGAATTCAGCCATCAGATACATCAAAATCTTGAAAATCCCATAAAATAAGAAATTTGACCTAGTTCCTAGGGATCCTCAATAAAAACAGGTCCTGTTTGACCGCCTTTGACCAGGCCTATTAAAGTTTGGTTTGACGGAACCAACAAGTGTACATTTAATATTAGTTCCCAAGATTTCTAGAAATATATCCAGCTCAATCCCAAGTGTTCTCCAAATATGAAAACAATGAGGCCATTAGGGGAATTTCTGATCTAGTCCAAAAATGAACTTAAAATTCAAACTTCTAAGAATTGAAAAACTTAATTTAAATACCTGTATATATATTTATTGGTCAAAAAAAGGTGAATATGATGGTTTATAAGTGGATATTATGGAAATTAAAGTGTATTTCATAAACAAAAAGAGATAAAAAATGAGGGCCAACATCTCCCCCAAGATGATGTTCAAGCATGTCCTCATGCTTTCTTTTTCCTTTTGGACCTCCTGAATACTGATGCTGATCCTGTTCCTGACCCTGAAGCTTTCTACTGTGCTAAATTTAAAAGAGAGTCTATGCCTTTGCACTGTTCTTCTTTTTATATTGAGGATTTGACCTTCTGTTTCTCATATTTGACCTTCCAAGAATTTTACTCCTTAAGCCACCTGAATGATTGTATGCAAAGAAGACTATTTTTGGCTTTCAATTTTCCCATTTCTTCACTTATATTATAATTTTATTTAATAAAATTTTCATTATTTGTCTTATATGTTTCATTTTCTCTTTTCAGGTGCCTTTCATTACCCTACTTACCTCCATATTATCAGTTAACTTTCTGATCCTGCTAAGGTTTTCGTCTTTTTCTTCCTTCTTGGTATTTTTGGCAACTGAAGTAACCTCAACCTCATCCTTGTCAAAATAAGAATCTCATTCTACCGGATTTTCATAAACCTCTTACTGCAACCTCTTAATAATTTCATTGGCTTGTTTGGTCAAGGGAGATGTCTCAATGATTTCCACTTCTAGTTCTTTTTCTTTGTCTCCTATAAATGGTCAAGAATGATGTTTCCCTCTCTACCATGAATGTTTCCTATTTTTTCTTTGATCTGGTTCTTGGATAGGGAGGTGAATTCACTCTATTCCTTGTTTCCTGCACTGCTTTAAGTTTGTCTTCTATGGCTTGCTCTACAAAATTATTTTGAATCAGGAAATATTTCCAAATCATACCCTTAGTTTTTCAACTGGTAATCAAAAATGATTTTTATGAGTCCTTGATGATGAATTTAGGCTTCCTTGGGTTTGGTTTCATATTTAACACTTTCAATCATCCTCATCAAGTTTCTATAAAATAAGTATGACAAGTTTATTCTTATGTCTCCCTTGATATGTTGTAGCAACCTAATGTGGTATAGGTTTACTATGCTATGTCTGTTATCACACTTGAAGAATTTTTGGATTATCAGTACTAACTCAGCCCAAGGTTCATTGAAACATTCTCTGGGAATCCCCCTTGTCCTATCAAAGGATCTCTTTCTGTTCTTATCCAGGAAGAAGGTCCAACCCTTGTCCTTAAAATACAATCCTTTGTGATGAAGTTCACTTGATAATGGAAACTCTAGGGCTTCATAAATTGATTCTGGAGTTAAAGGAATGAGTAAACCACCCACCATAGTTTGATCTTGTTTTCAGTTGTTTATAAACTCACTTGTAATATCTTCATTATGCCCTTTGAATTTCTGAAGGAAGCCTATCAAGCCTGATTGATAAAGTTTTTTAACTGTGCCTCTACCCCAAAGTTCAATCCGGAAGTATTTAGGCTATGTTCTTGATGTTATGTTTTCTTAAAACCATTTGATATACCCCTCTACTGTCATCAACTTCATTTTTGAAAAATAAAAATTCATGTACTAGATCTCATCATAGTAGTGAGGCTTACCTCTGTTTGCTGCCTTTGCCAAGTAAGTTAAACCAATCCTCTGTTTTCTTGAAATAAGTGAGCTTACAGCTTCTACAGACACAAGATTTGATGTAGAGAAGTTTATAAAAACATAAAAGAAATCATGTTTCTATTAATCTACTCTCCTTTTTTGCCTTTGTTTCTTCAAAGAAACTAAAAATCCTCTGCCTCTATTTGTATATTTTTGTATCTTTTGTTTGATTGTGTAAAAAAATAAATATTTTTTATACAAAAATGTCTTCTAATCCATCAATTCCATACAAAATAATTTTTCTAAGGTAAAGCATTATATATCTAATCTAATCTCACTGTTTATGCAAGAAAATTTGGAAAAATTGCACCCTGTTTCATAAAAAGTCTCATAAAATGAGTTCACTTTATCTTTGAAATTCACTAAACTCTGCTCTCTGTTATGAAAAAACATGTTTACTATACTTTTTAAACCAAACATTCACCTTGAATATTGGTTCAAATTCTCTTACTAAGTATGAAAATTAAATGAATTTACTACACAACCCATTTAATGAATTCACTGTGCATTTCAAATCAAACACTCCACTCTCTGTTTGGATTCAAATTGAAATTGAAGTCAGTATATGAAGACATTTTCCAAGTATACCTGTTCTACAATGATATTCATGATTTTTCTTTTAGTTTGAATAGATTTCACGTGTTTCAAGCAGCGCCAGCTTATCAAAATCTCACTCAATATATTAATCATTTACTCATTCAATCAAGAAAGGATTTCATGTTGACTAGTGGCGATGCGTTTGTGAGTGGTGGCAGTGACATAATGTAAGGCAATGAAAAATTTTAAAAACTGTGGTAGAAGGAGTCCATTTACAACTCAGTTTAATCAACAATCCCATGATTTACTGATATGAATACTCATTTTTTTAAACAAGAAAAATATGAGTTTGCTTATTACCTTGGTATTCACGAGATTTTTGCCTCTTGATAGTGTGTTTGCTTGACACATCTGTCAGATATGTTGGCTCAAAATCTTAGTCAACTCTCCTTATCCCTTCATCCTTTTCACTTCTATATTTCCTACTCTCTTTGCTGTGTTAAATTTCCTCTATTTTCCTCACAACTCTCCCTTGTCTTCTCTTGTTAATTCATTTCTCACAGAGTTTCTTGGATGTGTTTTTTTATTACACGACATTCCTTCTCTCACTGAGCCTGCAAAAGGAAATGATGGTGAAAAACACACAGTGTTTCAGTAGCTTGAGGTCTTAGAATGGCGGAGGTTCTTCTCTCAATAGTTTACACAATGTTTTTAATATTCCATTTTGAATTTGTTTGACCGTTCATCGACTTCTTGATTGGTGCCTCTGTGGCTTACCTTTCCTCACTAATTTGGTATGATGACTCCATGGTGTACATCTCATCCTCAAATTCACTTATTACACAGTCCTTTTTCATGTTTCATTCTCATGGCTTGTGCTGATTGTTATGTCCGCATTCTTCTCTCCATTGAAACACATCATGCCTCATCAAATATGCACCATCATACTTACGTTCCACCACTATTCATGCATCACTGCTTCTCCATATACTGTCCATCGATATCATATGCATCATTGTCATATATTGTTTTTTAATTTCATAACATCATACTTAGGTTATTTTGTTTGCGTATGCATTTCCTTGTTTATATTATGATTGCATTTCTGCTCCATTACCTTAGCTCATAATCTTATTTTATGATTGCGCTTTTGCATCTTTGTTTTGTTTTTAAAATTCAAATAGTGTGCTATCATATGATTTAAACTTTAGGTTTTTTCTCTTATTTAATTTTAAAAATGATCAATGGAATGGTCATATTTTAAAATCAAATATTTACAATAAAACTAAGCTCTTGTTTTCTTATTGTAGGTCCAACAAAGGTTTGATGTTAAGCCTTTTGTTTATGATCTTTTTGTTTAGGAAAAGTAGGGTTACTATGGTATGGTATGGTATGGGTAGGATAGGAAATATGTAACAGATTATGGAATGTTTATTGAATGATTAGGATAGTGGTGTGGATATGGATAAAAATAGGGATAAGAACATAGATGATGAAATGTAGGTGATAAAAATGCATAACTAGTACTAAATTAGCTTTAACAATTCTAGAATATTTTCAAAAAAATGGAAATTTTAAGAGAAATATTTTACTTATTGTACCTGTATTACCTAAAACCATTTGATGTTCATGATGGTTGACATTGTGTTTGTTATAACGATGGCTCTTCTAGACTATGGAGAGACTTATTTATGATTTGCATCTGATTATTTATTTAGAATGATGTTGTTCAGGTCCCTTCCGCAGGTTAAATTTTGACATTTTCAGGTCCCTTCTATCATGATCTTCAATATTGATGTAGCTTTAGGTCCCTTCTGACATTTTGTTTTTTCAGGTCCCTTCTAGCGTAATTTTCAATAATGTTTGAAAATTTATTTTGCCGTAATGATACAGGTCCCTTCTAGATATTTTTCTCAATAATAATTCAGGTCCCTTATGTATATATTGAATGATGTGTCTCATCCCTTTGTACTTGTAATTCATATTCATTCTTCAATTCAACTGCTCAAAGTATTTACATAGTTGTATTACACGCTTTTGCCCAAGTTGATGTTAAGAATTGTCCTCAAGTCTGACATGCCTTGAAGGGTAAATCTGAAAAAATCATACTAAAGTAAAATCAAAACAAAAAGAGAATTCATATTGGACAAACAATTTCATTTTCCGATATGAATTCAAGTTTGTATTGTGCCATTTTCCTGGATTTTCACAACCTAAATCTTTTGTTATTTTTTTATGTATTTTATTATTTTTTATTCTTCTTCTTCTTCTAGAATTATGGGAGGCATATTGCTATTCTGCCCCATTAGTTCCAGATCAGTATCTGTCGAAATTTTTCTCACAAAATCCTCTTTATTTGTAGGCTTATTGTAAAATTTAAGCATATGTCCATTAACAACAAATGATATAGATGCTTCGTCAATTGTTTTTATCTTTACAACTCTGTTGTTAAATATTTATTCAATCTCATATGGCCCAAGTGAATGAGTTGTAAAATTTGCTTTGAAATATTTAAACTTGGAGTCGAACAATAGTGCCCAATGTCCCTTTTGAAACACTTTATTCTTTATGAATCGATCATGCCATTTAATTATTTGTTCTTGCAGAAGAGATGTGTAGTCTACTGCTTGCTGTTGTATCTCATCCAATTGATTTAATGCCATAATTCTTTGTTGTTGTGCCTCAGATAATTCCATCCCCAATTCTGCTGCTAGCTTGAATGTATGTATTTGAAATTATATGTGTAATAGGACTTATTTTACATACACCAACTGATATGGACTAAACCCAGTTGTGTTTTTCCATGTTATCTTATATTCCCATAGTGCATCTCTCAATTTCTCTGACCAATCCTTTATATTCATTTGTATAGTCTTTGTCATGATTTTCTCTAGGACTTTGTTTATTTATTCCACTTGTCCATTTGCTTGAGGATGATACGAAATTGATTTTCTGTGTTTGATCTTGTATTTCTCCGTAAGATCTCGAACAATATTTGATGTGAACTGCATTCCTTGGTCAGTTACTATCTGTCTCAGAACACCATATCTTACAAATATCTCTTCAAATAGGAAATACACAACAATATCTTTTGTTTCTCGTGCTATTGCCTTTGCCTCCACCCACTTAGTTACATAATTTGTACATACCATGATGTACTTCTTTCCATTTCATGGAGGGTTGATTGGTCCCACAAGATCTAAATCCTACCGTTCAAATGGTTCAATTAGTACTTGTGGATATAATGGCATTTCATTTGATGCCACTGGTATCCTAATTCTTTGGTAGTTGTCACATCTCTTCACATTGGCCTTGGAGTCTTTGAATATGACCGACTAGTAGTAGCCAAGTTTCAACACTTTTTATGCTGTCTGATTGTCTGCAAAATGACCACCACATGGTTTGTCATGACATGCTTTCAAAATTTCAATAATCTCATCTTCTATAAAACATTTTTTAATAATTAGATCGACACCAGTATAAAAGAGATCTCCATTGACCCAACTATATCTAGCACTTTCTATAATTATTCTTCTTTTCTATTTATTTGTGTAATGAGATGGTATGATGCCAGATGATAAATAGTTGGCTATATCTGCAAACCATGGAGTTTTGAAATTTATAGAAAATAGATGTTCATATGGAAAATTATTTGATATTGGATTTGGATCACCAAGTGAATGAAGTCTTGAAAAAAAGTCTACGACTTGATTATCCTTACCTAGTCGATCTTGCACAATAATGTTAAATTATTTCATTAATAACAACCATCTAGTTATTCTGCTATTTGTGATTGATTTTTTCATTAAATATTTTATGGCTGAATGATCCCTATGGATGAAAACTTGATAACCTGTTATCTAATGTCTAAATTTATTAACTGCATGTACTACAACTAACATTTATTTTTCTGTAACAGTGTAGTTCAATTATCTCGGTGTTAAGTTTTTGCTTATGAAATATATGGCATAATTAAACTAATTCTCTTTCTGTCCAAGTGATGCTCCAATAGCAGTGTCAGATGCATCAGTTGAAATATGAAATGGCAAAGACCAATTAGGTCCCCGAACAATGGGTCCGATTGACAATTTTTCTTTTAATTTTTCAAATGCATTTTGACAATTATTTTTCCATTGGAATTACACATTTTTCGCAAGTAAATTGAATAATTGAAAAGCTATTTTACTCAAATTTTCAATAAATCTCCTACAGTAGCCTGCATAACCCAAGAAAATTCCAACTTCTTTTTGTGTTGTGGGTGGTATTGAATTCACAATGACTTGAATTTTTGTCTGGTCCACCTTGATTCATGAATAAGAAATATGGTGTCCCAACTTTATTCCCTCAGTTAACATCATAAAACATTTTTCATTACTGAGTGATATTTGTCTCTATGCATTGTTTCAACACTTTTTGAATATTTTGTAAACAATCATCAAATGTTCCGCCATACACAGTGAAATCATCCATGTAAACTTCTACACAATCATTTATCAAATCAGAAAACGTTGAAAGGACTGATCTTTGAAAGGTAGAAGGTGCATTACATAAAACAAAGGGTAATACATTGTATGCATATGTTCCCCATGGGCATGTGAATGTGGTATTATCTTGGTCTTCCAATGCTATCTTTATCTTATTGTACCCGCTAAATCCATCAAGAAATGAAAATAATTTCTTTCCATCTAATGAATCTAACACTTGATCAGTAAATGGTAAAGGAAACTGATCTTTTAATGTATCTTTATTAAGTTCTCCGTAATCTACACAAATTCTCCACTTCCCATTTTTCTTAGGTACTACAACTAAGGGTGAAACCCATTGACTATCTGAAATAGGATAGATAAATGCGACTTGTAACAGTTTTTGTAATTCTTATTTCACTATTTCCTTCATCATAGGGTTCATCCCTCTTTGTGGTTTCCTTACAGGTTAATTTAACCATCAGTGTAAATGTGATGTATACACGTTTTTGTATGAATCCCTCGCATGTCTGTGTAATCCCAGGAAAAAGCTTTTGAATATTTTTGTAAGAGTATTGTTAGCTCTTGGTCTTGTGATGATTGTAAATTATTACCAATATTCAAATGTATCCTAGGACTGATCTCAATGATTTTTCTCTTTGAATTGGTAATTTAATTAACAGGAAAATACTTTCCAATGTATTTTGAAATGATTGTATAGTTCAGTTTTCCTGAAAACACTGATTTAAAAGGTGACTAGCATCTTCTATTGAGTTATTCTAAGCTGCTCTGAAATATTTGGTTCTGAGATGAAAAGATCTAATAAGTCCTCATTTTCTTCTTCCTCTCTAAAATTATAAACTTGATTAAGACTCGGAACATATTGAAACTCTTGTTGTTCCTCTCCATCAAGCCATGATAATAAATAAGGAGATTGAGCGGGAGGATACAATGTAACATGTTTTCTTTCATGTCCATGTGCAATAATCATACTTCCTGACATGCATCCAATGTAAGCATCTTAGTGGCTAACCATGGTCTACCTAAAATTAAGGGATGGCCTCCTAAATTTGTTTTTGGCTAAAAAATCAACAAGTCTACAGGACACTCCCATGAATCCAGTGAGATAATGATATCTTCCAATATACCTTCTGGTACAACTTTAGATCTATCTGCAAGTTCTAAGACTATAGTAGTAGGTCTAATGTTGTTCAAATTCAAATGTTTCATAGTATCTGTAGTCATAACAGTTATAGCTGCTCCCAAGTCTATTAAAGTATTTGGCACTGAATTTTTTTTAATCAAAATGGTAACCATATGAAGCCATATGTCAACATATTTTTCAATGGTTGTGTTTGTAGACATGAGACTAGCTAAACTTCCAATTACTTGGATTGTCGGTGGATATTTCTTTATTCTGCCATATTTCTTAATGCATAAATACTTTATTATTTTTGCATATATCGGAATATCTTTAATTACCTACAACAAAGGAATTTTGACATATGTGTTCTTCAATTCATCCAGAATATCAAATTCAAGCAGAGATATTGGGATTTTCTGTTGTATTAATCTCTCCAGATATGGTGGAGTCTAAGTCATAATATCTTTACCTTTCTGAATTTGTTGTTCTGCTTGAGGTTTTTGACTTTGTTCTCCTTGTTCAGTTTGTTCTTCTATTATCGAAGGACAATTTTTCTATAATACCTTCCCAGATCTTAGGTGGGCATCTTGTATGGGAGGAATAGAATAAGTAAGATAATATGTTGCTTCCTCCACATGGTATGCCGGTCTATCCACCTTGTTACTTGGATTAGCTACTGGCTAAGATGGAAATTGTGTTGGTCTAGGTGGTGGTTGGTTAGTAGGCAACTGCAGCTACTGAGGTTGAGTTAACATTGGTTGATTTTGGGGTGGAAATGGCATTGGTTGATGTTGCTGGAATTGTTGGTATTGAGGAAATGGTTGTGGAGGGTATGGTTGTTGATATTGATACTGTTGAGGATACATATGCTGAGGTGGCTAGTTTCCATAACCATATCCCCTCCAACCTTGTGTAGGTTGATATTGATATTGTTGTGGAGGCCAAGCCTGCCATGGAATTGGAGTGTTCCATGAATTTTGAGGATATTGAAAATTTTGGGGGTTTTTTTGAGGGAACTATTGAGGCATCCTTGGTTTCCAAGGTCTCCTTGGTGCCATATAGTAGAGATAATATACTCCTTGCTCTTCTTCTACTAGTAACTCTTTTAATTTGGGATAGTTTTCTGTTGCACAATTTTCTGTGCAAAGTCCACACACTTGTATACCTTGAAAAGGACATTCCCTGAGTGGATTTGTTTACCTACACTTTGGAAATAAGGTTGCTAAGATTTCATCTTGTTATTATTTATTTTTCTTAGCTTTTAAGACATCTACTTGTGTTCCCAAAGTGCTCAAGGGATCTGTTTTGAAATTTTCTAGTAAACTTCCTATCTCTTCTCTTATTACTACACTTTTTGTAGATTTGGAAGCTCTTGATGAAATATCTCTCTTTCTACTCTTTGCTCTTCCCCTAGAGTATTTCTAACAAAGTTCATCAATTTCTTCAAATGGTAAATTGGAGATATCACCTTTTCCCGTCACATTAAGGATGTCTAAATAGTCATCTCTGATACCATTAAGAAAGATTGTATGGATGGTGTTAGGATTTAGAGAATGATGTTTGGATTTCTGCAAATTGTAAAGAAATATTTCCAAATATTCTTCCAAACTTTCATCATCTTATTGTGTCATTCTAAAAATGTCTTCTTTTGAGTCTCTAGCCTTGTAATAATCTTGATAATTTTTAAGAAAAATTTTCTTCATATCATCCCAAGAAGCTATTGTATGTTCTCCTAAACCCATAAACCATTTCAAGGCTGCTACTTTCATAGTAGTAGGAAAAAGTCGAAGCTTGTGTGTATCATACATATATCCATAAGTTCTACACAAGATATCCAACTCGAACATGAATTCATCAAGATCTTCTGTTGACATTCCATAGAAATCAGGCAATATAGAAGGTGGAATGTTTTTCATTTTTATTTCTTCTCCTAATATTGCTCTTGCATCTAATATTGGAAAGCCAAAAGTAGTTTCCTGATCATTGTTATTTTCATGCTCATTTTCATGTGTTCTTCTATTTTGATTTTCTCTTCTTGCTTCTTCTTCTATTCTTCTACGTGCTTCTGCTCTTCTGTCTTCCTTTGCCTTTCTTTCTTCCTCTCGTTTTCTTCTCCATTCCCTTTGTTGTCTTTCACATTCAAGCCTTTGTTCAAGAGTCATGTTTAGCCTATTTTATCCTTCTCCTTCTTTAGCCATTTCTTGTTCAAAGATATGTAGAGTTTCAATATGAGGTTGATTTTGTATTTCTTCCACTACTTTGATTTTTTCAAGGACAAGTTGCTCTAGTTGTTCAACAACTGGTTTTCTTGTATATTTTTGTTTCCATAAGGAAGGAGGTTCTTTAGGTGATTGTTTTCTTTTTACCTCCAAGGCTAACAAGATTTTACTTTCAACTAAAGTTAATCTTTGTGGTGATCTCTGTTTTTCCTCCAACTCTTCCATAGTAGGTCTTCCAGCAACTAGTGTTGTTAGTCGTGTGGATGAATGAGCTGTTGGGGGTTTTGTTTCACAAATCTACCCTTCCGATCTCTATCTCTAGGCATATGAAAACATAACTTCAAGAAAAACTGTATTTTTGTTGTTTTTTTTTTATTATATTTTTCATATTTTTATCTTCCTATTTGAATGTTTTGAAATATGTTTCCCCGACAATGACACCAAAATGTTGGTTTGTTTAATGAGTAAACAAACACAAGTATTTATTATCAATATAGGCTATTAGGCCTTAGAAGCATCCCCAAAGTATATTAGTTCCAACTATGATCAAGTTAGAAGATGATTTATCAATGATTAAGGAAATGCAGATTAAAAATATAAATCTAAACTAAATAATTTCTAAATTCAAGTATGCAATCAATAGCAGAAGAATCTCCTAGCTTAAGAGATTTGTTTGTCCTTCTCTCACAAGATTACTTCATGAATTAGAAATTAAAAACCACTAATTGAGAAATAGATTAAGATGCATGAAACAATAATTGAAGAGGCTCTTAACTAAAGAGATCATGGTTTTCCTTCATCACAAATTCATTAATCAATAATACTATTTTTAGAAAATAGGAATTCAGAAAAGCATTAAAAAGCATAAAAAGATGAATTATAGCTTAAGATCTTAATCAAATAGAAATAATGTTTAACTTAAACATTTTATTGCCCTTTCATATGCAGAATAATAATGATAATTATATTCATCAGCACTCATAAAACATTATCATAAATCTAATCAACAAGTTAAGCATAAAACAAACTAGTTAAGAAACTGCAACTATAAATAACTAGAAAGTGCACTTAGCTCGGTGTGGGGGGGCCTCCACCCTTGCCTCGCACACTGAAATTTATTTCAGCTACTAAAACTTCAATCAAGAAATCAGCATATAAAAACATAAAATCAAATAGAAAAGGTCTTCAATTAACTCTCCAAAGTCTTAAAAATAATAATGTTAAGTCATACAATTTCTACATATCAATGCCTTGAAAGTTTGAGGCTTAAATAGAAAAAAAATGCAACAAATTCATCTAAAATTCCTCCCATAGCCACGACTATCCTTATATTATCCAATCAGGTCGAATTCATCCATCAGATCCATCAAAATCTATAAGGTCCCATAAAATAAGAAATTTGACCTAGTTCCTAGGTATCCTCCATAAAAACAGCTCCTGTTTCACCGCCTTTGACCGGGCCTATTGAAGATCAGTTTGACTAAACCAACAGGTGTACATTTAATATTAGTTCCCAATATTTGTATAAATATATCCATCTTGATTGCAATTTTCATGAAAATATGCAAACCATAAGGCCATTACGAGAATTTCCGATCTCGTCCAAAAATGCACTTAAAATTCAATTTTAATAAAAACTTCTAAGAATTGAAAAACTTAATTTAAATACCTGTATATGCATTTATTGGTAAAAATAAGGTGAATATTATGGTTTATATATGGATAGTATGGCAAATAAAGTGTATTTCATAAACAAAAAGAGATAAAAAACGAGGGAAAACAAGTTCTCTACATTTTTTGAGTTGTTTAGGCCTCTTTTAGGGTACCCGAATCAAATACAAATGGCCCTAACCTTAGGCTATAATTTCCTTCTATAAAATTCCCTCATTAATTCCTTGCATGCATTTTATAGTCCACTAAGGAGTGTTTGCCTCTCTTTTTCTAGAGATTAGGCCTTTTGGCTCTCTAATCCTTCACTCACAAGGGTCTGTTAGCCTCATCCTTCAAACCTATACTCTGCGGTCAGATCCATGAGGGTTTTCCAACATCATTTTCACATAACTACACTTATAATCTTGGTCAAAAAATATCCTACCCATCCAGATCTAATATCAGAAGAAGAGCTCCACAATTGGCCTCTTTTCCTTTTATTTGACCCTTCAAGGTCTGTGGCACCTCTTGCTAGGCTTCCTCTCCTTGGTTGAAACCCCTGATGGACAAGCTATCCCTTATGTAGCCCTACTCAGACCTAAAATTAGGGAATCCTTTAGGCTACATCTCAACATCCTTCAATGATTAAGCAAGTGCTTCTTCACTTGATGATATCTAGCCTAACCTTATGCCTTCTTAAATAGCTTCTCGTAAGCCTCTTAGGAACCCTGTAAAATGTTGAAGTTTTATCCACTTAGTCTTAAGATATATTTTTTCTCTTTTAATTTTATTATTAGAATTTCACACCCCATCTAGGTGTAAAACTCCTTCACTTGGGTTATTTTCCCACAAACCCATTTTGTGACCAAACTCACACAAACCCTAGATCTAGGCTTATGGAGTACCTACCAAGATACACAATTCAACACTCCCTCTTAGAAAAGGAGGTTATTTCACTTATTGTAAGTAACCAACATCACTGGAAACACTAGTTGATCTGGTATACCCTATAGAATTGATCATTGTATGTTTGGTGTCTCTGCCTCATCGAAACGTAAAGATCTCAAAGTTGCTTACGGTTGCTCCCTATGAAGCTAGACTCCCTCTGAGTCTACAAGATCTGTGCTGTGTATAATTTGATCCACTAACCCTTCAAACTTGGCTCTAATACCACATTAAATTTCCATGGCACATGAATTTTTGGGGTTGGTATTAAAATCGTTGACACAAACACACTCAAATTCCTCAACCATCCTACTTTTCACAATGATTTTCACATTGGAAAAATATACATGAGTGAATCAACTACCACACATGTCAATTTTAAATCTTTCAACCCTTATTTTTTATATTAAAAACCTATAATACAACAACCTAGGGCTCCTATACCAGAGATTAAGGCCCTTATACAATCAGTCATACAAGAATAAAAACTAGTTCTTGGAGTAAATCACTTTTACTTCTAATCTACCCTTGACAAGACAACAACTGACCTACCTGCTGTAAGAAATTAAATTAACCAATAAAACACTCATAAAAACACTTGATACATAGAACTAGCAAAAAATTCCTAAGAGCCTTAAGGCATTGTTCACATATTCTTACATTATTAAATAATGTTATAATACAAATAAGTAGATGAGGAAGTTGTCTCAAGATAGTGTGTCTATATTGGACAACTTGGTTGAGAAAGTATCTCAACCACACACACTAATCTAGGAGCTAAGTTAGGTATGCCTAAAATAACTCCTATTTAAGAGAAACTGACATAATCTAGAAAATTAGACATAAAATCCTAATTTTCAATATTTAATTAATTTAATTAAATTTAATTTATAATTTTTTATGAGAGAGAGGCTAACATTCCCCCCCCAATGATAAATCCAAAATAAGAACGAGGAACCATCTTCCATGTTCTCATGTTGATCCTAAAAAACATTGCCTGAAAAACTGCCAAAGCTGGATGTCGAAAAAAATGTAATCTGAAGAGACCATGAGTTAGCTGCATGTCTGATTCATCTCTTAATTTTTCTTGACAACTCCATCACGTGCCAAGTTGCAAAAGGATCCATTTTTCCTTTGCTTGCAATCAACATCCTTTGTCTACTGACAAAATATTGATGACCCATACTAGCGAATTTTCTTTTCCACTGACAAAATGCTGAAGACACCCACTGGAAAATTTGTTGGTGATGATAGAAAACTGGCTGATGATGTTGATGATGTAAAAAAAAACTCGCTGTTGATTTTTTTGATGTTGTCGGATACTGCTCATTGTTCATTTTGTTGTCGCCCGACCACTTGTGAATTCATTGATGCCCATTGGCTGCTAAAGATAACCACTATCTCCTTTTGCTGATGTTGTCGAAAATTTTAGTCTAGCAACCACCGTAAGTCTCATTAAAATCCCCCCCCCCCCCCTTGTCAGCTGAAAGGAGAGAAAATCCTCTTTAAATTATTCCTGAACCCCCCCCTCCCCCCCTCAAGCATAGGAGTGTTGCACTGGTGTACTCCCCCATTCAACTGCATGAGAGTACCATCTTCATTTGACATTCGACTGCAATAGGTGTGATTGAATTTGGCTATAAAACTTATACAATCTGTTGACTATTGACGACCATTTCCAAGGATCAACCCATTCATAATTGATCTTTCACCTGGCCGGTTGGTTTTGGTTGCAACATTACTTTGATGAATGATTTGGTTTGCCACAATGGTGACAAGGATGGAGATCAAGAAAATTATATTCCATATGACATGTTCTTTGACAATGCGAGCATTTTGGTTTGACTGCATCTTCGGGTTGCGTGCATGTCGGTTTGTCTACAAATTTCGCAGAATTTGTTGATGTGATTTGTTCAAGAAAGCCTACACTGATGAAATGGATGGGCTTTGAGTAATTTGGGATATTTAAGTTGTCGTCATATTTGACATATCCTAATCCTTGTCGATTTTTGTTACTTTGGATTTCTTTTCATGGCTTGATGATTGGTTTGGAACAATGTTGAACTTGAACAACTTTGACACTTGAAGCTATTTGGATAAATGGCTTATCATCTTTATCTGTATGGTTCAAAGACTCTGAAGCATAAATCTTCTCTTACAACTCATTTCTTTGTACTTGCGACTCCACCTGAAGGTACTCAATCGTTTCATTTGTCTTTTGTAGATGCCGTGAAATATCAACAAGAGTTACTTTGCTGATTTTCACCATGTCTGCAACACTTGATAGGATCAAATTGTGAAGAAATTGTAACAGATGGATGTATTTCACCATGTGAACTCGCTTACTTGAATTCAGGCTCACTTGTCTTGAAATTTCTCACTTGTTGAATGTGTTGGAATGAATGTGCTCGCTTGATTTGAATGATACACTCACTTTATTTGTTGCTTGAATAGCACACTTTCGTGTATTGGATCACTTGATTGAGTTTATCACGCTCGCTTGCTTCGAAATTTTCTTGATCTCTTGCTTGGTGAAACTTGTTTTTCTTATTTTATGTTCACTGAAAGTCACATTCTCTTGCTATAGATTTCGACTTGCTTGAGTGTTGTTTGAATATTACATTTACTTGTGTTAGAGTTGAAATCATTCGCTTGCTTTGATTGTTGCTTCAATGAACATCACACTGACTCACTTGATGTTGTGAACTTTGTACTGAATTGATTGTTTTTATTGGAAAAATAAGGGTGTCAAACATTGTTGAAAATGCACCCAAAAGACAAATGACAAGTTCAAATAATATGACTTAGTTGAATAATTACTTGAATTAATTGTCTTAGTTTGACCACCTTATCAATTCAATCTGAGATGTCGGTTTTAACCGAGAATTCACCCGTACAATTCAACTCAGTTACAAAAATTTTTATCTGCAAGTGATACAAAAAGTTTTGTTGGTATCATCTTGTCTTGAAATACTTGATGTGGAATGTGGTTATAGAAGACCTCTTTATCAAATTGATGATGTGTTGCAAAAATGCATGTGATTGTTTGTGCTTGTGTACTTAATCTTGCTTATGTGCATGTAGTTGTTTAATTTGTTGTGTACCATAATAGAAAGAGAGTGTCAAACAAACTAGACACAAGTCATGCACACACATTCACTACACACGGTGTACCTAAGATCCCCTTATTCAATTTAGGACAGATCTAGGACACAAGCACCAAAGAATTATGTTTTATTAACTATGGGGTACATAATCCTTCTATCATTAAAACATATTTATTGAGGCTTCTCAAGAACAGATTATGAGAACTCCCTATCTTCAAAAACTGGATGGACTGACTCAATCTCCCTCAAAGTAAAACATTACTTTGAATAATAATTTTTGACTCCAAATCTACAAAACACTTATCACTGCAAAAAACAAATTACCATATCACTCCACACCTTAACTCTCCACATCTTATTTCTCCAAATTACAAAACTTTAAAACATCAACCTTATTACTCCAAAGATTTATTTCACACATTACATAAATAATACTCCTTATCTTAAAATTACAAAATTCAAAATAAATAACACACCTTCCTACTTAACTTTTAAATCCCTTTAACTTTCATTTAAAAAAAATTTATGAAATCACTCCAAAAGTGAGAATTAAAAACACCTTGTTGACTTTCTTTTCAATCACTCCAAAAATACTTCTATAGGAGGGAGATGGTTTCTGGAGTCGTTGACGATGAGATTTTTCCATAAATGTCAGGTATAAATGCTAAAAAATATGCATGCGCATCCTCATAGAATATAAAAGAGCTGTATATTAGGGACCGCTATCCCTATTGATAAACGATTTGAGCAACGAGCAACAATAGTTGCCCATGGGTCAATAATTATAGTATCACCATAAATTTATATTTTTTCATTATACTTTCCATCTTGCGTAGGTGTGCTAGGTATTCCTAAAATAAAATAAAAATAATATTAAGTTTTACCTAAGATTCCTTTAGATGAGGCAATTCAGGGTATTAATAAAATAAAAATAATATTTGGGTAAAACTTAAGTAATCCAAAAAAATTAATTCTAAAAACATAAAAATAAATAAAAATAGTAAATGTTCAAACATAAATGAAGAATATTTCAGTGAAACCTAAATAATTAAAACACTAAAATAAAAATAATATTTGAGTCAACCTTAAATAATCAAAACAATTAATTCTAAAATATTCAAAAATAAAATAATAATTGGTCAAATAAATAAATGAATGGAATAAAAGTAAATAAATCAATAAAAAATATTGAAAAAAATAAAGTAATTAATAGTTTATTAGTATTAAAAAAAATAAAAAAAAATACTAAAATCTAAAATCAGAAAAATAGGAGGATAAAAGAAGAAAAACAAACATATAAAAATACACAATTAAATTAAAATACATAAATAATAATAATAATAATAATAATAATAATAATAATAATAATAATAATAAAATCCTAAGAGGAAATAGCAGGGATTCAACAACTACAAATTTTCAGCCATCATCTCTATATAGATTGTTTGGCCTTCTTTCAATATCTATAGCCTTCCTAAACTTACGGTGATGGAAATGATCTATCCTAGCAATGACTTGAGTGTCTTCAATACATATGTGGTGTTTTCTATTTTTTGCATGTTCTGTTAATGCCGAGGAGTGGGTCCTCCAATGTTTTATGTCTGGCGCATGTTCTTGAATCCTCTGATTTATTGAGCAACCAGTTTCACCAACATACAGTTTTCCGCATGAACAAGGGAGTACATAAACATCTTTGATATGCTTAAGGTCCACTAGGTCTTTTACAGATATTAGGTAACATTGAATGGTGTTAAGGGGCCTAAAAGTAAAGGGAACGTTGTGTTTTCTTAGGATCCTGGCAATATTCTCAGTGTTCCCTTGGATAAATGGAAGGTGCACCCCGGAAAATCTATAATTGGGTTCTTTTTTAATCTTGGAACCCCTACCAGCTTTAAGGAATGCCCTAAGACATTGGAGCTTGTTATAACGATTATTTCTGAAAACCTTAAGGAGATGGGTTTTCTCATCTTCAACGTGAATTTCATTAGAAACTTTGAACATGCTAGTGGCCAAAGTGCTGAGAACACCTAGCTTTTGAGTAGGGAAATGACGGGACTTAACATGAAGATACTGCTCCATATGAGTTTTCTTTCGGAAGACCTAGTGTGAGAATTATCCATCGTCCTTATTTGAAATAACGAACTCAAGAAAATGCAGGCTCCCATTGATTTCACATTCCATAGTAAAATTTATGGAGCTAGACTGATTATTAAGATGTTGGAGAAAGAGATCTAGCTTATCTCGACCATGAGGCCAGTTCAAGTAGCTGTCACCCATAAATATCTTCCAAAGATTTGGTTTTTATTGAGCTGAGGAAAAAACTTTGGATTCAAAGTCCTCCATGAAAATATGAGCTACAAAAAGGGAAATGGGGTAGCCCATGGCAACACAACATGTTTTTTCATAGAATTCCACTTCAAAGCTCAAGAAAGTAGAAGTAAGATAAATCTCAACCAATTTTGTAGTGTCAAGATCTGTGATGTGATTGATGAGTTCAATGGACTCATTAATCAGGATATTATTTTAAAGGGAGTCCATGTCAAAACTCACACGAAGGTCCCCAGGATCAAACCTTATGCCCTTTAACTCATTTAAAAATGATGAAGTGTATTTGACAAAGGACTTTGTAAGGTCGATAAGGGGTTTTTGATTTTGGGCTAAATACTTCAAGAGATGATAGTTTTTCCCTCCTATAGTGTTGGCAATGGGTCTCTAGGGAGCTCCATCCTTATGTATTTTTGGAAGACCATATATCCTAGGAGTGATAGTGTTACTCTCGATGAGTTTATGGCTCAAGGAGCTAACAATGGTACGGTATCTTATAGCTAGAGCCACTTTTTAGATATATATTTTTAATGGATTCTTAGTGAGTTTCATGTGTTTATTACTATTACAAAGATGTTCCAACATTTTTCTTCAGTAATATTCCTTATCTAAGATAACCACAACTCCACCCTTGTTAGCTCTGAGAATAACAATGTCCCTGTTATTTTTTAAATATTTGAGGGAATCAAATTAAAGCTTGCTAATTTTTCTCTTAGGGAGATTTTCCTTTCTAAGGACAACTACACAATCTTGTCTGATGATATTTTTAGTTTTTTCTGGTAAACCCTTAATCCCAAATTCAATGTCATAGATAATTTGATCAATAGGAATTTTTCTAGGAGCAAGGCAAACATTTAATCCTTTCTCTAGAAGAATAAAGATAGGAGAGTCAAAAGAGAAGCTAGAAATATTAACTATCCTATTATTACAAGAAGAGGGGTAAAAGTTATTATCATTATAATTATTACCATTAAAATTAATATTAATATTATTATTATCAATAAAAGCAACCATATTATTATTATTATTATTATCATCCATTCTATTATTATTTTTATTATCAAAAAATACAATATAATTGCTACAAAAAGGAGGGAAAGAAGAGGAATAAATGACAACAATTACACTAGAGGGAAGAGGGATTTGAGGAATGGTAACAACGATGGAATCTAGGTGAGGATGAGAGGGAAGGGATAAGCAAAGATCCATGGAACATGAAGAGCTCAGACAAGAAACTTCTTGAGAGACAACATCACTGGAGAAATCCTTTTACCAGGAGGAATAAAGGAGAAAGGAGGTTCAAGAAGCAGAGCCATCAAATATGAGAAGTCTCTGCAACCATCATCAAAGCCCGAAGTATTACTTCATCTTGATTGACGTAGAAAATATTAAACCAAATTTTTGTTCATTGGGGAAGACCTAGATCTAGCATCTAGAAGAGTTACATTATTGATCCATGAACAAAGCATATATATTTGACTGCCATCGACTCTGCTAGAGGAAGAATAACCTAGTAAACTAGAAATAATCCCAAGAGAAGAGGATCTTTCTGTGAGCTTGAGAAAATTTATGGATTTCGTGTTCTTCCAATTTTTTTCAAGGCAAAGAGAATTTAAAGCTGACCAGGCTTTTTTCCTCGACCAAAGTGATGCAGACATTACATGAGAAAGCTCCAGGTTTAAAGAGAACATCTTCGGGAAAGAAAATTGAGACATTTATAACCATACAAATCTCAGACTAAGCCAAGGTTAAAATTTCATTAAAACATACATGATAGTTTCTAGAGTTATTAAGTTGATGTTTAATCTCAGAAAATGAATGAATGATAGATGAATCTCTATATATTTTAAGGAATTCCATATCTAACTTCATCTTGGCAACCTGCAAGCATTCCCTCTCAAATTAATAAACCTTTAACGTAATGGCCCTTCCGTACAACGTTGTAATAATTGAATTTATGCTTCTATGATCCATATCATGAAAAGCAAGAAAAATTTCGGTAAAAATCACATTATCAAAGTTTTGTCAATGATTTTCGAATCATCGAGTCTGGATCATCGTCATGACAAGATGAAGAACCATATCTTGGAATCAAGTTAAATAGATGAAGAGATAAAATTTTAGCCATTATAATATAACAATTAGATTTGACCTGATAAATATTATTTATTAATAAATAATATTTTAATATAAGGAAATAATTGTTAGAATATAGTTGTTACTATTGAATTAAGGAAAATAATTAATCAAATGGAAAATTTGAATGAAATGAATAAATAAAATAAAGATAATATTTAGGTCAAGCCTAAATAATCAATACAATAAAAAAATAAAAATAAAAATAATATTTTGGTTAAAATTAAATAATCCAAAACAATTTATTCTAAAAGGTTAAAAAGAGATAAAAATAATAAATGGTCAGACTAAAATAAATAATATTTTGGTCAAACCTAAATAATCAAAACACTAAAATAACAACAATATTTGAGTCAAACTTAAATAATCAAAACAATTAATTCTAATATCTTTAGAAATAAAATAATAAATGGTCAACTAAATAAATAAATAAAATTAAATTAAAGAAATCAATAGATTAATAATGAAGAAAATAAAGTAATTAATCATTTTATTAGTAGCCAAAAAATACAAAAAATACTAAACAATAAAAATCAAGAAATTAGGAGGAAAGAAGAATATATAATAATAATAATAATATTAATAATAATAAATAAATAAATAAATAAAATCCTAAGAGGAAATGGCAGGGATCCAACAACTGCTAATTTTCCAGCTATTGTCTCTATTCAGATTCCTTGGCTTTCTTTTAATCTATATAGCCTCCCTAAACTTACGGTGATGGAAATGATCTATCCTAGCAATGACCTAGGCGTCTTCAATGCATATTGGGTGTTTTGTCTTTTCCTCATGTTTTTCTAATGCCGAGGAACGGGTTCTCCCATGTTTGATGTCTACCGCATATTCTTAAATCCTCTGATTTATTGAGAGGCTAGTTTCACCAACATAGGGTGTCCCACATGAACAAGGGATTACATAAACACCTTTCATATTCTTAGGGTCCACCGGGTCTTTACAGATCTTAAGTAACTTTGAATGTTGTTAAGGGGCCACAAATTAGAGGGAACCTTGTGTTTTCTTAGGATCCTTGCAATCTTTCGAGTGGTCCCTTGGATAAAAGGAAGGCACACACGAGAAAATCGATCATTCGGTTCTTTTTTAATCTTGGAACCCCTTAAAACTTTAAAGAAAGCCCTAAGACATTGGAGCTTATCATAAACATTATTTTTGAAAACCTTAAGGAGATGGGTTTCCTCATCTTCAAGGTGACTTTCATTAGAAACTCTAAAAGTGTGGGTGGACAGAGTTTTAAGAACACCTAGCTTTTGAGTAGGGAAATGATGGGACTTAGCATGAAGATATTTCTTCGTGTGAGTTTTCTTCTGAAAGATGTGGTGTGAGAATGATCCATCTTCCTTCTTTGAAATAAGGACATCACGAAAAGGCAGACACCCATTGATTTCACATTCCATAGTAAACTTTATGGAGTTGGACTGAATATTAAGATGTTGGAGAAATAGTTCCAACTTATCCTGACCATGAGGCCAATTGATAGAGGTGTCATCCATAAATATCTTCCAAAGCTTACAATAACTGTACATATCATCTCCACACATACCAAGACATTGAATTGCCAAATGAGGCACAATGGAGTGACTTCAAGATAGTTCAGATACTCTAATTCCATAAAGGTCGAATCCATATGCTACATGCACCATATATTATGTCAAAACAAAAAATTATATATTATTTGGTTATGTGCCATATTAGACATAAAAATCATGGTGTATACCTTTGAGGACTATGTGTTCGATCATATTTTCTCATGTTCGATCATATTTTCTCGTGTATTCCTTCTCTACCTTGAATGGTGTGTGTTTTTTAACAACCAAAGGATTCATAAAAAGTCATGTTAATACACGCTTGTGTATTCTTTGAAAACTTTATGTTTTTGAGAAAAAAATGTGTTACAACAACCTAGATAGAGTCTACTTCGGTTTCGTTATATTTACGAAACCAACTGATGCATATCATAATTACTAGAAGTTCTTGAACTGATCCAATATGAAAAAACTGCATATTTTGAATATGTTTCGGGACGCACGAAATTTCTCAACATATTATTTATAATATAAAAATCTAAAAACTACCCATTATAGACGATGGACCAATGTAATGCACCATAATTTTTTTTATTTTTTACAGTGTATTTTGGAAGATAAAGAATATTGATTTCACTGAATCATAATGACCTTCAGAAATTGTTTGCACCTATTTTATTACAAAATTGATTAAAAATAGTAAATATTTACGAAATTCCATAAAATTTGTATTTCTTGAAAGTAGATTGAATTCTAAAAATCCTTGTCTTGGTTCCAATATTAATTTAGAAAGTTTTATGGATTTTAACCAGTACAAAGTTGAAGAAATGTGTTCAAAGCTTGTCTTTGCATAATTGCAGACGTGTTAGTTTGGCGAAACTTTAAAAAAAAGTTTGGTCGAATTGTTTTTTTCCCTGACGGCCCATCAAGTCTAACGATATAAAAGTTCGACTGAATTTCTCACAAAATTTTGGCCAAAGTTTTAATTTACTTTCCGTCGGCTGGAAAATTCAATGAAGCCCCTCCAAAAAAAACATTTTGCAGCAATATAAATTCTCGTAAACGCATTCATTATTTTTGCATAATTTTGCACATTTCTTCATTTGGTCTGATTTTGCAAAGGATTTTTTTGGGTTTAAGGACTTTTTGGCATAACATTCAAAGGAGATTTCTTGGAGGTATGTGATACATTTTTTGGATGATTTTTGGGCTTCATTGTTTTGAAGGTATTTTGTTTTTAGAGGTTTGGGCTTAATTTTCATTGTTTTTTTTTAAGATATTTTGTTTTTAGAAGTTTTGGGCTTAATTTTCATTATTGTTTTTAAGGTATTTTGTTTTTAGAGGTTTTGGGCTTAATTTTCAAAGGAAAGTTTTTTGGATGTATTTTGTTTTTAGAGGTTTTTGGGCTTAATTTCCAAAAGACATTTTTTGGACTTAATTTCGAAAGGACTCTTTTTAGGCTTAATTTTCAATGGCCATTTTTTGGAGGTACTTTTTGAAGTGACATTTTTTTAGAGTATGTGTTTTGGGTTGAATTAAATATTTTATAATGATTTTTTAAAATGAGTTTTTGTCTAAATTTTTAAATGAAATTTTTTTGCAGGACTTGGAAGGAAATATTTTGAGCTTCATTTCATTTTTATATGACATTTTTTTCCTATATTTTTTAAAGTAAGTGTTTTGGATTGAAGTATGTATTTTTTGCAAAATTTTTAAAATGAGTTTTTTTTTTTTTTTTTAATTAAATCTTTTGTGATGTTTTTTTTAATTGAGTTTTTGTCTAAATTTTTGAAGGAAAATTTTTTGAAGTTCATACTCTATTATAATGGGAAATCAAAGGAATTGCACGAGAAAATATGATCAAACGAAAGACCCTGAGGAATGTAGAGAACACGGGAGAGAATCTCACAAAAGTAAGAGAGAAGCACTCTCAAATATTGAAAGGGAAAATCAGCCTCATTTAGAAGTTGAAGCAAGTATGTAAATGTAAATATTATGAATTTGGTATTTAAATTTTTCCTAGTGTAAAATGTGAAGCTTAATTTTTATTTGATGAACTAATTTGAAAAATATTTTGCAATGTAAATAGAGAGAGATATTCCTAAAAAAGTTGATGATCATATACAAAATTTTGAAAGAGAAAGTGAAAGAGATATTGAACCAATGATTGAATATGGTGAAAATGTTATTATTGAAATTATACATATTTATTAATTTAGTTATTTATTGAATACGTAAAATTATTATGTACTATTAATTCAAATATGTACAAATGAAATCAATGTCGACGATGAGTTGTAGAAAATGGTGAGACTCGCACATATGGAGATAAAATAATTGACCATGTTATACGATATCATGTTAATCGCATTTTTTATACGTACTTCATAAAGGAAAATGTGGAATTTCAAGCCCAGTTGTTGAAAGGTATCCTATCATGAAGGAAATTAAAAGAAGGTACGACTTTATTGGGTATTCGAAAATCAACAAAAGATAAAAAAATGAAGGAAAATGTGATACAAAATATAAATAGTGCTATAAATTCAATTAGAAGATCTAGACTGAAAAGTGTTTCAGTTACACATAGAGAAATACATATGGAAGTGGTTTCATCAAGTACTAAAGAGAATCGCTTTGTAAAATCTATGGCACGAGCATTAGGAACCTCAAGAAAAAAATTGCACGAACATCACAAATTTTTGTTGCAAATAGATGTAAATGATGAACTCACATGTTGGAGAGATATTTGTAGGAAACCATACAAAGATAGACTTGGAGAAAATGTTAAAAAAACAATATATGAATATTGGAAGAAAATCATGTGTTTCACCAAATGCAAGGGATCTGATGCGAAGAATAATAGCACGAAATCAGTACGAAATACATCCAAAAAATTTCTTGGACACCACTCAGATAGCGTTGTTCAACAAGGTCAAAGAAGAGAATAGTGAAATTGATGTCTCAATCAGTGCCTTTGTGTAACAAAAACCATGGTATGTAAAACCTATCACCATACACGACACTTGTTATTGTCATTATCATGTGTAATTTTAGTTATATTATGACACATTACTTAATTTTGATAGAACATTTTGGAAAGATTCACCTCCTCCTTCCACTATCTGTGATTTCATATCTCAAATTCTGTGTGGAAGAGAAAGCGATTAATTATTTTACGAAAAGAAATGTGTTGGTGGTAAAAAAAGTAATAATTGTGGAAATTTGACTAAATTTCAAAAAAAATATATTACCAATATAAATGATCAATCATTGTCTAACATTAAAGTGAAATGGAAGAGATATGAATATATCCATACATCGATTCAAGGTTCAAATAGTGCTAAAAGAATTGAATTACAAGAACAAGAAATTTTTGTGATAGTTTTTTTGAGAAAGTTTGAGGCAGAAATTTATAAATACACCAAGCATTCACATAGATCTTGATGGCAGGACTTGCAATTCAAAAAATCTCGTGAAATTTTTCCACTGGGGACCATTTTGTCAGTAATTGATTTTGTAGAAAACTACACATTTTTTCCAAAAAAATAAATTCAGAGTGAATATTGTCATTCTTACCAAGTCTCCATGCTCATCCATATTATATATAGACATTCTGAAAAAAATGTTGATCATATAGAAAGCACCAGTGAAAATTGGCGTGTTATTAAAGAATATCACTTTTATATCAGTGACGATCATACACATGATACATATTTTGTACAACACTATTTTGGAAAGATTTACAACTCCTTTAAAAGTTGTGGAATAAAATTCAATGAACATTGGATATGGTTAGATGGATGCGTAGGTCAATTCAAATCTTCATGATCATTATTTTGGTTATGTTGTCTTCATAAGAAAACCTACATTAAAAATTATTGGGATTTATTTGAGACTGGTCATGGAAAAGGAGAACATGACAGTGCAGGGGCATGCATAAAACGAGCACTTCGAAGATATCAAATGGACCCCTCTGCAAACCAAATTGTGGATGCTAAAGAAGTTTTTCAATGGTGTATTGTTGCACTAAGCCATGAGACTAACCGATCAAGGGAAGTGCGAAGGTAAATTCAATTTAATTTTTATTATATATCCAATTTTTAACAGTGTACATTTATCACAATGATTATCTTTGATGTTATTTTCATATCATATTTACATTCTTCTTTGAATTTTCCATATAGTTTTTTTTGGCATATTGGGATCAAAGATGTAGATAGATCGATTGGAAATGATGTTGAAATAATAAAATGACTTGAAAATTTCATTCAATGAAAAAAAAATGTCCACAAATGTGTTTTCATTGCATAAAATAAAATATTCTTATTTTTTTCATGTTTGCATAGAAAACACAAAATCCAATGATGTTTGTGAAAAAAAATGTATGTAAAAGATTGAAATCATACAAAGCTAAAGACAAAGGGGAAAATGTCCATTGCAATGTTTGAAGAAATGCAATCAGAGGAGACTACAATATCATCTCACGGTGATCGAGTTTCTAATATTGTTAGAGAAGGTAACATTTGAATTGCTTTCAAATGATAGAGATCAAGAAATAGATACTAAAATTATTTTAAAGTTAATTTTTCATGTTAATTATGATCTAAATTTAAATACATAAGTTTGTGTTATTGGGCAGGAGATGTTTTTTCTATAATTGCACCTACTATCAATGATGAAAATGTGAAGTATTATTTGATACGTTGCAATGAACGAAAGATGAAATTATTAGAAAACTATAATGATCATGGGTTTCCATATGACAGAGAGTCTATTATACTAAAAGGTTAGTTTTTCCAAAAAAATAATCAAAGTGGGGGTTTTATTTACTTTGAAAACTATGAACCTGATGTCATAAGTTGTCAATATAGTCACTTGGTGTGTTTAGCACACATAAAGTTGATAGAGTTTCAATCAAAGAAAAAAATGAAAATTAAGAAATGGAAAATGTCAAGATCTGATCATGAACAGATCATTGAAGATGGCATTCCATTAGATTTTTTTTGATTGAACTACCCAACAATTTCTTCTCTGTGGATTCATGTTTTAGAATTTTCGGAACTCAACTAAAAATTGATCTGCCTTGTTATGTTATCTGTTCAAGTGTTTGCACATGTACATTGTTTTGGTACATGCAAACTAGTATCAACTGAAAGTACATTTTCTATGTGCATTGATGAAAAATGTTGCACGTACTGGATATATATGTTCTAGAATGTAATTAACTGAAAGTAGATTTTCTATATGCATTGATGAAAAATGTTGCACGTACTGGATATATATGTTCTAGAATGCAATTAACTGAAAGTAGCTTTTCTATATGCATTGATGAAAATGTTGCACGTATTAGATATATATGTTCTAGAATGAAATTAACTAAAAGTAGTTTTTCTATGTGCATTGATGAAAAATTTTGCACGTATTAGATATATATATGTTCTAGAATGCAATTAACTGAAAGTATCTTTTCTATGTGCATTGATGAAAAATGTTGCAAGTATCAGATATATATGTTCTAGAATGAAATTAACTGAAAGTAGCTTTTCTATGTGCATTGATGAAAAATGTTGCACATACCGGATATATATGTTCTAGAATGCAATTAACTAAAAGTAGGTTTTCTATTTGCATTACTGGATATATATGTTCTAGAATGAAATTAACTGAAAGTAGGTTTTCTATGTGCATTGATGAAAAATGTTGCACGTATTGGATATATATGTTCTAGAATGCAATTAACTGAAAGTAGCTTTTCTATGTGCATTGATGAAAAATGTTGCACGTATTGGATATATATGTTCTAGAATGAAATTAAGTGAAAGTAGCTTTTCTATGTGCATTGATGAAAAATGTTGCATGTACTGGATATATATGTTCTAGAATGCAATTAACTTGAAGTAGCTTTTCTATGTGCATTGATAAAAAATGTTGCACGTACTGGATATATATGTTCTAGAATGTAATTAACTGAAAGTAGCTTTTCTATTTACATTGATGAAAAATATTGCAAGTACTAGATATATATGTTCTAGAGTGCAATTAACTGAAAGTAGCTTTTCTATGTGCATTGATGAAAAATGTTGCACGTACTAGATATATATGTTCTAGAATGCAATTAACTGAAAGTAGCTTTTCTATGTGCATTGATGAAGAATGCTGCACGTACTGGATATATATGTTCTAGAATGAAATTAAAGTATATTTTCTATACATGCATTGAATAAAACGTTGCATGTACTAGATATATATACATTATAGAATACCATTTTAAAATTTTATGATTGTTTGACACATCTAACAAGACCTAGAATCTTATGATTTTCATATATATTCAAACATGTACTTAAATCATTTCTACATATACATATATTCATGTGAGCATTTTTTTGTTTAGAAAACAACAACTTGAATTTTAAAAACAAAACATTATATCATAATCACATGCCAAAAGTAGTTCAACCATCCAAAACTTCAGGTTTAAAAACAAAACATTATATCACAACATTACTTCACATGCCGAATGTAGTTCAACTATTTAATAAAAACAAAACATTATATCGTGCAATCACATGCCAAATGTAGTTCAACCATCCAAAACTTGAGTTTTAAAAAAAAAATATTATATGATAACATTACTTCACATGCCAAATGTAGTTCAACCATCCAAAACTTGAGTTTTAAAAACAAAAAAAATTATATCACAACATTAATTCACATGCAAAATTTAGTTCAACTATCCAATAAAAGAAAAACATTATATCATGCCAAATGCAGTTCAACTATCCAATAAAAACGAAACATTATATCGTGCAATCACATGCGAAATGTAGTTCAACCATCCAAAACTTGATTTTTAAAAACAAAAATAATTATAACACAACATTACTTCACATGCCAAATGTAGTTTGACCATCCAAAACTTGAGTTTTAAAAACAAAACATTATATCACAACAATACTAAACATGCCAAATGTAGTTCAACTATCTAGTAAAAAAACATTAAATATCACAATCACATGGAAAATCTAGTTGAACCATCCAAAACTTGGAGTTTTAAAAACAAAACAAATTATATCACAACATTACTTCAGATGCCAAATGTAGTTAAACTATCCAATAAAAACAAAACATTATATCATGCAATCACATGCCAAATGTAGTTCAACCATCCAAAACTTGAGCTTAAAAAAATAAAAAAATTATAACACAACATTACTTCACATGCCAAATGTAGTTCAACCATCCAAAAATTGAGTTTTAAAAACAAAACATTATAGATCACAACATTAATTCACATGCCAAATGTAGTTCAACTATTCAATAAAAACAAAACATTATATCACATACACATGTACCAAATGTAGTTCATATAAAATATGTCCAAAATGTGTATCTCACAAGTATCAAGTATCAATTTATATATGACTACATCTAGATAAGACTCTATATAAAAACATTAAATTTAAGACTAAATCTATTGAAAATATAATGTTGCACATGCATGTGCATCATTTATCAAATACATATGGATGTAGTGTCTCTCCCAGCAAATTCATGATCCTCGAGCTATCATGTGAAGCATGGGGAACCTCTACACAATGTGTACAAACATTAAAATTTAATGTTTTAAAATTGAATGAGAATATATAGAGAACTTCATGTAAAAAAACAGCATGCAATACCTCATGAGGTTCCCTCTCCATCTGTTGCTCGTCTATTAAAACTTCCCCCACTGGAAAATATTCAACAGTAAACTATACAATATACATACATATATATATATATATATATATATATATATATATATATATATATATATATATATATATATATTAAAAAATTTCAAATGAAAATGCATATATAAACTTATTTTCAATAATATTAAAAAAAAAGTTAGACAGCTTATTCAAATGGTTGAAATGGTGTATATGTTCCTATCTCCATCACACACTCCATCGCTAGAGTCCCTGGAGAAAAGAAATCCTCTCTAGGAACCTAAAATTCAAAAAAATTAAAAGTATAAAATAGCTCAAGATCTAGATCTCAATTTATAATAAAAATTTTGAATTTAATTTATAACTTATAACTTAAAAACATATATTTAAGTGAAAAATTGAATACTTGTGCTGGTGGATTTGACACATCTCCTAAGAGAGGCTCCAAAAGAAAATCTCCCAAAACCTAAAATTCAAAAAATTTAAAATAAGTCAAGATCTAGATCTCAATTTATAATAAAAATTTTGAACTTCAATTTAAATTATAACTTAAAAATATATATATTTAGGTGAAAAATTGAATACTTGTGTTAGTGGATTTGGCACATCTCCTAAGAGTGGCTCGGAAAGAAAATCTCCAAAAACCTAAAATTCAAAAAATTTAAAATAACTCAAGGTCTAGATATCTCATTTTTTAGTGGAACTTTTTGAGATGGAATATATAACTTAAAAACATATTTAAAAGTGAAAAATTGTTCATACTTGTGATAGTGGATTTGGCACATCTCCCAAGGAAGAAGAAGGTACCACCATCCCAAAAACATCAGACGGAATTAGAATATGTTAAAGCATTTTATTATATATATACATGTACATGTGTGCAAAATTATTTATTTTAAAAATATCTCATCCTGTTTTGATATATATAATAATATATAAGAAATGATTGTACACCATCATGTTCTCTTAAAAAAAACTAACATTTTCCAACATATCTTGTTGGTGAGAACCATCTTGATTGTGTGATTGATGGTGAGACCCATATTGATTGTTTGAACTGGAGGCTCCAACCGTGATATTAACATTTTTTTCATTCATCAAGCATGACAACTACAAATGGTGTTAACATATAATGATACATTTTTTTTAGATTAATGTATACAAATAAATTTATGTATATATGTATTTATTAAAAATTGTACATGTTAAAATAATCACCCTAACCATTAACACATACCGTTCCCATGCCCTCTTGGTCATGAAAAATTAGGTACTGCCAACCATTAAGACAATTATTTGCATGCGTTTTGAGATCTTCAACAGTCATGTTTTCAATCTCTTCATCTGTATAATATACAAAATTAGCGCGTGCATTCTCACATGCTCTTTGTCGATTCATACAAACATCGACTCCACCCAATCCACTGTGAACATTTCCAATGATGGCATCCCTTCCTTCTCGACTAATTTGAGAAGTGGCATCCATCTCTGACCACAAAGTTTCGACAAGAAGAGGTCTACTAACCAATGGTGGCTCAGGGCGAGGAAACTCAACATCACGCCTAGTGCCCCTACGATCACACAATCGACCTTTCCCAGGACCAAATAATTCAGAGGGGAGGTCATTGTAATTGGGTTTCATTTGGAAAAATAATTCTGCATAAAATAATTTTGCAAAATAAAGCGTAACCTTGTCGTTCCATGGGAGTCTTCCATAGGCCGCATGGTGTCTATCATACAAATAGCAAGCTATATGAGGGTGCTTGAAATATTACACCTTCAACATCTTTATTTTCAGATCTTCTTTGAAATTAAACATAAACTTGGCCATTTCTGTAGTAACTCTTTATTTAATAGCCTCCCATGTATTGAGACCCATCACTGTTTCCTTCCTTTTTCTCATCACTTCTACAAAATTATTAGCGGTTGGCCCAAGATTTAAGTACACTTATACTAGTTCTCTTAAAGAGTGAGTAACTATCTCCAAGCTTTTTCGACTCTCAGTAGGGAGAGTCAAGGCCACGAGATCTCTCTTCAATTTTGCGTGAAGATGTTGACACCTTTGTAATGTGCATTGCTACATGTTTGATTCCCAAGGTATATCGAAAATGTCGGACAGATAAGTCGTGGTTGGTGTACAACCTTCTTCTTGAATGACTCGTTTTATCCTACGTCTTTTTCGAGCAACATTTCGAGAAACATTTTCAGCCTCTTCATCAATATATAAAATTTTGTATATTAAAAAAATACATGTAAACAAATTTGTGCAAATTGAATGAAAATAATATTCAAATTGATGGCCACCTCGATATGGTTGGCTAGCATATTGCACACCCTGAGACTGTTGACAACCAGAACAACCACTGATTGGTTGAGAACCAACACAACCATCCGTTGATTGGCCTTTTGGGGAATACATATCACCACCTTCACACAATTTTCCAACACCTATTGATGGTCCTCCAAGGGAATGTGTACAACCACCAAACTCACGAGACGAGAGGGAAGCTTCATAAAAAATATGAATTTATATTCAATTCAAAAACACATTCATACATATAAATATATGTATATATTCATTGATTAAATTGTGTGAACCATACCACAATTGCGTGAACCATGACCATGCTCCATTGATGGAGTAGACACCGTTGTCCTCCTACCTCCTAAAAATTAAAATTTGAAACTTATTAACAACTAATTTAACTCACAAAATTGATAAAAAACCAATTCCATATGTACACACATGTATGTATATGTATGGAGATTTAAGATTATATTTAAATACCATGAACATCCCTCGATACCTGATCCCCCTCTCTCGTAGAGATATGAGATTTTTTTGATCATTGCCTTTCATCCTCCATGATATATATATGTAGATATATCTATAGTGGACATTTACAATTATTTTTTTTAAATTACTATTTAAAATAAATTCAAAATAAATTTCAAAAAATTAATGTAATTTAGAGTATACAAATTATGTAAAACACAACTTTCAAAGCACTAATTGATGTGTGAAACTCAATTTAAGCAAAACAATTATAAAAACGTTAAGTTCACCAAATTGCAATTTACATGGTGGGAGCACCTTTGGTATATAATTGAAAACATGGTGGGAGAACACTTGGTAAATAATTGAAAAAAACACATGGTCATTAAAAAATAAGTGTAAAACTCCATTTAAAAAAAAAATTTGTTGAAGTCCTTACATTTTAATTTTATAAAAATGTGAATTTCAACACTTGTTGCAAATGTGAAGTTCACCAAGTTGTGCTTTACATGGTGGGAGCACACTTGGTATATAATTGAAAAAAACACATGGTCATTAAAAAAGACGCATTTATAACTACAAAACACACACATATCCAAGATATGTTACAATTTCCATCAATAAATTTTGAAGGAGAGTGTCTCAACACTAATTCATCTTTGAGAGACGAATCTTGAATTTTTGAAGAAGAGCGTCTCAAAACTAATTCATCTTTGAGAGATGAATCTTTCATTGGCATTTCCTCATATAATTCTAATTCATCTATTAATTCATATTTGATAGATGAATCCTAAATTGGCATTTCCCCTCGCAATATATCAACAGACATCTTATTAACATTTGTACAATGTCTTATACTAAAAATTTGAAATTGGCTAACAATATTATTTGCTTTTCCATACAGTTCTTTAGCCTCTCCTTCTTAACTTCGTACACGCCTTTCATATGGTTGCACACAAGTTCAGAATTGGTGAAAAATAAATTTCCATTTGATCCATACTCCCTAGCTATTCCCAAGTCTTCTATCAACGCAATATAATATGCCTCATTATTTTTTGTTCTTCCCAGTATATTCATTTTCCTTTGGAGGACCTTGCTATTCGCAATATTGCAAAGCACATATGTAATCACTGCTTTCCCTGGATTGGGATAGCAAGAAACATCTATGGATAATGTCCATTTTTCATAGATATTTAGTGGGTTTTTTTTATCCTTGAAAAAAAAAATTCAATAAAATATGTTAAATTAACATTTATTGCAAATGCATGGGAGAAATTACACATGTGCATGAGATAAATGACATGTACATGATTTATCTTAAAGTTTTACTTAAATTTTATGGTAGTATTCACATCTATAAATGAGATGCATTAAATATTGCATTTCCGAGAGTTTAAGGGAGATTTATGACACATGTACACGGTTTGTGCATGGTTTGCCTTAAATTTTATGGCATAAATCAGATCTAGAAATGACATGTCTTAAGAAAGGATGAGATCCAAAGGCTACCTGGCCCTTTACATACTCCTTTAGAACTTGTAGAAGTTAAGACCCAACAAACAAACTAAAATCCTATGGAATTTCAGCCACTTTAGGTTCAGTTTTTAGGCCTTAAAGTTTGCCTTGAATTACTGGGGGGAAGCCTAAGTTTGGGGGATCCTATCCTATGGAAGTTCAACTACTTTAGGTTCAGTTTTTATGCCTTAAAGTTTTACTTGAATTAATGGGAAAAAGCCTTGAGTTTGGGGGATCCTATCCTATGGAAGTTCAACTACTTTAGGTTTACTTTTTAGGCCTTAAATTTTGCCTTGAATCAATGGGAGAAAGACTTGAGAAATAACACATTCTTTAAATTTAATGGGAGAAAGCCTTGAGAAATGACACATGATTTAAAGTTTGCCTAAGATTTTATTGGATAAATGACACATGTATGGGATAAATGACACATGTACATAGTTTTCCTTAAAGTGGTAGTGGTTTATGGATATTAGAATGAAGAACTTCTATTCAGATCTGTTCTAGAGATTGACTGTAGGGGAATTTACTGGATATGCCACCTTTCAGAAAAGATGAGATCCAGAGCCCACTTGGCCCTTTACAGACACTGCCTTTAGAACTTGTAGAAGTTAACACTCAACAGACAGAATAAAATCCTATGGAAGTTCAAACAAACTAAAATCTTATGGAAGTCCAAACAAACTAAAATCCTATGGAAGTTTAGCCACTTTATTTTTAGTTTTTAGGCCTTAAATTTGGCCTTGAATTAATGGGAGAGAGCCTTGAGGTTTGGGGATCCTATCCTATAGAATTTAAACTAATTTAGGTTTAGTTTTTAGGCCTTAAATTTTTCCTTGAATTAATGGGGGAAATCCTTGAGAAATGACACATGCTTTAAAGTTAATGGGAGAAAGCCTTGGGAAACGGCACATGCTTTAATGTTTTCCTAAGATTTTATGGGAGAAATGACACATGTATGGGAGAAATGACATGTGTACACGGTTTTCCTTAAAGTGGTATTGTTTTATGGATATTAAAATGAATAACTTATATTTAGATCTGTTCCAGATATTGCCTATAGGGGCATTTACTAGATATGTCACCTTTCAGAAAAGATGAGATCCAGAGGATACCTAGCCCTCTATAGACTCTGCATTTAGAACTTGTAGAATTTAACAATCAAGAAACATACTAAAATACTATGGAATTTCAAACAAACTAAAATCATATGGAAGTTCAAACAAACTAAAATCCAATGGAAGTTCAAACAAACTAGTTTTAGTTTTTAGGCCTTAAATTTTTCCTTGAATTAATGGGAGAAAGCCTTGAGTTTGGGGGATCCTATCCTATGGACGTTCAGCTACTTTAGGTTCAGTTTTTAGCCCTTAAATTTTGCCTTGAATTAATGGGAGAAATCCTTGATAAATGACACATGCTTTAAAGTTAATGGGAGAAAGCCAATGACACATGTTTTAAAGTTTTCCTAAGAGTTTATAGGAGAAATGACACACGTATGGGAGAAGTGACACATGTACACAGTTTGCCTTAAATTGGTAGTGGTTTATGGATATTAAAATGAATAACTTCTACTTAGATCTCGTAGTGGTTTATGGATATTAAAATGAAGAACTTCTATTTAGATCTGTTCCAGAGATTGACTGTAGGGGCATTTACTGGATATGTCACCTTTCAGAAAAGATGAGATCCAGAGGCTACTTCACCCTTTACAGACTCTGCCTTTAGAACTTGTATAAGTTAACACTCAATAGACAGAATAAAATCCTATGGAAGTTCAAAGAAACTAAAACCCTATGGAAGTTCAGCCACTTTAGGTTCAGTTTTTAGGCCTTAAAGTTTGTGTTGAATTAATGGGAGAAAGCCTTGATTTTGGGGGATCCTATCCTATGGAATTTCAACTACTTTAGTTCTAGTTTTTAGGCCTTAAAGTTTGCCTTGAATTAATGGGAGAAAGCCTTGAGAAATGACACATGCTTTAAATTTTTCCTTAAGAGTTTATGGGAGAAATGACACATGTATGGGAGAAATGACACATGTACATGATTTTCGTTAAATTGGCTGTGGTTTATGGATATTAAAATGAATAACTTCTATTTATATTTTTTCCAAAGATTGAATGTAGGGGAATTTACTGTATATGTCACCTTTCAGAAAAGATGAGATCAAAAGGCTACCTGGCCCTTTATAGACTCCGCCTTTAGAACTTGTAAAAGTTAACACTCGATAGACAGACTAAAAACCTATGGAAGCTCAAAATCCTATGGAAGTTCAGCCACTTTAAGTTTAGTTTTTTGGCCTTGAAGTTTGCCTTGAATTTATGGGAGAAATGGCATTTCCATGGTTTGCCTTAAAGTTTATAGGAGAAATTAGATCTAGAAATAACATGCCTTACAATTTACCTTGCCTAGAGTTTAAGATAGAAATGACATGTACATAGTTTTCCTTAAATTTTGCCTTATAGTATATGGGAGAAATGACATTGCCTTATAGTTTATGGGAGAAATGACATAGAAATGACACATATATGAGAGAAATGACACATTTACACTGTTTGACTTAAAGTGGTAGTGGTTCGCGCTTACTTAAACAACTAGTGGTAGTGGTTGATTAAGTTATGTCAAAAGTCACACCTTTATGAGTTTGTGGGAGAAATGAAATGTGCATGGTTTACAAAATTATTTTATGCACTTACTAAAACAACTAGTGGTAGTGGTTGATGAAGTTATTTCAAAAGTCACACCTTTATGAGTTTGTGGGAAAAATGACATATAGAAGGTTTGCCTTAGAATTTAGTTTTATGTTTAGTTTTCCTTGAAGTTTATGGGAGAAATCACATCTAAAAAACCTTTACTTTGACATCTATAAATAGGCTAAGAACTTTAAGAAAGAATTTTCAACTTACAAATTAGTTATACATCCTTAATAAGAAGTATTATTTAGCACCTATAAAATTGTTTACTAATTTATAACAATGTCAATTTTGGCTTGTACTATCATTCATCCTTGATATGTACAAGAATTTTACAACTTGAACATCAACCTACACTATCATCATATCACTGTAGTCATGTCAATCTAGATTATTTATATCCATTACATCATAAAACGCTATACTTTTAACATTTTACAAGACTAGAAGCATCATGGAAGGTGTAAATTTAGGTACATTAATAAAATACAACCATGTCAATCTAGATTATTAAGATCCATTACATCATAAAACACTCCACTTTTAACATTTTACAATATTAGACGCATCATGGAAGGTGTAAATTTAGGTACATTAATAAGATACAACCATGTCAATCTAGATTATTAATATCCATTACATCATAAAGCATTCCACTTTTAAGATTTTATAAGATTAGAAGCATCATGGAAGGTGTAAATTTAGGTACATTAATAAATTACAGCCATGTCAATCTAGATTATTAATATCCATTACATCATAAAACACTCCATGTCAATCTAGACACATAATATCCATTACTTGTTTGTTGTTGTTGTTTTATGTGATTACTCTATTTTGTACTATTTTTCAACACATTAGCTCTTGGTTAGGATGATTCAACTTGATGCAAGAAGTTTAAGGTTCATCGGCTAGTTAAATTATATTTAAGGGTGTTCTAATTAATTAGAAGCAATTTGGAGACAAAATCCCAAAAATAGTTGGGAAAAAATAAGATTTAAAGAAATTTAGCCTGAATACCATCAACACCCACACATTTTTCACCCACAGAAAATTGCAAATTTGAAAATATTTTAAAAATGAGATAGATGACCTCAAAAAAAATTAAAACGTATATTTTAAAAATCAGACAGATGACCTCGAAAAAAATTGAAAAATATTTTTAAAATGAGATAGATGACCTCTAAAACAATAGAATTATTTGTTCAAGCAAACGAATTCCAAAAGGTATTTATGAAATTTAAAATCTGATTTAAATTCAACCTGCAATTTAAAGAGAATTCAAAGTTTTAAGCAAGAATATTTTAGAATAAGATAAACAAAATAAAATTAAAAAAAAATCCTATCAGTATTTCAAAATTCTAAAATCAAATTAAGTTCAACCTGCAACAAAGTTGGGCTCATTTGGTATGATCTTGGTTAGGATGATTCAAAGAGTTTGGGTTATTCCTCTCAAGTCTGTGAATGTTTTGGGAGCAACTTATTAGTTATTGAATAGGTCATTCGTCTCAATTATTTTCTTGCAATTGGGTACACATTGTGTAAATGAATGAAAATACCATCAACAACCACACATTTTTCACCCACAACAAATTGAAAATTTAAAAAATATTTTAAATAAGACAAATGACCTCAAAGCACAATTGAAATATATTTTAAAAATGAGATAGATGACCTCAAAAATAATTGATTTTTTTTTTTTAATGAAACAGATGATCTCAAAAACAATAGAATTCTCTGTTCAAGCAATCGAATTCCCCCACACATTTTGCACCCACAGCAAATTGTAAATTTGAAAATTATTTGAAATAAGACAGATGACCTCAAAAACAATTGAGATATATTTTAAAAATGAGATAGATGACCTAGAAAAAAATTGAAAAATATTTTTAAAATGAAACAGATAACCTCAAAAACAATAGAATTCTCTGTTCAAGCAATCAAATTCCAAAAGGTATTTCTAAAGGGTAACAGACTATTTTGAATTCCTAAAGGTATCGACTAGGATGAAGGGTAACATACTAGTATAAGAAAACTAGTAACACAAGCATTACACTAATTATGAGCTTTGTAATCAATAGTATTACAATTAACCATAATTTGAAATGGTTGGGATAATAATCATTGTGATTGCATAATGAATAACCCTTTTTTACACACTCTGATATGGCTTGATTTACTACAAAATTGGAAATTTGTGAAGATTGAAGGAACGGCTTGCTACTGGAAGCTTTTTCTTTTGCTGGCCGTACTGATGGAGGCAGTCCTAAATCATATCTAGGTTAGTTTTCCTAAAAGGAGAAGAAGTAGGAGATAAGAGCACTTGGTAAAACCTAAAGCTTTGTGGAAGAGCGCAATTTATGAAATGTAGAAGTGTGAAATTGAAGCCTTTAAATATAAAATAGATGGAATATAAAATAGATAGAATATGTTTGCAGGTCACTGGTGAAATTCCAGTCATTTCTGGGCAACCCTTTATGGCTGGTAAACCCAATAAGGTAGGTAGGTTGATCAGGGCCTGACCTTTTTCTTGCTAATAATGTTTACTTGCTAAGAGAATTAAAAAAAAATGCTTTATAAAAGACTCAAACTATTACGTATATAATAGTCTTGGCACAAAATTGTTCTAGAAGTCTCGGGGCTTGGGGGAGACATAGACGTAATTTATGGTCTCATTGGAAGGGAGGAGAGCTTTATTCCTAAAAAAATTCCTGGACTTTCTAAGTTAACCAAATAAGTATCTTGGCCTTGATAATGGTTTTTTGACTAAGGTATTATGGTATATTTTAATTCTGGAAAAAAAACTGGAAAAATTTGATAGGAGTTGTTATACAAAATTAAAATAAACAAGATTATGTGTGTTTATGAAAGAAGCAGCTAATAGCAGAAGATTTTTCTGCATTATTTAAAATATAAAGAAATAATGTATCACATATAGAGTCAATATTCAGAAGAAGAAGAAGAAAAAAAAAACATGACAGATAGGTCAAGAAACTGACTATGTGAGGAAAGGTTAGTTCGACATCAGACAAAGTCGGAGGCCAGACTAGTCCTTTCCTGAAACGTGTATATAATATTATGGGCCAAGGGTACCTTATGGTATATTTTAATTCTGGAAAAAAACTAGAAAATTTGATAGGAGTTGTTATACTAAATTGAAATAAACAAGATTATGCGTGTTTATGAAAGAAGTAGCTAATAGGAGAAGATTTTTTTGCATTATTTAAAATATAAAGAAATAATTTATCACATATATATTCAATATTTAGAAGAATAAGAAACAAAAAAAATCATGATAGATAGGTCAATAAATTGATTATGTAAGGCAAGGTTAGTTCGACATCGGAGAGAGTCCAAGGCTAGACTAGTCCTTTCCTTAAACATGTATATAATCTTGTGGTCGGAGGGTACCTTATGGTATATTTTAATTTTGGAAAAAAATTGGAAAATTTGATAGGAGTTGTTATAAAAAATTAAAATAAACAAGATTATTTGTGTTTACGAAAGAAGCAGCTAATAGGAGAAGATTTTTCTACATTATTTAAAATATAAAGAAATAATGTATCACATATAGAGTCAATATTGAGAAGAAGAAGAAACAAAAAAAAATCATCACAGATAGGTCAAGAAACTGACTATGTGAGGCAAGGTTAGTTTGACATCAGACAGAGTCTGAGGCCAGACTAGTCCTTTCCTTAAACATGTATATAATCTTGTGGACTGAGGGCACCGTATGGTATATTGTAATTCTAGAAAAAAAATGGAAAATTTGACAGGACTTGTTATACAAAATTAAAATAAACAAGATTATATGTGTTTATGAAAGAAGCAGCTAATAAGAGAATATTTTTCTGCATTATTTAAAATATAAAGAAACAATGTATCACATATAGAGTAAATATTGAAAAGAAGAAGAAACAAAAAAAAAATCATGACAGATAGGTCAAGAAACTGACTATGTAAGGCAAGTTTAGTTCAATAAGGGACTTGCATAGATAAATCCATAAACAAGAGATAGTCTAAGCCCCAACCCAAGTAACCCAATAAAGTGACATAAATGAATACAAAGGTAGGTGGACACACCCTCGACATATGCACTATAATAATGGCTAATGACTAGCTGCACTCAAAACACAATTTGACTTTATCTCCTAAACAATGTCAAACTTCCTACAGAAAGCAAGAAGACCTTGCTTTTGGCCCATCGTCCTCGTTATCCCTTTGCAGCACATTAGGAGGCCTCCAATATTTAGGTGGATTTCTGATAGGTTGATTTTGAGCCCACATTTTCAACCTCCTCCTATTCCAAAAATAGCGCAGGAAACACAAACACTGACTGTGGGCACAAATAAAAAGAAAGCCCTAAATCGTTCGCATTGTGAGGCTTTATCTATATCTTAAAAATACTGAAGAAGAAAGCTCCAAGCTCTTCCCACCATTCTTGGTCATAACCTTTTCGATAGCATAGGCAACAACGCTACTCGACTGACCTTAGCACATGACTATTTCTCTACCGAGGGAAGATAGACACTCTTAACCGAAGCACCATTTCGCATACGGATCAACAACTACCCAAAAGAGAGACTCTGCCCCCACGGGGTAATAATATTTTGGAAACAAATAGGGAGACATGAGGGAGGTTTATACAAATGGCCTTATTTCTCTGAATTGGATAATGCATACTTATTTGTAAAATATGAATAAATTTTGGTGTATTCTATTCATTGATAAGTGTTTTCGAAAAGGAGGTTCACGTTCTAGTCTGACATTTTTTCCCTAGCTTAAAAGCTGATGAACTATAACGATGATTGATCACTCATCCAGAAAAACTACGTGTAAAATCTTGAACATGTATCTTTTTCTTTCCGTGTCTCCTTACAGTGTAGATTTCAGTGGACAAGCGGTGCCTCATAGGAGAAAGTGTATGGACCTAAATACTCAACCAATTTTATAGTTTTTTCCTTTTATGTTTATTTTCATGTCCTAAGAGTCTATTTTGTAATTTTTTTCCTTTTCTGTTGATTTTAATGTCCTAAGAGTCTCTTGAGTTTTGAGGTGTTGAACCTATTTTGATGGTAACTAGTATATTTTGAAAATATTTCATAATATAGAAACAAAATTGTTCTGATTTCAAATTATTTCTATAATCTTCCATATAAGAAGAATAATGAGCTTTATTACGGATGAAAAACTACCCAAAAGAGAGACTCTGCCCCCACAGTAGTCAGGTTATCCATATTTCGATATTTGTAAACTAGTGTAGTTTGATGAAGTAATGAACTTTCAATTATTCTTATTTAATTTGTGGGCTGAGGGAGCACCTGATTAGGTAGTACATGAGACTGAAAGGTAATTAAGTTTATTATTAAATTATAGAATACACAGAAGAAATCATAGAAGCACAGAATGACCATGGAATTAATTCCTAAGCATATGACAATTCAAAGACGTAGGAACCTGGAAATTTGGAGGCATCGAGGCTGCAATGAGAAGAAGACATCGAGGCCTCAATGAGAAGACAAGCAGGAGGCCGAGGACGTCACAGATTACAAATTACCTACAAAAAAAAAACAACTATAAAATTAAATAAATAAAAATTCACAACAAAAACCAAACATAAAACCAACAATAAAAAAAATTCACAACGAAAACAACACAGAACACCAACACCAATAAATTTCTCACCTGCGCCTGTGACCCTACAACTGTGACCTTGCAACAATAAGAAAATGTGACCCAAGAAACAGCAAGAAGCTGTGACCCAAGAAACTATGACCCAAGCAACAACAACAAACAATGGTAATAAGCCTGAAACTCATCAACGTTTCTGGGTTGGTGTATTTATAAACTGAAGTTTGGCTAGATTATTTGAAACATTCGACCGAAAAAGTAGTCTGGCCAAACTGTTAGTTCGGTCGAATTTTATTTTCCGGTTTTCTCATCTCTGACCAAAAATCTATTTGCACATGCCGTCAATGTAAACGGTAGAATGAGTTCAACCGAACTAATTTCAAAAGTTTGACCAAAATCTAAGACATTTCGGCCGAACTTTTATACATGTTCATACAAACTATTGAAAAAATTACTTTTACACCCCTGATTCTCACAAAAGTGTAACCGACCTTCGTGGGTTTCCTTGTACATGCTCAACCCCCTCAGGTTTTGAACCTTTGACCTCTTAAGAGGAAACATATGCTCTTAACCAGTAATATATATATATATATATATATATATCTATATATATATATATATATATATATATATATATATATATATATATATATATATATAACATTTTTATTTATGTCATATATTCGTTAAATTTATATATCTATAAAGAATTATAATTAAAATTTAATATCTATATTAAAAATATTTAAATATTTAAATTTTGTTACATCTATCTATCTATATATATATATATATATATATATATATATATATATATATATATATATATATATAAAGAAATAAAAAAATATTTTTTATTATATAGGATAGTTACAAAAATTTATATATATATAATTTAACTCATTGAACACAAACTCAAACCAAATTACTTATCCTAGAACTATTTACTTAAAGTACTGGTATAAATCACTTCTTTCAAAGAGATGTTGTTTTATCTTTGTTAAAAGAGACCCATTTTGAATCCATAATTTTTTCCCCTAATGATCTTTATCATACTTAGATACTCTAGATTCCCAATACCCACATTATATTTATTGATGTTCATATAAAACTTGGAAAGTATTTTACCTTTACTTAAATAATTTTCTCTTGTTGCACACTTATATATATATATATATATAGTTTTTTAATAAAGTAGGAAACTTTTGTGCAAGTTGCACATATTTATCAATAAATATAAATATATTATAGAATTAGTAATTCAATGTATATCTTAAAAAAAATATTTTATTATCAACTAATTTACACACACCAAAAAAACTTAACTATATATATGTGTGTGTGTCTGTGTGTTTGTGTGTCTGTGTGTTTATTTTTTTAATAGCTATACACTTTCAGTCAAGTACCCCAACACTATGGTGGTATCGAAAATGGCAGTTTAGATTAGATTACACAATCTACCTCTCCATTTTTGACATCCCCAAGTATGAGAAGGTATAGGGAAATATGTGGGGAAATTTCTCAAGATCGATTTAGATCGAACACACAAAGGCATATTCACATTCGCCAGAATTTGTGTTGAAGCTCACCTCAGTAAAGAATTACCTGATCACATTATACTGAACTACAAAAATAAACAGTGGTCGCAAATTCTTGATTATGAAAACACGACATTTCGATGTCGTGCATGTCTACAGGCGAGACATCTTCAAAGCACATGCCCACAAGCCAAAAATGACAACAATAGGAAGACGAGAAGACCTCAAAATCCCAAAGGTTCAGAATTTGCAGCATCAAAGGAAGTTGAAGTGGAAGAAGAAGAAGTACTAGAAAATGATACAAATGACAATATCAAGAATGACACGCTCAACCCACAGCCGGATGTGCTCGAGCACAACGCTACCCGAACTCCAATTTCTACTGTTCCACAGATGCGATGGGTAAAATCTACCGTTTAAAAATAGATAAGTGGAGCCAAATGCTCCCATATGTCAGAAGGATCAAATTCTGACAAAGAGCCCTCAACTAATGTAAAGAAGAATCAAATGGCTATAGTAACATCCACACCCAGCAATGGATGCTAGCGCAAAGTGGAAAAAAAGAAATGTAGACAAGAATAATTTTTGCTCTATAATGAGTATGTATAAATCCTACATTACATGATCATCTCAATACTTCATATGCTATTAGCATCTACAACATGTAATTTTTTCAATCATGGATAAAATTACGATTTTTCATTTGGAAAAAAAAAATTACATACTTATCAATAAATACAAATATAAATATAAAGATATTATATAATTAGGAATTCAAAGTATATCCTAAAAACATATTTTACTATCACCTAATTTACACACACCAAAAAATTATATATATATATATATATATATATATATATATATATATATATATATATATATATATATATATATATATATATATATATATATATATATATATATATATATATATATATAGAGAGAGAGAGAGAGGGAGAGAGAGAGAGAGAGAGAGAGAGAGAGTATAAATCTTTGATGCAAGTTGCATATCCCTAGTCAATAAATATTTTATAGAATTAGTAATTCAAATTATATCTTAAACATATATTTTATTATCAGCTAATTAATATATATATATATATATATATATATATATATATATATATATATATATATATATATATATATTATTTTGTAATAAAGGAAACACCTTTCACCTGCCGATATACTATAAATAAATATAAATATATTATAAAATTAGTAATTCAAAGCATATTTAGTTAGCATATTTTATTATCAATTAATTTAAACACATCAAAAAATTTAATTAATAATATTCAAAAATATATAAGATACACACATACACACACACACACACATATATAATAATTCAAAATGTATCTTAAAAACATATTTTATATATGCAAGTTGCACACTTTTATATATATATATATAAATATATATATATATATATATATATATATATATATACAAGCACACTTATATATATATATATATATATAAATTCAAAGTGTGTCTTAAAAACATATTTTATATATGAAAATTGCATACTTTTATATATAATATATATACCAGTCTAGATCCACCTTAACTCTGGATCTATCAAGCACCAAGTGGCATCAAATCTCTCGAGTTGAAAACCTTTTTTTTGAGTGAAAAACTTGAAGAAAGGTTTGCACCTCAAGAGATTTTATCCCTCTCGGCGCTTGATAGATACGAAGTTAAGGCAGATCTAGGCTGGTTTCATTCATGTGCAGTCATACAAAATTTGTTGAACATATAATTATTTTGATAATTTTGAATATGCTAAAAATGACTAAGATTAATGATGAATGATGAGACAGTTACTAACTTGAATGATGAAAACTGATGAAATACAAATTTTAAGTGAAAAGTGACAATGTAACAATGTTGAATGATAGAAAATGTGAGTAATAAGAATGAAGTCAATTACGAACAATCTTCATTGCGATCAATCTGAAACTATTTCATTTTATTGTTCTTATTGACTCACATTTAGTTATTCTCTATTACCGTGTTTGAATGAAAAGTGATTAACAATGTTTAATGATGGAAAATGGAAATAATAAGGATGTAGCCAATTACAAATGTTTTATAGTTTCAAAAAGAAGACATTTCAGATAAGTGAAAATTTTAATGAGGATGAAATTTCAAGTTTTGTATTTATGGTTTAATTATTGCAACACATAAGTCAATTCATGTCATGAATAGTGTTTATTTGCTCACACTATGAGTGTGTGTGTATTTTTTAGGGATGAGATAGAGATACAGATGGAGGGGTGTATAGAGAGGAGAAGAGAGATGCGAAGACAAGGTGGGGAGGAAGAGATATAGATATGGAGAGAGAAGTGTTAGAGAGAGAGAGAGAGAGAGAGAGAGAGAGAGAGAGAGAGAGAGAGAAAGAGTATGTTTGGGGGGTGAGATAGAGAGACAAAGAAGGAGAGACAATGGAGATAGAGATATAGATGGAGGGGACAAAGATGTGCTTACACTCAAATCAATGCGCACTATTAATTTAATTACTTTGAAATTAATGTACATCATACATCTAGTTGCATCAAATCAGAAATCAACATATACACTGAAATCAATGCATATAGTGCAAACAATCAAATAGGATTAGAAATCAAATTCTACACTAAAATAAATGCATCTTGTGAAAACAATCAAATAGGATTAGAAAGAGAAATCTAGAGTAAATTCAATGCATATATTGCAATAAATCAGATAGGATTAGAAATCAATATCTACATTGAAACCAATGCATAGAGGGGAGAAGAGAGATGCAAATACAGGGTGGGCTAGAAGAGATATAGATATGGAGAGAGAAGTGTTAGAGAGAGAAAGAAGGAGAAGAGAGAGAGAGGGAATAGAAAAGGGAGGGAGAGAGAGGGAGAGAGAGATATATAATGAGAGAGTGTGTGTATGTTTGGGGGGTGAGATGGAGAGATAAAGAATGAGAGACAATGGGAGATAGAGATATTGATGGAGGGGACATATATGTGCTTATGCTGAAATCAATGGACATTATTAATCTAATTAATTTGAAATTAATGTACATAATACGTCTAGTTGCATGAAATCAGAAATAAACATCTACACTGAAATCAATGCATCTAGTGCAAACAATCAAATATGATTAGAAAGAAAAATCTACACTAAATTCAATGCATCTATTGAAAGCAATCAAATAGGATTAGAAATAAATATCTACACTAAAACCAATGGATCTAGTGAAAGAAATAAAATAGGAGTAGAAATCAACATCTGCACTGGAATCAATGCATCTAGTGCAAGAAATAAAGTAGGAGTAAAAATCAACATCTAACTAAAATAAATGCACTAGTGTAAGGTATTAAATAGGATTAAAAATTGACATCTAAATTGAAATGAATGCATCTAGTTAAAGTGATCAAATTGGATTAGAAATCAACTACTACACTCAAATAAATACATCTATTTTAGTGAAAACCCAAAATATTCATGAATTTTTAGATCTAAATGCTATGTCTATATGTGTCTTTGAGTCCACCATCCATTCTGTATCTATCTCCCTCTCTCTCTCCTTCTCTCTCCCCCTCCCTCTCTCCCTTGTCTCTCTCTCACCACATCTCCCTCCCTTTCTCTATCTTTATCTTCTTCCCTCTCTTCCCTAACATCTATATCTATACCTCCCTCCATCTCTCCTTATTTGTCTCTCTATCCCATCCCCTAAAACACATGGCATGATCTCTCTCTCTCTCTCTCTCTCTCTCTCTCTCTCTCTCTCTCTCTCTCTCTCTCTCATTTTATTTGTCTCTCTCTTCTTCCCTATTTTCCCCAATTCTATATCTCTATATCCCTATGACTCTCCTTCTTTATCTCTCTATATAATCATGTATCCATTATCTCTTCATATATGTCTATCTATCTATCTCTCCCTCTTCCTCTTCCTATCCATCTCTATCTCATCCCCTTCTCTCTCTCTCTCTCTCTCTAATTTTTTGTGTCTCTCTCTTATTCCCTATTTTCCCCAAGTCTATATCTCTATATCCCTCTGTCTCTCCTTCTTTATCTCTCTATATAATCTTGTATCCATTATCTCTCCAAATATGTCTATCTATCTATCTCTCCCTCTTCCTCTTCATGTCCCTCTCTATCTCTTCCCCTTCTCTCTCTCTCTCTCTCTCTCTCTCTCTCTCTCTCTCTCATTTTCTTTGTCTCTGTTAGGGTCCCGTGATTTGGTAGATTGGAAAGCCAAATGACAAGGTAACATCAAGCCAACTTTGGAGCCCAAGGATCTAGCCTTTCTGTACTCAGAGAGAGCTCTCTCTCTATTTGTGCAAGGGATGTATAGTTGTTTTCTTCTTATGTTTTTTGATTTTAGGCTAGTTGTTAAGTGTGTTTTTACTTTGTTTTAAGGTTTTTGAGGGAGGAACTGATCAAATTTTTAAATAGATACACATATTGTTAGATTAACTAAGCTATGGGGTTGAAAAGGTCGAGAAAGCCTTAGATGGCAGACAAGGTATATTGAAGTACCGATTAGATCTAGGTAAAATGGATCTTTAGGTGGAATGAAATGGGATAGACACTAGGTTTTGTGAAGGAAAAATACTTTTAAACATAAATATTTCAATCGCAGACATCTATGTGGTAGGGCTAACCATTAATCACGATAAATGTAACTTCAAACTGATAGATGCATAAAATAAACATTCAAGCGATACATATAGATATATGACTCTAACTTTAGGAAAATCGCTATCAGACTTTGGGGAAAAACAATTAAGACAAACAAATAACTCAAGCTATTAAGAGAGAACTCTTAGACATAGTATTTTGAGCTATTGGGAACTTTGAAAACAGAATGCAAAGGTTTAGTCAAAGGGAAAGATCGAAACAAGACCTCCTTGGTTCAAGTAAGACAATCAACCATTCAAAGAGAGATTTTAAAGAGGGAGCTTTGACTAGCCATGAGTAAGTAGGGCATACCTTGAATCATACTTAGCATGCATAGAAACCATAAATGAAACAAGCAACAAGTTCTTCAGTGATCAAAGAGCAGTTAAGAATTCTTTGATATGACTAAGAAGGAAGAAAAACATAGAAGTTGTAATAAAATCAGGAAACTTGAGGTGCCTCCATGGGCATGTCTCAAATCTATTCTTTACTGACCTACATCAATCAAGAAACATGGAAACATGTATGAAAAATAAGGAAACATAACAGAGAGGAACACTATACCATTTTACCAAGTCAAGGAATCCTACAACAGTCCCCTTTCATCATCCAAAACATTCAAGAAACTATCCAATGCATGAGATAAAGTATTTCTTCCAAGCTTGTATAACCATATATTGCTCTATATCATCAATTTTAGCCTTGTTTACAATGAAATTTCTTGGAATATATAGGCCAAAGTGAAGGAGAACCTCCTAGTGCAACTAGCAAGCTCATTGGCCCATCACAAATATCTAATTTTGTCCTTGAGGCTTTGCAAAGCCCAAGGCACAAAATATCTATAAAAATATCCTAAAAATGCTAAAAAAGGAAATTAATTTGACTTTTCCCAACTAACAATGGCCAAAAAAGGCTAAACGCACATTTGGAAAAGCCACTACAAAAAACTGCATTTTTCACAAAAATGCTTCAGAAATATAGTAGCAGAAAATTCCCTGTTTTGTGGGCAACTTTTGAAGGACCTCCCGATGTCAAAACAAGGCTCATGATGGCTCGTTGGAAATCCCTAGATGTATAGTTTCCGAAAATACTTTTTTTTCCCCAAACTGATTACTAGAAGTCTATGAAAATCTGACCTATGTGGAAAAACCCAAAAATTAGCCCTTGCTGATATGTGAGGTAGAATGTTGAAAAAGTGATTGTTTTTCGCCTCTTTGGAGGACCAAAACATCTTCAATTGATATGAAATTTTTTGAGTAGATTCCTCTGAATTTAATGCATCCAATGATACCACTTTGAATCTTTGAGGACGCTTCAAACTAAAATGGCGATGCCCATGATTTTCTGCAAAAAGCCCAAAAATGTCGAAAAACAAAAACTTGTTGAATTATGCCCAATTTTGGTGAGCATAACCCTCATGGGTTTTCAGAAGCGTGTAGAGAAGCAGAGGAAAAAATTTCAAGCTTTGATGTGCCTTTTCCCATTTTTTCCACTGGGCGCCTCTTTCGGGCCACCTTGAGATTTTCTTGTGTAACCTTCAATTTCCTTTGGGCAAATTGATTTAGCTTTTTGTAGTGCCCGGTCATTTTCCTTTGAAGGCTTAAGTCTTTGTTGGCTCTTTCTAACTTATCCTCCATGTTTTTATTCACCGTTTTAAGCCATGCTTCTCTATTTTTTTCTATTTCTTGGGTGAATAAAGAAGTAAGAGGAAAAGATCGGAAAAGGGTTGCCTCTTCCTCTTTCTGTTTCTCCAAAGCTCTTTTGAGTCCCATAGTCCTAGGCCTCTTCCTCCTTGGCTGATCTTCTTCTTCAGTGTCATTGAATTAGCCCATAAGTTCTTCCAACTTTATTTGTGCTTTGGAGGCTTCCCTTTGGTACTTGAAAGCTCGTTCCTTGTAAACTTCCATGTGGACATTCATTTTCTTGTTTTGTGTCTACAGAAAATGTATGAGGTCCTTAGACCTCTCTAGATCAGCTCTCAAGTAATGAATTTTTTCTTCTCTATTTCACAAGAGGGACTCAAGGATTCTAGCCTCATTGTCACTATCATCACCGTTTATCTAAATTATATCAAAATCCCTTTCTTTCTCATGGCTACCTTCCTCCTTCTCTTTTCCCTTGCCTTGGGTGGCCTTCTTGGTTCTCCTTTTCTTTGGTAATTCAACAATGGATTGCTTGGGAAACTTGCCTTTGCTTCGGAGTGCTCGAGTAACATTGGGAGTTACAACTTGATACACTTTCTTTCTTGAATTTCTGGGCTTTATTACCTTTGGAGAAGAAATCATGGCCCCTTGCCTAGGAGAGACAGCTAGCACATGCTCTATTTGGTCTTTAACTTTACTGCTCCCCTCATCATCTTTGTCACTATTTTCCTCCTTTTGAAGGTTTCCTTGTTGGTATTTATTACTTCCATGCTCATGGTAGTTGATTTTCCCCTTTTTTTCTATGCTTCCTTCTTTATAATTATCATTGCTTGAAGTTTTTTTGTCATCATCCTTGCTGGCTGGTGGGCTTTCCTATTTTTCATCATAAGTATCCCTTTGAGGACTGTCTTGACCCTTCTCACAAGTGCCTTGGATGTCACCTTGCATGTCTCCTTGAGGGCTTCCTTGTTCACTTTTGTCCCTATTTTCTTCAGGAATGTAAGGCTCTATATCCTCACTATTTTGTGCCTCATCATCTTCATGCTCACTGTTGTGTGGGCTGCCAATAGTTTCCTCTTTATGACTGTTGTGTTCTTCATCAAATTGTTCCAGCTCTTCATCATTGCCTTCTTTATGCTCACTGTCATGTTTGGATTATTCATTTTGTCCTTCCTCATCACTTGTTTGCCTCCTTTCACTTTGATCTTCTTCATTTTTCTCCTCTTCACTGTTTTGCCCTTTCTCTCTTTGCTCTTCTTCACTATTAGTTTGCCTCCTTTCTGTTTCACTTTCAATCATAGGAGTTTTTTGTTTCTTAGGAGTGGATTTGCTGGAAGAAGGATAGACATGATGAGTTGATGGAGAGTAAGGCACATGAGATGAAGAAGTAGTGGTGAAATCGGGATGTGAAATGAAAGAGTCCCAAGAAACTCCCTTTTTCTCAAGTTGATGGAGGATGATGATCTTGATAAGGGAATGATGAAAAAGACAAGCTTGCTACTGAGAGGGAGGCTTATTTTGAATAGTAGAAGCCATCTTGTCAATGCTTCTATAGAGGAAAAAAGTTAGGTTTAGCTATTGATTTCTTGTGAAGTGCATGAGTAGCCTGATATGATAAGCATAAACCCGGGAAAACCTCCCTTCACATGTGAAATACTTCATAATAATTTTCATGAGAGGAGCATAGCTGGTCAACAAATAGGAAAAAGGAAAAATAGCTAGGCATGCATCCTGATGTTCTGGTTTCAATAAGGGTTTTTATTGATCTGAATCTAGGTAGGTTTTCTTAAACCATTTTTCTCCGATATATGGAATTTTGGTAGCTTTGGAGATAGTTATAGGAGAGAGCTTGAAGTCTAAACCTGCTAGATGAACATGATTCCCTTGCAGCCTCAAAGAAAACAAATGTGTCAAGGGAAGATAAATTTTCACTTCTTGAACCCTTTGGCAAAATTCCAAGCATCCTACTTCATGAAAGTTAAAGAACACTGAAGGGGATGCATTCACTTCTTGAGATGAAAAATTCTCATCCCTTTTGTGAGTACCACTCCTGCTATCTTGCTTAGGAAGCATTTTTCTTCTGAGATCCTTTGTTGACTCACTAAGGAAAACTTGTTTAAGTGATCACTCAACTAAGTCTTCAATCAACATACCCTTTATTCTTTGAGAAAAACTAAGTCTGTCCTTAGTTAGCCAACAAACTTGTTTAGACAAAATCAACTCTCTTTGATTTTGACAGTATGAACTCCTTTCCCTCAGATCACTGTTTTCTGTAGTTCATTTGAAACAAGCAAGATTTTCCCTTGAAATACATTGTCTCTTTTGGTTACAATGTTTTAATGGACTGATCTGAAATAGAGACTATACCCTTAGATAAACCTTGTGTTCTTATTTTGAATAAAGCTGCCCTTCTGTGATGATTATTGTTTCTCCAAAACAAAAGACAGCCCCCTTGTCACCGAAAAATGAACTTTCTAACAGACTCTCTCTCCCCTTAAATGATAATTGTTTTTCTTCTATGTTTAGCAAACAAGCGTTATCTGAATGAAGAAAAATTCACCTCTTCAGTACTGTGTGAGAGAAATGAGGTTTTTGGCAAGGTTTGTTTGTGGATTTTGGAGGAAAATGTCTCTTGGTTTTGGCGCATAGTTTATTCACCTTCAATCTATTTTTTTTATCCTTTGCAATATACCTTAACAAAACCTCTTTAATCTTGAAAGTAACCCTATCCTTTAACCACTGTTCTTCTTTGAAATCACAGCAAGAAACCCTTCTCTAAACTAACACGAAACCTTCACTATTTCACAGCACAAGAAAACCTTCCCTTTTCTTTTTGAAAATGATGATTAAACCCTTTTTTAACTCAAATATCTGCTAAGGGGTGAGAAATACCTTGAAGAACACGTTTTTAGGTCTCTTTGATCGTTGGTGCAGCGTACAAGGAAGCTCATTCAAAGAATATGGATGGGCGGGCGTTTAGCGCTGAACGCGCAACACAGAAGGGTTTTCGGGTCAGCCTCGAGTGCCCAGTGACCGCCGGCACAAGCGTGCTGCGCGAGGCTACAGGCGCAACGCACGTCCATGTAAATTCTATGGTCAGGCACCCACAAACGTGCCACGCAGAACTCTTGAGCCTGAAATCTTCAAAATTTCCCAAAAAATGCTTTTTTTCTTCGGTGAGGTTGTGAATGAATGTTTTGTCGATGCCTTGTATACTTTATAAGACTTTGTTCAAAGGAAAAAACAAAGTATACTCTTTCCTTTCACAATTCAAAAACCTTTTTTTCCTTTTGTAAATTGTGCTTTTTTCATAATATTCTTGTGGAGGCCCCTTTTGACTTAAAGATAATCCTGCAAGTTATCCAAAAAGCTACTTTGCATTTGCTGTGTTGAGGCCTTTCTCATGAGGTTGTTTCTAGCTAGAAATTCACCCTTAGATTTAGTTTGAAGGGGATCTTTATAAATAGAACAATAGAATCCTTTTGACCATTATGTCACCTTTGGTCTTTGATGTAGATGATGTTTCTATCTCATAACCTTTGTAATGATAAGGCCCTCCTTTAATGCAAACATAATCTATTTTAACAACATGCCCTTTCTCTTTGAATGATTTGAACAGGTAACTTTCAAGTTTTGATTTTCATTCATAACCTAGAGGGAGCTTAGCTTTGATAACATAATGAATTTATTCAAAAGCTATAATTCCCTTTTCTCATTAGTCATATAGGTGGTCTATCCATTTTTCGAATAAGATTAGAAACTGAGCTTTAGGTCTGTCAATTTAACCGTCCATAAGAGGCTTGTTTAGTCGATATTGCAACCTGTGATTTATCCTTTGAATGAGTTTGTCAGAAATACAATGTCAGAGTTTTGAAATACTAGCATCTATCCTTTTCTTGTGATATGAGATAGGTTTTTCAACCTATGAAACCTTATTGAATCACCACTGATTTTGAACCATGTCTTTCAAAAATAAAGTACTTGCTCAAACACCATATGAAAAATTGTTAATGCATATTTTGTTCATCTCTTGGAAGGAGGTGGCCTATAATTTCTGAAATCTCTTAAAGCACTTTAACCCTCTGCTTTTTAAATGAAGGAGGTTCTTATGTTCTTTCAACCATCTGCTCTTTATTGGAGGAGGCTTTACCATGATGTCTTCTAACCATCTTCTTTTTAATGAAGGAGGTCATTTCTGTGCTTTCAACCATCTGCTATTTTAAAGGAGGAGGTTCTTACTGTGAATATGTCATTTCATCTATTTCAAAATTCTATCACCTTTCTGCAGACCATGTGTCTTTGCTTGGTATTGTGTGAAATAGGCAATAATTTTCTCTATGAGATGTGTTCTGAGATATGTGTTCTTTGCAAAAGATCCTTGTGAACCCTTAGACCAGAAATCACATGACTTGTGTATGTAGAATATTTTCTTTCTAGACATAGTTGAATGAATTCCCTTGACTGTGTTTGTAAAGGTGGGTTGGATTTCCTTTTGGAGGAGATTCTGAAAAGATTGCTGGTCAGCATAACATCAGCCTTATGTATTCATATGAATTGGAGGCTGCTCTTTATTTTTAAGCAACTTTGACTTCAGACTACACCCATTAGCAGCCCTTCATTTCCTATATATCAATTTTTTTACTGAGGGCAAGCTAATTCAGCATGCAGGACCCTTTTGAATTTTTCCCTTTGCTCTTTTGCACATTGATCATTATTGCAATCACACCCCTTCAGAGATGTAAAAAACATATGACTTTGAACTCTAAAGAGCTTCCTTGGGGTCTTATGGAGATTTTGCCTGACCTAAGCATGTTCTTTTAGAAAGTGAACATACTTATCTCCTTCTGTTTTGGATCTTTGTTGAACTTCTTCTGGACTGAGACAGAATGACCTCTTAGTGGTGTGACCTACAAATGGATCAAGATTTTTTTTTGCATATTAGGTGCTAATTCAAGGCTGGCTGGTACTGAACAGAGGTTTTTGGCTCAGGATGTTTTTTTCCAAGGGAAGGATTCCCTAACACACCACTATCTAACTTAGGGGTGATCTTGACATATTCTGATTGTTTCCTTGGGTATGATTAGATTTTCGAATGACAGATGACCAGAGATAGAGTTGCAGACATTTTGTCAATAGTTGGATAATGAATGGTTTGAGGAATAAGGGTGAATGACAGTAGATAATCTTCAGCTATGGCAACTACGGACAGGTTATTTTGCTGAAACCAGATAGGACTTGACAAATGGGTTTTTTCTCATCATAGGCTGATTGGAAGGGTTAGGAGGACAAAAATTGTTTTGAGGTGTTTTCTAGATGACATATTAGACAGTTTGGAGATCAGTTTCTAAAAAACTCAGCTTAGGAAACTAGTCATCATCAACAGGTGAAAAATACTGATGACTAACAGTGGCTCCATTTGGGGAGGGCAGCTCCTTTTGAAGACATTTCCAGAATTTCAGATCTCTGTCTTTTGAAGACCAGTGCCTTATCCATTGGCGCAAATTTCTTTCTTTCTTGATGCTATTTCTGAAAATGGACAACATGATTAGCATTAAAGTCATTTTCTACCTACCCAGCTACATTCCCTGACATTTTTTCTTCTTTTGGGTGCATTTAGACTATCAACCCTTTGGCATAATATTTTTGAAAAATGACACTATCTAATTCTACACTTATATCCACCGGGAGTTCAGATTAAACTGATGAACTCCTTTGTTTCTGTATCTATGCTAGATATATTGTCAAGGTTAAGCTGTTTGACAAGATTTGATTCACTAAACTAAAACATGAAATTAAAAAATGACCAAATCGAGATTAGACAGTCTGATTTGTCATGCACTTGTGGCATAAAATACAAGCTACACACAAATATTATTTTGCATGAAAATAAGATCTAGAAAAATCAGGGCTAGGATACATAGTTTTTTTTTTATCCCTGTTTTCCTCTTTGGTTCTGTTTTGAGCATGTGGAACCAGTATCTTTTCCTAATCTACTTTCTTTGACAAGTCAAGCTTACACAATTTGACTATCCCTTCTCTCACCAACTTATCAGCAATAAATTTAAAACATTTTTAGCTATGATCAGGCTAGATAATTGAACAAGACATCCTTTGGGTACTAGTAGTGGCATTTAGACTTGCGCACTTTCAGCATGACTCTTTTTTGAACATGGGGATTTTTTTCTATTTTCCAAACACCCCTCTTTTTCTACTTTTCTATTGTTTTTGAATTTTTTGTTTTTTGATTTCTTTCTTCAAATAATGATATATACAATGGTTGCAAAATATGGAACTAGAATTCCTAAAAATGGTGAAACTTGAGCATCTTATCTTCATAAGGATCTCCTAATGCTCTTGGTCCACTCAAATCTTGAAAAGAAAAGTTTGAAATTTTTTCTCTTGTAAGCATAACTTAAGGATTCATGCATGAATCTCTAAACAATCCTGTGTCTTATTTTTGTACTTCTTTATACCTTTGATCTCCACTTCTCTTTTTGTTGTACATCTTTTTCAAATAATGCAGATATTCTTTGTCATTTTTTAAGAATATGATGACATCATCAAGGTACATCATAATGAAGAAATTTAGAACTGGAAACATGGCCTTCAGGAACACGTCTTTGGTGTTTGGTGGTTTTTCAATTCTGGGTTTGAAGATGGAACTACTTCTAGCATATTTGAAAAATTCTTTGAGTTGTTCGCTTTGCAAAGGAATTAATTGGTGATACCCTGAAACATCATTTTGTAAAGACACATGATTAGAAGCACCTATCATTTGTATAGTATGGTCTTCAGCAGGAAGGATATAACTTTTGTCCCAAGGGTGTGTATTTGTGTGTCTAAAATCAACACAAATCCTATGTCCAGCTGTCTTGTCTTTGATTATTAATGTTTGATCAAGATTTTTGTATTTTATTTTGTCAAAGTTGTTTCTTGAAATGATGGAAGTGTCATAGTGTTTCACATTTTTTTCCCAACATGTGCTAGTATCTTGAACAATGTTGCAAACTATAGCAGTTCCAAATCTTTGGTGAAGTGGCAGAATGTGAGTTAGTTCAATCAGTTCAGGTATATTTGGATTGCAGTCATTACATCCCTTCATATCAAGTTTATCAAAAAAAATTCCTGGATCTTTAGCGGTTGTGGTTATAGTTAAGGTTTCATTTGGGGAGGTAAAGTTATGATATGATGAAGCATTTAGGTATGGTAAGAACATTAGGCTACCCTGCCCCTGATTTCCAAAAAGGTTAGTAATATGCAATTCTTCTAGTGCCTCTATTCTGAAAAAGGTCCTTGATGTTACTGCTGATGTTTGTCTATGGTTTGAGCAATTTTCTTGATGGTGTATAGTGTTTTCTGCTTTCTTCTCTATTTCTCTTTCTAGAAAATCAAATTCTCTTCCCTCAAGACATAACTACTCAGGGTCATGATAATTTTGAGTGTCCAGCTCATCATAGAGAACCTGGAGTGGCTGATGTGATGCGCCTAAATTTGTTTCAATTTCTCCTGATTGTTCCTCAATGTCTTCATCAGTGTGTAAAATAAAAGAATTTAGATCTGAATGCAAGGAATACATCGAGATGTTATCTGGCCTTTCTTGGCTGCTGACCATATATTTCATGTGTGATTCCTGATACATTATTCTTGTTTGATTAAACACAGGAATGGTTGCGTAGGAAATATCTAGTTGAATATTTCCCTGAAGCTTGGCCCCCCAAGTTCTGGATAAAAGAATTCCGTACTTGGGAGGGATGTTTGCTACCACTATGTCCATGATCAGGTGTTTTGCAGGTATTTGGGCCAAAATGAAACAAAGATCTTTGATCAGGCCTAGACACTTTACTCTGCTTGAATCAAATGAATATAAGTCTTTATAAGGTTTTGTTATTTCTAGGCCTAATCTTTCCATTACAACTTTTGGCATGAGATTGTGCAAGGCCCCGGAATCCAGCATGGCATTGTGTAGGATTTGGTCATGTATATTCAGACTGATGTAAAAGGGAAGAGTGGTTCCTTCTTGGAATTTCCCTTCTATTTTTGGACCAAACAACACCTCATGGGTATCATCAGCTAGGTGTAGAGTATCTGCATCATTTCCTATGTTTAGTACCTTTAGCACTTGGTATTTGTAACAGCTTTGGGCAAGAAGTTCAGTGAGGGGCATGGTGATCTTAATTTTGGTGATTTCCCCTTCAAAACTGAAGGGTGTTTGTGGTTTAGATAGATTTGTTTCAGTTTTTTCAGCCATGACTTTCTCTATATTCTTAATTTTTTGACTTTGATTCAGGATTTTGTTCAACACAGCTCTCTCAAGAATCTTAGTAGAGGTACTAGGACAGTCTGGGCCAATACTTGTCTTAATACCTTAATCTTTGTTTTGGTCAGTTTTCTTGGCCACGATTTTGTTACTATCCACTGCTCTTTTAAGAATGGTATCAGGGGTTTTAGTAACAATAGTGTCTGAGCTACCTTTCTTAGAGTTGTCCTGGTTTTTCTTACTCCTAAGATCATGTTTCCTATGAGCTTCTATTATGGCGTTCTGAAATCCTATATTAGGATCTTCGGGGTCCTCATAATTTGCTTCACTTTGATTTGAGGAGAAGAAAACTTGTTCTTATTTTGTGAGGAAAACCTCACCCTCGTTATCAGAACCTATCAAGTTTAAATGAATTTCATCAAGTGGTTCTATATCTCCTTCCACCTCATCAACATAGTTTTCATTGAAAGGTGGCTTGATTTGTTGGTCATTTTCCCTTGGTTTATTTTGAGGCGGGTCTCTTCTAAAGTTTTGGTTTCGGTTCCTGTTTTGAGGGTTTGGCTGGTTGTCCCTAAGAGGTGCCTTTTCACTTATCTTTTGCCACATTTTCTCCATGGATATAACCAGGCTATCTATTCTAGGATTTGAGGAAGGGACTAAAGGGGCGACCTCATCCTGGTATGTGACTTTCTTTTCTGATCTCATCCTAACTCTCTTTTCAGCTAGGTTGGATTTCGCACTCATAGCCACTTTTTGCATTTATTATAAAGTTGCGGGGTCCTTGTATCTTAGTTGGTATGTCATATCTGGGTTGAAACCTTCAGGAATATTTGCTAATGCTAAGCCAAGTGGAGGTTTGAAGTGAGGCGGGAGGGCATTATAAACACTATTGAACCTAGTGCAACAGTCTTGAACACTTTCCCCATTATCCATTTTAATATTGTTATATTCGGAAAGGATTTGGATGGGGTTTTTCCTGATTTCCCACCTATTTATGAAATTTTTGTAGAGGGTTGGGATATCATGTATACAATTAGGAGCTAAGATTTTAAACCATTTCTTAGGTTCTCCGCCTAGGCTTTGGGAAAAAATCGTCATTCTTATGGTCTCATCTTCTATTTCCATGTATTCAAAGGCATCACTAATTCTATCCACATGTTGTTGGGCGGTAGTAGCCTCAACCCCAGTGAAATGTGGGATTTTGGATTGGTAGTCATGTTACAAAGGTGCCAAAGGCTGTGGTAATACTAAGGGTGCATACCAAGCTGCCATGGCGGGAGCTAATGGTAAATTTACAGTATGAGGGCTTGTAGGATGAGATTAGGTGATTTGAACAGTGGTGGTCTGAATGGGTGTGGTGGAGGTACTTGGACTTGTGAACTTATTCTGAGCAAATTTGGGGCAGTAAGGGCCAAAGTGGTGGAAAAGCTGAAAATCAGGAGGTGTAGTAGGTGAGGCTTCTCTGCTAGGACTCTGTTGCAAATTTAAGGACTCAAGATCGTCAAGGTTGATTTTACTTTGCAACTTGCTTATAAAAAGGGTTTTTGTTGAACTCAAGTCAAACTGGGAATCGTGCAAGGATGTAAGATGTTCAGGTACAGAGCTTGCTTTGCGGATGGTCCTATCGATAGCTAAGTTACCAGTTTCAGAAGTTTGCCACAAAATATTTTCTGGGTTATCAACTATGATAGGGGGATTTGGGTCTAGATGAGATCTGGTATTGATTCTTCGTGAAGCCATATTTCAAAGTCAAAGTTTAGAGAGGGTGATAGTTGTAATGGTTTTTGGATGGATGACCTCTCTAGGGGTTTCGCTAATGTGAAGAATGGTTGAAACAAAAATGAAGGCTAGTGGAGTCGCCAGGTGGATTTCTTTGAGATCTATTGTCCACCATCAATACTGTCAAAGATGCATTTGGAAAAAAAAATTCTGGCAAACTTTGATGCGGAGACTTGCAAGAAATAATTAACACTTAGTTTCAATATTTTTCTAGACTGTTGGGAAATCTATAGTTCTATTTGCAAGTTTATTCTGTTTGATTTCCTATCTTTAGGTGAAGTTTTCTGAATCGCTAAGTTATACTTAGTTTGTCACTGATTTCAAAGGCTGCACCATGAATTTTGAGTTTTGGGAAAGATGAGTCAACAGAATAGTATGGTTTATGAATTTGTTTTGGTTTTTTATGGATTTTTAGGCCTATAGGAGGCTAGTGGAGTCTCCAGGTGGATTTTTTGTTGTTTTTATAGAGATGTAATTATGGTCCACCACCAATAACTAGGAAAAGCTAATCTGGGGATTTTTTTTGGGGTTGTCTAAGTCTTTATGTGCAGCCTAGGTTTTTTAGAGTGTTCTAAACCTGATTCATCACTTTGCTAGGGTGGTGAAGCAAAAAGAGTTTACTCTAAATGATTCTATGGGCTGCTTGCTAGTTTTAAATTTTGAAAGACTAATGAATCTACAAGATTTTTCTAGACTATTATGTACTCAGTTAGTCCCATTGTGATTGCCATTATGTTAGGGTCCCGTGATTTGGCAGAATGGCAAGCCAAATGACAGGGTAACATCAAACCAACTTTGGAGCCCAAGGACCTAGCCTTCCTAGACTCAGAGACAGCTCTCTCTATTTGTGCAAGGGATATATAGTTGTTTTCTTCTTATGTTTTTTGATTTTAGGTTATTTGTTAAGTGTGTTTTTAGTTTTTTTTAAGGTTTCTGAGGGAGGAATTGATCAAAGTTTTAAATAGATAAATATATTTTTATATTAAATGGGCTATGGAGTCGAAAAGGTTGAGAAAGCCTCAAATGGCGAACAAGGTATCTTGAAGGGCCGATTTGATCTAGGTAAAATGGATCTTTAGGTGGAATGAAATGGGATGGAAATTAGGTTTTGTGAAGGACAAATACTTTTAAACATAAATAGTTCAACAGTAGACATCTATGTGGTAGGGCTAACCATTAATCACGATAAATGTAACTTCAAACTGATAGATGCATAAAATAAACATTCAAGTGATACATAGAGATATATGACTCTCTAACTTTAGGAAAAGCACTATTAGAATTTGGAGAAAAAAAATTAAGACAAACAAATAACTCAAGCTACTAAGAGTGAACTCCTAGACATAGTATTTTGAGCTATTGGGAACTTTGAAAGCAGAATGCAAATTTTTAGGCAAAGGGCAAGATCAAAACAAGACCTCCTTGGTTCAACTAAGACAATCAACCATTCAAAGAGAGATTTTAGAGATGGAGCTTTGAATAGCCATGAGTAAGCAGGGCATACCGTGAATCATACTTAGCATGCATAGCAACCATAAATGAAACAAGTAACAAGTTCTTCAGTGATCAAAGAGCAGTTAAGAATTCTTTGATATGACTAAGAAGGAAGAAAAACATAGAAGCTGTAATAAAATTAGGAAACTTGAGGTGCCTCCATGGGCATGTCTCAAATCTATTCTTTACTGACGTACAGTAAGCAAGAAACATGGAAACATGTATGAAAACTAGGGAAACATAACATAGAGGAACATTATACCATTTTACCAAGTCAAGGAATTCTACAACAATTCTCTTTCATCATCCAAAACATTCAAGAAACTATCCAATGCATGAGACAAAGTATTTCTTCCAAGCTTGTATAACCATACATTGCTCTATATCATCAAGTTCCGCCTTGTTTATGGTGAAATCTCTTGGAATATATAGGCCAAAGTGAAGGAGAACCTCCTAGTGCAACTAGCAAGCTCATTGGCCCATCACAAATATCTGATTTTGTCCTTGAGGCTTTGCAAAGCCCAAGGCAGAAAATATCAATAAAAATATCCTAAAAATGCTAAAAAAGAAAATTAATTTGACTTTTCCCAACTGACAATGGCCAAAAAAGGCTAAACGCATATTTGGAAAAGCCACTATAGAAAACTGCATTTTTCACAAAAATGCTTCAAAAATATAGCAGCAGAAAATTCCCTGTTTTGTGGGCAACTTTTGAAGGACCTCCCGCTGTTGAAATGAGGCCCATGACGGCTTGTTGGAAAGTGTTGGATGTCTAGTTTTTAAAAATACTTGTTTTCCACAAACTGATCACTGGAAGTCTAAAAAAACTGACCTGTGTGGAAAAACCCAGAAATTAGCCCTTGCTGATATGCGAGGCAGAGAGTTGAAAAAGTGATTGTTTTTCACCTCTTTGGGGGACCAAAACATCTTCAATTTATCTGAATTTTTTTGAGTAGATGCCCCTGAATTTAATGCATCCAATGATACCATTTTCAACCTTTCAGGATGTTTCAAAATAAAATGGTGATGCCCATGATTTTCTGCAAAAAGCCCGAAAATGTCAAAAAACAAAAACTTGTCGAATTATGCCCAATTTTGGCGAGCATAACCCTCATGGGTTTTCAGAAGCATGTAAAGAAGAAGAGGCCAAAATTTCAAGCTTTGATGTGCCTTTTCCCATTTTTTCCACTGGGTGCCTCTTTCGGGCCACCTTGAGCTTTTCTTGTGTAGCCTTCAATTTCCTTCGGGCAAATTGATTTAGCTTTTTGTAGTGCCCGGTCATTTTCCTTTGAAGGCTTAAGTTTCTATTAGCTATTTCTAACTTATCCTCCAAGTTTTTATTCACCCTTTCAAGCCATGCTTCTCTATTTTTTTCTATTTATTAGGTGAATAAAGAAGTAAGAGGAAAAGATCGGAAAAGGGTTGCCGCTTCCTCTTTCTATTTCTCCAAAGCTCTTTTGAGTCCCATAGTCCTAGGCCTCTTCCTCCTTGGATGATCTTCTTCTTCAGTGTCATTGAATTCACCCATAAGTTCTTCCAACTTGATTTGTGCTTTGGAGGCTTCCCTTTGGTACTTGAAAGCTCGTGGCTCATATACTGCCATGTGGACATTCATTTGCTTGTTTTGTGTCTGCAGAAAATGTATGAGGTCCTTAGACCTCTCTAGATCAGCTCTCAGTTCATGAATTTGTTCTTCTCTATTTCGCAAGAGGGACTCAAGGATTATAGCCTCATTGTCACTGTCATCAGTGTTTATCTAAATTATATCAAAATCCCTTTCTTTCTCATGGCTACTTTCCTCCTTCTCTTTTTTGTTGCCTTGGGTGGCCTTCTTGGTTCTCCTCTTCTTTGGTAATTCAACAATGGATTTCTTGGGCAACTTGCCTTTGCTTCGGAGTGCTCTAGTACCATTGGGAGTTAAAACTTGAGACACTTTCTTTCTTGCAGTTCAGGGCTTTTTTACCTTTGGAGAAGAAAGCATGGCCCCTTGCCTAAGAGAGGCAGCTAACACATGCTCTATTTGGTCTTTCACTTTACTGCTCCCCTCATCATATTTGTCACTTTTTTCCTCCTTTTGAAGGCTGCCTTGTTGGTATTTATTACTGCTATGCTCATGGTAGCTGATTTGGACCTTTTTTTCTATGCTACCTTCTTTAGAATTCTCATTGCTTGAAGTTTGTTTGTCATCATCCTTGCTGGCTGGTAGGCTTTCCTGTTTTTCATCATAAGTGTCCCTTTGAGGACTGTCTTGACCCTCCTCACAAGTGCCTTGGATTTCACCTTGTATGTCTCCTTGAGGGCTGCCTTGTTCACTTTTGACCCTGCTTTCTTCTGGACTGTTAGGCTCTATATCCTCACTATTTTTTGCCTCATCGTCTTCATGCTCACTGCAGTGTGGGCTGCCAATAGTTTCCTCTTTGTGATTGTTGTGTTCTTCATCAACTTGTTCCAGCTCTTCATCATTACCTTTTTTATGCTCACTTTCATGTTTGGATTATTCATTTTGTCCTTCCTCATCACTTGTTTTCCTCCTTTCACTTTGATCTTCTTCATTTTGCTCCTCTTCACTGTTTTTCCCTTTCTCACTTTTCTCTTCTTCAGTGTTAGTTTGCCTCCTTTCTATTTCACTTTAAATAATAGGAGTTTTTTGTTTCTTAGGAGTGGATTTTCTGGAAGAACGATAGACATGATGAGTGGATGGAGAGGAAGGCGCATGAGATGAAGAAACAGTGATGAAATCGGGATGTGAAATGAGAGAGTCCCATGAAACTCTCTTTTTCTCATGTTGATGTAGGATGACGATCTTGATAAGGGAATGATGAAAAAGACAAGCTTGCTACTGAGAGGGAGTCTTATTTTGAACAATAGAAGCCATCTTCTCAATTCTTTTATAGAGGAGAAAAGGTAGGTTTAGCAATTGAGTTCTTGTGAAGTGCATGAGTAGTTTGATATGATCAGCATAAACCCGAGAAAACCTCCATTCGCATGTGAAATACTTCATGATGATTTTCATGAGAGGAGCATAGCTGGTCAACAAATAGGAAAAAGGAAAAATAGCTGGGCATGCATCCCGATGTTCTGGTTTCAAGAAGGGTTTGTATTGATCTGAATCTAGGTAGGTTTTCTTAAACCATTTTTCTCGGATATATGGAATTTTGGTAGCTTTGAAGATAGTTCTAGGAGAGAGCTTGAAGTCTAAACCTACTAGATGAAAATGCTCCCCTTGCAGCCTTAAAGCAAACAAATTTGTCAAGGGAAGATAACTTTTCACTTCTTGAACCCTTTGGAAAAATTCCAAGCATCCTACTTCATGAAAGTTAAAGAGCATTGAAGGGGATGTATTCACTTCTTGAGTTGAAAAAGGCTCATACCTTTTGTGAGGACCACTCCTGCTATCTTGCTTAGGAGGCATTTTGCTTCTGAGATCCTTTGCTGAATCACCAAGGAAAACTTGTTTAAGTGATCACTAAACTAAGTCTTCAATCAACACACCCTTTACTCTGAGAAAAACTAAGTCCATCCTTAGTTAGCCAACAAACTTGTTTAGAAAAAATCAATTCTCTTTGATTTTGACAGTATGAACTCCTTTCCATCAGATCACTATTTTTTGTAGTTCATTTGAAAGAAGAAAGAATTTCCCTTGAAAAACACTGTCTCTTTTGGTAACACTATTTTAATGCACTGATCTGAAATAGAGACTGTACCCTTAGATAAACCTTGTGTTCTGCTTTCGAATAAAATTGCCCTTCTGTGACGATTATTGGTTCTCCAAAAAAAAAGACACCGCCCTTGTCACTGAATAATGAACTTTCTAACAGACTCTCTCTCCCCTTAAATGATCATTGTTTTTCTTCTGTGTTTAGCAAACAAGTGTTATCTGAATGAAGACAAATTCACCTATTCAGTACTTTGCGAGAGAAATGAGGTTTTTGGCAAGGTTTGCTTGTGGATTTTGGAGGCAAATGTCTCTTCGTTTTGGCGCACAGTTTCTTCACCTTCAATCTCTATTTTTTATCCTTTGCAATATACCTTAATAAAACCTCTTTAATCTTGATAGTAACCCTATCCTTTAACCATTGTTCTTCTTTGAAATAACAGCAAGAAACCCTTCTATAAACTAACACAAAGCCTTCACTATTTCACAGCACAATAAAACCTTCCCTTTTCTTTTTGAAAATGATGATTTAACCCTTTTTGAACTCAGATTTCTGCTAAGGGGTGAGAAATACCTTGAAGAACGAGTTTTTAGGTCTCTTTGATCGTTGGTGTAGCGTACAAGGAAGCTCGTTCAAAGCATATGGATGGGTGGGCATTTAGCGATGAATGCGTCGCGCAGAAGGGTTGTCGGGTCAGCCTCGGTTTCCCAGTGACTGCTGGCACAGGCGTGCCGCATGAGGCTATAGGCGCGCCGCGCCTCCATGTAAACTCTATGGTCAGGCACCCACAGGCACACCGCGCAGAACTCTTGAGCTTGAAATCTTCAAAATTTCTCGAAAAATGCTTTTTTTCTTCAGTGAGGTTGTCAATGAATGTTTGGTCGATGCCTTGTATACTTTATAAGACTTTGTTCAAAGGAAAAAACAAAGTAGACTCTTTCCTTTCACAATTCGAAAACCTTTTTTTTCTTTAGTAAACTGTGATTTTTTCATAATATTCTTCTGGAGGCCCCTTTTGACTTAAACATAATCCTATAGGTTATCCAAAAAGCTACTTTTCATTTGCTGTGTTGAGGCCTTTCTCATGAGGTTGTTTCTAGCCAGAAATTCACCCTTAGATTTAGTTTGAAGGGCATCTTTATAAATAGAACAATAGAAGCCTTTTGACCATTATGTCACCTTTGGCCTTTGATGTAAATGATGTTTCTATTTCATAACCTTTGTAATGAAAAGGCCCTCCTTTAATGCAAACATAATCTGTTTTAACAGCATGCCCGTTGTCTTTGACTGATTTGAACAGGTAACTTCCAAGTTTTTATTTTCATTCATAATTTGGAGGGAGCTTAGCTTTGATAACATAATGAATTTATTCTAAAGATATCATGCCCTTTTCTCATTAGTCATATAGGCGGTCTGTCCATTTTGCAGATAATATTAGAAACTGAGCTTTAGGTCTGTCAATTTAACCATCCATAAGAGGCTTGTTTATTCAATATTGCAACTTGTGATTTATCCTTTGAATGAGTTTGTCAGAAATACAGGGTCAAAGTTTTTAAATACTAGAAACTATCCTTTTCTTGTGATATGAGATAGGTTTTTCAACCTAGGAAACCTTATTGAATCACCACTGATTTTGAACCCTGTCTTTCAAAAATAAAGAACTTTCTCAAACACCATATGAAAAACTGTTGATGCATCTCTTGTTCATCTCTTGGAAGGAGGTGGCCTATAATTTATGAAATCTCTTAAAACAATTTAACCCTCTGCTTTTTAAATGAAGGAGGTTCTTATGTGCTTTCAACCATCTTCTCTTTATTGGAGGAGGCTTTACCATGATGTCTTCTAACCATCTGCTTTTTAATGAAGGAGGTCATTTCTGTGCTTTCAACCATCTGCTCTTTTAAAGGAAGAGGTTCTTACTGTGAATATGTCATTTCATCTATTTCAAAATTATATCACCTTTCTACAGACCATGTGTATTTGCTTGGTATTATGTCAAATAGGCAATAATTTTCTCTATGAGATGTGTTCTGAGATATGTGTTCTTTTTAAAAGATCCTTGTGAACCCTTAGACCAGAAATCACATGACTAGTGTATGTAGAATATTTTCTTTCTAGACATAGTTGAATGAATTCCCTTGAGTGTGTTTGCAGAGGCAGGTTGGATTTCCTTTTGGAGGAGATTCTGAAGAGACTGCTGGTCAGCATAACATCAGTCTTATATATTCATATGACTTGGAGTCTGCTCTCTGTTTTCAAGCAACTTTGACTTTCAGACTACACCCATTAGCAACCCTTCATTTGATGTATATCAATTGTTTTACTAAGGGCAAGCTAATTTAGCATGCAGGACCCTTTTGACTTTGTCCATTTACTCTTTTGCACATTGATCATTATTGCAATCACACCCCTGTATAGATGTAACAAACATATGAATTTGAACTCTAAAGTGCTTCCTTGGGATCTTATGGAGATTTTTCCTGACCTAAGCATGTTCTTTTAGACAATGAACATACTTATCTCCTTCTGTTTTGGATCTTTGTTGAACTTCTCCTGGACTGAGATAGAATGACCTCTTAGTGGCGCAACCTATCAATGAACCAAGATTTGTTTTTGCAGATTAGGTGCTAATTCAGGGCTGGCTGGTACTGAACATAGGCTTTTGGCTCAGGATGGTTTTTGCCAAGGGAAGGATTCCCTAACACACCACTACCTAACTTAGGGGCGATCTTGACATATTCTGAGTGTTTCCTTGGGTATGATTAGATTTTCAAATGACAAATGATCAGAGATAGGGTTGCAGACATTTTTTCAATAGTTGGATAATGAATGGCTTGAGGAATAAGGGTGAATGACAGTAGATAATCTTCAGCTATGGCAACTATGGACAGGGTTATTTTGCTGAAACTAGATAGGACTTGACAAATGGGTTTTTTCTCATCATAGGCTGACCGGAAGGGGTAGGAGGACAAAAATTGTTTTGGGGTGTTTTCTAGATGACATATTAGACAGTTTGGAGATCAGTTTCTAGAAAACTCATCTTAGGAAACTAGTCATCATCAACAGGTAAAACATATTGATGACTAACAGTCTCTCTCTTCTTCCCTATTTTCCCCAAGTCTATATCTATATATCCCTCTGTCTCTCTGCCTATATCTCTCTATATAATCTTGTATCCATTATCTCTCCATATATGTCTATCTATTTGTCTCTCCCTCTTCCTCTTCCTGTCCCTCTCTATCTCTTCCCATTCTCTCTCTCTCTCAGCCCCCAAACATACACACTATATCTCCATATCTATCTATATATTTATCTCTCTCTCCCCCTTCCTCCCTATTCCTCTCCCTCTCTCTCCAGCCCTCTTCCTCTCCCACTCTCTCTCTCCCTCCGGCTTCCTCTTTCTCTCTATGTATCTCTTCTTCTTCTCTCTCCATATCTATCTCTCTTCCTCCCTCCATCTCTTTTCCTCTCTCTTCTTCCCTCTCTCCCCCCTCCATCTATATCTCTATCTACCATTGTCTCTCCTTATAACCACAAAAACATACACACTCTCTCTCCATATCTATCTATCTCTCTCTCCCTCCCTCTTCCTCTCCCTCTCTCTCTTCCTCTTCTCTCTCTCTCTATCTTCCCCTTCTCCCTTGTCACTCCCTCTCCCTCTCAACCTTTCTCTCTTTGTCTTTCCTCCCCTTACAACTCCATCTCTCTTCCCCTCTCTCTCTCCTCTCTCTCAAGTCCTCTCTTTCACTTTCTTAGCCACCTCCCTCTATCTCTCCCTCCCATCACACGCCAATGATATTATATATTGTTCAGATGTTTCGACGATTTAGATTAAGAGATATACTTATATTTTGTTATTATTATTATAAATATATCCATTAAAAATATATTGAGCTGAAATTAAAAAAGTTTACAAACTTTCTTACATTACATCTACACATTAATATGAATATTAGCTAATAATATTAATTTGGTCCATGTTATTTGCCCCATAGGCTTCACCTAAATAAAACATCCCTTTTTAGTGTCCTTAAATATCAAGCTGATTATGGAGAAAATATAAAAAGAGGGTTTATTTATTTATCATACCTCTCATTTATTTATATTTATATTTATTTACCATACCTATTTATTCCTCATTAACATTTATTTATTTAAATATGGTATTTGAGCCATGGTATTTAGCGCATGGTATTAATAATAATTTGTTCCATGGTATTTGGCCCATGGTATTAATAATAATAATTTTTTCTATGGTATTTGGCGCATGGTATTAATAATAATAATTTTTTCCATGGCATTTGGCCCATAGGCTTCACCTAAATAAAACTTTTTTTAGTTTTCTTAAATATATAAGGATGTTTATGGAGTAAATATTAAAATGAGTTTTATTTATTTACCATACTTCTGGAGTAAGTATAAAAATAGGTTTTATTTATTTACCATATCTCCGGTTTATTTATATTTTTATTTATTTACTATACATTTTTTAGTGTTCTTAAACATAACTTTGAGTTAAAAGGTAGGATAATTATTACAAATATATTGATTACAATTAAGTAGACATTTCAAAAATTTTACAAACTTTCTTACATTACATCTACACATGTATCCTATATATTGGGCCGAAATTACAAAATTTTACAAGCTTTCTTACATTACAACTACACATATACCCTATATTGGACTATAGAGTGCCTTTCGATGAAATAAATTGCACACTTATATAGAGACATTGACATAAAGAGTGACACAATAAATTGCACACTTATATGAAGACATTGACATGAAGAGTTGTGGGCATCAAATTGTGTGAAATATGAAGAAACATGAAGCTAAGCTACTTAATAGTTTAGCCGTTGAGGTCGATTTATAATAAAATATAGATACGCATGGTCATTATAATTTGAAAAAGAAAATCATGAGAAAGTGTAATATGTTGATTATATATATATATATATATATATATATATATATATATATATAATTTGAAAAAGAAAATCACGAAAAAGTGTAATATGTTGATTATATATATATAATCAACATATTACACTTTCTCGTGATTTTTTTTTTCAAATTATATATGTTTGTGTGGTAGAATATAAAGAACATATGATAATCGATTTGTTTTTGTTTATTTTTAAGAATTAGATTTTGATTAAATATTTTATATAATTTGTAAATGAGTATTTTAATAATATTTTTAAATAAATATTTATTATTAAATTTTTTTAAGAAATATATTTTTAATTATTTTGAAATATATTTAGTTATTTATTTTAATTTATTGTTAATTATAAAATTTGTTGTAATTGTTTGTTTTAATATGTTTTTATAAAATTGTACTAAAGTTAAAATAAAAAAAATATGAATAAAATAAAATAAAATAAAATATGATTACAAGAAATTCTCTAATTAATAATAAATTGAAATAATAAAATAAATATATAAAAGCATTTCAAAATAACTAAAAAATAATAATTTGTACTGAATTGTGTGAGATATTTAATCAAAACATGAATTTAAAATTCATTTAACAAGACAAATGGATTATTTTATGTATTTTCTATATTTTAAAAAAACAAATTGATTATTTTGTTTTTCTATGATCCAAAAAGAAGAGAGAGAAGAACAGGGAGCAGAGGGCTAGGCATCTGCCCTAGGCACCTCGGGCCTTTGTTCCATGCCTTCATATGTCCTTGCTTCCAGGGCTTCTTCACCAATGTTATCGATGTGGGTTTTTGTTTAGTGCTCTCTCGCAACATGTTTGGGTGTTTTTGTCGTTCTATGCGTACTCGAGTGTGGTTTTCATTAGGGATCCCTCCGTTGATGTTGGTTGCTTAGGATATTCTCGTGGTTCTACTTACAGCTGCCAACGCTTTTCTTTTGTGTTGTTGTCATCTGAGCCCGTTCCTTGATGCCACATTTGTTGTGGTTTTCCTCTGTTTTTTGTGGTTTATGTTGGGCTTATATGCCCTAGTTTTGATGCCCCGATATTGGCTGGATGTAAGGGCTATTCGAGCAAGTTGTGTTCAATTTTTATGGATTTTTATTGCTGTTGTTGTAGTTGTTACATTTTTTTTTTGCAACACTCCTACTTGTGGGATATCACTGCCATTTTGGGGGGTTTTGGCCCTTGTGATGTTTACCCATTTTAGGTTATATGATGGGCCTTTGTGCCATGTTTACTTTTTGTCTATTTAAGAGACTAGGATTTGTTAGTGCAATCCCTAGTGTTTCGATCCAGGTGGATATTGGTGGCCATTCGCCTTTTCCACCTTGATCTCCAGCTGGTTTCATCAGTTTATTTGATTATAGCATAATTTACTATTTTTAGCAGTTTTTCATATCTAGAACATACAGAGTCATTTTGATCCCCTAAACGACATTTTCTTGAGGTTTTCATCATACCTGTAGTTGTAAGTAGGGCCCACAGTAAACATTGTAGTATTAGAGATACTATTCTAGCAAGGTATCACATGCGCCAAACAAAGATCACATGACCAACTTACGACCCCTGTCATATAATTAAGAACAATTCCTTTGGATCTTTGCAACTAGCCCTCTTATCTCTTATTTGTTCACACTAAATCAGATAAATATGGCTACTAAATACAATTATGCATCTACTATGAATATAATTTTATAAACCCTTCTTTCCACTTGATCGACAACCCCTTTCCCTTGTCATTCTCCTATGCTTTAGTTCAGACTTGAAGATGTTTTGGCCTTAGAAATTATTTTTTCATACAAGTCCTATGCATGCACTATTCGCCCTGATCTTAGGGATACACTAGCAAAAATTTCTTCTCCTTTAGGGCCTTGGACCTACATTCCATATATGAACCAAGGCTTAAAAACTAGAACTACTGACAAGGATACTTTTCCTGTGTCATCATTAGAGTAACCCTAATGTAGGTTGTACAACTTTTGTCCTAAATTTTTCACCAAAACTGACATGCCCTATAGAATGGAGTAACCATTGTTTTAATACATCCTATTTTTCATCTTAAGATCCAAGTGCTCTACATTTTCTGAGTTTTCTAGGCCTCTTTTAGGGTACCCAAATCAACTACAAATGGCTCTAAACTTAGGCTCTAATTTCCCTCTATAAAATTCCCCCATTTAGTACTTGCATGCATGTTCTAGTCCACTAAGGAGTGTGTCCCTCCCTTTTGCTAGATATTAGGCCTTTTGGTCCTCTAATCCTTCACTCACAAGGGTATCTTTTCCTCATCCTTCAAACCTATACTCTGCGGTCAGATCCATGAGCGTTTTGCAACATAATTTGCACATAACTACACTTCTAAGCTTGGCCAACAAAAATACTACCCATCCAGATGTAATATGAGAAGAAGAGCTCCAAAATTGACCTCCTTTTCCTTTTATTTGACCCTTCAAGGTTTGTGGCACCTCTTATTAGGCTTCCTTTCCTTGATTGAAACCCTTGATGGAAAATCTATCCCTTATGTATCCCTACTTAGACCTAAAACTAGGGCATCCTTTAGGCTACATCTCGACATCCTTCAATGATCAAGCAAGTGCCTCTTCACTTGATGATATCTAGGCTAACCTTATTCCTTCTTAAATAGCTTCTCGTAAGACTCTTGCGAACCCTATAAAATGTTGAAGTTTTATCCACTTAGTCTTAAGATATAATTTTTCTCTTTTGATTTTCTTTTTAGAATTTCAAACCCCATCTAGGTCTAAAACCCCTCCACTTGGGTTATTTTCCCACAAACCCATTTTGTGACCAAACTCGCACAAACCCTATATCTAGTCTTATGGAGTTCCTCCAAAGATACACAATTCAACACTCCCTCTTAGAAAGGGAGGTTCTTACACTTCTTGTAAGTAACCAACATCAATGGCAACACTAGCCGAACTGACATGCCCTATAGAATGGATCATTGTCTATGTAGTGTCTCTGCCTCATCAAATTCTAAAGATCTCAAAGTTCCTTAAGGTTGCTCCATTTGAAGCTAGACTCCCTCTGAGTCTACAAGATCTCCACTGTGCAGACTTTGATCTACTAACCCTTCAAACTTGGCTTTAATACCACATTAAATTTCCGTGGCACATGAAATTTTTGGTTTGGTATTAAAATCATTGATACAAACACACTAAAATTCCTCAACTATCCTACTTTTCACCATGCTTTACACATGATTGAATCAACTACCACACATGTCAATTTTAAATCTTTCAACACTTATTTTTTATATTAAAAATATATAATACAACATTCTTGGGCTCCTATACCGGAGATTAAGGCCCTTATACAATCACTCATACAAGAATAAAAAATAGTTCTTGGAGTAAATAAATTTTACTTCCAATCTACCCTTGACAAGACAATAATTGATCTACCTGTGGATAGTGGTGACACACAACCCTTTTATTCCATGTGTCCTGAACGCATCTACAGGTCCATCTGATCCCAATATCTAGAAACAATAATTTTCCTCTATCAATGAATCTTGCTCCTTTAGGTTACTGACACGACTCACCAATCTTACCACTAGTTTATCATTAGTCCATCGAAAAATCAACACATAGGGTATTCTTGTGAGTTGTTCATAATTCTATTTTTGAACCACTCCTAACCTGCCCAATGTTGTTCCTCAACCTTTAGGGACTTCTTCCCTCTATTTCCTTACTGTGTTTCTCCAATGAAGACAAACATAGGGCATGGAGGGCTTCCCTTTTTCTCACTATAAATGTCCTTCTTTGACAGTGAATTAGGGCTATCAATAATGATCTCTTGGCTGCACTACCCAAGCTCAATAGTTCATCCTCTCCTAGCATGCTTGATGCCCATCTCAAGCAATGCACTTATGGATCTTTGTAGTAGTCACATAACAACCCTCCTTACGGTAATTATAATTCCATACACTTGTCCCAATCTAGACCTCTATGTTGCAATTCTTATTATGCTTCATACCTTCCCATATTCCATTGAATCTTTGACTAATCTTGGGCCACCAGAACTACCCCCTCCTAGGGCTTATAGACCTACCCTCTAATATTGAACAGGTTGCTTCCTATTCATATTCCTTGCTCAACTATAATTTTTCTCCATATACCTAAGATCAATCCATTTAAACCTCTGCAACTAGCACTCTTATATTTGATTTGTTCACACAAAATTATGGAACTAGAGCTGCTAAATATTGATTTCCATCTCCTATGAAAAAAATTCTATAAACTCCTCTTTCTACTTGATCCAACAACCCTCTTTCCTTGTCATTAACCCATTCTTTAGTTCAGAATTGAAGATATTTTTGCCTCACAAATTATTTTTTCATGCAAAATTCTTATGCATGCACCAACTGCACTGACCTCATGGATACACCAACAAAAATTTCCTCTCCTTTATATTATTGGCCATACCTTTCGGTTTAGATCCAAGGTTTCACAACTCAGACTACTGAAAGGGATACTTTCATTGCGACATCACTGGGGTGGCCGTAATGTAGGGTGTAAAAATTATATCTTGAATTATATAGGACCTTCCTCCATCACATGGCATCAAATCTCATGGAATTCATTCCCTTATAAGATGTATTGATGTTTATGTTAAGGTTTGAGTGTTATGCATTTTATGTTTTTTTCGAGCCTCTTTTAGGGCACCCAAATCAACTACAGTCATCCCTAATTGTGACCTATAATTTCCCTAAACTCAAACCTAATGGGCGTTAGTTATAACACCTATATCTAAATATTTGATATTAGTTGGCACATCAGGATAAACAAGAAAAGACGCAGACTAGATTCGATGGGAAAACTAGCAGAACTGCAAGAAATTATATGTATATATCTAAAAAAAATTGAGGTAAAATGATACAGCTGTAAATTTCAAGGGGGGAACTCTTAACCTAGTATTTTTTGGTCTTATGCTTTTTATTTTAGTTTTTTGCAAATAGTATAAGCTAAAACGAGGCATCATAGGAAAAAAATTCATTTAGGAACTCACGACAATGAAAGTGTATATTAAATACTTCGAGGAGTATGTTGTGTTAAAATGGCTTGAAGGACTGATAGTGGCTATGGGTAAAATGTGATTAAAAATAGGCATATAACTTAGTAAGGTAACTAAGAAAAATGTGGAATTAATAAAAATTAAGTTGTGATAAAGGAAATGCTTGTAGTATCTTGGAAAACGTGTAACCTATACTTGTTGTCAACATGGAAAGTGCAGCATGCCACTAGTCAATGTTACCCTAGATAGATACCTTAAAGAACTTCAATATTATTTTTACCTACATGAAGAAATAGGTTTACATGCATGGGTGCCCTCTTCCTTTGGAACTTCCAATGACGCCTCTAGAAAAGAAAACCTCAATTGCTACAATACCACATGAAATATAAAGAGGAACCTAATTTAACAATAGAAAATAATTAACACTAACATTTATCGGAAACAGATCATACATTTTCTAATTTCCAGCAATCCATTAAAATATTTCGTTTGTGTCGTACAAATCCCAGGGACAGATAAGATAAGGGGCATGAATATCCTTAGTAAACCCTATTGCTGAGGTCAGAGACTCCAATGAGAACATGAAAAACAATGTAAGAAACCAAAACTCAAAGAAATACAACACTTGTACATATTGAAAGAAAAAGCTTTGAAATAAGACTGACTACTAATTACTTGCCTGAGCGAACATTTGAGTGCTAATTGAATTTATGCTTATGTGATCCATATCATGAAAAGGAAGAAAAATTTTGGTAAAAATCACAATATCAGAGTTCTGTTGATGCATTTCGAACCATCCAGTGTGGTTCATCGCCAGGACAAGATGAAGAACCATATCTTGGTATCAAATTAAATAGATGAAGTGGAACATTTTTAGTCATTATAATATAATAGTTAGATTTGACTAGATAAATATTATTTATTAATAAGTAATATTTTAATATAAGGAAATGATTGTTAGAGTATAGTTGTTAATATTGAATTAAGGAAACTAATTAATCAAAAGGAAAATTTGAATGAAACTAATAACTAAAATAAAAATAATATGTAGGTCAAGCCTAAATAATCAAAACAATAAATAATTAATAAAATAAAAATAATATTTGGGTAAAACTTAAGTACTCCAAAACAATTAATTCTAAAATATTCAAAAATAAAACAATAATTGGTAAAATAAATAAATAAATGAAATAAAAGTAAATAAATAAATAAATCAATTTTGAAGGAAATAAAGTAATTAATAGTTTATTAGTAGTAAAATAAATAAAAATAAATAAATATAGAATAATAATAATAATAATAAGAGTAAATGGAGGGGATCCAACAATTGCTAAATTTTCAGTCATCATCTTTATTCAGATTGTTTGGCCTCCTTTCAATCTCTATAGCCTCCCTAAGATTACGGTGATGGAAATGATCTATCCTAGAAATGACCTGGGCGTCTTCAATGCATATGTGGTGTTTTGTCTTTTATGCATGTTTTGGTAATGTGGAGTAGTGGTTCCTCCAATGCTTTATGTCTGACACATGTTATTGAATGATCTGATTTATTGAGTGACCAGTTTCACCAACATAGGGTGTTCCACATGAAAAATGGATTACATAAACACCTTTCATATTCTTAGGGTGCAGCAGGTCTTTTACAGATCTTAGGGAACTTTGAATGGTGTTAAGGGGCCTAAAATTATTTGGAACCTTGTCTTTTCTTAGGATCCTTGCAATTTTGTCAGTGGTCCCTTGGATAAAAGGAAGGTGCACCCCAGAAAACCAATAATTGGGTTCTTTTTAATCTTGGAATCAGTACTAGCTTTAAGGAAAGCCCTAAGACATTGGAGCTTGTTATAACCATTATTTTTTAAAACCTTAAGGAGATGGGTTTTCTCATCTTCAACGTGACCTTCATCAGAATCTATGAACACATGAGTGGCGAAAGTGTTGAGAACACCTATCTTTTGAGCAGGGAAATGATGGGAATTAACATGAAGATACTGCTCCGTGTGAGTTTTCTTTCGAAAGACCTGGTGTGAGAATGATCCATTATCCTTATTTGAAATAACGAACTCAAGAAAATGAAAGCTCCCATTGATTTGACATTCCATAGTAAACTTTATGCAGCTAGACTGATTATTAAGATGTTGGAGAAAGAGATCCAACTTATCTCGACCATGAGGCCAGTTGAATTAGGTGTCATCCATAAATCTCTTCCAAAGCTTTGGTTTGTATTTAGCTGAGGAAAAAGCTTTGGATTCAAATTCTTTCATGAAAATATTAGCTACAACAGGGGAAATGGGGGAGCCCATGGAAACACCACATGTTTGTTCATAGAATTCCTCTTCAAAGCTGAAGAAACTAGAAGTAAGATAAATCTCAACCAATTTATCAGTATCAGGAATTGTGATGTGATTGATGACTTCAATGGACTCATTAATGGGGATATTAGTGTAAAGGGATACCATGTCAAAACTCACAAGAAGGTCCCCGGGATCAAACCTTATGCCCTTAACTCATTGAAAAATGATGAAGAGTGTTTGACAAAGGACCTTGTTTAAGGCCAATAAGGGGTTTCAGCTTTTGGGATAAATAATTCGAGAGAAGATAGTTTGGCCCTCTTATAGTGTTGACAATGGGTCTCAGGGGAGATACATCCTTATGTATTTTTGGAAGACCATATACACTAGGAGTGGTAGGGTTACTATCGATGAGTTTATGGCTCAAGGAGCTAACAGTGCTATGGTATTTTATAGCTAGAGCCACTTTTTAGATATCTTCTTTAATGGATTGTTAGCGAGTTTCCTGTATCTATTACTATTACAAAGCTGGTACAACATTTTTCTCTGGTAATCTTCCTTATCTAAGATAACCACAAGTCCACCCTTGTCAGCTTTGAGAATAACAATGTCCATGTTATTGTTTAAATATTTGAGGGCATTGAATTCAAGCTTGCTAATGTTTCTCTTAGGGGGCTTTGCCTTTATAAGGACTACTACACAGTCTTGTCTGATGATATCCTTAGTTTTTTCTGGTAAACCCTTAATCCCAAATTCAATATCACACATAATTTCATCAATAGGAATTTTTCTAGGAGCAAGGGAACATTTAATCCTTTCTCTACAAGACTAAAGGCAGGAGAGTCAAAAGAGAAGCTAGAAAGATTAACCACCCTATTATTAGAAGAAGAGGGGTAAAAATTATTATCATTATAATTATTACCATTAATATTAATATTATTATTCTTATTATTATTAACAACAACCATATTATTATTATTATTACTATCATCCATTCTATTATTATTATTATTATCAACAAATATATCATAACTGCCACGACAAGAAGGGAAAGGAGAGGAATCAAGGACAACAGATACACTAGAGGGAAGAGGGCTCTGAGGAATGGTAACAGTGATGGAATGCGGGTGAGGATGAGAGAGAAGGCATAAAGAAATATCCCTGGAACATGAAGAGCTCGAAAAAGAAACTTCTTAAGAGACAACATCACTGGAGAAAGCCATTTTCCCAGGAGGAAAAAAGGAGAAAGGAGGTACACGAATCAGAGCAATCAAATATGATATGTATCTACAACCATCAGTAAATCCCAAAATATTACTTCGTCGCGATTGACATAGAAAACCACATTTTCGTTCATTGGGGAAGACCTAGATCTAGCTTCTAGAAGAGCGACGTTGTTGATCCATGAACGAAGCATAGATATTTGACTGCCATCAACTCTTCTAGAGGAAGAATAACATGATAAATTGGAAAGACTCCCAAGAAAAGAGGATCTTTCTGTGAGCTTGAGAAAATTTCTAGATTGCTTTTTCTTCCAAATTTATTCAAGGCGAAGAGACTTTAAAGCTAAAAAGGCTTTGTTCCGTGACCAATGTGATGCATACATTACATGAGAAAACTCCAGGTGTAAATAGAACATCTCCGGCAAAGCAAATCGAGACATTTCTAACCATGTAAATCTAAGAATGAACCAAGGTTAAAATTTCATTTAAAAATACATGATAGTTTCTAGAATTCTTAAGTCGACGTTCGATCTCAAAAAATTAAGGAATGATAGATGCATATCTACATATTTTAAGGAATTCCAGATCCGTATTCATCTTGGAAACATAGAAGCATTCCCCCTCAAATTGATGAACCTTTAACGTAATGGCCCTTCTGTACTGGGTTGTAATAATTCAATTTATGCTTATGTGATCGATATTATGAAAAGAAATCAAAAAATTTGTAAGAATCTCATTATCAGAGTTTTTTCAACGAGTTTCGAATCAATCAATGTAGATCATCGTCATGACAAGATGAAGAATCATATCTTGGCATCAAGTTAAATAGATGAAGAGATAAAATTTTAGACATTATAATATAACAATTAGATTTGACTAGATAAATATTATTTATTAATAAATAATATTTTAATATAAGGAAAGAATTGTTAGAGTATAGTTGTTACTATTGAATTAAGGAAAATAATTAATCAAATGGAAAACTTGAATGAGATGAATAAATAAAATAAATATAGTATTTGGGTCAAGCCTAAATAATCAAACCAATAAACAATTAATAAAATAAAAATAATATTTGGGCAAACTTAAATAATCCAAAAAAATTAATTCTAAAAACTTAAAAAGAGATAAAAATAATAAATGGTCAAACTTAAATACATAATATTTGGGTCAAACCTAAATAATCAAAACACTAAAATAACAATAATATTTGAGTCAAACTTAAATAATCAAAACAATTAATTCTAAAAGCTTAAGAAATAAAATAATAAGTGGTAAAATAAATAAATAAATGAATTAAAAGTAAATAAATCAATAAATAAATAATGAAGAAATTAAAGTAATTAATCGTTTTATTAGTAGCCAAAAAATACAAAATATACTAAAAAAATAAAAATCAAGAAATTAGGAGGAAAGAAATATATATATATATATATATATATATATATATATATATATATATATATATATATATATATATATATATATATATATATATATATATAATGAAGAAATTAAAGTAATTAATCGTTTTATTAGTAGCCAAAAAATAAAAGATATAATAAAAAAATAAAAATCAAGAAATTAGGAGAAAAGAAATATATAATAATAATAATAATAAATAAAAGCCTAAGAGGAAATGACATGGATCCAACAATTGCTAATTTTCCAGCCATTGTCTCTATTCAGATCGCTTGGCTTCCTTTTAATCAATTTATCCTCCCAAAACCTACGATGATGAAAATGATCTACCTTAACAATGACCTAGGCGTTTTCAATGCATATTCTGTGTTTTGTCTTTTCCTCATTTTTTTCTAATGTTGAGGAGTGGGTCCTCCCATGTTTGATGTCTATCGAATGTTCTTGAATCCTTTGATTTATTGAGCGGCCAGTTTCACCAACTTAGGGTGTCCCACATGAAAAAGGGATTACATAAACACGTGTAATATTCTTATGTTCCACCAGTTCATTTACAGATCTTATGTAACTTTGAATGTTGTTAAGGGGCCAAAAAGTAGAGGGAACCCTGTGCTTTCTTAGGATCCTTGGAATCCTGTGAGTGGCCCCTTGGATAAAAGGAAGGTTGTGACAACTACATTTAGTATTAACTAGTTGCTAACTAGTAAAATGACATTTTGTTATTATTTTAAAGAAAAAAACTAAAACATTTAGTGTTTTCTGGAAAATTTTATTTCCTTTGTTATTAATATGAAAAATAAAATTGGTTATGGAAAAACAGTTCTGTAAAAATTAAAAAAAGGTTGATGGTAAAAGTATTCCAAGAACTAAAAGGTGGTTGGACGGTTTGAACAGTTACCTACTCCTCTAAGGATAAGAGACTTATCCCAATAAGGAATAGGAGTTCTATTCACAAACTGAGGAAGAGAGTGAGGAAATTTTCTAGAGCTGGTAGAAACTAGTGGAATCCACTCGGCGTTCCTAAAATTTTCTATTTCTGACTGGACTTGGGATCCTGAGGTCACAGCAGAAAACACTGTCAACCTGTACCTTTGAGGTGTGGAGCACGGGGGAAAGAGAAGGACGTACTCACCTCTCTTGAAGGTTGGGTGGACATCAGCAACGAGTTGCACATTCAGATAAGTTATGTACATTTTCAGTAAATTTAAAACAAGAAATGATTTTATTAAGTGTATATACAAGAATGTGCTTAAATTAAGCTCAATTATAGTCAATCTATGAAAAATAGTTGTTGAGAAAGATTTGAACCGTGTGTACTTTTAAATTGGAGCAGGTTAATTGTAGGAATTCTATAGATTAAATGTGAAATGTATATTGTGATATTATGGGTTCAGTGAATGTAAATTTCATTTACAGGATTCTATAGATCAAATGTGAAGTATATATTATGCTCTTCTAGGTTCAGTGAATGAAAAAATAATAGAGTAAATACAACGGAGTAGAGATATAAAAATATAGTATAGCTGCAATTGTTTATACATAGCAGTAACTGTGTAAAAAAATACAAAACAGAGAACTATTATCTCACTTTAGAGAAAATACACTATTGGAAGGAGTACAATTGCATGGAATAAAATGTTGTCGAGTAAACATGACAAAGAAAAATTCCAGAACTTTGTCATTCTAATACCTATAGAGTGAACTGTCAGTTCTGGGCACAAGGAGGAACCTCAGCCCAGAACACATCGTTCCTCTAAATTTAACTATACATGGACAAAACTCAAGGTATTCCAATCACCTAAACTTCTGACACAGAACTCCTGCTATATAATCCTAATTGTTGGAAGGAAAATGATTCTGTAAGAGATTCGTTTCCACAATCCATACAGAATATGATAATAAACTAAAGTGTAATGAAAATTATAATCCATATACATAGAAATGAATGTAGAAATATGCAAGAACATTCGTACCGACCATAGGCTCAAGAACCACAACAGAAAAATGAACAAGTAAACAGTGTTTAAGTCTTAATGTCTAACCTAAGTCATTGAGCACAAGCATGTAACCAGATAGCCAGTATAATGAAAAATAAGAGGTAGCATCATATATGCAAGATTAAATATATATTATTCAATGAAAAACATAGTTATACTTTTGATTAGCACAGTCCTTAAATATAAAAGCAGGAAGAAAAACCCTTCTTTTAATTTAAACAGAGGAATTGAGAAACCAAGAATTGCATGGATTAAGATTGAGAAAACATAACCACTTTTATGAATATATATATAATCCAGAGGAATCTCTGTTAAATAGCCTTCATTAATTTGAAGGGAAGGGACTGTCAAACTTCAAGACTGTAAACCTCACGATATTACAAATTTAAAACAAGTTTCTCTACTAAATGATACATTGGGTCGACACTCAATGTGGAAAGACCACCATTTTCCTGAAAGAGGATGAAGAAATTTTGTTATAGGAAGTGTACCTGGAAAAATAGATTTTCTATCTGTTATTAGAAGCCAAACAAAACCCAGCGCTCAACAAATCAGAAGGTTACGATGTTGTTCAGAAGAAAACGAACCTGTAGAGAAGAAAATAAAACAAACCATGGACCCAGTGAGTATCAGCAGTGGAATAACAAGGCAGAAAAACTTAAAAAACATTGATGGGTATAGAAGAAAAATGTAATCTGGAAATTATAATACCTGTAAATGCAAACTCGCCTCAAATTCTGTAGAGTATTGAGTTGTAGCAAAAGATATAAAACAAGGTTGAGTGATTAGAACCTTGAAAAGAATGAATTACAGAATTTGTAAGCAAAGATGAGCGAAACTAAATTTATAGTCCTATTCACAAAACAATAATAAGCAAATTATACCTGAATCGGGAGCAGGAACAAAGCTCGACAGAAGCATTATCAACCGAATTAGAAATCTTCCCAACACTCAGTGATACGGGTCAGACAGACTTGAAACCCCATTCACGGATGTGGCAGGTCATCTTTCTGTCTTCCACCATCACCAGATGGAAAAGAAGCCTCAGAAAACAAGAGGTATTGAACCCTTAACTAGTTACGGAGGAGTGCATCGCTTGGCTATGCAAATGAGTATGGGCTAGGGTTTGCGGAGGATAAACCAAGTCTTTTCTCGCCGAACGCATCACCATATATCTTCATGGATCAGACAGTGTGTGGCCGACCAAGTGGCCATTCAAATCACCATGTATCCAAAGAAAATCGCACAAAGGCCAGGACATTAAATGGTCATGACAAACATCAGAGTGGTGATACAAACAGATCTCGAGACCCATAGTTAAGTGTTAAGTGAACACCGCTAATATAGATAAAGTAGTTACTTCATACAAATCGTCAAGTAAAATTCTAAAGGGTTAATAATTACATGGTTGATTACAAAATTAATGTGAGAACCTAAGTAATTAACATATGTAATACTATAAGAGTTAAAAATGTAAAAAAATTTATGGTGTATATTACAAAGGTGCACACCAGAAAATCGATCATTGGGTTCTTTTTTAATCTTGGAACCCCTTCAAACTTAAGGAAATCCATAAGACATTAGAGCTTATCATAACCATTATTTTTTAAAACCTTAAGGATATGGGTTTCCTCATCTTCAAGGTGAATTTTGTTAGAAACTCTAAAATTCTGAGTGGCCAAAGTGTTAAGAACACCTAGCTTTTGAGCAGGGAGATGATGGGACTTAGCATGAAGATATTTGTCCGTGTGAGTTTTCTTCTGAAATATACGGTTTGAGAATTATCCATCATCCTTCTTTGAAATAAGGACGTCATGAAAATGCAAGCTCCCATTGATTTCACTTTGCATAGTAAACTTTATGGAGCTAGACTAAATATTAAGATGTTGGAGAAAGAGATCCAGTGTTAAGTCCCTATATTAATAGTGTAGTCCCTTATTATGTTAGTGTAGCCCCCCTTATTGTCATTTTTGTACCCCTGTAACCCCCATATTGTTATTATTGTGCCCTTACATTATTATTGTTAGGTCGGATAGGGTTACATTATGGCCCCACTAGGATTACATTGTGGCCCCATGGACTCCTATATATAGAAAAGAGGTTTTGTCATTTGTATCATCCAAGAATTGTTCATTCATGTAATGTATTAGAGGTTTCCCCCTCAAAGTGGCTTATTTCTAAGGCGTTGATATCTCTTTTCTTCTATTTTTGGAGTTGGTTTCACAACATTTGGTATCAGAGATTTGGATTCTAGGGTTTTGCTATAACGTTTTTTATACAAAGATTCAGAAGCTGAAATTTTTAGAGTGTGAAGCCGAAATCCTAAGGAACATCTTCACAAAATTTCAGAGCTTGGTTCGCAATATTTTCAGAGATATGATCTGTGGAAGTTAGGTATTTTTGCAGGCTCCTGAATTTAACCTAAACAGGTCATCGTGGAAGTTTCACTATAAATTTTTTTCTATGAGGGTTCAGAAGCTGAAATTTTTATAGAGTGAAGCCGACATCCTCAGAAACATCATTGCCAAATTTCAGATCTTGGTTTGCAATAGTGCCATAGATATAGTCTGTGGAAGTTAGAGATTTTTTAGGCTCTCGAATTTCATCTCAAAGAGGTGATCGTGGGAAAATATTCATAACTCTCGCTCTGAGTATCAGATTGGAATTCTGTAAAAATTGACTAGAAGTACATGGACTGTGGTTTCCTGTATATAAATTTAAGAGCCAAAGGAGAAAAAAAATGACATGTGGCAAGTCATACAAATTTGCTCTATTGAACCAGTCCATAATTAGGTCATTATGGGAGATTAGACATAACATTGCCTTGAAGAATCCAAATCAAGTCAGACCTGTGGAATTTTAAATAATCTTCAGAAGAATACTACAGGGCTGAATTTCAAATATTGAAGATCTGCAAGTATGGAGATAATTTAGTTTCAATATCGAGCTCCTCAAAATCAAGGAAAAAATGTGTCTTTTTTTCAAATTACATAATTCTTGTTTGAAAAAGTATATTGAAGTGATTCCAAGGGAATATTTTAGAATTTTTATCAGTATTGGGTTCTATAATGCCTCCAAAAAGTAATTCCATACCCATTAAGCCCTCAAAAAGCTATACTATGATGCATGAAGAGGAAGAATTGCAGTATGCGATATCAAAATTATGGTACCAAGTGCAACAAATTTCGATCTTACAAAGAGCAACCGAAGATGACATAGATGGTTTAAAAGTAGAAATGGAGGCTAAGTTGGATGGTTTGAAGGACCAAATAATAGCTAATATGGATGATAAAATAGTGGAAGATCACATTGAGCATCAACAACAAATTCTCCAACTCTCAGAGGATATCCTAACTTTGGTGCAGAATCTAATGAAACAACAAGAAGATCAACATCACATCGAAAGAATTTATGAATCAATCACAGAAACAAGAACTCGACAAGTACGATAAATTTCAGAGTATCTGAGCAAGTGGAAGAACTTTCCTGTAGAAGATTCCACATGGGAGGATGATAATTTTATACAGAAGCATCAAGAAATAATCGAGCATTGAGAAAAACACTTTTTTGAAGGAGAGGGGCATGTTAAGTCTCTATATTAATAGTGTAGTCCCTTATTATGTTAGTGTAGCCCCCCTTATTGTTATTGTTGTACCCCTGTAACCCCCATATTATTATTATTGTGCCCTTACATTATTATTGTTAGGTCAGTTAGGGTTACATTGTGGCCCCACTAGGATTACATTGTGGCCCCATGGACTCCTATATATAGAAAGGAAGTTTTGTCATTTGTATCATCCAAGAATTGTTCATTCATGTAATGTATTGGAGGTTTCCCCCTCGAAGTGGCTTATTTCTAAGGCATTGATATCTCTTTTCTTCTATTTTTGGAGCTGGTCTCATAACATCTAGATTATCCTGACCATGAGGCCAGTTAACGCAAGTGTCATCAGTAAATATCTTCCAAATCTTACAAGAACTATAGATCTCACCTCCACACATACCAATACATTGAATTTTCAAATGAGGCGCAATGGAGTGACTTCAAGATAGTTCAAATAATCTAATTTCATAAAGGTCGAATCCATATGCTATATGCAACCATATATTATGTCAAAACACAAAATTATATCTTATTTGGTTATGTCCCATATTAGAAATAAAAATCATGGTGTATACCTTTCAGGACTATGTCACAAATAAAACAAAATCATCACACTGTCACCATAGACTAGCAATATATTATCTGAGTCTGAAATATTGAGGGTCACATAATGGTAATAAACCTTGAGTACAATGTTCCTCCAACACCACTTGATAAATGAAATTATTATTTTTATTATTATTATCTAATTTTAATGTCATGACCAAGCTAGACACCAAATTGGTGTATGAGACCCCCTTGTTTGTGGGACTGGTGCCACCACTGTGATGCTGTTGCTTTCAAACCTAAGAGGGCATACATACTCTGCCTACGGTTTTAGACATGTATTCTCTTAAGAGGGGGCTATTAATAACAACATGAACCCACTCAAATATATATATATATATATATATATATATATATATATATATATATATATATATATATATATATATATATATATATATATATATATATATATATATATATATATATATATTATATATTTATAAAAAATTATAATGAAAATATAATATCTATATTAAAAATATTTTAAATTTTAAATTTTTCTTATATATATATATATATATAAGAATTACAATAATATTTATTATTATATAGGATAGTTACAACTATATATATATATATATATATATGATTTAACTTATCGAACACAAACTCGAATCAAATGACTTAGCCTAGAACTATTTACTTAAAGTACTGGTATAAATAACTTATTTGAAAGAGATTATGTTTTATCTTTGTTAAAAGAGACCAATTTTGAATCCATAATTTTTTCCCATAATGATCCTAATCATACTTAGATACTCCATATTTCCAATACTCCAGATTCACAATACCCACATTATATTTGTTGATGTCCATATAAAATTTGGAAAGTATTTTACCTTTACTTCAATAATTTTTGTTTGTTGCACTAAATTATATATATATATATATATATATATATATATATATATATATATATATATATATTTATAAAAATATAATAAATATTATCTACTAATAAATATTTTAAATTTTATTTTCTCTGTGTATATATATAAAGAACAATAATATTTATATATATGTAGGTATTTAATATATATATATATATATATATATATAATTTAACTCCTTAATTTAAACTCACTCTGAACTGTTTACCATTAGAACTATTACTTAAAATGTTGGTGTAATAGCTTTGAAAAGTTATAATTTTATCTTTTATTAAAAAGTTGTTTGAATCACAATTTTTTATAATAATTCTAATCTTGAATATCCCAAATTTCATTCTCCAGTTTATTACATTATATTGTTAATTATATAAAATTTGGGATGCTTCCTACTTCAATAATTTTTGGCTTGTTTGCACTAAATTATATATATATAATTTTTCTTTTTAATAAAATATATATAAGAACATATAACGAATTGTGTATTTATAAATATATAAAAAATATATTATAGAATTAATAATTATTAATACGGAACGTATTTTATTATATTAATTTACACACCAAAAAAACTTATATATATATATATATATATATATATATATATAGATATATATATATATATATATATATATATATATATATATATATATATATATATATATATATATATATATATATATATACATAATAAATGAACACTGAGCCAAGTACCCCAACACTATGGTGGTATCCAAAATGGTGGTTTGGATGGAATTTTAATGAGCTCTAAATTTTGACATCCCGAATACTGAAGGTATGGAAATCGCAGAAATTGCTGGGTGATTGGATCGAACACAAAAAGGCATCTTCACATACACGCATATGATTTGTGGCAAACCTACGGTCGAGGGTACTTGAACGATCGGATTATACTAAACTACAAAATCGATAATGGTACATAAATTATTGATTATGAAAATACATTGTTACGATGTGTCTTACATGTCTCTGGTGAGACACCTTGACACATTCTGAGCGCAAAAGCAACTGAGGAGGGTGAACAACACTCAAAAACAGAAAGTTGTGGTGGTGGGCGCAAAGGACCCGGAAATTGAGAGAAAAATGTGAAAATACAAATGACAATATCAAGAATGGCACGCTCAACCCACAGCTAGACGTGCTCGAGCATAATGTTGCCTTAACTCCAATTTCTATAGTTCCATAGATTTAATCGGCAAAATATACCCCTGAAAAAAAGATAAGTGGATCCAAATGCTCCCATGTGACAGAAGGATCAGATTCTAACAAAGAGCCCCCAGCTAATGTAAAGGAGAATCAAATGGCTATAGTAACATCCACACCCAACAATGGAGGCTGGCGCAAAGTGGAAAAAAAGAAAGGTAGAAAAGAATAATTTTTTGCTTTATAATGAGTATGTATAAATCCTCATTACAGGATCAACTCAATACTGCATATGCTATTAGCATCTACAACATGTGATTTTTTCAATCATGAATAAAATTACAACTTTTCCTATTAAAAAAAAAAAAATTGCACATGCTTATCAATAAATATAAATATATAAATATATTATATAATTAGTAATTCAAAGTATATCTTAAAAAATGTTTTATTATCACCTAATTTACACATACCAAATATATATATATATATATATATATATATATATATATATATATATATATATATATATATATAATTTCTTTTTTAATAGAGTAAACCTTTTCATGCAAGTTGCATATCCTTATCAATAAATATAATATAAATATATTATAAAATTAATAATTCAAATTATATCTTAAAAATATATTTTATTATCAACTATAATAATATATATATATAATAGAGGAAACACCTTTCTCCCAAGCTCATATATTTATCCATAAATATAAATATAAATATATTATAAAATTAACAATTCAAAGCATATCTTAAAGCATATTTAATTAACATATTTTATTATCAATTAATTTAAACGCATCAAAAAAACTTAATTAATAATATTCAAAAATATATATGCAAGGCACACATTTTTATATATTATATAGTAATTTAAAATATATCTTAAAAACATATTTTATACCTGCAATAAATATATATATATATATAAAAGTATATATTATTAATTCAAAGAATATCTTAAAAACATATTACACATTTACATATAGTACACACTTTTTTACACATTTACATATAGTACACACTTTTATATATATAGCAATTCAAAATGTATCTTAAAAACATATTTTATATAGGCAAGCTGCACACTTTTATATATATATAAGTGTGCAATTTTTATATATATATAAAAGCCGCACACTTATATGGGGACATTGACATGAAGAGTTGCGGGCATCAAATTGTGTGGAGTATGAAGAAACATACACGGTAAAGAAGCTGTATAGAAGCTACCTAACAATATAGCCGTTGAGGTCGATTTCTAATAAAATATAGATACGCATGGTCATTATAATTTAAAAAAGAAAATCATGAGAAAGTGTAATATGTTCATTTTATATAATATGCAATACTCAAAACATATATATGGTAGAATATAAAGAACATATAATGATCGATTTGTTTTTATTTATTTTTTAAAATTAGATTTTGATTAAATATTTTTATAATTTGTAAATGAGTATTTTATTAATATTTTAAAATAAATATTTATTATTATATATTTTTTAATAAATATATTTTTAATTATTTTGAAATGCAATTAGTTATTTATTTTAATTTGTAGTTAATTATAAAATTTGTTGTAATTGTTTTTTTAATATGTTTTTATAAATTATAACAAAACTAGATCTAGATCTATCTAATGTGCAATTATTTAAGAAGATATACATCAATATAATTTCATGCATAAATAATAGATGTATTTGCGCAAATACAAATAAGCATAATAGAAGTAAAGTGAACTTAAGACAAAATGGTAAACGAATAACACAGAGAGCTAACACGATGCTTTCCGCCAAAATCAGGCCTTGGATTAGTTCAGATCAGTTCAATACATCAGACTTTTCCTTACACTGTACCCTTCCATGCACACAGCCAGTGGAGTCTGCACATAGCCAGGACTAGGTCTCTGCGCATATAGCCAACAGGAGCCTTTCTACCGAACCCAGACTGAAACCCTTACAAAAGTATTACAAACGCATAAACATTCAAATCGCAACATCATATCAAGTTAAGTTTCTTCCTTGGACTCGATCTATCTATTTATATCAATCTAGCACGTAGATACTATGGTTTCAAACCATGGTTTGAGGCCCACAATTTAACCTTAAACCCTTTTACATAAAAATAGGGACTTTTACCCACCCCAAAGCCCCTTGACTCATTCATGCACTATGCATATACAAAAATTCTACAAAAGGATACCAAAATGTGTACCCCAAGGGATCCCTTTCCAACAGGCCCCCAACACAAACATGTTACTCGTCCTGAGTCACTGTGGTCTCTGCTCCTTCAGCTTGGCTTGGAGCACCCTATCAGAAGAATTAAGAGGGAGAATCATTTCCATGCTCTTTGCAACAACTCCCTGCGCTTGAAGAACCAACTGCTTAGTGGTGGGCCCTTTAATGGCCAACTTGATACTTCGATCTGCCTGCTGAATAACCTTCATTGTAGTGTCCAAATTCTGTGAGAGTTGAATAGCCTCCTCATCCCATAGTTTCATGCATGCCTCCAACAACTTCCCTTTGCAACGCAGGTCCTTGATCTCTGTTTGGATTATTCGACTCTCCTACGGACGGGCGAGGCGTTGTTGAAGAACAAGGTTAGGCACCACCATCTGGATCTCCAAAAACTGTTGTTCTTTCAAGTGAACCTCATTGCACAGCTGCTGTACTATAGGGTCATTCTGAACCGAAGTCCAGACACCCATAGATTCATCCAAAATATTTTCACACTGTGTGACTGCAGTAGCAATACTGTTAGTGGCCTGCTTGACTTCGGTAGCTCGCTTCATACCTAACTCAAGTGGAGTTTGGCGCTGCGACTTCATTTGCAGATCAACGATTTAGTGCTCGAACTCTGCACGAACAGTTTGGACTTTGGCATGTGAATCCTTTAATGCGGCAGCCAGTCCTTCCAATTTCTCTAATGGGGCAGTTGTGGCCAGGACTACTAGTACTTCACTCCATACTTGGTGGATTTTTGCTTCAAGCGCAACATGTTGGGCTTCAAATGCGCGAGAGGCTTCGTCCATGGCTTGGTGTTTCTATTGTGCATCTGCAGCCTGCTTGTTTGACTCTACGATGGTAGTGTGAGCATGGGCCTCACGAAACTGAAGCTCATCATCAAACATAGTGTGCATCAGGTGCAGCTTTCCTACAGGTAAAACTGAAAATTTAATATTAATATCACCTACACCTCTAAATTGGGCGTGATGGCTCGTGTCTACATGGATGGCCCACACAGGGATTTTCATAAGTCGGACATCTCTAGTCGTTGGTAAGGCTATGTCTAACAGCTGCGCACTAGTTACATGTGTGCTCGTCTGGCTTGCCTAAGAAACACTCGCTTGAATAAGGCTCTCTTGCATTTTGAGCTCCTCAATCCCAACCTGTATCACCTCGAGTGCAGTCTTATACTGCACTTCCATATTCATCCATCGATCCTCAGTCACAGATGTGACTGTGTTTTCAATCTTGTTTAAGTCATCCCCAATCAGCATCAAGACTTCCTCTCCAGTATCTTTGGATCCCTTTCTCTTCTTCCTTGATCCACCAGCAGCTTGAGAACTGCACTTCGTGCCTTTGGAAGTTTGCGCTTCTACCTACTCAACTGTGTCCTTTGGCACAATACCACTTTTCTTCGGCTCCATATCTTTTTCCAAATCAATAGTTTTTCCGGTTTTTGTCAGTGTGGTTTCCTTCTCTATCGGCTTTTCTATTGTTTTCTTGGTGGTTTTCTCTGGCTGAGTACCAGTGCACGGCGGCATCGAAATTTTAGGGATAGATTTGGATGCACCAGGCTCCAACCACGCTGGGGGCCATTCTACAGTGATGAGGAACAGATCATCTTCTGTGAATAAATAAGGTAACTCATACCAAACTCCCTCCACAATGCCTTTCGCACGGATGTGCATATTATGGAAAGTGGCTTTAAAGTCCACGATCATTTTATACCGATCATAGAGTGTTGGAGATAACCTCAACTTAGACTGCATCGCTTGATAGAGTGAGGTGTCGAAAAGCACCCATAAAATATTATTCTCCTCAATGCATGAGGGGTCTGATGAATTCCAAAGTGTCATGTACTGTGCAGCCTCACACATCTGGTGCTCTATCTCGGGAAACTGGGAATCCTCAGGGGTCTTACACCCAATTAAATCAATCAACAAAAGTAGCCAAGCATAATGAAATTTCTTGCCCTCTTCATGTGCTTCACACATCTTCTCTAAAAACTCCTTGCATAGATAATGTGAGCAATTGTAGATCCCCCCCTTTTCACATCGGCCAGCAAGAGAAATCACCAGTGTGGGAACCTCCTTTGGTCTACATTTTTGCATCATCTTGTAGGCCAAGATGAGTGTTCCGAATTGAACAGTAGGGTCGTTTATCTCACTCACAATGAAGCCTCTACTCTTGCACGATACTTGGTATTTGGATTTTATCTTGTCTCTGACAGCTTTCTCTTGTGCTTTTCCTCCAAAATCGGAAATTGGGTCTACGACTTTATAAGGTAGGCCAATGATTCTATGGATCAACGCAACATAAATGGGAATGTGCTCTCCCAACCACAATGCGTCGTCATGCATGAGTGCGAGTAACTATTAGACACATGTATAGTTTATTGGGTTGATCCCAAAGTGATGGATTTGTAGTAAATTCAACAGGCCTACCTTGTGCAAGCCCAACACCCATCTCTTTAGCTCTAGTAACACAATTCCCCATTCATATTGGACATGTTATAGGGAGAGTTCTGGCCTGAGTTCAAGAAATTTATCCATGTCCATGATGTACCAATCCTTCGTTCTGAGCTCCGGCACTTTTTCAAACATGTCCCCTTCAATCAGGATGTTTTATGGGATCAAAGGAATTTGGATGCTTGCTCGCACCTTGTCAAGATATTCAGGAACCATTACCATTAGTTTTTGTGGTGCAACATAGGTCAGCAAGCGCGAGAATGGGGCCACTTTGACCACATCCTCCCCTTCCTCCATAATTTATTCTGGGAGCTCTGTCATTGGTGTTTTTAGACGCTCAACCAAAGTGGAGCACGACTTCAGCGTCCTTTCAATCAGGTATTTCCTCATTCCATATGTTTACCCCTTCTTAGACTTTGTGGGTGTTGGTGTCTCAACCATCGACACAACAGGGACCTCTAGCGCAGCCCAACCCTTTGCGTAACCCAACCCTTTGTGGTGCAACTCTTCCTCGAATCCTAGATCCAAGCCAAAAATAGGAAATGAGTATGGAGCAGAAAGCAAAGAGCTCAAGAAAAATAATTCACTCAGAAAATAAAGGGAACTATTGCGACCCCATAGTTCATATTTATACTTGTGGCGTGTCTTCAATGGTTCCTTATGCATTAATGTGTCTTCAAAAATGACAAAACGGTCCAAAATATGGCAAAATCCCCTCATTAAATGCAACCTAGACACTCCCATAAATGGTAATACAGATGTATTTTCAAGATTTATTGTTCCAACGGCTAGTTTTTGGAACCTTTGCGACCCAGTCAACCTCCTCGCGTAGCTACCACCGATGCGTCACACCTTTCTGAGAATCCTCCAACCCATCTACGTAGATATGATACTCCGGGCTTATAGTCATTTGGTATGCATAGGGTCATCCCTGTACGACTTCAATCGGCTTCCATTGACATACCCAGGAAGGTATTCTCCGCTCAATGTGGCCAAGTGCACTGCACCTCCATTAGTGATTTCCTTAACAACATATGGCCCTACCCAATGCATCTTCAACTTCCCTGGGCGGCGTGAAAACTTGTTGTCATATAACAAGACCAAATCACCTACCTTAAATACCTTTTGGGTGATGTTCCTCTCATGCCTTGCTTTTTTGCATGCCTTTTGAACTTTTTGATGATAATTGGAAATAAAGCGATCTTCTTCTAGTGCGATCAACTATGACAATCGTTCCTCCATATCATTTGTTCCTCCATATCATCTACTTCTACCATATTTGTGAATGCTGCAATGCATAGACTAGGAACAATGAACTCCATCGACAACACAACTTCTTGCCATATACCATCCTGAAAGGTGTCCTACCAGTCAACTTCTTTCATGTGGTCCGACATGCCCAGAGAACTGCAGGTACACGCTCATCCTAATCATTTCGATTACCATTCCACAACTTGGTAATCATAATCTATAATATCTTATTGAATATTTCAACCATACCATTTGCCTGGGCATGATAGGGAGAGCTCTTCTGATTATGCATCTTGAACTACTATGTCAATGTCTCAATGTTTTCATTCACAAAATTTGTACCTTGATCACTTATCAGAATCTTAGGACATCCAAAGAAATTCAAAATATTCTAAAATATGAACTGTGCAACTATATATGTAGTACAATCTTTCGTAGGTTTAGCTTCAGCCCATCTGGTTACATAATCCATCACAGTGATAATGTAACTCACACCACTCTTATTTCCTAGAGGATTGATAGTTCCAACAAATTCTATAGCCCATTTCTCAAATGCTTGCAGTTCCATATGTGGATGGAAGGGCATATCATCTCTGCGTGATGTCTTTCCAGTCCTCTGGCATACATTACATGCATGACAATGCACAAAGGCATCATTATACAGTGTGGACCACCATAACCCAGCTCACAAAATATTCTGCGTGGTTTCCTTACCTACATAATGACCACCGAAAATCCCTCCATGAGCTTCATCTAGGATTGCCTGTCTTTCATACGCCAGAACATATCTTCACAAAACTTCATTTGCACCCATTTTGCACAATTGTCTAGCAATAATGGTGAATTTTTCTACGTGTGCCACAAGCTCTTTCTTCTGATGAACTGTATATTCTTCAAGTGCACATCCAGTAGTCAGAAACTGAATAATTTTAGGGAAATGATAATCAACCACCTTTATCACAAACAACTTCGCATCTGGAAATCCATCCTCCAAATTCATAGGTTCTTCACCATTCTCAATGCGTCACAAATGGTCTGGCCTAGAATTTAGTCATCCAGATTTTACAATAATATCAAATCCATATTCTTGGAATAACAAAAGCCATATGTAGATCGCCCCCCCCCCAGCAAAGGCTTATTGACAAGGTACTTTGGAGCATAATTATTAGTAAACATTTTGAAATGGCCTCCTAACAGATAGTGGTGGAATTTCTGCAACACGTACACCATTTCTAATCCTTCTCTTTCTGTGGTTAAGTAATTTCGCTATGCTCTTGAGAGTTTTCAGCTTGCATAGGAAATAGGATGATCAATCTCCTCGCTCCTGGCTGCACTAAAACAGCTCCAAGTGTAGTACACGAGGCATCAACATGCACATGAAATACCTTTGACCAATCTGGGAAGACCAGTATGGACGCAGTGACCATATTTTCCTTCAGCAATTCAAAACTCTTTTGAAAATCCTCATCCCATTAGAATGTAACATCCTTCTTGAGAAGCTTCTCCATGGGTGCAGTTATCAGTGCATAACCCTGAATAAACTTCCAATAAAACCGAGTGTGCCCCAATATCGAGCATAATTTCTTGACATTGGCAGGTATCTCTATATTAAATATTGCTGCGGTCTTCTCAGGATATACCATCAAGCCTTGTTGGTAGACAATGTGTCCCTATAGTATCCCAAATGGCACAAAAAATATACACTTCTTCAAATTCAATGAGATCTGGTATTTTCTACAGCTGTCCAACATTAAGCACAGATTTGAAACACGATGCTTCAATAGCCCAAACACATTCCAATCATTAAAATATACCTCTAATAATTTGTGGATAAATTCCTTGAAAGAAGCTACTACTACACGCGAGAATATGGCAGGAGAATTATTCAAGCCAAAGGGCATGACTGTATATTGGAAATATCCCCATTCAGTTGCAAAGGTGGTCTTAATCCGATCTTCTCACGCAATCCAGATCTGATGATACCCTGAAAACCTATCAGTGAAAGAATAAGCTTCTTGGCCTCCAACATTATCCAAGATTTCATCAGAGAATGGAGTTGGGAATGGATCATGCATAGAAGCATCATTCAATTTGTGTAGATCAACATAGATCCTGATTTCTCTGTTGGTCTTCTTGTCTTGCACTACCATTGGACTTACCCAATCAGATTCTTCGACAGGTTCTATGATGCATATAGAAACCATTTTATCCAACTCTTCTTTCACCTTCTGCTTATATCTTGGATTCAGCCTATATGGGCACTACTTCACCAGGTGCGCATCAGGTTTCAATGTGATCTTCATAACTCCAAGTTCCCCAATTATTCCTTTAAGCTCTGAGAACTTTGTAGGGAACAATTCCTGATATTCGATCAAACACTCATCAACTTTTCCTATTGTATCATCATCCCAGTAGTCTCCAATCTTTGCAAACTTAGGTTTCTCTTAATATCCAATATTCGCGTGTTGGATTTAGGGGTTTTTTCACATATAGCAAGGTGATCGAGGTCCCGGCTACTGCTTGCTATCCCTCAGATTCTGGAATCATGATATTCCTTGGGTTCTCTTCACTCTCTTCAACCGTTAGATTTATACAATACACAATATATTTCATGTGTGCATCCCATGCTGGTGGAGTGCACTCCATTGTAGGCTTTGTTGTATAAAATATGAATTCTTGAATATTATGTAAAGCTTGGCCGATCTTATCAAATCCACTCTCAAAGTTGAATTTAAGGATAAAAATCTCCATCAGAAAATACCATTCACTATTACCTCGGCATAGCTCTGTCTCCAGATACCAATCAATATGTACCTTCCCCAATGTGTGAATGAACATGAGGGCCCATTTAGGTCTTGGTTCTACGCCCCGTGACTGATTCCATCTAGCCAAATGTCTATGCGAATCATCCTTTCCAAAGTAGACTTCTTCCATTTAGATGGTTGGACACTCAAAGCGTAACCTCATCATGCATGCACATTCCTCCCAGTTGCCCATGTTTTCCTTATGAGTTTCCCACCATCTTGCTAGAGTAGTACACAAGCCAAGATCCAAAGCATGGAATCGATGTCCTTTTGTTATTGTCCTTTCAATATCTCCTATAAACATGTTTATATCAGTCAAACCATCATAATGTGGTAATTCGGGTACCTCTGATGCTATACATAGAAGAGATCTGGTCACACGATTACGATGCAGTGCAAATACTTCATGCAACCGGTTCTTCCAGTTTTCTAATTCCTCATAAGAATATGGAAAACACTATCTATCCTTCTCCCAATTAAGATTTCCATCTGTTTTTTGTTAATCCAATATTCCTCATGCAAAGTCAACTTATATATTTGATCAATATCATCATCAACGTGCACAGGCTCTTTGTATATTTGTCCTTTTGCAAGGTCTAGAGGGATGATGAACCTAATTCCATTGCTTTCAATTTCCATTCTTCTCTTCTTCAGGTTTATGACACCATCCATATCAATAACCTAGTCCAACCCTAATAGCGTAGGATAAGGATCAGTATCATCTACAATTTTTATAACTTGAAATTCTTCCATTACCTTAACACCCTCGATACTAACTACAACCTGTGACAGACTCCCTAACAGAATGATCTTCTGCTAATTTTCCATGCGCAGTTGAATGGTAAACCACTCCAGCTTGGGTTCTCCCATGCACTGCCAAGTTTCCTTAGGTAGAACATTTTCATCTGATCCCAAATCTAGAATAACCTGGTCCATCTCATAAGCACCAATTTGCATGGTCATACACATCTCTCTACCCATTCTTTTCTTATTCTTATATTTTTTTTTGACAGCTCTTTTCTCTACCATCGAATTTTCCTTCTATGCAAAATTATCTATCAGAGCCTGAAGGTTCTCTACTACCTATTTTTTCCACATTAACTTAATGCACGCTTGTAGAAATGTTTTCATCTCCATCTCCTCATGGTTCCTTCATCAGTCTACCTGATGTTGATGCACTTCCCTCTACAAATTCTTTCTGTGCTTCAACGAAACCCTCCTTTGTGCATTGTAGCTCAAATCCTTCTTTGTTCTCAGATGCTTTCCGAATCCATAAGTCAGTAGCCGATTGCTTTCCCTTATCTTCATCAGTGGTTGCACCGCTCCTAGTGACCACATTTACACTGGGATATTGTTCACAAGTTTCTACTCTAACCATATAAATATTTTGTGTTGGTGTCTGCGTCCTTTTATCCTACATTTCAGCATTCAAAATAGGGCAATCTTCTATCACATGGTTAAACTATCTAAAATACCTGCATGATTGTCACGCTGGATTTTGAAATTCATGCGCATAGTGACCAACATATCTGCAGTTGTAGAAAATAACATGTCCCCTTCCTCTACCAACTAATCCACCTCCTCATCCTCTTCCTTGGCCCTAGAATCCACCACACCCAAAGGGGGATGTTGGTGAGGTAGGTTCAGCCCGCATTCTATATATTTCAGCTTTGTCCAACATCATGTGATAAGTATGAAAATTATGTTCATCATGTCCTAGTGACAAAAAAAATCTGCAAAACTATTGATTCAACTTAGATTGATACTTTCCGACCCTTGGGCAGAAGTCTATTTCATGTAATACAACAACTTGATAGATTGTGCACCATATTGTACTCTTCAACGGAATAGGACCTCTGGAATTTAGATAATTATTGAAGACATGACATTGATCCTTATGGTGCCCAATAGCTTTACATTTTATGCACCAAACCACTTCACAAACTTCCTTTCCCTTGTCCTTGCGTAGGCTTTGAATCTCTAGATGCATGGCTTCCAACTAATTCTTAATTTGTTGAGTTCCAAGCACAATAGGTGTTGGGTTAGCTTCTAGTTTCATTGCAACCTCCAAAACCTCAACCTATGTAGCAATATTCTGTTGACCTAAGGGTTGTCGCAGATATGGGAGCATCATAGCAATGAACCATTCCTTGTGTTGAGTATCATCGATGACAAATCCTCCATCTCTGATAGTGCGCTTCAGCCTCTAATTTTCCTCCCACATAGATTCATCAACCTCATGATGAATCTCTTTCATTTATGTAACCAGCTGCACGTCTAACTTAGGCTTATTGAACTTCTCTTTTAGGGCATATTTTATTTGGTCAAAGGTGGCATTAGGGTTTTCTTGAACATACCCAATATACCAATATAATGTGTGATCTTAGAAAGCAGTGACTAGCTGCGCTTTCTTAATAGCATCATTATTAACCTGTTGAGCCTGGCATACAGCCTCCGTCACAATCCAAAAGTGCTCATTATCTTCATTTTCAATGCCTCTAAAACTAGGTAATTTCATCGACGCAGCCATATCTATCCCTGGGGGAGGTGGAGGTGGTGGTGGAGATGGACTGTGCGGTGGAGTGGGTGCTTTGTGATATGAGTGTAGAAGTGGAGTGGATGGGGTTGGAAAAAGTATCAAGAATATTTGATCGTTCTGGTTTGATGAACCTTCTTCTTTAGAGCCACTAGAGCTACCAATTTCTGGTTCACCTTCAATATCATATCTATGCTTCAAAGGGTTATAGATAATTTTTTCTGGATCTTCGCGGTAAACTTTTCCACTGTGTGTAGTTGGTCCCCTTCACGACATTCAAGCAAATATGTTCACATAGAGAGCATTGTTCACATAATAGAATATTTAGCAACAAATTCATAGAGCGCGGGAACTTACCTCTAGGAAATTTGAAAAATATTCTCTCTACTTCATAATAGGACACAAATTTATCAATGGCGAGTTTTGTCACAAATCCTCCTAAGAGATGATCGATCCAATGATCTACAACATAGGTGATATTATTGTCTAAATTTTCTAATTGCTGAATCAATTCAGGAGTCCACTCAGTGACTCTGTCATCCTTCACACAGGTATTGAATTCAGTCAATCACAACAACTACTCTTGCAGTTTAGTTGAAAAGGAGCAGAAGAATATCTTGTGAACTTTTGTATAGATGTATTTTTGTACCCACTTTTCATCATCTAGCTTAGTAATTTTATTTTCTTGTAGTGTGAATTAAAGGATATTTCTATCCAGGCAATCTTGGAACTTGTTCTGCGAAGGGTGCCACAACATAAAATCTCCTCAAAATGATCCCTGTCTTGGCAACATAACCATTTGTTGGCTTGAGGGGTCCTGGCATACGTTCACAGTTTATCGCGCAACCAAAAAACCCTCCACCTACTTTCCCTTTTGGAAATGACCTACTTGCATAGATCAAAATCTCACCTGAAGCATTATGGGGGCGTGTTGGAACCAGGTTTCTGCAACCTGAGGAAGAAAATAATGTAGTGGCCCTAAGAAGATTTATTGCAGACTTATATTGATCATAAACAGATGTGTGTAATATAGAATAATACTTTATCATATCACAACGCATAATTACTTATCACTTCGTCGCAGATGTATCATATCATAACAGAACTAGATCTATATCTATCTAATGTGCAATTACTTAAGCAGATTTATCAACCATCAATATAAATTCATGTATAAATAAAATATGTATTCGCGCAAATACAAATAAGCATAACGAAAGTAAAGATAACTTAAGACAGAATGGTAAAAGTATAACACAGAGAGATAACATGATGCTTTCCACCAAAATCAGTCCTTGTATTAGTTCAGATCAATTCAATACATCATACTTTCCCTTAGACTTTACCCTTCCGTGCACACAGCCAGCTGAGTCTGCACATAGCCAAGACCAGGTCTTCGTGCACACAACTAGCAGGAGCCTTTCTACCCCACCCAGACTGAAACCCTTACAAAAGTATTACAGATGCATAAAAATTCAGATCATAACATCATATCAATTTAATTTGCTTCCTTAGACTCGATCTATCTATTTATATCAATATAGCGCGCAGATACTATGGTCTCAAACCATTGCTTGAGGCCCACAATTTAACCTTAAACCCTTTTACATAAAAATAGGGACTTTAACCCACCCTAAAGCCCCTTGACTCATTCGCGCAACGTGCATATACAAAAATTCTACAAAAAGATACCAAAAATTGTACCCCAGGGGACCCCGCTCCAACAAGTTTATAGAGGTGTGCCAGGGATTATCATTATCTTTAAAAGTGTTTGGGGCACTCATTTTAGGAAGAACTGAGAAAAAATATTTTTGGCAGGATACACTTTCTCGAGTACATCAACTTCTAGATGATATACAAAAGCGATTAAAAATAAATTATGATGCACTCCATGAAAAGGAACATGAAATATTTATAGATAGTTCCTGCTTTTCATAGGGCAGAAGCAGGATATCACCGTGGGAATATGGGATGATCCAAACTGGAAAGGTTTGTTGATGTTTCAAAATCTAGAGAGAAAATGTTTGGTTGAAGTGGACAGTGCTAATTGCATACATATGAATGACCGCCTCTAAAATTTGGGACAAGACATTCCGTGGGGTGAATTGACCTACCATTTTGCAGATCCAATAGAAAATATTTATGATTTGCTACGAAAATCATATGTAAGTGATCAATTATTTAATACATTTAAAAAAATTCGTGAAATTATGTATACAATTTCAATTTTATTTTATTGTTTCTGGAGTAACTGAATGAACAAGGATTAAATAAAGTTCATTTAATACATTTAATTTTTTTTGTAGAAGTTTGTATACTGTGTCAATTTTTTATCATTTCAAGAGAAATAATAGGGAGAAACCAGAGTGCGGGGAATTAGAATGTTTCTTAACAAAAACTACGACTCAGATTGGTTATTTTCCTCGGAATCGAACAATGAAACATTTTCATGTCGCCAAAGGCTTCACAATAGATTGAAAAATATACATTATCATTTTCTTAGTATTGGTATCATGCATTTGCAACTTATTCATACTAAAGGGCATCTCTTGAGCACAATTTGAGGAGGGAGAACTCCCCAAATATCATATGGGTTTCTTGGAATGGTTTATGATACTGTTACCTTCCTTCCTGGATTCCAATGAACAATTTTTAAGGGTTTTTTAGGTGGAGGGGAAAGTATTGAAAACATTGTGGCAAGATATATCACAGGTAAGTTGAGTTTGTCTATTTTTAGTAATTAATTTTGCAACACTTGACTTGAAAGGATTTTACAGTGATCTCTATATGACAATAATCCACTTACATATTAATAATATTAGTTTGAACACATGTTGCAGGTACCTTTTAAGTTGAGTGTGCTGGATATTTTTTTTAAGCCGTCGAAGATTCCAAAATCCATAGGGTAGTTGGACCACCTCGAATGGATTTTCTTCAGCGATGTTTCTTTCAAAAAATTGCCAGAATAATTTTTCCAGATGAGGTGTTTGAAGGTTTTGGTGGTTCAAAGATGCAAATAACTGAAGGTAACACCAAATCATTTTTTTAACTTGATGAACATCCAACACGTGGAGTTGTCTCACTATTGTGCATTGGAGAGGCTGTCAGAGTCCTTGGGCAACTTGATGAACCTCCGATGCATGTTTTGGAAAGGCATAGAAGAGGAAAGATGAATTTCACACACAATAACATGAGTTGTGGCTCTTCTATTTATCACACAAACTTTATTTATTACAATGAACCCGGTGAAGGTTATATAACCTTTTACAACTAGTGACTCACCTAAAATACTTTGACATGTAGCCACACACTAAATTTAGCTATCATATTACTCTACTTGAATCAACACACAGTCAACTGAATTTCTAATTTTATCCAACTCCTCATGCAGTATTAATTATATTATTTTAACACTCCACCTTCATTATGATTTCTAAACTAAGACATGACTCATGACAACTCAAACATGTCTAATGGTCTATGTCTAAGCTAGGCTTACAACACCTAAGTTTCTTCTATGAAAATCAAACACAAATTTTTCTGTAGACTTAGTAAATATATCACCCAATTGATTAATATATTTACAAGGTTTCAAGTGAACTTCTCCATTTCTTACAAGTTCTCTAATAAAGTGATATCTAGCATCAATATTCTTTCTCTTTTTTGAAACACACTATTCTTGGATAGTGCAATCGATGAGGTGTTGTCACAATATATTGTTGTTCATCCTTGTTGTTTCTGATTGAGTCAATCCAATAATATTCTTAACCACACTTCTTGATATGTTGTTGATGATTCTTCTTAGATTCCCATGAAGTCACACTCGAACCAAGATGGAACACATAGTCGTAAGTGCTCTTCCTATTATCCAAACTTCCTGCAAAATCATTTTCTATATATAAAATCAAATACTTCTTCTTTTTAATTTCATACATTATGGCACAATCACTAGTTCCTGCTATGTATCTCAAAATTCCTTTTCCCGTACTCCAATGTGTGTCTTTTGTATTCTCCATAAATCTAGAAATAAAACTCACTCCATGCATAATATTCAGTCTTGTAGCTGTGAGATGGATGAGGCTGGAAACAAATATTTTGAATAGAGGTGGATTGAAATTTTATGCTTCATCATCCTTACTTAACTTTTCACCTGTTGCAATTAGTGTAGGGACATGTTTGCAATTCTCCATCCTGAATCTTTTCAGCAAATCTCTAGCATATTTATTTTGGAAAATAAAAATTCATTTTTAAATTTCTCAACTTCTATGCTAAGAAATTATGTCATGAGACCAAGATATGTCATCTCAAATTATTTCATCATGCCTGCTTAAAATTCAACTAACTCAAGATCACCTATAAAAATCATGTCATCAACATATAAGCAAACAATCAAAATCTGTCCATGCTCATTTACCTTTTTGTACAAGGTAGGCTCAATGTTGCTTCTGCAAAATACATTCTTGATCATGTACATGTCAATTTGGCTATACCAAGCTCTAGGTTCTTGATTGAGTCCATAGAGTGATTTATTCAACCTGTTTATCCTCTTTACCTTCAACTTCATAGCCTGGAGGATGCTGCACATAAATTTCTTCTTCAAGAATTCCATTGAAGAAGGTTGATTTCACATCTATTTGATATACTTTCCACTTGTTTTGAGTTTTTGTGGCTATAATTTCTCTTACAGTATCCAATATGGCTAGTAAAGAAAAAAATTCTCCAAAATATATTCCCAGGTGCTGTGAGAATCCTTTTGCTACAAGTCTTTCTTTATATCTGTCAATTTCACCTTTCTTATTCAACTTTGTCTTGTACAACCTTTTCACACCAAAGAGGTTTTTATCATTTGGTAAATCAACCAAATCCAATGTATCATTATTTTAAATAGCTTCAATTTCTTCATCCATGGCTTGCACCAAATTTTCATCTGTGATTGATTCTTCAAATGAAGAAGGTTGGAACGAAAACAATGAAAATTTTGAGATAACATCAAAATCATCGAAATATCTTTCAACTTCTCATCTATCTCTTACATTTTTTTGATTCATCACCTGATTGGTTGCTGGGAGAATTTTGGTATGTCTATCTTCTTGAAGATCCATGCTTCTATGAGAAAATTGGAGTCCTTGCTGGTGTGGCTCTGTTTGGTGTCTGCTCTTTTGATTCTTGATGCTCCTTTTTTGTTATATCATCCTCTTCCATCAATGGTTCTTGTGCATTGACTATTTTTTCTAGAGTCCCATTCCACGACTCTTGTTCTTTAGACATAACATATTTTCTAATTATGATCTTCTTGGTGACAGAGTAATACAGTTTGGAAGCTTTTGATTACTCACTATAACCAATAAATATGCATTTTTCACTTTTATCATCCAATTTTCATCTTATCTCCTTAGGCACATGTTCATAAGCTACACATACAAATACTCTAATATGAGATACACTATAAGACATACCTGGCCATGGTTCTTCCAGTACTCTATTCATCACACTCTTTGTAGGATATATGTTTATCACATAAATAGCACATGCAACTGCTTCTGCCCAATAATAATGCTCCTTTCCATATTCATAATGGTTATGTTATTTCTCTCTACTACACCATTCTACTATAGTGTGTATCTATTTGTAATGTTTTTTTTTTTTTCTGATTCCATGTTGTTTTCAGTATCATGGAATGCCTTTGAATCATATTCTATGCCACAGTCTGACCTCAATAACTTAATTTTCCTATCACTTTGGTTCTCTGCTAAGGCTTTGAATTCTTTGAACTTTGAAAAAGTTCCAGACTTCTTCTTCAAGAAGTGAACCCAATTATTTCTACTATAATCATCAATAAAAGGGAGTAACTAACAACTTCCACCAATCGACCATGTCCTCATAGGCCCACACAAGTTTGTATGCACCAGCTCAAGTGTTTGTTTTTCTCTGTATGCAACTCCCTTTGGAAAAATTTCATGGTGTTTATTTCCCAATATGAAACACTCACAAGTATTAGTAGGTTTCTTGATGAGAGGTAATCCTCTCACCATCTGTTTCTACTGCAACAATCTTAAAACAGAAAAGTACAAGTGTCCAAATAGAAAGTTCCATAACCAATAATCATTAGCACATGAAACTGTAAATGAACTGATGTGATCACTATAATTCATTATTATAGTAATGAGTTTTTTCCTCATCATTAGCACCTTTTCTATCGTATTATTTCTTGGGGGATTTTCATATATAACACAGTCTTGTCATTGAAAGATAATTGTGTATCCTTTATGTGTCAATTGACCAACACTTATCAAATTATGTTTAATACCAGGTACATAATATACGTATGAAATTTTCTTTGACTCCCCTGATTGATCATAATGTTGACCACTTCTTTTTCATCTACATCCAGAGTCTTGTGAGTCCATAAATTTTCCTTTATCTTCACATATTGATCCAAATTTGCAACCAAATTGTTGTTTCCTGTCATGTGGTTACTACAACCATTATTTAATAGCCACACATCATCAAAATGATTGTGCATGATATGGAAATCTAGGAAAGTGGAGTTAGTATTCTCTATAGTGACATTAGCTCTTTGGTTTCCTTTATCAGGTATATTCTTCCTGCAATCACGGTAAAAGTGACCAAATTTATTGCAATAATAACATCTCAGATTTGATTTCTTAACTCTTTGATTATTTTTGAAGCTTCTTTTGCTACTTCCACTTTCTTGTTCATTCTCTTCTCGGCCATATATTTGACCACAATGTCTTCTACTTCATCCTCTGCATCTTGATCTATATCTGACTCGACCTATGTCTTTTCAAATAGAGACTTGAATTTTGAAAGAAGATTCTAAAGTGAAATCTTTATTTTTTTCTATACCTGCCTCATGTGATAGAAGTCATCCCATCAACTCATCAACTGTCAATGTTTCCAAATCCTTGGCTTCTTCTATGGATTCTACCACAACATAAAATTTAGAAGGAAAAGATATGAGGACCTTTTCAACCATTATTTGATATATAATATCTTCACCATAAATTTTTAACTGATTTACAATATTCATGACCCAATTCATGAATAAATCGATGTCCTCTATCTCTTTCATCTGCAAAATTTCAAAATCTCTCCTAGTTTTATGCAACATAACAATATTGACATTGGAGATACCTTTATATACTTTTTCCAAGGTGTCTCATGATGTATTTGTTGAAGATGTTATCATAATATTTTGTAAAAATTCTCGTTCCACTCCCTGCTAGATAAGCTGCAACGCTTGTGCATTCTTCCTTTTGTATTTATTCCATTGTTCCCTCTTTGCATAAGTGAGAGTTTGTTCTTATTTTTAATCTTTAGGTTATGAAAACCCAAACTGGACATGATCCCAAAAATCATGAGCATTCAATGTGGTTTCTATATTAATGGCCCACACATCATAATATCTCCCTATAAAAGGAGAAAATTGTGGTTGGAATCTCGTTGTTGCCATCTTTCTTCAAAACAAATATTCTCTTATGAAACCCTAAATTTATCATTTTTATAAACTTTGCAAAGCACCTTTTTCAAAAGTCACCTTATATAAAAATATTTATATAAAATTTATAAAATCCTTTTTATAACCTTTATAAAAGCTCCAACTAAAAAAAAAATCTACAAAAACTGTTTAAAAAAAAACTTTTATTATGAAACGTATTTATATAAAGTCAAAATCCCATGTGAGCTTTATGTTTAAAAGAAAATTCTCACCATAATATAAACCCCATGTGAGCTTTATGTTTAAAAAAACTTCTCACCATTATAAAAAACAATCGTACTTGTCCTTGACATGTGCTCGGACTTGACTTATTCAATAACCCACGCGAGCTCTTTTGAAACAACGAATTTAGTAATTAACTCACAATTTTCTTGACTCTTTAACTCGCAGTCACTTGTTTAATACATCAACGTGTCGTTCGACAGAGTGGAGGAGCAATGAATTACATAAAACATAAGAATCATAAGTTTTTTGTAGTCAACACATGTTATGATAGAAGGAGAGATGTGGTGCTCATTTTTTTCTTAATTAAGAAACAATTTTTTTTTGTAGTTTAAGTATTCTACAATTTTTCAATCTAAAAAAATTACCGATATTCTTCACTTGCCCCTCTTCTTCACTGACTCTGTTGGCTCTATGGATATTGTGATCCTTCCTATGCTCTGATACCAATTTGTTGGAAATGGAGAGAAGAGGAAACACAAATTTCACACACAATACCACGAGTTGTGGCTCTTCTATTAATCACAGAAACCTTATTGATTACAATGAACCTGGTGAATGGTATTTAAAATTTTGCAACTAGTGACTCGCCTAAAATACTTTGACATGCAACCACACACTAAATTATAATATGACTTAACTTGACTTGAATCAACAAATTGTTAACGAAATCTCTAGTTTTAGCCAATTCCTCATGTGATAGTAATTAGATTATTTTAATAAGCTTCTTGATTTCTTGAGGATGGAAAGGTTTTCTGAGTCCCCGGGCAACTTGAGGAAGCTCAAACACATCGAGTTGTATCATTGTGGGAGATTCAAGTGGTTGCCACAGTACTTCTTTAACTTGAAGAACAATTCAGCCATGATGTTTCTTGAGTTTAGGTTGGAGAGGCTTTCAGATCCCCTCGGTAACTTGGAAAACCTCCAACGCATGAATTTTTCTGGGATTTCACACAATTCGGAAGAAATCTGATACCCTCCAGAGTCCCTTGCTAACTTGAATAACCCTGAGCACCTAGAGGTGATTTTATGGGAGCATTTGGAAAGGCTTCCAGAGTCCCTAGGTAACTTGAAGAAACTAGAATCCCTGATTACATAAGATGAAAGAGTCCCTCAGTAACTTAAAGAACCTCCAATAAATTGTTATGTATTTGGATGGTTTGGTGAGGCTACTAGAGTCCCTCGATAACTTGGAGCTCCTTCAAAGCATGGATATCAAATTCCCATGTTTAGAGAGACTACCAAAGTCCCTCTATAACTTGACGAACCTTCAAAAAATGGGTCTGATTTCGTGCGAGCATTTGGAGACTTTCATAGAGTCCCTTGGTAACTTGGTGCTCCTTCAAAGCATGGAGATGCATCAATGCGAGTGCTTGGAAACTTTGTCTCACTCCCTCGGTAACTTGACGAGCCTCCTAAGCATGAGGTTGAGTGAGTACCACAGTTTGGAGATGGTGCCAAAGTCCTTGGGTTACTTGTCAAACCTCCAAAGGGTGAGGTTTTTTGGGTTAAGGAGTGTAGTGGTGCTTCTAGAGTCCATCTAAAACTTCATGAACCATAGACACATGGATCCTGATGAGTGCAAGAGTTTGGAGAGTCTACCGAGTATTAAGACATTGGTATCATTGAGAGAGTTGAAAATATTCTATTGTTCCAAGTTGAAGAGCATACCCAATTTGGCCCACCTAACAAGGCTTGAATCACCAAACATCCATGATTGTCTTGACATTGAAGAGCTGAATGGTGTTGAACATTGTATATCATTAAAGTATCTTAGAGTATCAGGTTGCCCAAAGCTGAAGTGGAGAAAAGTTGTTGTAAAAAAACTCTGTCAAAGAATGGTTTGAGAATTTATAATTACATGATCATATCACAAACATGAACCAAAATCCTTGGTAAAATGTAGGTCATATCAATATGAATATATTGAGTGACATATTATATATATATATATAATACACTAATCTCTTATTATATGGAGTATTAAACAACCTCAAATAACCACTTATCCCATGACGGTTCAAAATCTTAACTGGGTTGTGGCGATTTGGTAATCTTAATTGGGTTGTGGCATAGGTGGTGGTCTCTTATTATATTATAATTTTTTCCATGACCAAAAATATAGAGAACATATATATTTTTAATTTTCTTATATATTATAATATTTTTTTAGAATAGAGAATATATTTTCATTTCAATTATAGTGAATATATGATTGATTTGTATTTTTCAATTATAAAGAATATAGAGAAATTAATTTGTAATTTGTAAACTATTTTAATTAAATATTATTAATAATTTTAATATTATATTAATAAATATTTTTGTAAGGGGTTGTTTACTTACACAAAAAATAGCTCGGATGACAGGTTTTTGCCTAAATATGGTAAAACAAAATTTTAAAAAATCAGGTATTTGCAGAGTTTGAATCATTTTTTTGATGGTGTAAATGGATTCAACACCATCAAGAACTCCTGGGGCACCCAAATCCTGAATTTTGATAGTTGTAACACAAATTTTGAAAAAATTCTACCAGAAATTTTCATAACCTTGCTTGAACTTCTGGGCTATTTTGTGGGCTTTTGTAAAAACCATAGTCAAAATTCCATGTAATAAAGTCAAAAATAATAACCATGGTTTATGGGACACTTATTCCAAGCTAAATTTTTGGAAAAACATCATAGGGGGTGTTCATTTGGTTTATTATGGATAAGGAAATTGGCAAAGGAAAAGGCAAATGCTGTGGAAAGGCAAAATGGCATTTTGGCACATTTATTTATGAAAATAATGGAAATTAGGAGAAAAGTGAGATGAAAGGTCAAGGTTGCATGTAAGGAGGAAAATTAAGAAAAATAATGGAAAATGAAGAAAATAGAGGCATCTTCTATAAAAAGGCTCCTTAGGATCAGTTGGTACCTTTTGTCAGTTTAGTTTTTGGAGGTCTCTCATTATTCTCTCTATCTCTCTCACTCTTGGACACTTAGATTTTATTGGAGCACTTTATCATTTGAGCAAGAAAGGAAGTAAAGAAGGAAAAAGGAGGAAGCAAGAAAGGAGGAGTAGGGATCAAGCAACTACAATAGGATTCTTGGCAGGTATCAATTTGCTTGTGTATTTTCCTTTCTAGATTTGGCATGCATGGTATTTCATGTGGTTCCTTACTGTCTTGGCATGGGTTTTTTCTAGGTGTGATAGTGTTTTCATCCTAGCCTTTCCATCTATGGATAGCCATGGTGTTGTGGAGTTCTCATGTTTTGGTTTAGCTGGATTGGCAGATGGATTTGAAGCTGACTGGGGTGGATCTCCAAATTGATATACCACATTCCCTAGTGGTTCCTGAAGCAAATTTTGGATCACGGTAAAGCCAATGGCCTAGTAACCCCTCAGCCATAATGTGGGTTACAGTAAAGCATGATTGTGCTACGTCGGTGGGCCTAGGAATCCTCGACCGGTGAATGGTGGGATAACAGTAAATCCTATAGGTAGTTTGCTCTCCATTGAGGCCTAGGGATACCGGGTTTGGGATTGTGGTAAAGCCTTGAGAGTATATCTCATTTTAGGGCCTAGTGACCCTTGATTCATACTATGGGTTGTGGTAAATCCTGAGAGACTAGGAGACGGGAAAATTCCTCATGGTGTAAGTAGAGAGAATGCAGTGATATCCATGCTTGTGTTGGCCTAGTGATTAGGTGTAGATAATGCTAAATCCTGATTCCCATTTGATGAGGGTGAGATGGTTTAGCCTTGGGATTCCATTGTTGGTTCTTTTAGTTTGAGTCCCACATTAATGCTTGGAATATCACACGGGGGTGATAGGCTGAATTAAGATTTGGCTAATCTAACGTATGGTTCGGTGGAACGTGGAACTCACATCTCTAGTTGGTTTTTATATTGAATAATAAAGAGCTCATTTCTTTGGTATTTGGTATGAAAATGTACTGGCTATTTTTTGGATTTCATTGATGTTATATCCATGGTATTTATGTTTCTATTATGCTGGTTATAAACTTATATTTTATTAGTGATGATGTATGGCTCTATTTATGTTTTTTTCTGTAAATGAATACACAATGTATCTATGGTCAAATAGATTGTATTGAAACTTATGATGTAAGGGAGAAATTCTTCTTAGCGATTCTCAGATAAGTGTGAGACCCATAAATTTATTTATTTTTATTTACACTTGTAGATGCAATGTTTATGACATGTTTGAAGAAATTCCTGTCATGGCTAGGCGGAGTCCATATGAGTTCCTGATGATGTGATTGATTATGTATCTTTGTTATAATGTTATTTATCCTCTACTAAAGTTTCAAGAAGTTCTGGGGAGGGACTTGGGATATTGGGCTAAAAATATCACAAATCCTATAGTTGCAAGCACAAAATTGATTGTCTGCGTCCTGTTGAGGCCCCGAACATCAGTGCAACAAAATTAGGGAAAACCGCTCATTCGGGGACTTGAAAACCGTCCCTTTTCTGTTTGGTATGATGGCCCCAACTAGATTTATGGGACTAGTTTCCTAGTGAAATATCATTGGGTGACTGGATGGTATTATAACTGAATGTAACTTTGTAGATGGAAGTGATATCAAGCTTGAAGTAAATAATATACATATCTGTATCTATATTTGGATGAATTATTCTCTCTGTACGATTTATAAATTTTATCTTTCAGTGAATGCAAATAAAGATTATACAAACACTTAGAGATACAAAAACAATTTGAAATAATTGATTTAATTAAATAGTTAATTAAATCAATTGGATAAGATTATATCACAACTGTTTAATGCATGTATTGAATATGTACCAAAAGATAACAATCTAACTTGTTCAAAAGTGTGTTAATGCCTGATTATTTTTTAGATAGATACATGACACAAAAACACCATAAGAATAATTAACCATTTCTCATTTCGAACAGAAATATAACATATAGGATAAAAGTACCATGTATACGCTAACTCTGCTCATTTGAGAAAAATTATTTGGTCTAACTCTTTCTATTAAGAAAAATTTAAGAGTAAAAAAGTGTGACTTCTGTAAAGTCTTTCTTTCAAAATTTCAGGACCTCTTCTTAAAAGACATGAAGGGGTTTATATAATAAAATAGGAAGTCTTAAAAATAGTAATTACAATAAAAGTTGAGGAGGTTTAAACGACTCTACTTAAACTAAGTGAAAATAAAATAGAAACATAATTTAAAGGGGTGACTTTCTTGATGGTTTTCCTGCTGTCTTATCAGCCATTTTCTCCTTTAGTTGAAGGATTTTAAGCATAGGCTTAAACGTAGGAGTTTTTCCTGGCCTGATGCACAACTTTCTAGTGAAAACTACATCTAAAAGTGGAGGCAACATATAGGAGGAAGTATCTATAAAACAACGCAACATGAGACATTGGCTATGTGGCTTTACCAATTATCTCAAATACTTATCCCAATCCAATTTCTCTAACTTTCTGATGTTTTCCTCTTTGACCTTGGAAACTTCTTGCCAATGCCTTATCAAATATTTCACAATAGGAAGTGAACTGGGAGGGAATATATCAATAATATTGGCAAAGCTGATATTTTGACTAACTATTTCAACGATATTATTACCCATATCTCTTTCTCTGCAGATGGCTCTTTCGGCATGTTTCAATTGTATGTTCTAGACAATAAATAATATTTCCTTTTTAGAGTCCTCAATCCTGGGCAGGTTGGCCTTTTGGCCTTAAGCAGTATCCTACCAGGTGACATACCATGAAACTTTTTCATCAATCTCATCGAAACTTATTCTCTCATATGTTATTCGATTCATCAGTGAATCTCTTTTCTGACATAATTCAATGATATTTAACAAATTTTGACAAAAAATAACTTGTTGCTGTGCAAGTAGGGTATTTAGTTCCAGTGCTTCTTTTCTAAATTCATGTATCTTTGGATTATCTTTCAATTTATCAACAGTAAACTGCATTTGATGAATTTGAGTTTCCTTTGAACTGATTTTAGATTGGTGCTGTAATTTTAATTGATCAATGCTCTCTTGGAGATGTGTTACCTATAGCTGTAGTTGTTGGTTGACATTTTTCTTCTCTGCCTGTAGTTAATGTTCTAATTGGATTATTCTTTCATCCTTTTATTTCATGAATTTTTGAACCTCATAAACTTTATCTAGAGTTTCAATTGCATATGCTCCTACGAACTGCGTTAGATGAGTTAGATCCTGAGAAGGATCCGCTTGTGAATCTTTCCAGAAAAATTCCATTGAAACATCTCCTGGAACAAGGAGTTGAGACCGCTATGTTCTCCTTATTTTTCTTTGTCTTCTAATAAATGCTTTATGTTTAGGACTATAAAATATATCCAGAGGAGGGATTTTCTCGATTTTGAGTACAATTTCTATAGTAGGGAAGGTAGTGATGAATTCCACTTGCTCCGTGCTAACTAATTTTTTAGAGGGCCCAACAGTGAATGGGTCCTCAATTTTACTTTGAGGTGTTTGCAAAATCTGTTGATGACTAGTAATCATCACCTCTCAATATTCTTGGAATCTTTGGTTAAAATATTTCTAGATATCATTCAAATTACCTGGGAAATCTAATTCCATGGTTTGAACTTCAACAGATTTATCTTCATCAGTTTTAATAAGCACCTCAGTATCCTTAGGTGCCAGTTATTTTTCATTTTCCTTCTATGTTATGGGTTGGGATACTTCTAGCATTTTCAAATAAATCCCTTCCAATCTCTTGTTCTTGTATTGTTTAAACTTTGAAAATTGTTGTGGATGGAGGCATAGGGCTGATAAATTTTGAAATGTAGGGCAATAATCGACTGAATCAAACAAGTCATCGAACTCATCATCTTCATGTACAAAAGGTCTGATTTTAACTTGGGTGGTAAAATAATTGGCAACTTGATTTGGCTCGTATTGTCTGTTTGAAATTGTAAACAATTTAAAACATTCAATTTGGATGACCTCTAATCTTGCAAGTTTATAATTATCCAAGGCGTAAACACTACAATGAATGGGAAAGAAGGGCCATGATGCTTTCTTATCTTCCTTAAGAAACTTGTTTAATCTGTTGACAAGAGTTTGATAAGCTACTTCTCTTGCGAGAAGCTTATCAGGAACATATAATGGTAAAGCATGCGGCCGAGGCAGGCTCCCAAAAACTCTGACATAGGTAAACAATTCTTCTCCAAACCATTTTCCAATGGAGGAGAAGTCAACCTAAGATTCTATAGACAACCTGGGGGATTTTCAATGAACACGGATTGAAAAAAACGGAGCATAACTCCATGGAATATTTTATAAAAATGGCTTTCATATTTTGACTCCCGTAACATGCTATGATAGAAATGAATGGGGAGAGGGTCTTGGGTATTCCATTTCCAACCCATGGATGGAAAATTTGAAGTGAAACATACATCGTCCATGATATAAGCACTCATATAAAACGGGGACATTTTTTGGAGGAAATAGAATTATTTTTCCTATATTCCAAAATTTGAGTAGTAATATTGTTGGGCAAAATGGTTCCCCAATCCATAATATAAGAGTTTGCGACTTCTTCCATTAGGGGAACCCATTCAAATGAAAATTTGGTGGTATCAGGCTGACCAAAGTGCCTAGACATCATTGCATCAACATAACAGTAAGGACTAGAAAGGGAGTTAGTAGCATACATAACCTTGTGATCATGTTTGTGTTTATTTGGGTTGTTTCTCCATTGCTTAATTAGATTTGACTTCAGCTCATTCTTACTGGTGAAATGCACTAGACATTCCTTGTCGTAGACCTTTTTTGGTTCCGGGATGTGATACATTGACTTCAAGTCTTTGGCTTTAAAATAACCTATCATAATTCCTCTACTGTTTAAGAAAATCCTATCCCCAATGTTGAGGTTGTCTATTATCCATCTTACAATATCATTATATGGTAGGATTTTAGGGTGCACAGCAACTCGATGCAAAAAAGAATTAGCAAATTCTTCTATAGTAGCTTTTGAGGAATCAGAAGCATCAAGAGTAACTTTCCTTTGAACCCTATGGGGTTTCTCATCCTCAAAAAACTCATGCATTATTTCCCAGGAGGAAGAACCACTTTGCAGCCCACATGTTGGGTCTGTAAATAGAGGAAGCATCTCTGCTCTTTCGTTTACAGTAGGTGTAGGATTCACAGGTGTCATCAGTTTCTTTGCTTTCTTAACAACGTTAGACATCTCCAAAGATATTTGTTTATTTGGACTCGCCTATGAATAATGAGAAATTATAAGTAGAAAGAGGCAATTTTGATTTACAAATGAACAAGTACCATTGGAACAGGGTCCTCCAAAGGCTACAAATTGCGATAATTTTGAGTACTTTTGTATATTTTTGGCATATTTTAGTCTAACACAAGGGTTTTGGGTGGGTTAAAGCCCCGAAAATCATTTTAATGGGTCAAAGGGTAGACTTAGAGTACACAAACCACGGTTTGTGGACCAAAGGAAAGTTTAGGCTAAATTGTTATAAATAGAAGAAAATTTTGAGTTTTAAGGTAGGAATGAATAGAGATTGATGCTAGTTGCGAATTTGTAGATTTGTTTGGGTTTTTAGTGAAAAGACTCTTGCTGGCTATGTGTGCGGAGATCCTCAGTCCTACTATGTGCGGGCCCTGTTGGCTATGTGCGTAGGTTGGGTTTGGGTATTGTAAGAAGATCTGAACTGCTAATGAATGTGAAAGATTGTTGGAATACTTGGATCTATTGGAATTACTGTTGATGCCAATCTGTGATATATGATTATGTTATGCATGCTTCTACGTTAAGATATGAAGGTAACTGTGTTATTTTCTTATAATGCTGCGTTAATATCTGATATAGATTTATTCTGTTAAACTCTATGCAAACCAAGAGTAGCTGTAAGAATATCTGGGATAGCTGCGGAAGAACCTTTGTTACTATTCTATGAGTCTATGATCTATTGATTATTGTGATTATAGTTATTTTACTGTTAGATTGATATTGCGCGCACGAATGCGAAGGTAGTCTAAGCTTTGTGATATAGATCTGGTAGTTGTGAAGTTGAACACAACTCTGCTTGACTTACCTACCCTCTCCCAGGGTGCAGAAACCTAGTTCCAACACCCTCCCATACTACTTCAGGTGAGACTTTGGCCTGCGCAAGTAGGTCACTGCCGAAAGGGCTCGTAGTATAGGGGTTGTTGGCAAACCTTAACCTCTGAACCTGGGTCAGGACCCCTCAAGCCAGCAAATGGTTCCATTGTCGGGACCGGGAGAATTTTGAGAGAGGGGTCGGGTAATTCCAAGAGAGTACTGGAAAACTGAGAAGAAAGAAAATGAAGAGTACTTTGAAAGACAGATTCATGAATTTACGATAAAAGAGAATTGCAGCACAAGGTTGATGGTGGAAGAGTGGAAAAATAGGTATGTTTCCATAGAGATCTATGAAATTTTCTTTGTAACATTTGCAACCGAGCTTCAGGAGTGGCTGGTGAGGCTCGTAGAGTTCCATAAGTATTGGAAGGATGAAAGGGTCACGCAGTGGACTCCAGAGTTGATCCAGCAGTTGGAGAAGACTGATAACACAATCACTCGCACGGTAGATCACTGGGTGGAAAATGTGCTAGAAGGGTTCGTGAAGGAATTTTCCATTGATCAAGTCATCTCCTATTATGAAGCAGAGCAAAGATTCTTTAAGGGTTTCTAGGGTAAGCTTATGAAGACCTTACCATTGCCGATTAAGATATTACTGTGCGAAAAGAGCATTCTGTGTAGCCACACCGAGTGAGTGACCTCTGATCCGGACAGAAGTACAACGCGAAGTGGTAAATACTATCGAACCAACCCTAAAGGAGATAGATCTATCTTTAGTCCGTTCAGAGAAGCAACTGCGCAAAGCCCCCTAGCTACACCGCCTTCGAGTCAACACAAGGGTAAGAACTCACCCGTACCTCCGCCCCCACCAGAAAATGATATGGTTGCGCACTTGAAGCTTCCGACCTTCAAAGGTGTGGGAGACGAGGATATGGACCGATTCTGGTTTGTTGTAGACTCAGTATGGACTACACAAAATGTGGCTAACGATATTATGAAGAGGGCACAACTATCCCTCGCCTTCAAAGAAAGAGCCTTGGACTGATATACGGGATACATAGCTCAACATGGGAATGCAACTATTCAAGATATTAAAGATGCCCTAAAACAACAATTCTGGAAGCCTAAGTCCTACTCTCAAATAATGGTTGACGTGAAATATTTCAAGCAAGGGCCTACTGAGTCTGTGTGGGAGGTGGATCAACGATTAAAGAAAGCGATCAGAGAAGGAGGATTCCAGTATGATGACAACCAGTACAAGGAATGGTTCATCGCTATGTTACTGCCTCACCTGCGTACACCTATGGGTCATCAAGATATCAAATTGTAGGAAAAAGCATTGGATATTGCTATGAAGATAGAGGCTGCGCCAAGAGATTACACCCAGTTGGGAGTATAGCAAATCAAAGAGCAGCTAGGGGCCATGCACATGGATATACAAAACTTGCGAAGGGACCATGGAAAGGAAGCTAGCCTGGACATATGGTGTATACGATGTCGGGTATCTGGGCATACCAAGGACCAGTGCCCACTATTGATAGACTAACTATAGGTGGGGGGACCAAGTCCACTGCGCCCTGGGACAAGTGGACTTGTGATGTGGTGCAATGATTGTCGCGTAGCTAGCCTACATGATACTAACCACTGCCCTCGTCTAGGTGCGTATGTCCCAGAACTGAAGTAGCAATGATGCAGGTTTTGTCGATAGGTAGGGCATGATGAGTAGAACTGACGCACATATGATCTAATGATAGATCGAGGAAATCTATATAGAGCAAATTCTAATTCGTCCTCGCCAATATCCCTCGCAGGCATAGGTGGATCGTCGGCTAGGGACATGGGAGGGGGTCGAGGTGGAAGCGCAAATCAGAGATGAGGACAACTAATCTATTATAACTGTGGAGAAGCAGAACACTTTGGGAAGGACTGCCCAAATCCCACAAGACAATCCTGCAGATATTGCAGACAGTTGGACCACGTGCTTGAGGACTATCCAATCTTGATCGCCATAATGTAGTAAAAGCAGGCAACACCTACATAGAATGTGCAAAGTGTTACGAATGAACTGCGAGATGAAGACCCGAGTGTAAATGTCATAACACACAGTGGAGTGGCCACTGGGGGATGTGAGGAGAAGGCTGCAAATGAACCTCTTATCCGAAGAGCTGTTGTCAAATAAGAAAGTTTGGACCTAAAAAAGTAAATGGAAACCTTTGTCATAGCTCGCAAAGACTTTGCTGAGATGGAGGCATCTAAGTCTTAGGCACCTACAAACCCCAGGATAGATGATGAGGTCAAACCATTTCTGCAAGCGTGTATGAAGCTGTTGCACAACCAAAGGATCGTAGAAAACTTCCAAGCATTAATAGATAGTTGCGCAGCATGGCCTAACCTACCCCCAAAAGTCAAGGATGTGTACAAGATTTACAAATATAAGAAATGCACTGGTAGGGAGATGAGACTGATGACATAGATCAATGATTACAAAATGCATCAGGTTATTTTGGACTTGGGGTCAGATGCAAACATATTACCTAAGAAGACTTGGCAACGAATGGGATAGCCCAAGTTGGAGTGGTCCACTATCCAACTGCGTATGGCCAATTAGCAGAAGATCATACCCTTGGGGAGGCTATCAAAGATCGTGGTAGACATCACAGGGGTCAAAGTCCGAGCTGATTTTGAAGTAATTCAAATTGTAGAAGATGCGGACCCCTACCCTGCGCTCCTAGGGTTGGATTGGGAAATAGATATGGGAGGCATCATTAACTTGATGAAGAGAAGCATGGTGTTTGAACATGATGGTACATGGGTAATTGTTCCACTAGATCCTGTAGAAGGAGAATGATATACAGAGCCGGTACGTAGCGAGGAGGATGTAGATCAAATTTATAAGTTGACCGCGTGGGACGAATATTGGATCAATCCCACGGCGGACGATGTACTATGTTGGGAAAAGGACAATGAATGCTTCTCCGACTCTGACGGAGAGATTGAGAATTAACAGAACTAGTTACATGATGTCTCTGCGCTACGATGTCTCCAGGTCACAAAGGACTTCCGTTGTATTTATTCAGAGGTAAGAGACCTACCCTATTTTGATGGTTCTGGTAATATTAAGAAATTTGTGTGAGCAGATGAAGCTGAGGTTCCAAGAGAATGAAGGATATGGGCCCTTAATCTTGCCATGCATGAAACAACTGCACGGTGGTGGGACACGCATAAGGAGGTGTTATAGGACTGGGAAGAATTCCAATGTATGATGATCCTGTGATTTGAACCACCTACTCACCGGCGTGTCAAAACATACCTTGGATCAGGACACCCACGCGAGTATCTTCTCGCTTGGAAGGAAAAATGGTGCGATGGGATTACAGAAGAGTGGGTTCATATGTTTATTCATTCCCTGTGACCACTTCCCACTACATGGTATTTAGATGTGGAGCTACATCAGCACACCCACCATTGGGAGACATTGAAGGATGAATTTCTGGGGACATTTGGGTTAGTAGGTGGAACGAAGGCACTTGACGTAGCCGTACAGAACATTGACACTGTAGTATGGGGTGAATCGCACCTGTATGTTGCACTTGAGGTACCAACATGGGAAACACAGATATAGAACATGGTCAATTACTACAGACTAGCCCTAAAAGAGTGTAAGGATGATCCACAAGTTGTTTTTGTCTCAGAATTGGAGGGTATGCACACAGTTACCAGACCGTTCAAGCTGTGAACAAGTAGAATTAAGACGCACCCTATGTTGGCTAAGATTCGGGATGCGGATACAGTAGACAAAGTTATCATAAATCGGGCAACTCCTACAACAACGAAACAACTACGTTCAATCCTCGCCCACATAGGTTATTACAGGAAGTTCATTTGAAAGTATGCACTGATCACAGCACCTCTGAACAACTTGTTTATGAAGGATGTCTTGTTATTTTTGGATGACGAATGTCAGACGAACATGGCTCTGGATTTGAAGTACCTAGGGAACAAGCCTATCTTAGGGGAGGATGCACAGGAGGCGCAGGTGTGTAATCCAAGTGCAGAAGATACGCTGACTGCACAGGAGGAGCGAAAACTAGCTGTTGGAATAGTAAAATCTGGTAAAAGAAAAATTTACCATTGAACGGAGCGGGCGGCTGGCATTTAATGAGGTGAATTTTGGAGATTTTTTATTGTTTACGTTATGGTAAGTCCCAGGAGAAGTTTACCCTGCTGTTGGTTGATCGCAAGAACTATAAAAAGGGTAGGATAGCTTAGTCAAGGGTTCTGTATCACTTGAATAGCCTGCACTTGTCCCGGATGAATTTGAGATGTAATATTTTCTGGGCCTACAGTGTCCCTTTCATGTCTGATCAACCTACTCCTTCTGATAGTACCCACCTGGGGTTGGGATTCATTTTCTGTGCCAGGATGATGACCTATAACCCTGCTGAATCCTTGGCACCAACATAACCATAAATTCAGGAAGTGATGGAGATTGGGCTTGAAGATGAAGAATTTCTCTCTATGCCGGTCACAAATAACGGAAAACAAAAAGAACGGGGCTCAGGGAAACCCCCAAAACCTGCGAAATGGGCTAGGGGGAAGCCCAGGACTTCCCCAACGAATGTCAAGTCCACGCGGGTGATGCCCCGGGCTCAAGCTGCATAGGAAGAGACCCAACCTACCAACCTAATCAACTGGTTACCTCCGTTTGTCAGACCACGAAGGCCCTTGACGTGCACAAAAAATAACCTCGATGACCTGCTCACCTATCTATAGACACCACTGACCCCAAAATAGGTCCTTGTCCTTAGCAGCCCTTGTGGAAGGCTCCATGAGGTCAAATTTAACGATCACGACTTGGAAAATTTTGAAGCCTTCCCTGAGCTGGCACCTGAGTTATACCTTTAAAAAATTCAGGAGACTGATGGGGTCAAAATTATTCCCCAATGCTGGGTATGTGGATTGGCTGGATCCGGGCTCCCAAACCTACTATGGATGCCACAATTCGGCCACTACAACATCACAGATCGGCTGGCTCGACAGTTGCTCACCCTGATTCACGATGTCTGCTTGTGGATTCGGGATAGAATTCCCATCGATGCTGCACTCGTTCAGCTAATTATTGGCCTTCCCATGAAAGGGCCACACCCTCTAGAGCACGTGGGCAAGAATTATGAGGGAGAAACTACTCAATATGTCTGTCAGACCTACCATGTGGAGTGAAATACTCACGACTTAATCATCAAGTCTTTCAGTGACCCTGGTACACAGTTGGGCACCATGTTATTAGCATGCAAACTAATGCGTAAATGCCAGGTTGCAGCCATCCCTGCTTATGTCATTCAGTTAGTAGGCCAGTGTGTGAAGGGGGTCTGCCTCAATTGGGCCCAATACTTGTGCGAAGAATTCTTGACCAACGTCCGTGAATCTCAGGATCAGGGGAAGGCCTTTTGCTATTCCTAGTTGTTGTTCCTCATAGCATTGGTCTCCTGGGAAGCCCCTGCAGAGTCGGTACTCCCTGAGCTCACTCCAGACATGTGAGAAGGGGCTCGCTATGCCCATTTATGGGACTCCAAGGATGCACAGCGCATAGAGTATAACCAATTCTTCTGGGTCCTCTTCCACAGCAGCTTGGTAGCAGCCATCAATTCTCGACCCTGGTTGTCCCCAGTAGCATATGACAGATACAAGGGCATTGCGGCATTCCAGGTTACCATGCACAACATCCAGATCAGAGCCCACAAGGGTAAAACCTGGACCTTACTTCCTTATATGGTAGTGAATGAAGAGATTGACAGTGTAATTGTGCACTGGCCTCCTGCCTAGAAGATCAGATTTAAAACTGGCATAAGGGGCACAGAAGGAACTAGCATGATGAAGGTGATCCCACTTGTCATCATCAAGGATACCGAAGGCCCAATCAAGTGTACAAGGAAGGACTCGGGCGCAGCAGCGGAAAAGGATACACAGCTAATGCAGACCACTGAGAAAGACGTCGAGGTCGAGACTCGGGTCGATTCACAGCCATAGCTGGGCACTGAAGGGTTGAAGAGTGGATATACCATCTCCCTCTAGGGCACAAAACAAACACGCGAGCCTATCAAAAGGCCCCAAAAGAAGCAGCGATCTCAGCAGATGGAACGTGATGAGACAGTCATGCTGACTGACGGAGACCTCGAACAAATTGCAGACATAGTCACTCTATCTGTAGAGGACAAATGGATAGCCTTATAGGAACAATAGAAAGCTACGGTTGATACCCTCTAGGCCTAGCTCTACGCTCTGTAGCTGAAAATAGACATGTTGCAGACCAGCGTAATTCAGGTACGTACTCCCTTGAAAACTAGCAGTGCAGCGCTAATTACATAGGAAAGTCATCTCTGCTCCCTACCTAGCGCAACCCTTGTGATTAGTCCACCTGACCTGGGAGTGCAACTCCAAGCAGGTGTAGGGGTGCAGTTGAATCTAGAAAATCTATCCTACGAAGCATTGCAGGGCCTCCACACCGGCGTGTTTCAAGATATTCACCATCGGGACCAACAAGTGCACCAACAACTCAGTGTGGCCAAGCAGAACATCGCAACACAGAACGCTGAAGTGTCCCTCGCTATCACGCAACAAGAGGAGCTTGAAAAATTGATTCAACAACTCTAGACAGATGTTACGGAAGAAATCCTGGTCGCAACCACTCCCCAAGCTAAGGTTGAAGGGTTGGTTGCAGCATTGAAGGCCTCCAGGACATAAATTCAAGTCATAAAAACATAGATGGAGCAGCAAATCATTGATTTACAGGCCAAATTGCAGCCAGAAACACCTCTCGAGGTATGGGCCCAACGAGTTGCACTAATGACCATGGCTACGAACACCATTATAGGGCAGATTTCTCAGGGCGCTCAATTACTAGAGATAGCCATGCAACTATGGACCAGGGTCCAGCACAATCCGATCCTACGGAAAATAAATCAGGACCTGCGGAAAAAGGAGGAAGCATTTGAGAAGATAGAGGCTACATTTCCCACCTTGGTTCCTGCTCAGCGTTTGGAACGGTTGAGGACCAGCCATGCCCTCCAAGATGAGATTGAGGAACTTCGACATAAGAAGCACGTTCTTGGTGAATTCTTGAAGCCTTGGGCTACCGAAGCCCTCAAACTCTCGCAATATGTTGATGTTGCTGTTAAGTAACTAAACCAAACTCTGGAGAGTCTCACCGCTACGACAGAAGGACCAAACTCACAGAAGCTCATGGATATTGCACAGAGCACTGCTGCTAAGAGTGAAGGATTTCTACCCCCACTGATTGCGGCAGTCAATCTACTACAGGTGCAGGTGGAGACCACACCACCACAGTGACTCAAGATGAGTCACAAGACTGTGTTGGGGGACTGTTGGAATAGGGTCCTCCAAAGGCTGCGAATTGGGATAATTTTGAGTACTTTTTATATTTTTGGCATATTTTAGTCTAACGTAGGGGTTTTGGGTGGGTTAAAGCCCCGAAAAGAATTGTAATGGGTCAAAGGGTAGACGTAGAGTCCGCAAACCATGGTTTGTGGACCACAGGAAATTTTAGGCTAAATTGTTATAAATAGATGAACATTTTGAGTCTTAAGGTAGGAATGAATAGAGATTGATTCTAGTTGTGAATTAGTATAATTGTTTGGGTTGTTATGGAAAGGACTCCTGCAGGATGTGTGCGCGGAGATCCTCAGTCCTGCTGTGTGCGGACCCTGTTGGCTGTGTGCGCAGGTTGGGTTTGGGTATTGTAAGAAGATCTGAGCTGCTAATGAATGTGAAATATTGCTGGAATACTTGGATCTGTTGGAATTACTATTGATGCCAATATATGATATCCGATTATGTTATGCATGCTTCTGCGTTAAGATACGAAGGTAAGTATGTTATTTTCTTATTCTGCATTAATATCTGATCTAGATATATTCTTTTATAATCTATGTGAACCAGGAGTAGCTGTAAGAATATCTGGGATAGCTACGGAAGAACCTTTGTTACTATTATATGAGTCTATGATCTGTTGATTACTATGATTATAGTTATTTTACTGTTATATTGATATTGTGCACGTGGATGTGAAGGTAATCTGAGCTCTGTGATATAGATCTGCCAGTTGCGAAGTTGAACGCAACTCTACTTGACTTACCTACCCTCTCCCAGGGTGCGGAAACCTGGTTCCAACACCCTCCCATACTACTTCGGGTGAGACTTTGGCCTGCGCAAGCAGGTCACTGCCAAAAGTGCCAGTAGTATAGGGGTTTGTTGGCAAACCTTAACCTCCGAACCTAGGTCAGGACCCCTCAAGCCAAAAAGTACCATAATGATGGAAATAATATAATGAATGAAACTTGGCACGTTGTTAATACATAAATTCAATTCTTTTTGCAGTCAAATCATTTTTGGAGGCATGGGCTATAAAACCGTTAAGTTATCAAATTAATGGTTAGTATTGCTTGATGTGCCCATCTAATCATTCCAACATTAAAACGAGATATGTCGCATCGCAATGTTACTCATGTGTGAATCTTTATAAAATTTCGATCGACTACGTTTTTTCGATTTCGATATTTCAATCTCAATATCGGCAAAAATGGATGAAGGGAAAGTATGGTCACAAAGAGAAAGTGTGATTCTATAGAGTATATCACATCAGGTAAATGTGCAGGATGACATTAATGCCATCGGAGTAGAACTTGCGAAATGTGATTTGCGATTTGTGATAGCCTACGTGGCAGAAGTGGGTCTCGTAGTATTTTTCTTATATAATTTGTTTAGAAAATTCGTTTTTCCCTTTATTAAAGTGCTTTGATATATATCGCATCGAAATGTGTGTTGAGTGGATTTTAGGAGCCATGTGTGTTTCATTGCGATTGTGATATTTCGATTTTCTTAACATTCTTCACTCAAGTGTCTTTAACGTCAAAATTCAAGGTTTTTACCCCCCTTTGATTCATATTTATATTTAAATGAATCACTTAAGGGTATTATTTGTTTTATGATTTGAAATTTAAAAGGTTCCCCATTATTTCTCTCAGGTAACTATGCTAAAATAATGAGGGTTTTTTAATAGCACAACAATTGGTGATTCACTGGAAGAACCAGTTATCTCTGGAAAACGATTTCTTAGTATTTTTAAATAAGTAAATATAATTTAAGGAAACAAATTTTTTTTTGAAATGTTTGAATGAATAAAATTACTCTAAATAAAATAACTCATCTCTATTGTTAATCTTTCAAAAACCTTTCATAAATAAATATCTTCATTCCTCTATATAAATCATCAAATAGTTTAAAATATAGAGTAAGTGTCTTTTTGTAACTTAGCCTTTTGATTTACTCTTTTTTTCATAGGTAGAGACATTGTTTCCAGCAAGCATTCATAGCCTCGAAAAGGTTACCTTTTAACTATCAATGATTCATGATTCCATCCATCTATTATTACAATTTGTTGAGATAAATCCTTAATGATATAACTTGTTTTTTCTTGTCCTTAAAAAGTTATTGTCCTTGCTTGATGACTAGAAATTGATAATTCTATTCACTAGTTATAATTGAACTGAACAAGCTGGAACATGATGAGACCCCTTGTCTTATTATTATTTAATAATCATGAGCCATTACCCTGGTTTGATATGAAGTAGTGGTGGTTTGATATGAAGTAGTGGTAATGTCATTTTATTATTTACCTATGATCATGGTAATCAGGCTCATGACGAGACTCCTTATCCTTTTAAGTTTTTTATATTTTTGAATTACACTCTAAAAACGTATTTTTAATGGATGGGGAGAATCATTGAATCCTGAGGAGTTTTGGATGAAAATTCATAATTAAAGATGCTTATTAACAACAAGTATTTACTCTGTAAGGATGAACCTTTTCTGATTGATAATAAAGTAAAAATAATTTACAAATTTCAGGTTTATAAAATTTACAATTTCAATGGAAAAAAATTCAGATTTCTATAGCATTCATTCAATTTTCAAATTTTGTAATAATTTACTCAAGAATTTGTATTCTTCAAAAATAAAAAGGCATAAAATAATTCAGAGGTGTTGTGAAAAACCAAAAGTATGTAATCAAACATTATTCTCCTAAAATTTTAAAAGTATAAGTATAGTACATTTAGAAGAAAATTTCCTCCTAAGAAAAGAATTTTTTCAAAACTAGCCGATTGACAAGAAGAAAATATTTTCTCCCTTGAAGATCTTGTAGCATGAAGGTTGATGGGCCAATTTGTTCTATAATTTGAAATGGTCAAAGCCACATTCTTTGGAATTTGGTATGCTTACCTTTTTCCTCATGTGCCTTGTGCCACTTAAGGACGAGGTCTCCAACTTGAAATGTTTTTGGGGAAACAAAATTTACATCAAAAGAATTTTTTAGCATCTGTTGATGTCGAGCATGAGTTAATTTAGATTTTTCCCTTTCCTCTTCTAATTAAAGGATATGAGACATTCTTAATTGTAAGGAAGAAGAAGGTATTTCATCAATAAACGCAACTAGGTATAATGAAGGTAAAGCTAAGTTTGATGGAATTACAACTTCTTTCCCATCAACTAGATTGAATGGAGAAGTTCCTATAGAGACATTTTGAGTAATCCTATCTACCCATAGTGAAAATGTTAAATACTTGTGCCAATTTTTATGTCTCTGATCAATAGTGCTTTTTAGGATTCTTATGATATTTTTATTTGTTGATTCTGCTAAACCATTCTCTTGGGGATAGTAGTTAGCAGAGTATTTAAGTTTAAAACCTCTTTTGAGAGAAAATTCAGTCATACTATTTCCTAAAAAATAATATGCATTATCAAACATAAGTGAATTAGATAAGCCAAACATGGTAATAATTAATTGATCAATAAATTCCATAATGGCCTCAAAGTTAGCTACATTTAGTGGAACAACTTCCACCCACTTAGTAAAATAATATGTTGCAGTGGGAATGTATTTATGTTGTTTCGATGTGTTAGGAACAATATCACCTATGATGTTCAATCCCCATTGCTCAAAATGTTTCTCAATGTTGACTGGATGCAAGGGTAAGGCTAGTTTTCTTTATCTTCCAACAACAGTTTGGCATGTTTTAAATTTTCTCACATATTCATGAGCATCTTTAAACAATGTGGGACAGTAATATCCTACATGAAGGATATTATGTGCGGTGGTATCCCCTCCGAAATGTCCACCTGTAGTTCCATCATGGAGTTCCTGCAAAACCCTCTGTGCTTCAGACTTCTCAAGACATCCTAGTAGTATGGAGTCATAGTTATTTCTAAATAAAACATTTTCTATGATAAAATATTGACTAGGCATTAATAATAAAGCTCTTTTTCTTTTTTAATTGAGTTCTGTAGGAGCATATCCATTTTTTAAATAAAAAATAAGATCAACATACTGTGATTCAGAGTCGTTTAGGCTAACCTCAACAATGTGCACAGTGTTACATGACTCTTCATCATCTGATATGTTGGATGGTCGAGATAGTAATCTGTAGAGACCTTGCCCTCTGATGACTTTTGCTGGTCTTATGTCATTTTCATACTCTTGTAGAGTAGTTACCCAATTTTCTCTCTTATATCCCAATTCATTTTGAATAATTAGTTGCCTTACTGCTGAAAATGGAATTATTACCTTGGTGTGTGTCTTTAGGATAAAAGGTCTAAAGTGATTTAAAGATTTGTAAACAAAAAACGCTTGGTTTTCCACTTCTGAATAATTTAGTTCAGCACCTTGAATATTTGAACTAAATAAAGAAATGTTTGCTTCAACCTTTTGACCATTCATTTGTGTTAACACAACAACATAAGATGTTTCAGACGCAAAAGTATATAAAGTGAAATGATTATAAAAATCTATGTTATTCAAAGAAGGAACATTGATGATGGGTTACTTGATTAATTCAAAAGCTTCTCTTTCATTGTGTCCAAATTTGAAGAGAGAATTTTTCTTAATCATTATTTGCAATGGTAAAAAAAATTGGGAAAATTTTGGAACAAATATTTTGACAAAATTTATCTGTCCTAAAAAAGATTGCATGTATTTTTTGTTCTGGGGATGAGAGAGTTCATATATTTCCTTTATTCTTTCTAGATCTATGCAAATGCCTTCTTTTGAGACAATAAATCCTAAAAGTTTACCTTCACATAAAGAGAAATAAGATTTTTTTGGATTTAAAGAAATTCCATATTTTAAATAGCGTTCAAGGATTTGCTTAAGATATTGATAGTGGTTGCTTCTTTTCTTGGAGTAAATGGTTATATCATCTAAATATAAAACCACAGTTTTAATTATTAGTCCTCTGAAAGTAATTTCCATTACTCTTTGAAAATTTGCGCCTACATTGGTTAGGCTGAAAGTCATTTTATGGTAGGGATATGTGCCCCATTTAGTTCTAAATGTAGTCTTTAACCTATCTTCAGGATGAACCACAACTTGATTGTAGCCTGAAAAACCATCAAGGAAAGAAATTAATTCATATCCAACAACTTATTGAAAAACTTGTTTCGTTGGTGGCAATGGGAAATTGTCTTTTAAGCAAGTTGTGTTTAAGTTCCTAAAATCTATACAAATGTGAATATCATCATTATTTTTCATAATATGGACTAAGTTTGAGACCCACTTTGAATTCCTAATAGGGAATATGATATTTTCCTTAAGGAGTTTTTTTAGTTCACTTTTTATTTGACTTTCAAGATCAAGGTGAAATTTCCTTAACTTTTGTTGTATAGGTTTTTCAGTGGATGTCATTGGGATAGTATGTTGGATGATGGAGGTATCATAAGTTTTGATATATTCATATTTCCAAGTGAAGACGTTCTTGTAGTTATTCAGTAAGTGAATGAATTTTAATCTTTCGTCAGACGAAATACCAAGTCCTAAGTTAATGTTTTGAGGGTTGAGATTTGTGCCAAGGTTTAATAGTTCAAACCTTAAATTTGAACTTTGCAGTTTAGAATTTGTAACATTTTTCAACCTATCTTCGAGATCATAGAGATCTTCAAGATTAACAATAGACCTAGGCATTTCATTCTCTTCAGGTTTCTGATTCATTTTCCTTTCATGTTCATCTTCATCAATTAATTGGTCATCATATGACCCCTCTGATGTAAGAAAAGTTATAACATCTTCATCATCGTTGAATGCTCTCCAATTAGTGACATTATTAGGAATAGATGGGAAAAAAATCAATTCTATAGAAAACCTATCTAGACTATAATATTCTGAAGGAATAAGTTTGGATGCTACATTAGCTAGAAGGTCTGCGCTTGCATTTTGAATTCTTGGAACAGACAAGATATTGAATACTAAATTTTTTTGTGTAAGAGATTGTACTAATGAACGATAATGTTTAATATGACCAGAAATACAATGTATATAATTTCTTACATGTTTGACAATTATTTCAGAATCACCATATACCTGGAGATATTTGACACCAATGTCAATTTCGTTCTATATTCCTTGGACTAGTGCCTCAGATTCTGTGGTATTATTTGTGCATTCAAATTCAAGCATGCATGCAAGAATTGCCTTCTATCCTTTGAAATTAATTATTATACAACCAACTCTTGCACCTTCACTATATTTTGATCCATCAAAGTATAGTGTCGAGAACAAAGTATTAATACAAGGTTTATCTATGATATTTATACATTTGGAAGAGTCTAATTGAGAAAAAATTTCGACTTGAGAATTAGCTGAGTTGGTGAGAAATGGAGATTTCTGAGCATTAAAATTCCCTAAAAAATATTTAGCAGAGTAATTTTCGAGAATGTTATTAGTAAAATCCATGGGTTCATTCTCATATTCAAATTCGGTCACTGAGTATTTCATGTGTTTTTCATGGTCTACTCGAATTTGATTTGGCTTACCATTATAGGGAAGCCACATATGAGACCAAACAGTGGCTAAATAACCATGAAGATTTTCTGACAAATATCTACTTATAACTAAACCGTAAAAGTCAGGGATATCAACAACCAAAATATCAATCACTTGATGAACTTTTGAATTGGATGCTAATCTGATGAGGACTGAATTCATTTCTCCCAATACCTTAACCTTAGTTCTGTCTAATTGCACAACATGTACTGCAAAATTTTGAGTAGCAATGTTCAACTTCAAGCGAAGAAAATATGGCATGATATTTGAATAGGCTCAAGAGTCAATTAGACAATTATGAAATTTTTTGTTAAATACTTCAAAAGTTAAAAGGAAGGGAGGAGTATGCGAAATAGATCTGTCTCTGACTAAAATAGCATCACTTGCATAATTTTTTTAGGTGGATCACTAGGAGTTTTTCCAACTCCTTTTTAAGATTTTGAAGTTACAGGCGTAGGTGAGGATGAAGCAGGGATTGCATCTTTAGCTCTTTGAGTAAAATTTTCTGTTGTTTTTTTAATTTTCTCAACTTATGTATGGAGTTATTTTCCTTTACCTTCTTCATGTCTTCCACTATGTTATATTCAATAGTATCAGAGGAAACTAATGTCTTGGATGTAGATGGAATAGTAGAGGAAGATGGGTTTGATTGAGGAGAAGGAGTTCTCTTGTTAAAAAGATTATCCTTAGAAAGAGAGGATTAAGACTTTTTCTTTTGAGGACACTGAGGGAGATCAGTAGAATTTTTACTTCTAGTGTTGACTGGAAGTGCCTCATGTTCATCTTAATTGTCAGACGTTGGAAGGATAAAGTCCCATAATCCATGAACTTCGACTAATTCTTCATCTTGTGATTCTTCTACATATGATATTATTTCATCTTGATCTTTGTCTTGATTTGATTTAGCATTCCACACTACATTTCGAGGTTGGGAAGCTTGATTTTTCTTAAAATATATGAAAGGTTTCTTTGAGGAAAATTCATCTACTTGTTTCTTTATTTTGACCATATAATTCTCCATAGTTTTGAGAACCTTTTGTAATACCTCAAGATCATAAGGATCCTTGGATGTTTTATTTTTAGATTCATCCTTAAATGAAACCTTTTTGGTTTTTATTTCCTCTTGTGCAATTTTATTTTCTAAGGCAAGATTTCTCTTTTCAACAGAAAGAGCTTCTTTCATATTTTCTACAAATGTAGCCTTATTGTCTATATCTAAAAAAATATAAATATTATAAGGAATAGGGGATATTCTATTTGTACATCTAAACCAGACTTAGATGTGGTTGGGATTTTATTGAGTAGCTTATTAAATCTAGAGTTGAAATCTTTGATATTTTCCCCTGTATTTTCTTTAATATTGGAAATATCATTGATAAGAGTAGCAGTAGTACGATCATCACCAAATTTAGTAAGGAATTATTCTTCAAAAATATCCCAACTAGTAATAATGCCTGATGGTAGTGAGAAATACCATGATCCCATTGATCCTTGAAAAGTATAGGAAAATAATCTAACTACACAATCTTCTTAACTGACATCATTAAGATTCATGACAAACATAAAATTATGGATATGTTATTCTACAGGTAGACCATCATCTGGGTTATACTTAGGAAACCATCTTTCAGGATGCTTGGGTAAAAGATGAAGAGGACCTGGTAATTGAAAAACTCCACGACTCGTCCAAGGTCTAGCTTCCATTGTGTGAACTGACTAGTAGAAAATGATGAAATTAATGTCTGGGTGACTAAAAAAGTTAGTAACTGCAATTATTTCAAGTTAGTTACTACTAAATTTGAGAAATTTTAAGTGACCGAACTGAAAATGACTAAATTAAATGACTAATTTAGTTTAGGGATGCAATAAGTGACTAGATAATAAGTGAACAAATTATTAATGATTAACATAAATGACTACTATATTCCAATAATAAAAATATGAAAAAATAATAATTACAACAAGTATATGAATAAGTCATTTATGTTAGTAATTTTTAATTGTGTCACTCAGAAAATGGAAAATTAAAATTTTGATAATGAAGTGTTTCATTTCAATATAGGGGTCTCTGAAACCATCTGCAGTGTTAAAATTTAGAGACAAAGGGGTCTTTGAATCCATCTATAGTTTTCAAATTCTAAATACCCTTTTGTCTCTAAATTTTAACACTGTATATGGATTCAAATATTCTCAACATCAATTTGACCTTCCTAATTCACTACTGGGGTAGGGATCTCCTTCACTAGTTCATCCAAGGAGGGAAAGGCTAATGGAACTTGAGATTAAGAAGAAGAAAAAAACAAACCTAAGAAAATCATAACTTCTGAAACTTCTAAAAACCCTAAGAAAGTCATAATACATTGCATGTATTTTTCGGATCTCTAGGATGAAAGGGAAACCAAGCTCAAAGCTAGACAACCCCAAGAAGAGTTTTGCAGCCCCTCACAACTGGCTTGGATCTGTGGGTTGGCTGGAGCTAGAGGAACCAAAAAATGTGTAATTGGAACAGGGGTTAGGGTCTTTGAATCTTTAGATGACTGCTATTGAGCCCTGGTATTGCACAAAGAGTGCTGCAACTCGTAGGGGTTGCCCTAATTTACTTTATCAACCCGGGTTCATAGAAACTTAGAGGTGATAGTGCTATATACACAACAGATGCATTCTCCTCATGCCATCCTCTTATGCTCTACGAAAGGGTAATACTTCTATAGTTTCTCGGTGAACTGTGTCACACTTAAACGAAACTAAACTAAATTTTAGAAAAGAAATGACAGAAAGGAAACTAAATTCAATTTCTGAAATGAAATGACAGAAAAGGAAACTAATTCTTACTTGCTCAAAATAAATCGAAGAAAGGAAACTAATTTAAATTGCAGAAAGGAAATGACGGAAAGTAAACTAATTTAACTTGCTGAAAATAAATGGCAGAAAGGAAACTAATTTAAACCACACTTAATGGGTCAAATGACTAAATGCACTCTACTTATCCTATGATCTATCTAGCATGCTACCCTGCTTCTAACTATGCAACTATTCATGATCTAACTAAACTTGAAAAAGTGTTGCTTTCAGTTTGGAGGAAAAAAGGGCGAAAGATGCTAATGGAGGCCTTGAACATATGGGACACAACTTAGAGGTGTGGAAAGAGGGGTTTGGACTTTATTAAATCTTATAAGATCAGAAATACGCTTTGGAGTGGGAGGCTTGAAATATGTGATGGAGGAGTTATAATTAGTGGACAGAAATGCGATATGTGATGTGTGAAATCACAATTCACAATATTGCAAAGCTGGAGGAGAAGAAGCATAACAATCGGGAAGAAAATGCAAAGTGCGAAATGTTATACGGGAAGGTGCAACGAAATTTGCAAATTGTGAAATGCGATAATGCCGATATTGTGAAATGCGATATGCGATGGGTGATGTGGGATCAAAGTACGGTAATAATATCACAATCAGGGCTTGGAAGTGGAACGTATTAACAAGAACGAAGTCGGGAATGTGATTTGTGATTGCGATAAGGCCAAAATTTGCGAAGCGTGAAATGCAATAATGCTAAAATTATGAAATGCGAAATGCGATGGGTGGCATGGCAATGAAGTATGGTAATATCTCAATCAGGGTTTGGAGGTGGAAAGTATTAACGAAAACCAATAGAAAATGTGATTTGCGATTTGCGAGAAGTCTTTAAAGGAAAAAGGGAAAATTTTGCGAAATGTGATGGGTGACGTGGAAGTGGAGTATGGTAATATCGCAATCAAGGTTCATAGGCATAAATTATTAAAAAAAACCAAATAAGAAATGTAATTTGTGATTTGCGACAAGTATTTAAAGGAAAAAGGGAAAAGGTTGTGAAATGCGATGGGTGACGTGGTAGCAGAGTATGGTAATTTCACAATCAGGGTTCAGAGGCTAAAATTATTAACAGAAACCAAATGAGAAATGTGATTTGTGATTTGAGATAAGTCTTTAAAGGGAAAAGGGAAAAGGTTGTGAAATGTGATGGGTGACGTGTGGTGAGAAGGAGTTTCAAGGAGCAACGCGGAGGTGAAACTTTTAATTGTTTTGAATTGTTTTTTGAATAAAAAGGGCATGACAGCTGATCAGAAGAGAAAGGAGAGGAATGGTGGCATAAAAAAAATGTTCATGCGATGAAGAAAGAGATGGAAAATGAAGCAGGACGGCACCACAGAGCTACTCTAGGGTTTTATCACTGATTCCTATGATCAAAACTACGGATTCATGCAATAAAAACAGAAAAAATGCGTGATAAAAATAGTGGATAGAAAGTAGTTTTTTTCCCTCTGGGAAGGTCAATCATGCTCGAACTCTACTGACAGAGATGAGAGGGGAAGACTTGACCAAAAATTTTGGATTTTTCCTCTACTCTATTACTCTCATAAGCAAAGGAATAACTACAATAGAAAAATGGAAGCAGAACTAAACAACAATGAAACTATCAGAATCAGATCTAACTAAATGGTAGAAGAAAAGAAGACTAAATGATGGAAATAAAACTAGCTAAATGACAGAAATAAAAGAACGATAATAGCAGAGAAGCTGAGGCACATGGGTTGGGCCCTAACCCACAAGCGTAGCTCTTTGGAACTAGATCAATAAAATTTCATTTGAATACTCATTGCATTACAAAAATACAGTCTTATTACATCCCGAAGGTCTTACACAAAAAAATCCTAATAGCATGCAGAAAAAGTTTTGAATGCAATCAAATCGAATGACATCGAATGGAATAGAAATCCATCGGAATGGAATGGAATCAACTGGACCAGAATTGACCCTAATTAGCTCTTGATCAACTTCATTTATCCTTAAGGGCAGCTACCAACAACTCCCTAGAAAATATTAATTGTGTCCACTTTGACTCCAAGTAAACCATAGATTGAGTGCACTTCGTCTTCAGTTTTCTTGGCTTCCTTTCATAGTTAAGGAGGGTGGACAAACCCCTTGAATCTCTCCAAGATTTATCCATAATTTTCTGACATTGTGCTAATTTATTCTTCAATCATGATCTTCTAGTGGAAGGGAGAAAGTCCATAAATTATCTCCTTCTCCAAATCTGCATAATCTGCCCAATATTCTCACAATATTTTACAAAAATAACCAATATTAGGCACAAATATGCAATTACCTTTAAACCATCCTAAGAACATATTAAAGCATAAGAAAACATTAATAAGTGCAAAATGAGAGATTTAATATATCTTTTCATGTGCATAAGGAAGGTAGATGGGCCTAAGAAAGGTTAGATGGGTCTTAATTTATGTCTAATTTAGAGGCCCGTCAACCACCCTATCAAATGATTAACTTTTATTTCTAAAGACCTGGTAGGCTAAAAACCCGAGGCATGGTGACCTTTCGATCTAACTTCCAAATGCGAATGGATAAAATCCTTGTGCTAGCCCAGATTTGTTGAAAACCCCTTCCTCCAATGCATAATTCACCATATCCTCCTCCTTCATGTGGGTTTGATTGTAAGAAACCAACCTCTCATCTAAAAATACATATTTGATGAGTAGTTGTTTGTCTTCAAAATTATTATCACGACAATGATCTCTCTACTTCAAAAGTATACATCATGTGAATAAAATCTTATGGTTATCATTTAGTATTATTTTGCATTTTTACAAGGATATCGGAGCCTAACATTGTCAAGGGTCCATTCACTCTTCGTCAAAGCTATGCCTCGCTCTAGCCATAAAATCCACATCCCTTTCTTTGCGTGCAATTTTTCCTAGGGTCTATAGGGTTTTTCCATAATTATTGAATTCCTCTCCCTTGGTAAAGATGTTGTAATGTCCTCTTTAATATTTTGACTTCGTAAAAAATAAAATTAAACTATAACTATAATTATAATTAATAATTAAACCAATATAGATCCATCTTAACTCTATATCTACCAAGCACCAAGATGAAAGAATCGAATCTTTCTTAAGATGCAAACATGAAAAGATAAAAAAAATTGGGAAAACAAAATAGCTTGCAAATTCAGCGACCTTTCTTTTTGAAAAATATTAAAAAATTTATAACTTTGGATAACTTTAAAAAAAAAAAATATCATATGTAAATAATAATTTTGTTTTACATTATGATAAATTTGGGGCTTTTTATTTAGAATTTCATTTTCTTCTGTAAATTTAATCAAATAAAATTTAATTTAAGAGGGTATGGCTAAATTAAATTCAATCAAATTTAATTTAAGAGGAGATGGCCAAATTGGCTCGAGGTATAGCCAAGGAGGATTGACGGGAAAAGTTAATAGCAAAACATTTGGTTAATAGCTTGGCGGGAAAATTTAATAGCAAAAATGAAATCAGGAGAAGAGGTGTAGGAAGGGATGGCAAAGAGACCAATGCTTCTGGTTCTGCTGGCACTATTCCAAAGCAACAGAGCTCATCATTTCCCAAGTTTTCATATTTTTTTAAGAGGTCAATAGTCAATTTGGGTCCTCATACACATGCTTTTGCTTTTTTCGTCACTATTCCAAAGCAAAACAGTTCATCATTTCCTAAGTTTTCATCTTTCTTGAAGAGGATCACAATCAATTTGGATCCTGATAACCCTGTCATTTTTTTGGATAATGTTAGATTACCGACTCCTGTGAAAGGGTTTGAGATAAAGTGGAAGGGTAGCAAGGAATTCACTGCATCGATTCAGTTGGAAATGAATTATGTTCTGGAGAAATTTAAGCTTTCGACTTCCTTGATTGAAATTCTCGGCATTGAGGTTGATACAAGACCAAGAATCATTGGTACAATTTCAAAGTATGTGAAAGCTAAGAAGATTCAACATCCTTCTGATCCATTGGTCATTAACTGTGATCCACCATTGCAGAGGATTTTCAGGGGTGAGAATATTATGTTTTATTTTATATCCCAGAAGCTTTCTCAACATCTCTATCCTGTGAATCTCCTTCACTTAGAGAATAAGATTAGATTTGCATGAAAAAATATTGTTGGCCCTTTCTCATTGCAAAAGGAAATGAGTGTGTTTTTGGCTAATATTGAGAATCACAAGGACATTGATGCCTACGATGAAACATTTTATGTAGAAATTAAAAATATTCATGAGAATCGTCACAAAAGAGCATTTTATCTAGGCTTTAATCAATCTCCATTGGAGTTTATAAATTCTTTGATAGCCTCATACAGCAGGGATTTAAATATTTTTACTGGGGAAGTAAGTTGGAATGTTGAGAAGGAGGGAAAGTCTGACTTCTACAATCAACCATGGGTTGAAGATGCAATCATTTTTTATCTCAACCGCAAGCCATCAACAGGGAATGAACCTCATGGAACTACGTAAGATCTTGATTCTTAAATCCCTATCCTAAAAATTTTCAATTTTTTTTTTTAATTTATAGATCACAAAACATTAGATCCAATGATCTTAGAAAATATTTATTTTAGATTGAATTTTGGTCATACTGTTGGAAATTTTCTGATTCACAAACTAAGGTTTATTTTTCATGGCTTCACAAAATAAGGTTGAAGCCTATTTATCAACCTTTATGTAATTCCTCCATGTCATTTGTATACTTATAATTATAGGTATATTTACCTGATATCAGTTATACATGCATCAATTAATCTACTAAAATTACCCAATGCCTTTAAAAGTCACTTCTGGTAGCATCTGTGTTGAGCTAAGTTTTGATAGCTTGGAATCACATGAAGTAAATTTTCCAAGTGTTTTATGTCTGCTATTGAAACAATGGATCGACTTTTTTCTTTTCCCCTTTAGTTAATTTATGTTGGAAATAGATATCATAGTTGACTAGTCATGAAAAAATCAATGGGATATGGATTTCTTGGGGAAGTGTTTTTAAAATTAGCGTCATGACAATTCTATTGTGAGTCACAAGGCCTGGCCTTGATTTGTTTAGTGGGGGATTTGCATAGCAAGGGACAAATCATTGTTCTAGGGAATAGATACACATCCAAGAAAGTCGTCCATCAAATCAGTAGTGCTTATGGGGAAACAGGAAAACTTCAACTCCCAAAGCTACAAAGGTTTTAATTTAACTCATGGTTGACTATTTAGTGGCTTGGAGCTATTTTAATGGGACTTGAAAAGGGACCCTATATCATTTTGGTTATGGCTGAATTTTATTTCTATAACTTTCCCATTAAATTAGTATAAAATATTAAGATGGACATGGAACTAAGAATTGAGTTGAGCCCTATTCCTTGTTTCTTTTGTTGAAATCTGCTGCAGATAGGGTAATTCTCAAAATTCAAGTATTGGGAGATTGTAAATTATTAATAGATTGGGATAATGGGAAAAATATGATATAAAATTTATTTTTGAGCTTAGTCATGAGAAGAGTTGTGGAGTTTAAAAGAAGGGTTGAGTCTATCATTTTCCTTCACATATATTGGGAATTTAATATAAAGGTGGAACGATTCTCAAAGGATACCTCGTCTCTGCAGAAAGGAATCATCACAGTTCAAGAATTTATAGATGGACCCTTGGTCGAACTAGAAGATGTCATTTCTCTATTTTTCTTATAAAATTAGATTAGCAGTGCCATTAATGGTTTAGGAGGACTAAGTATTCTAGGTAGTTTTTTTAATTCTCTGATGTTTATCTAAATGAATCTACTATAGGACTATAATAAGAAGTATATAGGACATGCTATTGACAACAATAACATATTTTCTAGGCTAAAAGGCCAAGAATAATGTATATTTTTTATTTCCTCCTAGAAATATCAAACCCAAAGTTTTTTCCCATAGAAAAACAACTGTAGTTTTCCAAGACAATATCCATTCATTACATAACATCTGGAAATAAAGGAAATAATACTCCTAGCTTTAGAATTTGTAGGCCAACATAAGATGAAGGTTTTTGTAATTTCGTATTTTATTTTTTTGTTGGAAGTTCCTTGAGAAACACATTCCAAGGTCAAGGGTTGCACTGTATAGCTCAAACTTCCTCCAGCTTGCCTGGGGTTTGCACCCAGTCTCATTCCTTTGAGATTCATGCTATTCGGTTGGTTAAGACCACAAGGATAATGAAATCATGGTGGATGAAATAATATTATGTAGGCCTTGTTAAAATTTTCAGACCATGGTAGGTAGAGTCTGCAATAAAAAAACCCAAGAAGCTAAAACATAAAACTTTAAGGGCTATCAAAACTAAAAATTATGTATATGTAATCTACTAACAAATCATACTGAAAATATAAGACAAGTGTACAAACTGAATTTCCAAAACTTCAATCTATTTTTTATTCAATATGGAAATATGAAACATTGCTATGGCTCAAAAGTACTATCATAATCATCATCACAACTCAATCTCACGCTAGTAGTTGGTTATTTTGATATTGAATTTTTTAAAGATGTTTCCTTAATACTATAGTGTCAAGAATCTGCCACCTATTTACATATGCTTCATACACTGTACAACCACTTGATTTGATTAAATAATCCTTAGGGTAGAACAATGGTCCCTTTACAGGTGGTGCATTGGCCAGTTCTTTTGAGGATTTAACCTTGGTGTGTTTCTCAACAATGATTTCTTTCACTGACCTACCTTTCCTTTCTTGATTGATATTGGAATTTTTAGTCATGAACAATTTGATGATAGAAATGATTAGTTTGGTCACTGGTGATGAATCCCACCAATTGTACCTTGTGATTTTATGTGCGTGTCAAGGATATCATGCCTCTTGAGTGGTCTAGCTGTATGAGGAACTAGACATTATTATTTCCTAAATTAATTGAAGCCTTTTCGATTTGAATTTTGAGATGTTGGCTCTAATTTTTTTATATTAGATTCAATATTATCCTTAAAACAAATTTTTACTTTTGACGGGTAAACCTCGGGTTATGGCATTTCATGCATATTCAAAAGATCAGATATTGGAGACACTCTAGAAAAGGCTAATGGTAATTCATTATTGTTTGATTGGAGTTTCCATTTAGGAGTTGACTGAAAATTATATCTTAGAGCCTACCCCTTTATAAATAATTATAGGAACCATCCAATAAGCCACTAGCATAGACCTTCCCATATTTCTTAATGTGAAGTTTCTGGAACTCATATTTCATAATGGTGGATAACCCTTTTGATGTGTTTGGAATTCTTCCTTAATTAGGGCCTTGAAACCAATTTTATGCATTCTAGGACAACCATATAAGGGTATTGTAATTTAATCATTTTGATTTTAATTTTCCCTTATTTCACAAGAAAGAGGTCATCAAAATACTAACTCATAGACCCCATCTACCCAATAAAAATTCTAGGTTCTAATCTCACTTCCCAACCACATAAAAACCATAAAATCAACTTATAGTCTTATATATCAAAGTTCTAGATTTGCAGATAAGTCTAAGAAAAATCAATTATGTCCACCAGGCTTATTAGATTTACTTCTATTTTGTAGATATGAAATTTATTTCATTATTTTATATTAAAAAATCAGATCTAACCTAACTCAAAGTAACCATTCCGTACAAAAACATTTGCTACAACTATAGAATCCTAGGGATTCCCCCCTTGAGTTAGAGAAGAGCCAACTTAAAGAGTGGGAGAAGAGTATTGAGGTGACATTGGAAAGCCCATCCAAGTTGCCATTGGGTATTCATATTTTTAATTTGGAATGTAACACCTTGGTTTTGGGTTAGAGAAATAATAAAATGATTTGGAGAGAAGGAATACATCACGAGATACATCCCTCCTGAAAGGTGAACAAGAGCCAAAAATCGATATTAATTCCAATAAATCAAGAAGAGTGATGAGCACTATATAATGGTCACTGGAAAAAATGCATTGATATAGATTCATTGAACATATGTCAATTTTTTCCATGACAGATCATAAATGCCACAAGAAACCCTAGTAGTTGATACTAGCAACTGACTTGATATTTGCAAATGATGGAGGGAGACTATCTAAATTAAAACATTTCCTTCTTCATGTACTTGTCTTCTTACAACCAATATTTGATCCCTAATGTCTTTCAACTTCATGAAATGTTATGAAATTGACTCTCCTTCCTCCATTTGCATTGAAAAATACATTATTTTAAGGAACAAATCATCACTATTTATGTGTTGTTCAGGCAACCAAGCTTCATTTAGAGCCTCTTCCCCACTACCCTGGATGTTAGGGGCATTGGGATTCCTTTTTTTTTTACTCCCCTTAGCATGATATAGCCAAGTGGTCTCATCTGCGGACTCTCCCCAAATGCTATAATATGCCAGTGTATTGGTATTTTCACAGTTATGGATGGCTCTGATTAGGATCCTCTATTGGGGGCTTGTTCCCCTCATTCATCATTGACACTAAGTTTCAGCTCCAGTAGTCCTAGACATCCACTTTTATGTTCAACAGTGAGACTTACTAGCTTCTAGTGTCTCTCTTTGTAGAAATTTATCAATACTGATGTATTCCCGAACTCTCCTAATCTAACAAATTAATCTTATGTTAAATACAGAATCGTTCCACTTAATTCTTTGTGGAAATTAAATCGGCAATTGAAACCACATTAAAGAAAAATCAAGCGCACATAAACAAGATGTTTTACTAGGAAAGCTTAAAGCTAAAAAACCCAACTATCATACATTATGTATATCAATGGAACATGTAACAATATCATAAAAATCTCAGCTCATAGAGCTCTTAGTAAAATAAACAATCATCACACATTGTCATGCAGAAATTTGCATATACATGCACCAATTTCTTGCCTCTAGATAGCCTGCCTCCACTGCGCAATCCCTACTAAAGAAGATCCCTCAATAAATTCGATCTTTCCTTGCTTGCACTGTGCAATCCTCATTGGCATCTCCAATTTCTATGTAGATGCATTGAATGCATCACTATAGTCACAATAGATAGTCCATCTCACCCTTTCACCTATCTCTCCACTGGGTCTATGTTACACAACATTTTGTCACTATCCCTACAATCCCCATCCCACACATTGGAGGGTCATTTATGTGATTAAACTAAAGTTTCATGCCTTGAAAATACCATCATTTCATCCCTTTACATGAGAGTAATATTCCTTCTGTTGACAATTCCTTGAGCAGAGCCTCAAAAACCCTTGTTTTTGCCTTGGCACAAGTAGTCAGTTCTGCCCTCACGCCAATGAGGAAGGTTAGCACTGGACCCCATGCTAGTTGCCACTTTTTCTAAGTTAGACACTCATGCCGAGCTGTTTACCAATTTTTTTTTTAAAATAGAGGCAGAGATTCCATTCCAAAAACTTCAAGGATGAGTCATTGGGAGTGGTTGAACCGATTAACCACGGACTCCCTCATTTCATTTATGGTTTCCACCTCCTATGGGAACCTCCTAAAGGATAGGCCTCCCTCCCACCTTTGTAGGGATCCTAAACCTCCTCCTTTTCCTCTATATAAAGAAGCTATCTCTCTTTGCATAAGCTAGCTGAACATGGAGAATTGGACATACTATAGCTGAATTGTTAGACAGATAGAGCAAGAAGGAACTTTGTTGTGAGAGCTTGAGTCCATGCCCTCATACTATCCGAATTCCCCGACGAGTATCTGAGATGCGTTTTGGCTGAACCCTGTTGGAGGATACTACGACATCAAAGCCTTGGTTTTATCTCTTCCTCCTATCAATACATATGCGTGACTATTGTTCGATTCTCGTTTTGTGTTATTTCATTTGTTTAATGCAATATTCTTAGCCCTCTTTGACTCGCTAGTAGTTATGAATGAAATTATGTTGTGGTATGTTTTTCTTGTCTGCTGATCCTACGTGCAGGTATCCAAGCGTGACTACAGAAGGATTGTGACTTGCGAAGGTAGGAGCGAGAGGCCATCACCACTACAGCTACAACGACAATGTTGGACTCCAGGTAGGTTGATCTATCGTGTCCTCTTTTCATTCAATAATTAGGAATCGACACTCTAGCATGCTTCTTTGTTTCTATACCCACCCTAGGGCTAGAGTGATCGCCTATGTCTGCAAAGGGGATTTACCTACTTAACAAATTGGCGAATCCACTAGGTATCAGTGTGAGTTTGTCATTTTAGCTTGTTTGAGTCAACTTTGGTCGTTGGCTTGCTTGTTGATCTTTTTCTATTTTGCTTGCTTGTTTGACATCCCTTGTTCAGCTCCAAAGTGTCAAGTTTGACCTCTGTTCATTGGTTTTCTTCCTTTTCCTATGGTAAAGAGGCTTAGCACACTTTTCATTTGAACAGTCGCGCCAATTGGTGCACGTTGCTTTTGGTGCAGTCACGCCAATTGGTGCACGTTGCTTTTGGTGCAGTCGCGCCAACCCCTGTTTGGCGTTGAATACTGCCTCACAGTTGCACCGAATCCTGTAGGATTAGGTTTTCTCTCCTTGATGAGTCTTTAGGTCAATTGTGCTTGACTCTGGGTTATTTTTTGTGTGTAATTAAGCCTCTGGGACTATTTTGGCTGCTATAGGCTTTCTTTTCTCAGTCGTTTGTCTATTTTCCTATTGGTGTAGATTAAGGCATTAGGGTTTCTGAGTGTCTTTTTTCACTGAGCCTTCTGGTTAGAAATTAAGTCTTGTTGTGTGTTTTCAGTCTCATTCTTGGGTCGATTACACTAAGTTTTTTTGATCCTTTTGAGCCTTTGTTTGGTTGATATTCATTTCATTTTTTATTGATTCTCCTCCTTGTGGCTTCAAGCATAGATTACATTGCTTGTCTTGGGTCGTTTTTAAAACATTATTTTGATTTGGAAGATTGTGGAATTAGTTTGAGTGTTTTCTTGTGATTGTTTGCGTTGGTTGACTCATTCAAATTCATTCCTTACATTCGCATGCTCAAGCTTGTGTTTTTTTTTTTTTTCATGTAATTAGTGCATCATGTACTTCTTTTCATTGAAAATCTAAAAAATATATTGCATTCTTCCTTTTTCTCGGAAGTGAAAGCTTATTTTTCATAACTAGTATTGAATAATCTAAGAAAGAGTTTCATTTTCATTTGATTGCATTAGGTGGATTAGTGGATTTCTTCACATATTTTCATTGTTTGCTATTGTTTGAAAGATCTCTATGCTTCTCATATCTAGCATTCATTGAATTGGAAATAATATTCATTTTCATATAGTTTACATTTAGGAATTTGAGATCCAAATAGGATAGGGCCTTGAAATTGAAACATAAATCCAAGATCAACTTTAAAATTCAGTCAATCAACCTATGGAAGCATTTAAACCTAACGCAACATTTTAGTGGTCTAGGCTAGAGACGTGTTCCAATGTCTTAAAACCTAGTAGCTGTCGCTCACCATTTGGATTTAGACAGTGCTAGCACGGACTTGTGCTCCCCGTACTATCGAGTATATAAAGGGAGACCCCTCTAGGTTGCAATCCTTTTATCCATAGGAAGCCGAGTCTGCCGCCTTGTAACCATGATACATCGGACACAGCATTCGGGGAGACTACCTCCATGTACGATAAGTCCTTGGTCATTTCTCTTTCATTTGATCACCAAGGTGTATATGGCAGTTCACGGAAACCTGGTATACCCTCTTGCTTAGAATACCTTAGTAGTCATTTTTTATCTTTTTGTGACTCCTTAAGGAGAGAAGAGATCGTCGAGCACTTGTCCTTTCACGCTTGTTTAAAATTGAAAGTGACTAGAGTCATCTTTTTCTTGTTTCTCGACTCTTAAAATATGAAACAACGAAATCTGGTTTTAGTGTCATAAAATTAATTACCTACGATCACACACCCATTAAAAAATTTATTACTTGGCCTGTTTTTTTTTTCCTTAGATTTTGATCTTGGAGCCTTCATTTGGTTATCTCTTTCCTTTCTGTTTTGAAGCATGGTCACAGTGGCGAAACCACTAGTTTCATCATCCTCACTGCCTCTTAGTGGTGTTATTTTCCAGAAATTTCTTCTGAAACCCCTCAGTCCACTAGGTCTACTGAGTTAGCACAACCTATTCTCCTATCTGTCCATCCCCTTGCTACTCGATATCCTCCTGATGAGCCAGTTTAGTTCAATTGACCCCCTTCAGGTGCTTGGTCTGGTTTTGGGGAAGAAGGAGATTTTCCTCCTCTTACATCGAGATCACCATTTTTATCTACTGTTGTACCTCCTAGTCCTTGTAGTCTTTTTGAAGATCTTACGATAGTGTCAGATATGGATTCATCTAGTCTTGTTGATAGTGAAGGAATGCCTGCTTCTACAGGAGAATATCAATTGTTTTCTGAAGATTTCCCTCGTGTGTCTTCTCAGTATTCTCCACCATCGGTGTCATTACCTCCTGGATATAGGTCTTTGAGTCAGATTATGTCTAGAGTTGCATCAATTTCACAATCTAGTACATCTGTCCCTCCTCAAAGTTCTATTCTCCCTTCATTGGGACTATCATCTTCGACACCTGTTTCATCATTCATTGTCATGTCCATTCCAGTCCAACCTATTTTTTGTGTAGCTTCATCTACACTAGTTGTTACGACTCAGTCATCTAGGTCTTTTCACACTCGAAGGTCGATTTTTCTCAATCCAACCTGGCCTTTTAATCTCGGTCTGAGTAGCTCATAATCTCGTGACACAGAGGCCCGACCTGCTTCTAGTGTAGTTTCCACTACTCTAGTAATCCCTGGCAAGCTTACATTCAATGAGTATCTATTGGCTGTTCAGTAGAAAAACTCTCAAGGTTCTCAGCAGCCACAGGCTCCTGTTAATCCTTGTTTCCATCATTATGATGATTTCAGTAACCTCGTTTATTCGTTTCCACATCATTATGATGTTTATGGTAATCTTATTTATTTTCCTCCTATTGATCCTTATCAGGATATTTATGATCCTTATCAGACCGTTCCTCATCTTGGACCTACTCTACCTGCGCAACCCTTTGGCTTACAAGGACAACCCTCGATGGGACAACCTTCAATTCAACAGGGCTTTGCCTCTTGTCCACAGGGACAACCTTCCGGTCCACAAGGCCAACCTTCCCAAGGTCTGCCTTTGGTCCAGCGAGGGCAACCCTACGGTCCATCTAGTCAACCTAAGAATCAACCATGACCATCTCATGTTCCTAGAGGGAAAATGCAGTCACCACAGGGACAACCTTTTGCACCACAATAGCCAAATGTTCCGTATGTGAAACAAGGAAAACCCTATGGTCCTCCTCCAGGTCAACCTGGTTATCAGGGACAAACTGGTCCATCACAACCATCGGGCCAATCCTTTCCACAAGGACAACTCGATGGGCCTCGGTACCCAGTTCAACCAGCTCAGCAGCTGGTTCAACCTACCCCTCAATTGGTTCAACCAGTTCAATAGTCAGTTTTACTTGTTTATCTGAATCATCCAGGCCCGCTTGCTCAGCAGCCCGCTCAACCTACTCCGTAGGGCCCGCCTGTTCAACCACAGGGCGCTTATTACCCTCAAGGTCAATATCAGTCGGTATTTAGTGCGCCCCAAGGTTTTTACCCTCAAAATCAACCTTAATTGGTATATAATAAAACTCAAAGCCATGCTTACATTCCGCAACAGAATCCATACGTTTCTCAACCTAGACCTCAATGGTCTCCTCAGACTCAATATCTTGGTCCTCAACCCCTGTATCAACAGAATTATCCTACTTCTAATCTTTATGGTCAGAACCCTCTGGGGTAGAATATATGGGGGTAGAATTCTTCTCGAACTGGGTGGCATGTGAACACGGGTCCTTGATAGAGACCTACAATGACTTTCAATCCTCAATTACCATTTATTGCCACGTTGGAGTTATCAGACATGTCCAAGTTAATGAATGATCCCATTCTTCATAATTTGTATTCGCCTATGGTTTCGACCAATCTTCCTGGTGATTGTCCTAAATTTGAGGGCAAAGCTAGCGAAGACCCTTAAGCGCATGTTATGACTTACCATTTATGGTGTTCCTCTAACTCTTGGGTCAATGATTCTATTCGACTTCGTCTTTTCCAATGAACTCTTACTGGTGCTGCTGCCAAGTGGTACATTGAGCTGTCTCATGGCGTCTTCCAAGACTTCAATTATTTAGCCATGGGTTTCCTTACTCATTTGCAGTTACTGATCCGCTATGAAACCGGGACGCACCTCCTTACTTCATTGAAACAAGACCACGCTACTTATATCTCGGATTGTATTCATGAGTGGAGATGCCATCGTCGCATGATCAAATTTGAAATTCCTGATCAACTTCTGACTCATTAGTTCACCACCTCCTTTGTCAATCAGATTGCAAAAGACATAGTTATGGGGGCATGTGTGACCAAGGAACAAGCCATTGCTTACTCCAAGTACCGTGATCTTGTGTACTCTTAGTCCGAAGCATTGTATGATATCTTGCTTGATGCTCCCTGACCTATAACTTCTAAATCACCAGCGACTCCATCCTTCGATGGTATTATTGGTTCCATATCTCAGACTTCTCAGAGGTCTTCCTCTTCTAACTTTGGGAAGCAGAAGTCCACTTCATCCAACAACATTGCTTCTCAGTCCCCTTCGAATCCTAGAATTTTCAGGCCAATCTGGCGGATAATGCTTCTAAAGGTAAAAAGAAGGGTAAAGGAAAGGCTAAAGCCGATACCCCAATACAGGGTTCTATGAAACCTTGTTCGAATGATGATTCTCAATGCAAGCTGAAGTATCCTTGTTTAATTTGTGATGATGAGCACTTCACTAAAGACTTCCCTAGACGGTTCGAAGTGAGCAGATTGCTCAAAGGCACCCAAGGGACTCTGACTGTTCTTAAAGAACCTTTTCCATCTCAGCATACTCAAATGGTAGAGAAACCTCCATCTTCTGCTCCGTTTGGTTCTCAAGTATTCATGATAAATGGTTCTGCACCTGTGTCTATTGCGTCTTGATCGAAATATTACATTATATCACGTCAGGCAGCGGGGAAAGAGATCGCTAATGGTCATCCTCCTCTACCTATCTCTGGCCCTCTTGAGATTGAAAGACCTAGTGCTGAATCCATTGTGTGGCCACCTTCTAAAGGTGTACTCCGTAAGTCTTCGTATAATCCCAATGCCCATGCCACTCAACATTATAGTATTGTTGAGGATTTGGCTCAGGCGCCATCTGTGATGTCTGTATTGGACGTACTTTAGAGTTGTCTGTCTCAATGAAAGGACTTATTTTCTGTGATTGGTGGGGTTGATCTTGCTGGTACTAGCCTTCTTGCTTTAGATCTAGAGAATTTCATTCCACGACTTTCACATCAGATTGTGCTTATTATCCAAGTGGTTATTAATGGACTCAATATCCATCGAGAAGTTGTGGACGAAGGTGCATCAACCTGTGTCATGTCCTCATCTTGCTGGAAATACATTGGTTCTCTAGCCCTTAATTCATCACCGAATTCCCTAGAAGCATTCGATGGAAGAGAATCAAAACCGTTAGGTGTTCTCGCTAGTTTACCGATCACTCTGAAAGGGAAGACAGTCAATGTCGAGGTAGAGGTAGTTGACACAAAACTCAATTATAATCTTCTCCTCAGTCACAGTCGGACTCACACCATGCTATGCGTTATGTCCACTCTCTTTTGTGTTCTGAAATTTCCACATGAAGGAAATATTGTTACTGTCGACCAATTGTCTTTCTTCACCTCCTCTTCCGAGAACAACGTTCCGTATGTGGACAATATTCCTACTCCTTAAGAGACCGTAGGGCCAGACCTTTTTAAGGATCCTGCCCTCATGGGTATTTTTCCTCTTCCTCCACCAAATATTGTTCAGATTCATATGGTATCTCAGTCTGACGACCCATGGATTATTCCATCACCCGAGCAGATTGATTCTTTAGGAGATTCGATGCCTTTGAGTCCAGTCGAGATAGACTATTGCAAACTCATTGTGGCTTCAGACACTCAGTTTCATGATAATTCTTCTTCAAGCATGTCTCTTGACACCTATTATATATGCCCCTGCCTTTGTGAATCAGATTCATCTGATCCTTTGAGAGAAGTGTTTCCTTCTGATGAGTCCATTGTGGAAACCATGTCTCTCGAAGAGCTGCCGTGGGATGATAATCATCACCATTCCTCATTTATGCCTAGTCTTGGGGCTATGTCTACGTGTCTTGAGAATTTTTCATCTTAGGATCCCTCTCCTCCTCTTGAAATGCCTCTTTTGACACATGAAGTTTTCATGGATGGTAACTTGAGTAATATTACACAGACGATGTTTATTTACCATATTTACCAACACAAGATGCATGCGGCGCCTATACCTCTTCATCCTATCATTACCATTGGTCCCTTTGTGAAGTGGGGCATCGATTTTATGACGTGTAACCCTCACTCAGCCGGGGGGCATGCTTATATTATCATAGCCGTCAACTAATTGACCAAATGGGTCGAGGAAATGCCTACACTTACCGCTAATGGTAAGAAAACTGCTCAATTCATATTCAATCACATTATTGCCAAGTTTGGTGTCCCTCAAGCCATCATTACTGATCATGGTTCACATTTTCGGCATTATATGGTGGCGGAGTTGACTTCTATGTTGGGTTTGTGTCATGACAGCTCAATGCCGTACTACCCTCAGGCCAATGGCGAGGTTGAAGATGTGAAAAAAATTCTCGTCACCATGCTTTAGCGTACGAATGGGATCCACAAATCCAATCGGCATCTCATGTTATTTTCGACTCTTTGGGCATACCGAACCTTAGTCAAGAATGCAACCAGATTTACTCCTTTTCAATTGGTTTATGGTCTGGAAGCTACGCTCCCGATTGAATGTGAGATACCTTCACTTAAATTAGCTATTGAATTACTACCGGATACTTCAGCAGGAGAAGAGCATCTCCTCTATTTAGAAAGACTAGATGAAACTCGTCGCTTTGCTGCTCTCATTATTGAAGCACAAAATAAGCCGGTCAAAGCTCATTTTGACCCTTCAGTTTCCCCTCATTCCTTTTTTGAAGGAGACCTCGTCCTCCTTATGACCAAGCTCATGATAAGCTAGGGGTAGGAAAATTTCAACCCATGTGGCATGGGCCCTACATTATTAAGTGTGTGTTGCAGAATGGGGCCTATGAGCTCATTGATTATGAAGGTCACCCTTTAGAACAACCCAGAAATGGGTTGTATCTCAAAAAATAGTATGCGTGAGTCATTCATGCATGATTTGTGTACATAGGTATTTTTTCATTTTTTACATGTTTTTGTTTTGGTGTTCTTTGTGACCGTTTTGCCTGCTTATTGGGTCTTGCTTATTGTGCAGATGTCTGTTACCCCTTATGTCAGTTTCGCGGATGGTGCTTCCCGTAGTACCAGGAATTTATCTTCAGTAGCTTGGGTAATTTATAATCCTACTGGTTAGTTGATAGATTTGCAATTTATTTTTCTAGGATGGACCACAAACAATGTCACTAAATATAGTGTTGTACTCGAACTATTAACTGAGGCGATTAACCTTAGCATACGCACGTTGCTTGTCAACCTAGATTCACAACTTGTTGTTCTTCAGCTCAATGGGCATTATTCGGTGAGAAAACCATACATTTTGAGATTGCGTTTACGTATTCGTTTTCTAGAGAGACATTTTAATTTTATCACATATCATCACATTCCTAGACAAATGAATACATTAGCTGATATAGTGGCTAACATTATATTAGATAGACATTTGCGTAATTTGTAAAATCATCATCATATGTAAAAGATCCATGTAGGAAAATAGATGTATATATATATATCAAGTGTTTTCATCAGTGTGCATCATACAAAAAAATATGCGTGTCTCTATTACATCCTGAGACATCATGTCTCTTGAAATTTGCAGATATAAAACCTAGGTGTCTAATCAGCATGGTCCTCATGGTAACATGTCATTGCCCATACAAGCTCCCTCAGTAATCGGTGAATCCGGCTTGGCACCCCAAAAGTATGCCTCTGGTAGGCACGAGGAACGTCATCAAATCGAGCGTAGTTTGGGACTCCATGCGCAATCTCCTCTAGGTTACGCACGATTTCCTCCTCATTGCTAGCCCCGCCCTGTGGGTCAAAATCACGAGGAGTTCGCCTCGCTATTGTAGATATGCCTACAGGCCTTTCTGGGCCAACATCTACAAATAAATTGATTTAATTTCAGAACATGCATATAAAAAATAAAAAATCATAATACTCATGAAAATTTAAAAATGAGTCTTACCAATATCTTCGTCCCAATCCTCTCCCTCTGGGAGTGGGAAGTCTGGGTCACTAGTGAAGTCTGTACCAGAGTAGGGCCAGTCTTCTACGACAATCAATTGTCGATGAAGCCAATCAAATAATTCTGGTCTCTAAGACATTTTTTGGCTGCCCCTTACCCTGGGCATCAGAGCTGCCCATCGGGCCATCCATGGTTCCCTCGTTGGTAGTGTCGAAACTATCAATTCTTGCTACTGAAAATTGGTAATCGTTCCAAGATAAATGATACTAGGATTGACCCATAACCAAATTGCTTCAATTTGGTCTTCTTGCATTTTGTTAATTGTCACTTCATATTGATAGTTATTGCTTCTGCCCAGTTGAAAATGGTTGGTGACAAGTAGCCTATAGCCAGAAGTAGTTGTGTGTTGGTTGCTTCGTGCGGTGCTTGTGTTCCTACAGTCTTTTTGATTGTGTGTAGCACTACCCTTAGTGCTAAATATGGGATTGTCTGAATGTCCACTTTCCTACTTTTTGATCCTTTCTGTGCTCCTAGGAATACTCTGTCTATGACCATGCCCATGCTCTCCATAGTGGGCCGGGTGCTGGTCATGATTGTTGCTATTCCCCTCCACGATAATCCTGTTATGAAATAAATGTCAGAAACATCAATCTCAAGCTCTTGATCTCAAAGAATGAACTTCTCTTGATTTTCATCCCAAATGCTGATCAAATACTATAGCAGCTCAAGTTGAGCTCAGAGACACGGTTTTAGGAAGAACTTCTTCAGACCACAATCTCTAAGAGCTTCCATGCATCTCTCATTTTCCATGGCAAGCTCGTCCTCTTCGTTGTGTTCCAGTTCTTTCCATTCGATTACCATTTTTTCCTCTTTCACCTACAAACATGCTCATATAAGCATTATTAGCTACATACAAAGCTGGAAATTACAATATATTGGCCCTTTAATTTGATATTTTGATAGGAAACATGGTCTGCGCAGTTGGCATGCCCCCGTTTAAAAAATCGGGTGGTCAACGCGACTCCTTGCCCGAAACCCCCGCCAACCGTCAGGCCCTAATTTTTACCATTTCTTCCTCATGGATCAAAACTGAAGGTTGTAGGTCTAAAAAGAATGCTTAAAATGGAGGGAAAGGTGTCAGCTCTTACCTGGAACTGATAGATTCGAGATTGGTCTATTGGATCGCCCACTATTGTCGTCGCAAAATCACAAGGTAAAATGGGTCACTATTGCTCCACAAGAGGTAAAAAGTGAAAAGTAATTATTTTTTACCATTTTTTTCTTTTTATAAACTTTTCAGAACCCTAATTAGGTTTTAAAGCATGTTTTTCAATTATCACACCATATTGTTTTGATAAATGGGTTTTACATTTATTTCTTATGCAGCGACAAGTTTTTAATGTGATTTTGATGAAGTAACGAGTTATATTTTATACTTTTTCGGACTCGGTAAAAACACGAAAAAGTCACTACTGGAGTCATTTTTCATATCTTTTTTGACTCTCTAAAATTGAAAATATTGCCGATATTCTTGTCATTTTGAACTCGTTAAAAGGCTGTGAAACGACATCTACCCAGTATACATTTACCCTTTTTTCGAGCTGGGATGGATTATTTACAAAAAAGGAATACCTTACCCTATCGTGACTAAGAGGTTCTTTCAGATTTTGTTTTCTACCTTTCTGGATCTGAAATACTAGTTACGAAAAGGGCCATGCTGGAGTTTTCTTTTCTCCCTTCTTTTCAAACTCTCTAAACATGAAAATATGTCGAGTTTTCCCTTTGTCAGACTCGTTAAACTCTGATGACATTGAACCTCTTCACCATGACGTTACTTGAGTTCCTCCTTCCTAGGGCTTGTAAAATGTACTAAGGATTGGATTTGTTCGAAGGATAAACTTATATTACAAGCATATGCTATCCCCTTCAAGCTTGTTTCAAAAAATAATTGGGGTGCTCACCAAAAATGGTGGGGGGAAATTAAACTGGATTCTAGTTGTGTCGGCAGTATGTCGCTCTTGAACATGTCACTCATCTGCATCGTGTCGGGTTGGGGACATCTAATTTCGTCATATTTTCCTCCATGGGGTTTGGGTAATCTGTTTTGACCTCTCATATGCTCTTTACCACGTCACCATAACCTTAGATCCTTTGATGTCAAATACTGCCAAATCTAGTGTCGTGTCACTGATATGTTCAAGAGAACTTTGCCTCTGCAGTTTTCAACCTCCCTCTGATTTTCTGTTGGTCTCGATTCACTATCATCATGTTCCTCTATCTCATGTCAATGATGTGGGAAACATTATGGCCCTCCTTCGACCAGGTCACTTTCTGTGTACTTGAGCTCATTATCCATGAATTTGATCTAGAGACTCCCTTCTGGTACCTTGGAGCCTGCATGCCTCAATGGCAGGTTTTTCGCATTCAATGCAAGATCCACATCATTGGCCTTCGATCGAGTGATTATATAGACATTTTACGCCATCTCATTGTTCATGTTCTATAGATTGTACCTATTGTATCTTGAGGGCCATCGACATCACCGGTGGTTTCTCTTGCGTCTATTAACAACTTTCATCACTGGCTAGTAATTAGAAGATTTTCTTGCATGTTCAAATTCAGCTCATATATTCGCATGCTTGGATTTGCAATTGTTTGGGTCGAGATGGAGTGCAAGACCCTAGGTTTTTTTTATGAAATCCAGGTTGTGGATTTTTTTGTGGATTATCGTGACTTATTACATGACTCTTTTGATCAGATGGCTGCGACCATACCTGAGTCTATTTTTTTATCCTTACTGCTGGATGGATGCGTCCATACCTCGGATCTCATTCTATATGTGTACTTTGTTATGGATGTTTGCGCCCATACCACATATTCATGTATTATAAATATCAGTTGTATTTTTCATTGCAGGTTTTCGACAGTGGTGTTTGGTTCGAACATGTTCCCATAAAGCATTTTCCCCCTCCCTCTCCCTCAAACCTCACACTTTAGGGGGCATATGTTACGCAACATTTTTTCATTGTCCCTGAAATCCCCATCCCGCATTTTGGAGGGTCATTTCTATGATTAAACTTAAGTGTCATGCCTTACAAAGACCATCATTGCATCCCTTTACATGAGAGTAATATTCCTTCTGTTGACAATTCCCTGAGCAGAGCCTCAAAAATCCTTTCTTTTTCCTTGGCACGAGTAGTCAGTTATACCCTCACGCCAATGAGGAAGGTTAGCACAGGGCCCTGCGCCAGTTGACGCTCTGTCTGAGTTAGACACTCATGCCGAGCTGTTTATGGAATTTTTTTTTAAAATAGAGGCAGAGATTCCATTCCAAAAACTTCGAGGATGAGTCATTGGGAGTGGTTGAACTGATTAACCACAGACTCCCTCCTTTGGTTTATGGTTTCCACCTCCTATGGGAACCTCCTAAAGGATAGGCCTCCCTCCCACCTTTTTAGAGATCCTAAATTTCCTCCTTTTCCTCTATATAAAGAAACTATCTCTCTTTGCATAAGCTAGCTGAACATGGAGAATTGAACATACTATAGCTGAATTGTTAGACAGATAGAATAAGAATGAACTTTGTTGTGAGAGCCTGAGTCCATGCCCTCGTCCCGTCTTAATTCCTCAACAAGTATCTGAGACACGCTTTGGCTGAACCCCACTAGAGGAGACTACAACATCAAATTCTTGGTTGTATCTCTTCCTTCTATCAATACATATGTGTGACTATTGTTCGGCTCTCCTTTTGTGTTATTTCATTTTTTTAATGCAATATGCTTAGCCCTCTTTCACTGGCTAGTAGTTATGAATGAAATTATGTTGTTGTATGTTGTTCTTGTCTGCTGATCCTATGTGTAGGTATCCAAGCATGACCGCAGAAATATTTTGAATTGCCAAGGTAGGAGCGAGAGGCCACTACCACTACAGCTACAACGACAGTGTTGGACTCCAAGTAGGTCAATCTATCGTGTCCTCTTTTCATTCAATAATTAGGAATCGACACTCTAGCATGTTTCTTTGTTTCTAGACCCACCCTAGGGCTAGAGGGATCATCACTATCTGCGGAGGGGATTTACCTGCTTAACAGTCTCCACTGGGTTTGACATGCAAGTAGTTAGCTGCTGTATTTTTTCAGTTACATGTGAGTCACTGCTTATCAATTAATTAAATAATTAATTAACTAAAATCTCACTAGTATATCAAGAGTTGCAACTAGCACAACTGATTTTAACTCACTTAACTGAGTTAAACTAAATAACAACTCGCATAGCTACTCTTACAACTCTGTTACAACTTTCCACTGTTAGTTATAAGAAATTTCTCCATGCATGAGTCACCAGCCACCCTAGGAATTGTGTAATTCCTTCAACCCACTGATTTTCCAAATATGTTCACTGAAATAAAGTGCTCCAAGAGAATAAGTTAATATTCATTGTCTCTTTATTATTAAGGGCTAATATTAATCGACATGCATCTATTTTTAGATTAGCGATCTATAAATACACTTCGCCCAATCTTCTAAAAATATAAATTCATCCAAAGATAGAATTTGCTCAACCATCTAGAATCAGCATCCTGCTAACTTTAGAATATGCTCATAATTCTAAAAATATACATACACCTAAAAATAGCCTGTGGGCCTCACTTAGTGAAGGTGTTTAATTTTCACTAAGCTCATCATCTTGTTGAATCTCAACACTCTTTGTCAAAAATATAGGGATTATCCTTCACCCCGATCCTGCCTCTATGGTATTCAAATTTTCTCCTGCTGAGCGCCTTCGTCAGAATATCTGCATCCTAATCTTCTATAGGAATGTACTAAAGCAACATGATCTTCCGCTGCACAAAATATTTGATATGATGATACCGGATATCTATATGCTTAGATCTATCATTAAACAAAATATTAATTGAGAGTTTAATGAAACTCTGATTATCACAATGAATCACTGTAGGTTCTAAATGAGAACCGAACAAACCTACCAGGATCTTCCTCATCCAGATAGCCTCATTTGCAGCTTGACTTGCTGCCATGTATTATGCTTCCGCTAAATTGAGTGCCATGGATCTTTGTTTCCTGCTGTACCAAGAAAATGTTGTAGATTCGATACTGAAAACCCCTCCTGATGTTCTCTTTCTGTCTGTTGGGCTGCCTGCCCAATCTGCATCCGTGAAGCCATGCAAATTCACCTCATCCGTCTGTTTGTACCATAAGCCATACTCAGATGCGCCCATGAGATATCTCAGGACATGCTTGCCTGCCTTCCAAAAGATCTTGGTAGGCTTAACCATCGCTTGACTAAGCTGGTTCACTGCATATCATATGTATGGTCTTGTATTAACTAAATACATGAGTGAACCCACCAACTGTCGATAAACAGTGGCATCCACTACCTCTGCCGATGTAGCATCCTCTTTCCTCCAATTTCCTGGAAGAGAAGTATCCATGGGCTTGCATTCCTCCATGTGAAACTTACCAAGTATCTCCCGAGCATACTTGCCTTGAGACACAAACAATTCACCTTCTCATTGCCATATTTCCAATCCAAGGAAATAATGGAGGCCCAAATCCTTCATCTCAAACTCCTTTGCAAGTCCTCCTTGCATGAGTGTATCAAGTGCTAATCACATGTTAGTATTAAATTATCAACATAAATAAAAATGATTAAAATATTACCCTCCACCAAAATTTGGCATAGTTTTGCATCTGCCTCACTCTTGGTGAAGCCAAGTCCAGTGAAATAGATATCGATCTGAGTGTGCCAAACACGGGGTGCTTGCTTCAGCTCGTACAATGCTATTTTGAGTCTCCACACATGCGACTCACTGCTAAAGATCTCAAATCCTTCAAGCTTCTCAATGTACACTTATTCCTCAATGATCCCATTAAGGAATGCAATATTCACATACATCTGATGAATGTGCCAACCCATCTACACTGAGAGAGCAGGGATGGTCCTTATGAAAGAATATCATGCGACAAGTGCAAAGTTTTCTTCATAATCAATCCCCTCGATTTGTGAGAAGCCCCAGGAAAAAAATCTTTCCTTATACTTCTCGACACTCCCATCAGCAACTTGCTTTACCTTGTAGATCCATCATGAACCTACCACTGATTTACCCACCAGCCTTGGAATAATCTCCCAAGCATTGTTTCTGACAATGGAGTCATACTCCTCCACCATGGCATCTACCCATGTGGGCTCCTGCACTGCTTCCTCAAAGGAAGATGGCTCTGTCACAATATGCTTGCTCATGAGAGCCATGCATCCAGTGAATCACTCAGGTGACTATCTCTGTCTACGCTGTGAAGTAGGGACTCCTACATTCTGTGATACATCAAGCTTCAACCTCTCAGCTTTTGTGGTACAATTTCTGCCTGTTTAGATGTTTGGCTCTGCGTGAGTGGACTCCCCCACTCCATGAATCTCCTCCTATGGCAGATCCACATCTAGAGGCTCATCTTTGGGAACAAGTAGCTCCTCCTCTCCATGCAAGTGTAGCTCCCTCTCAAGCGACAACTTCATGGCTTTCTCCTCATTGAATTTTATATCCTGTCGCACCACAGTCATCTGATTGTTTGGAAAATACACACAATAATTATGGGGTGTTTCTGTGTACCCCACAAATATCCCAACTTCTGCAGTTGGCTCCAGCTTCTTCCTGGCATCCTTGGTCACATGAATGTAAACAAATGAGCCAAAAATATTTAAATGAGAAATATCCGGTTTCTTACTAGTAAAAGCTTCTTCAGGTGTACTCATGCCAAGTACTCTATGAGGACAACAATTTTTCACATAAACCACATTGTTGCATGCTTTCACCCACAACTGCATTGGTAGGCCCTGATCATGTAGCATAGCTTGTGCAGCACCCATGATAGTTTTGTTCTTCCTCTCTGCGACCCCATTTTGCTGTGGGTTATGAGGCACTATGAGTTCTCTTCGAATTCCTTCTTTGCTACATAAGTCTTTGAATTCGTTCGAGATATATTCACCACCATTATTGCTCCGCAGAGCCTTCACTTGCTTCCCCGACTCTTTATCCACCAATGCTTTAAACTCAAAGAACTTTGAGAACGTTTGACTCTTCTTCTGCATGAAAATTTTCAAGCATCTACGAGAAAATAGTCATCAACAAAAATAACATAATACCTTTGTTTTGTTGTTGAAGCAACCGAGAATGGCTCACACACGTCTCTGTGAACTCTCTCCAGGATCACCGAAGCACGGTTCTCCTTTTCATGAAAGGTGGTCTTAAAAAACTTACCCACTATACATCCCTTACATTGATCTAACTGCACAAGAGTACCCTTGGATAGTCTAGTAGAAATATGCTTAAAAATATTCAGGGTGCCATGGTGAAGATGGCCCAATCTTCTGTGCCATAATTCATCGTCATCCCAGCTCACCACTTCTTCTACTTTTCCCACCATTGCAGCGCAACCATCTAGCTCCAGCTTTTAGAGATTCTTAACTCCAATCCTTATCCTCTTGGTTTGACCCATTGTTTTATGTTACAAGAAGGTTTTTCCATCGCTGAAAACAATTTCATAACCTTTGTCCTCCAACATCGCTACTGAGACCAAGTTATTCTTTAGACCTGGAACATGCATAACATCTTTCAAAAGAAATGGTTTACTTGACTCCCTCTCAAAGGTAATGGTGCCAATGCCGGTTGCATTGTATTGCCCATCGTCGCCCATCTCTATATGCATTTGGAGATCTTTCTCCTCCAAGTCGCTAAACAACTCCTTATCTCCCATCATGTGGAAGGAAGCACCACTATCAAGATACCACATTGATCCCATTGCGCTTAAAACCAAGCATGCGATCAAAGAGAAACCAAGTTCGAATTGTGAGGAATTGGCCTCACCAGCTACAGCTCTAGCAACCTTCTTGTTCTTATTTTTCCATGGGTAGTTATTGGCGAGATGCCCATGTTTGTGACAGTGAAAACATTTCACCTTGGAAAAATCCAGCTTCTTACCTTTAGCCTCAGATTTTGAGTGGAATTTCTTCCTGTTCCCTTTCCTTTCTTTGGCAGCCAAAGCACAATCCTCTTCATCATCATGTTTTGATGAAGAGCCATCCCTAGTACTCTGCCTTATCTCCTACTACACTAGATCTGACCAAAGTGGCTCCCAATCTGGCAGTTTCTCCTACCCATTGACAAAGTCTTGATAAATATGCCAACTCTTCAGAAGCCCAAGGAGTTCCAAGCTCACCAAGTCATCATCAACAAATGTAATTCCCACACTCCCCAGCTCATCCCTACATTGGAAAAACTTCGTGAGATACTTTGGAATATTGTCGCCCTTCTCCATTTTTATTTTCCTGAGTTTATCTTTCAGCGCCAACTTCCTATGGTCGCTGCTTCTTTGGAAAAGATCTATCAAAGCCTTCCACATTGCAAATGGAGTGGCTTTCCCATGAAGGATTGACATAATATGGTTTTTCACACCTTCCAACAGAATCCTTCTTGTCCTCGCTACATTCTTTTACCAGGCATCAAGTAATGCAGCATCCGTCGGAGTGGGCTTAGGAATATCACTCTCGATAAACTCCTTCAAGCCATTATCTTCAAGCACTACTTCCATCCTGTCCTATGTAGTTGGATCTTCCCTTGAGTGCATACTCCAACTGCAACCCATTGAAAGCCATTTCAATGTTTACTCAACTGACACACCAAGAAATTCTTGCAGCAAATTCGAATTGTCCACCAGCACAAAACTCAGCACCGCTTCAATATTGCAATCTTCACTAATTAACACTTCTCTGATACCATGTAGAAACTTATTCTGATACCATGTAGAAACTTATCAATACTGATGTATTGCCGGACTCTCCTGATCTAACAAATTAATCTTATGTTAAATACAGAATTCTTCCACTTAATTCTTTATGGAAATTAAATCGTCAATTGCAACCACATTGAAGAAAAATCAAGTGCACATAAACAAGATGTTTTACCGGGAAATATTAAAGCTAAAAACCCCAACTATCATATATTACGTTTATCAATGGGACATGTAACATTCTCATACAAAGCTCGGCTCATAGAGCTCTCAGTACAATAAAAAATCTTCACACACTGTCATGCAGAAATTTACATATCTATGCACCAATTTCTTGCCTCTTGACAACCTTCCTCCACTGCGCAATCCCTGTTGAAGAAGATCCCTTAATGAATTTTATCTTGCCTTGCTTGCACTGCACAATCCTCATTGGCATCTCTAATGTATGTGTAGATGCATTTAATGCATCACTATAGTCACAACAGATAGTCCATCTCACCCTTTCACCTATCTCTCCACTAGGTCTCCACTTGATCTGACATGCAAGTAGTTAACTACTGTATTTGTTCAGTTGCATGTGAGTCATTGCTTGTAAATTAATTAAATAATTAATTAACTGAACTCTTACTAGCGTATCAAGAGTTACAATTGGCACAACTGAGTTAAACTAAATAACAACTCCCATAACTACTCTTCCAACTCTGTTACAACTTGCCACTATCAGTTATAATTAATTTCTCCATGCATGAGTCACCAACCACCCTAGGAATTGTGTAATTCCTTCAACCCACTGATTTTCAAATATGTTCACTGAAATAAAGTGCTCCAAGAGAATAAGTTGATATTTATTGTCTGATTGTTATTAAGGGCTAATAATAATCGACATGTATCTATTTTTATATTAGAGATCTATAAATGGACTTCACCCAATCTTCTAAAAATAGAAATTCATCCAAAGATAGAATTTTCTCAACCGTCTAGAATCAGCATCCTGCTGACTTTAGAATATGCTCACAATTCTAAAAATATACATACACCTAAAAATAGCCTGCGGGCCCCACTTAGTGAAGGTGCTTAATTTTCACTAAGCTCATTATCTTGTTGAATCTCAACACTCTTGCACTTGCAATTTATTTTATATATTTTCTTAGGAAGACATTGAACTTCTAGCTAGACACTTTTTTCTTTATGTTTTCCTACTTTGAATATCATTCTACGATTTTCTTTCACACTCTGACTTTGCACTTATACTGGATTTACCATTTTAGTCCCATTGATCTAATTTTGTGGACTTTTTGGACATTACTAAAATCATATTATCTTATCTACCTTTATCTGGAAGTCCATGCATTTCTTGCACCCACCTTCATATTATACATGCAACTTCCCCATACTACTCTTGTGGAATTATTGTTTGTCACTGATATTTTTTTTTGTATCACTACTTCTCTGTTTCTGTAGTCATATCCATATTATTCAATGGTTACTTGGTTTGACTATATTTTAAATTGATCAATATCATTTTTTTCTCATACCACATTCCAGGTCTCCTTTGTTATTGGGCACATGAATGGGAAAATAGGGATCATCTGTTGATTCCATTTGGTGAAATTTTGGCCATTAAATTTTTGATCGGGCTTCAACATAAACTTCAAGAGTGTTGTCATTTTTGCCATGAAATAAATAACTACCAGGCTCCGATATAGTAAAAGTATATTTCGAATTGAGATATAAATACATCAACCTCCAAACTATTTTATCACCTAAAATTTGTTATGCTGGCACATCCAAAAGAATTTTAATTTTCTTCTATACCAAAAAATAAAAATTTATATGAACTTTATCTCTAAACTCTAAATTTTTTCCTTTCGGTTGTAGATGACTGTCTTGATTTTCATACTCATAATTTCTTCATTCCTATGAACAAATATTTTCAATTTTGACACATAATGTTTGGTTTGTGCCTATCTTGGGGTCTGCCCATGCCTGTTGTGAACATGTGGTCTGTTACATCCTCTTTTTATTATGTTTGTATAAGGTATTCCAGCACTAAATCATGTGCGTTCACAGGTTTCATCGCTTGGTCATGGCCTCAGGATGTACACTTATCATGCACTTTTTTGGGACTATTCGTGGTTTATTTAGACTTCTGTATGCACATGGTTGTAGGAACCATCCCCCCGATCTTGAGGCTCTAATATCACTTCCCAACCACATAAAAACCATAAAATAAAATTATAGTCTTACGTCAATATTTTATATTAAAAATCAGATCTAACCTAACTCAAAGTAACCATTCCATACATAAACATTTGCTAGACTTAGAAAATGCTAGGGATTTCCCCTTTGAGTTGGAGAAGAGCGAACTTAAAGAGTTGGAAAGAGCATTGAAATGACATTGGAAAGCCCCTCCAAGTTGTAATTGGGTCTTCATCTTGTGAATTATGACTGTAACACCTTGGGTTAGGGTTAGAGCAGTAAGAAGAGGCTTTGGAGATAAGGAATACATCACAAGAAAAATCCCTCCTAAAATATTAGCAAGAGCCAAAAAATGCTATTAATGTCAATAAATCAAGAAGAGTGATTAGAAATGTATGAATGGACATTAGACGAAATAAATTGATATGGAGTCCTTGAACATATGCTCAATTATTTCCATGACCGGTCTCCAATGCCATAAGAAACCCTAGTAGCTGATACTAGCAACTGACTTGAAAACTTATTAAAAATTTCATTACTTGTTTTGAAAGTTATGTTCAAAGTTTTTAGAAAGTTTTCAAATGACGGAGGCAATCGTGAATGCTCAAGAATCCGCCACAATTCTATAGTTGTATATGAACATGGTATTAACCAAAATCAAGGAATCAGTGTATGGAGGACATAACTGGACTTGTGATTGTTAACTATGTTTGAGTAGATCTTCCCTAAGTGAATGATGGTTGGTAAAGAGATTTGTTGCATCAGGAAAAGGTTCATTTTGGGAACTTTTATTGGAAGCATAAAACTTAGAGTTGAAACTATTTGTCAAAATATTCCCTTGTTGTATTCATTAGTATAGAATCATGCTTTGAGCATGGGTCAACCATTTCTCTTCAAGGTCACTCATTTGTTCTCATGTTCAAGTAATGATGATTGGGAGCCATTTGAGAAGGGATCCTAGGGTCATTACTGCTCCAGGAATTTGGCTGGGTTGTTATGGAACACAAGCACTTGAATTACAACCTGGTAGAGTTCGTGTCCTTGGCTAAGGATCAACTATATGTGTTTTGGAAGCCACTAAGGTAACTTCAAGAATTTTTTTTTTTGCATGTAGAGCACCCTTTATTTCTCTAGTTATCCAGAGTGAATCAGAAATTGTTTACAACCCTTCACTCAGCACCAGGAAACCATTTTCTCCGGTAGAATTTGAGAATTCAGGATTCCCATCTATAATTGGCCTCCCAAAACTTCTATCACTATTGCAATGTCGGCTAGGTTTGGCATATTATCATGAAAATCGCTCTTGTTACAACTCCAATAAATATAGTAGATTTCACTTAATTACTACAATAAGAAACCTATTTACTAGCCAGAGATATATATTATTCTTTCTCAATTATGCTTTACAATATAGGTACCATAGGGAACAATGATTTTTTTTACTTATCTTCACATTAGAGTTAAGTTCCCAGTGGCTTTCAAATAGCACCCAATTATTTGTACTACAGATAAAATGGACTTAAAATTTGACTTGGGCACTAGAAATATCTCTGCACATTTTATGCTAATGTCAAAACCAATTGGAGGCTCTTCTAAGAAAATTACATCCATCTTTGGGATAAGATCTATTTGAAGCGTTAATTCTTGTTGGAGGCAAGAAATTTGAAGATGAATTCTTGTTCTCAGTTCTAGGTGTTATCCTTATATAATGTATTGGTTATGGAAATCCTTGAACCTGGACACAGGCTAGAATCATGTATTTTATTTTTTGCATGAGCTTATAGTCGTATCAATTTCTAGTACTTACTAATAATCTATTCAATTTGATCTAGGAATGTGTCATCTTGATTCCATTCTGAAATCCTTCATATAAACAGAGAAAATTGATGTAATACATGAATTGGAAGGCCATCCATAGAGTGCTATATTAAAATTGGTATTCACAACTAGATTTCCTACTGTACTAGATCATCTACATGTTTTGCAGAGGTGGATGGGGTCATTACAAGAATCAAGATCAAAAACATAAATGTTATTCCCCTAGAACTGTTTGACTTATTACTTATGTTTTGTTTTCTATATAATGGAGTGGTATTTTCAAAATTTGGAATTATTTCTGCCTCCATGTGTATGGAAAATCCCATTTTCTCTTTTTATGTGCCAGGTATGAATATTTTTGAGAGGATAATTGACATAAATAATAGCTAAAAACATTCGTTGCAGCTCTACAATTTGATTAGTACATAGGTTGCATACATGTGATTCAGAAGTGGTAGCTAGAACTAAATGTGGTCATTTATGACATTATGGTTTCCTTTCTGTCTCTTCACTATATTTTGTATAGTTTTTGAAGTTATGTTCTCCAAAAATAGATAAAATGTAGACAAAGACATAGATAGGAATCCTCTGCCTTAGTTCATGTTCCATGAGTTGGGAAAATTTTTGAACTATCATCGAGCTACCTTTTTTTTACATGAGTGATTGCAGCAGAGCCATTTTACAGATTATCTCTTAACACATTTCACACACCTTTCTCTTTAACATGTTTTTACTTTTTTCTGGAGCTCATTTTGGTGAAAAGTGCTTCAGCTCACAGTTAGACTACAACCTGATGGACTATCATTGAGACACATTTTTTATTGTTTGTAGTCTACTAAGGTTTTTTTTGCAATAAAGCCCTATTATTTACATCAAAGAGTTGTTTTTGGAAAGAACCAAAAAATAGGCATGGTGATGATCACTGATGCAATGCTTTTTTGAAAATTATTCTTATTTATCTCAAAGAACAAATAAGCCCTATAGAATTGAAGATAGTTACATCATGCAGAGAACAGGGGAACTAGGAAATTCATGGTCCATGAATGCCAAAAAGGAAACCGTATGAGCCGAAGCCCCTAGGCCCCCATTGGGAGGGAATCAAAATCTCAGCAGAAAGCATGTTGGTTCAATTGCAGGAGTAGAGCTAACTATTTCTTAGTAGTCTGGAAATCCCCAAGAGTAAGGGATGAGGAGCCTGATCAAAAGTAGCTTTACATTGTATAGTGATGTTTCTGAAAAACAAATTTCAACCCAACAAACTGAAAACCAAAGTAATTTGTAGCGATTCATGAACTCCAAGGGTTCCTCAGGGGGGGCTCCCCTTCTATGAGAGTGGAACTACAAGTAGAGACTAAGATTCAACCTAAAATTGTGACAAAAAAACACAGTTATATTGACATTTCCCAAAAATATATTGCACTGTCTTCTCTTTACACACATCACACAAGCTGAACTAGTAATTCCAAATTTGTGGAACCTACTCTTGGAAGCTAATCCATGATGAAGCAATAACCAACCCCAATTTTTATGTTTAAAAGGGACATGACCCTTTTAAATGGACTAACAACACTGTGACTATCTCTCCACTAGATCTCTAAGACCCTAACTTTTTATTAAAGTGGAGCATGATGTTAGAGGAGTGATGCACCAACTCATAAATGCCTTTCATCTCATAGATATATATTATAAATAGGCTTCCACTTTTCCATCTCCAATTTCTCTACATAGGACCTTGCCCCTGCATCTGCATTTATATAGATAATTATTTGGAATCATACAACAAAAACTTGTTAGAACAACCTTGTAAACAATAGATAGACTATATTTTACATGTGTCATTGTTGAATGTTTTGTTATATTGTACATGTTTCTTAGTCATTCTTCTCCATACGTTTGTTTGTATCTGGAATGGTGGTGCACTAGAGAATCCACTGGGAAGGCACAATAATTAAGTAGGCAACCATTGTGTGACGCACATTCATGTGCTATATTTATAAGAGTAGGGTGTTGTTGTAATTTTAGAGTCTTAGACAGAGGGAATGCTTTAAGTGAGCTTCCATATTTAGACTTGGAAATGTTTCCAAGGTTAGAAGGTGCATGCATATTTACACTTTATCTTCTTCAGTGGGTATGCTATTCTAGGTAAGGTATTTCATGCATGCGGGTACTCTCTCCTAGGCACAATAAGGTCAGGGCGCTTTCCTTAAGATATGTGGTTTTTTGGTTTTGTCCACATTCATTGTAACCCTACATCTCTAGTTCTATACAGGGAGGTAGGGTGCTTCATTACAGACATGTTTTAGTAGGAGTGAATTTTTTTTTTGTGAAAGTATTTTCCGGTTAAGATATATGTGACTGTGTGCTGCAAATTCCTTTCACTAACCTAGTTTCTAGAACTTTCTTTATGTAGAATCAGAATTGACATCTGCTATTTCAAATTTATATAGCCTGATGTTCTAATTTTCATATTTATGTGTTAGTAGAGATGGTTCTCAGAATTCCCCTAGTTAGATAGTATTCTAACTAGTCTCAGTTTACTTTATTTAGGGTTTTAAGTGTAGATCTTCCCACCATGACATGAAAATTTAACATTGTATCAAACTTGTACATCTGAAATACATGTATGGAGAAGGTTGTGGCATGTGATATGGAGTTGTTGGAGGTTTTCATTGGGTGTGATGCCCAAAATACTCGAGAGATTTAAGTGATATGTTCCTAAGATGCGTACATGGAGTTGTGAGGGGTTCTGGGTGATATTCTTGTGAAGATCTAGTGTTTGGAGCGTTGTTTATATTATATATGTTGGAAATTGTAACTAGGTTTGGTCTTCATTTGATGTATTTGAGTCATCATGTAATGTACTTGTGAAAAGAATAAAGAAAAAAAAAATTATTATTATTATTATGACTTAATAAATATTCTCTTTTTGTGGATGCATGTTACCTCTTAAAACATATAAGGGAATTTTGTTTCTGACTTGCATCCAGCTACATCCTGGTGACTTGTTCAAGCCCTTGTCTTTCATCATTGTTTTTATCTTTGCTGCTTCATCCCACATGCCACTAGAAGCAAAAATATTTGATATGAGGACATACATTCCATGGTTCTATGGTTTCAATGCCAATAGGCCATCTACTACATATACCTATTTCCATATTTCCATGAACTCTGTACACACCTATCAATTCTCCCCACACAAGAGGATAAGTTTCACTTGGAATTTTGTTGATAAAGTTTTCCACCTCATCCAAGTGCCCAAAATGGCCAATAAGGTGGACCATGCAACAAAAGTACTCTAATCCATTAATGACACCATACTCTAGACTTATCAAATTGAAATATTTTCAACCTTTGTCCACTAGACCAACATAGACGCAATCACATAGCACACCTATAAAGGTGACAAAATCAGGACTTATTCATGCTTGCATCATCTACCCAACCAATTTTAGAACCCCTATACCTCATTCATGTTGAGCACATCCGATAGTTATGGCATTTCATGAAACCACATTTATTTCAAGAATTTTCTCAAAAACCTTAATTAAATCCTCTACATTCCCACATTTTTCATACATCTCAACAAGGGCACTCCCCATGATAACACCTGATCCAAATCTAGGTATAAAGTGGGCATGGACCTCCTTACCTTGTTGTAGAGTTGCATGTTCAACACACACAACCAAAACACTTCCCAAAGTGAACTGGTCCTGCTTTATCTTGATACATGTCAGCATGGGCTTGATTACTTGCTAAGCCTTCAAATTATTAGAAATCTACTTAATTATAGATCACTAACCAATAGTTTCTCAAATGACTCATGCACAATTGACTCGAAGCACCTAAGTCAAAACTTCAAAAATGCAAAAATGCTCCAAGCACACATCTGAGGCAAACATTGAACTAAAAACAAAGACTTCCTAAATAAAATATCTACATGCTAGGAGAGGACTCAACAAATAAAGCCTCTAGAAATTACCTCAATTTCTAGAATCTATCAATCTAGTTACAATTGCACTTAACCAGACACACTTTTATATTAATTGAATTTTACTACCACATATTTACCTTATCAAAGGGAAGATAAAAAATAACTAGAAATTGTTTCCAAGACAACACTCAAATAGATAGGAAAAAAACACCATAGACAAGCTGAATAAAAATAAGTCACGTAACTCCATACTATAGTCAATAACACAACAAAGAGTCTATTGGGTGAACTGGTAAAACAAGGAAAAACATGTTTTAAAAAGAAATATGAATGGTAAAAACACAAAATATCGAATGGAACAAACATGAAACTGATCCAAGTATGTCAAGTAGAATAAGTGGCTCAAATTTGAGTACATGTGAAGGAGTTGTTCGAGACAATACAGGTGCAAATGGAAAACCCCAATATTTTACTTATTTTTAATAAGACGAGACAAGTATGAGAAAATTTTAAGACTACTATTGGATAGATATTTAGGACTAAAATAATTGCAAATAAATAAATTCTAACAGCTCGTTGCACCAGTACCAGTGCATTGGACAAAGAGAATATGATAGCCTGTAGCTATAAGTTCAAAGACACTCCAACACAAGGTTCAAGAAGAAGCACCTAGTATGGATAACTACATAGAGAGCAACTGCACCACCAATGAAAGAAATTCATGCAGGGAAACTTCCATAAGAAAAACCAACACTAATGACCAATGACTTGAAGCCTTGCATGCTACCATTAAGAAGTAGGGGTTATATGATATACTGATAATATATTTTAGATGTTCTATTTTAACTTCAATAAGCGGTTCTAATATAAATTCCTTTCTACTGGTCAATATGCACAACTTCTTTGCAAATGTTGTGCTTCAGTGTATCCCATACACAAGGCCACTTGTATCTTACTTTCTAGAATCAAATGATACATATAAATGTGATTTTTGTCATTCTGGTCAGCCTGATTGTATTGACAATTATATTTCTTATTCTATTGGCAGCAAGGTTTTCATATTGATTTAATTTATGCTCTGACTTGGTAGGTGGAAGGAATGACTGGTGTTTTTTATGTGAGCTTCAACGTCATGTTCAAAGGGTTAAGCAAAGTGAAGAACTATTTTCACCATTAGTAATACTGTTTGTGTCCCCAAAATGATTGGAAGTATTTGATATGGAAGACAAGAAGACGCTCATGAGTTCATGAGGTAATTTATGTGAAATTTTCTCAATTCCTTTTATTTTGGCTTAAAAGGATGATGGTTTATTCTTGCAACCATTCTCCTTTAGACCTTTCAAAGGGTGTTATATATGAGTGTCATTTTAAGTTTAAATGATTGTTTGAACTCCTTGTAGGGTTGAAAATGATTCAATGTAATCTATATGTCTTGATGAAGTTGGAGGAGAGAAGGTAGTAGATCCTGATACTCATGAGAAAACACTTATATATTATATTTTTGGGGGGCATCTTCAGTCCCAAGTAAGTTTTAACATATTTTAATGACTTGTGGTTTTCTCTATTCATTGTGTAACTTTCCAAACTTGGGTGATTTTTCCTTTATAGATAAGTAGCATTTCATTCTTTTTCTTTCACAGGTGAAATGTAGATAATGCTACCGGGTTTCAAATCGATATGAGAATATGATGGATCTTAATGTTGAAATTAAAGGAGATGTGGTGTCTTTCGAGGATGCACTAGAGAAATTTAATACACTTGAATGGATGGATAGGGAAAATAGATACTATTGTGATGGGTATGTGATGATTTGACAAATAATTTTTCCACCATCTTGAATTGGTTTGTTTGAAGTTGAGATTTCAAATGTCATGGTAATTTTTTGGGGTCTGCATGCACTTGAAAATCCCCTTGGTTTCCATGGGCACAGTTATGTAATTTTAAGCATGGAAGAAACACATTAACTCCACTTTTCTCTGAGCAATTTTCACTTGATAAATGTCATCAATACATAGACAGAGGTAGAAGGGGATTATTTAGGTATATGTGACAAAAAAATGCCACACCATATTTATGAAGTCATGACTCACACCCCCTCTTGAAGGTGTGGACTTATGAGACAAAACAATGCCACACCATATTATAAAATGAATATGAGAAACATTCAATTGCCAAATTTAACATATTTTTACATTGTACAAGTTACATGTTCTCACAATTGATCAACCCACATGGTGGCAGCCCTAACTTTCTCTAGCTGAAAAGCTCCATGAATATTTCGAAGGGAAACAATACTTGATCCATCATATATAGACAAGTAGGACTAAACAACAACATTATTTCCAAATTCCATTTATTTAGTGAAAGTGAAAAATAGAAAAATTTATTGGGAAATTAATGAAGAAAGCATTTCCATGATAACGAAATACATGAGCTTACCACCAACCTTTTTAGGCTTCACAAATATCCCATTAGTAACTCCACTGAAGGCTCCAAATGGTAATATAGTTCCATAATATTTCTCCAATGAATCATTTTTCTTACAAGTTCCAAATCCATTGAATGAATTGCAGAAAATATTTTTAGAGTCCATGGTAGCAGGACCTCTAGTAGCTTTACAATCTAGTTTGTGACCTTGATTCCAGTGCTTGTTTTGGAATTCCAATGAGCTTAAACCAAACGTAAATTCATCAGCAAATTGTAGTCATAGTATATGTTATGACCTCAAAAAAGGAAATAAATTATGATTTTTATATATAATAGCATTATCTTGGCACTAAGTAAACTTGCATCCATCTTGAATGTTTGGTTGTTTGTCTTTGTAAATGTATTTTGAAAATGTTGGGAAAAATACTTAGAGGGGGGGGGGGGCTGAATCATTATTTAGGGCATACTCAAATCTTTTTACTTTTTCATGCTCTAAAACCCATACTCTACTTTACTTGATCATACTCGCATATATACGCGGATAACCTTCACAAAACTCGCGTATATGCAGAGATCTTAATATGCAATTGATTCATTACTTAGATCCTTGAATTTATTCATTCATCAGATGTTTATATAGCAACAGACATGTGCAGTAATAACAGAGTAAATCATCACACATAAGCATCACACATGAACACCAGGATTTTAGGTGGAAACCCAAGTCGGGAGAAAACCACTGCTGCCGTTGCTCAGCCTTCAATATTTTATTATAAAGAAAACATCTTACAACTTATGTAATGGCACAGACTCATACCAGTACGCAGGCACCCACCTGCACTCGTTTACCAGCCCCCCTGGAAGGGAGCTACGACCCCCTGCTCTCATTTACCAGCCTCTCTTGGAAGGGAGCTACGACCCCCTGCTCTCGTTTACCAGCCTCACCTGGAAGGGAGCTACAACCCCCTGACTGAAGGCTACAACCCTCAACACCACCATGGACCACGTTTCATCAATTTTCACACTGGATCCAAATCTTCCTTTAGAACAAAACTTGCAGGCCACGTTTCATCATATTTTCAGACTGGACCCACTCCATACTTTTGAGCTCAATCATACATCATCAACAGATAGCAGTAACACAGCAGAACAGATCAGACATTTGATACTTCATACTTCAACAAACCCTAATCTTCATACGCTCTTTCCTTTCACTGATCCTGCGTATATACGCGCCTTCGACCATACAAACCCGCGTATACTTCTGTACAAATTACAGAGCTAATTTTACTGCCCATACGCGCTTTCTCTTCAGCAAACCCGCGTATATATGCGCTTATTCTGCGGAAAACTAGTGTATAGTTCTTTAGACATTTAGGTCCTTGCAATTCTTCAGAACAGATACATCACTCAGATTTTACCCTTTACTTCAGACAGATGTTTGCCTCATCTCAGATCTAATCATTCCATAAACAGATCTAGCAGATACAAATACATTCAAGATATAGATTCCATTCTTCATCATTTCTTCATTTGTGCCTCATACATTTAGATCTTTCATTCAACTGTAACCCTTTCCATTCAGATATGCTTCAGAGAGAAGTATTCATTCAAGCTCAGAATTCTTGCACCCCTTTGCACAATGAATTTCTTCTCCTTATATAGGTTTACCCTTTATCAATACCATGAGCCAAAACCACATTATTTTCGATGGTATTCCTGGATGGGGTCACATAGACGAATCATCACTCAATACAATGGGTCAATACCATGGTGGTTACCCTTGGTTTTACATATTTAGAGCGCTTTTGCCCATACGCGACTTGGCACATTATTTCCCGCGTGCATATGCTACTTTGTCTAGACAAATCCACGTATTCCTTGAGACATACTCTTTTCATCATGTTCTAGCACATACTGACATTCCTTCCATCATTACCTTCTGTACTCATTGTATATACATCAGATTTACATCATTTAACAAGTTCATCAAGACATATTCCATCAGGGACAACTTCATCAAGTAGGTTGCCATCATCTTCATCAAGTGGGATGCCATCAAGGACAACACTCAGCATCATATTTCCAACAATCTCCCCCTTTGGACTTGATGGCAACCACGATGGTGTTTGATCACCAAAATAGATAGATACATTAAGAATACAATGACACCATGTCACTCTTGACACCATTCTTTCTCTTTATTCAAACACCATGTCACTCTCCCCCTTTGACATCAAGGGCAAAGGGCGGATCAAAACCAACACAAGGTTTTTCTCCTTTTGTAGAAGGAAGTGTTCTGCAGATCTGATGTACACTGAAGTGACCATACTACCCGTGAGTTCATGCTGAATCTTTCAAACATATTTTTCAATGAAGTACATGACTCTATGACCTTCCTATCACCAATGACTCATACTTACATCAAGGATCCAACCAAGTGGATTTACATATGAGACTCAAATACCCAACCAAGTGGATTTATACATTTCAACTCAACTACCCAACCAAGTGGGTTTACAAATTTGACTCAATTACCCAACCAAGTGGGTTTACAAATTGAACAAGTCCTTACATGACTGAATATTACAATTTTACATCATGGGTATCATCATGACCTTTTCATCAAATTACAAGTATGACTTTTTATGACCAATACCAGAAAAGACCTCAAGAGAGAGATCATATTTCAGAACTATCATAATGCCAACAATGCATTATACTTAGCAAGGCTAGTGCTCCCCCTAAAAATGTGCATCCAAACATCCTTTCCATATGACTAAGGCTCCTCCTTAGCTTGTGCAACTTGAAACACCTTCAGCTGCAAGTCATCAGCAACAATCTTTGCATGATCTGTCCATATTTCTGAATCTTAAGACTTCCATCTCATCAAAAGATATTCTTCATCAAATAGAAATCTGGGCTCATCCATAAAATTCATCATAACAAACCATGTATCATGTCATTATCATTTAGAACTGAGAAATAAGTAGATACAGTGCCAATAATACAATCATCAGTAGTCAGACTGATGCTCCCCCTGAACTGGTACTCCTGATCTTCAGTTGCCATATTAATTTTCCTTATCATAAAGGCATATGCGACTGTGCTTGCTGTAACTCACGTGTATACGCGGATTTATTTCACTGAACCTGCGTATGGAAAGTGAATTATAGAAAATTTCACATTCCTCCATCTCCCCCTGAATTTGTCCTTCCTATACCGGTCTTCTTCATGTCAGATGCTCTGTCAGCAATATTTGCCAAAAAATGAGAATTATCATACATCGCTCCCCCTGTGGCGATACATTACTAAGCTTCATAATGTATCTCACATCAATTCTGTATTCATTAAGAGAAGTAAGCTTTAGAAGCTGATGACTGCAGTAGGGTCAGTATTCCCTACATTTCTGACCGGTCCTCCTTCTTTTTCCAGCTTTGCTTGAAGTTTCTTGTTGTGTGCTGGAAATTCTCCAATTTCTCAGATCTGTTCATCCTGCATTCCTTTTCTACATGTCCATACTTGTTACAAGCATAACATCTTATATGGCCAGAGAAATAAGCATAAGAATCATAATGTGTTTTTCTATTCTTCCTTCTATTGCAATCAGCTACTTTATGACCATACTTGTTGCATGAAAAACAATATCCCTTGAAGAAACCAGAGTACCTTTCTGTGTAGAATCTGTTTGACTGTGATTGAAATGATTTGCTTCTGCAACTTGCTGCAACATGCCCATAATTATGACAATTAAAGCATTCAACATTATTGATACTTCTATTGTTAGGAGCGAAATATTTCCTTCGAGAATTCATAATTGTCGGTTTCCCTTTTGTCTCTTTCACTACTTCAGGTTTTGCTTTGACATCCTTTGAATCTTTAGCACTTCCTTGTGAACTAGATTCTCCTTTAACCGTTTCATGAAAACCCAGACCAAGCTTAATAGAGGGAGACCTTTGACTACTAAGAATATTGTCCAGAATCTTAGTACTATCTTGAAACCTCAAAAGTTTATCCTTTTCTTCTAATTTACCTTTGAGAATGTTTACCTCAACTTCCAATCTTTGGCATTGCTTCTTCATACTTTCTTCGACCCTTTTTCCTTCTTCTACTTGATCATTCAGATTTAGAATCTCTTCTTTCAACCCATTTTCTTGATCTTCAAAAGTTTTTAAGAGTTCTTCCTTCTTCTTATTCGATGATTTGAGATTTTCTTTTAGAGAGATGATTTCTGCTTCAAGTTCTTCATTCTTGTTGTTTGATATTTCCAGGTCTTATTTGAGAGAGATGACTTCTGCTGCATTCTTCTTATTTTATTTTTCCAAATCTTCTTTGAGAGAGATGATTTCAGCTTCAAGTCTTTCATTCTTCTTGTTTGAATATTCTAGATCTTCTTTGAGGGAGACGATTTCTGCTTCAAGTCTTGCATTCTTCTTGTTTGATTTTTCGAGATCTGCATTTAGATCGTTGATTTCTTCTTCTAGTCTTTTAATTCGATTGGATGCATAACCATGAAACCTTTGATACTTGTCTGTCTATCCATTTAGTATTTCTATCTGTTCTTTCATCCCTTTGTACATAGCTTCGCTTTTATTAATTGATCTTCGTTGATCTTCAATTTTCTTGATAGCTTCCTCTAGATCCAAAAATTTACTTTCACTATCTTCACCATTGCATGCACAGGAAAGTGAATCACAAGAACAACAATCAATACCTGTTTCATCTTCTTCATTTTCTGCTGCACATGTTTTCTGAGATATCTCCTTTTCAGTAGCCTTCTTCTTTGCTTCCTTCCCCGCGAGCGGATCTCCTTCAGCGATCGAAGCACGCGAGAAGGACGCTCGATGCCAATTGTTGGAAAAATGCGGGGGGGGGGGGGGGGTGAATCGATATTGAGAAATGAGACATCCCTCAAATATTTTTTTAATTTTTCATGCTCTAAAGCCATACGCTACTTTACTTGATGGAGGACTCGTGTATGCTCCGGCGGATAGCCTTCACGAAATCGCGTATATACGGGGGAATCTTGTGTACGATTGATTCATTTTCGCAGATCCTTAAATTTGTTCGTTTCATCGGATGTTTGTAAACGCGCTGAGACATGCAAATCAATAACGAGTAAATCATCACTCCCAAAGCATCACACATGAACACCAGGAGTTTTAGGTGGAAACCCAAATCGGGAGAAAACCACCGCTGCAGTTGCTCAGCCTTCAATATTTTATTATAGAGAAAACATCTTACAACATATGTGCTGGCGCAGACTTGACCAGCACGCAGGCACCCACCTGCGCTCGTTTACCAGCCTCTCCTGGAAGGGAGCTCCAACCCCCTGACTCGTTTACCAGCCTCTCCTGGAAGGGAGCTGCGACCCCCCGATCTCGTTTACCAGCCTCACCTGGAAGGGAGCTACAACCCCCTGACTGAAGGCTACAACCCTCAGCACTTCTATGGACCACGTTTCATCAAATTTTCACACTGGATCCCAAAGCTTCCTTTGAACACAACACGGGCCACGTTTCATCATATTTTACGACGACCGGACCCACTCCACTATTTTCGACAATGCTTTTATCCACTAACGGATAGCAGAAACACGGCAGAACGGATCAGATATATTTGATACTTCATGTGACGAGCCCTAATCACTTCATCTGGAAGTGCTTTCCTTTCACTGATCCTGCGTATATACGCGCCTTCGACCATACAAACCCGCGTATACTTCTGTACAAATTACAGAGCTAATTTTACTACCCATACGCGCTTTCTCTTCAGCAAACCCGCATATATACGCGCTTATTCTGTGGCGAACTAGCGTATAGTTCTTCAGACATTTAGGTCCTTGCAATTCTTCAGAACAGATACATCACTCAGATTTTACCCTTTACTTCAGACAAATGTTCGCCTCATCTCAGATCTAATCATTCCATAAACAGATCTAGCAGATACAAATAAATTCCAGATCTAGATTCCCTTCTTCATCATTTCTTCATTGGTGCCTCATACATTTAGATATTTCATTCAACTGTAACCCTTTCCATTCAGATATGCTTCAGAGAGAAGTATTCATTCAAGCTCAGACTTCTTGCACCCCTTTGCACAATGAATTTCTTCTCCTTATATAGGTTTACCCTTTATCAATACCATGAGCCAAAACCACATTATTTTCGATGGTATTCCTGGACGGGGTCACATAGACGAATCATTACTCAATACAATGGGTCAATACCATGGTGGTTACCCCTGGTTTTACATATTTAGAGCGCTTTTGCCCATACGCGACTTGGCACGTTATTTCCCACGTGCATACGCTACTTTGTCTAGAAAAATCCGCGTATGCCTTGAGACATACTCTTTTCATCATGTTCTAGCACATATTGACATTCCTTCCATCATTACCTTCTGTACTCATTGTATATACATCAGATTTACATCATTTAACAAGTTCATCAAGACATATTCCATCAGGGACAACTTCATCAAGTAGGTTGCCATCATCTTCATCAAGTGGGTTGCCATCAAGGACAACACTCAACATCATATTGCCAACAGAAAATACAGATGAAGGCAAGGGCTCTCACACTATTTATAGTACTCTAGGTCTCACCACTAGTTTTCACATTATGACAAATTTCATACTATTCATATGCATTGCTTCAAAGAGATGTACGAGCATCTTCGGTAGGTTTCATATGTGGCATGTTTTGTGCTTTGGATCAACCTCTTGAGATTTTCCAATTTTCTATAATTTCATATTATAATTTTTTCTATTTTATCTATTTATAGTATCACACAACTCTATATATACTTGCACTGATATACCCATTGATGGTTCCTTCTCCATCCATCCATGGTCATAGCTTGGTGTGGCTTTAATTTTATTTTAAGTGTCTTTTACAGTTTTGCGTGTCGAGTGTGCTCCAAAACTGTCTTGTGATATTTCTAAATCACGGGCGAAACTTGACCGAGAGGTAGATATTTTTGTTGTTATAACTACTAAAAGAATTTTCTTGTTGTATAATGGAATAATCTTGTTTCCAGATAAGCCCAAAAAAATATAAGCGAAGTGAAATGATATTAAATTTGGCTACTTCCAAGCACTAGAAATGTGCCTCCACAACCTCTAGCACTCGGAAGTGTACTTCCAGTTAAATTTGGAATATATAGAGGATGTTTTTGTAAAAAAAAAGTTACAAAATACTACTGAAGAAAACGTGGTAGAAAAATGAGACTTTTATTAAAATATTATGATCAACACTTGAGAAAGGAGTTGAAGCTATACATTTATAGGGATAATCGAGCCAAAAATTCAACAATGAATTTGTTTCTCCTATTTTGGATGCAGGTTAAATATAGGTACTTCGAAATCTAGAGTTTTTGACCCACTAGTAGCTATCATACCTCTTATAATTTCCAAACTTAGGTTTAATGAAACACTGAGGAAAATCCAAACACAACCAAAATTTTTTGTTTCCTTTATGCCAATAACAACTAATATTCTTTTACTTTAATGGCAGGCTTAGGTCTGGCTTCTAAATGAGGTGATTTTTGGGTGTTTATTAGAGACCTCAAATTGTCTAGAAATAATAGCATTTTTACATTGTTTGCCTAAAGTGATTTGAAACTGGTACTAAGAATAAACTAAGGGAAATCAATAATCTATCATGAAGGAATTGAAACCCTAGGAATTTTAAGATTAGGCACCTATAGCATGACAAGAATACTAAAGATGACGACAATGATGAAGTAGGAATTTCCCTAGATCCAAAGTATCAGGTTATCAAGGAGGCATACCGGCTTTGGAAATTAATATAAAATATTTGCGTACAGTCTGGATTCTCATTTATTAGGTTTCGTTCTATTGATCCATTAACATGCCCTTTTGTTTTGTATCACATCTAGTTTTACTGAGTATATTATTATAGAACCATCTCATTGGACAACACTTACATTTTCTTATTGTGAATGGAAAGAAGGATAAAGTTGGCACTAACTCATGGATAGGGCCCTATTCTCCAAGGCTTTGGTAATCAATGGTGTGTAGAATCTTCTCCAAAAAAGGCATGTGGAAAAATTAATGAGGAACAAATTAACAGGAGGCTCAATGGTGGAAACGTTTGGTTGAGGACTTTCCTCTCATAGAACAACACTTAACTTTGCTAATTAGAAATGGGTACAAGGTTAGAATTGGTACTAACTCATGTATAGGGTGACATGCTCCAAATATATCAAGATTTCATTTAGACATGCTATGCTCAGAACACATATTCTAACTTCTAAGTAATGATTATCACTCCCCATCCAACAATCGGGCATTCAAGAATCAAGATGGAATAAGGAAACACATATCAGTTTTCAAGATGCACATGGAATTGAAACGGAATATTTCATAGGAGCACTCAAAACTACCTCTGTTAGATCAAATGGGAACGTTGAAAATCTAATATGGACATCAAATAATGAGGCTGGAAACTACAAGATAAACTTGGGTTACAAATTAAAATGTCATTCCCAGTCTTCTTAGAACCTTGAAACTTGTATCTCATTTGGAAGCTCCAATATTCTCTTATAACCAGAATCTTCCTATGGCTAGTTCTAATAAATAAAAATATTACATGGGAAAACATATAAAATAGGTCCTGGAAAGGCCCCAAAATTTGTAGCATGTGCAAGGAAAAATTTGAAAGTGTGTTTGACATATTTTCTTAAGTGGAATTTCACCAAGAAGTGTGAATTGCCTCAAAACATCTGACTATGGGGAAAGCTGGTTGGGAAGGAGAAATCATCAAAGAAGCCCTGTAATATTGGCAAGAAAATAATAAGGTATAAAAGGATCACTACTCCTTGCCAACATTTATTCTCTGGGATCTTTGGATCTAGGTTAGAGTCTTAATTCACTAATGCTACCCAACCAAGAATCTCAACCATAAACTACTTTTCAAAATGGAAAATATAAAGTAGTAAATCACATATAGACACAATTTTAAAAAAAATTGTACAGTAATGCACAATCCCCAATCTTCGTTATATTAAATCAAATCTGAATAATAAAACAGTCTATGGTAAACAAGATACATTAACAAACACAATGTATTATCTCTAGGAGGGCTACCCCCTCACACTGTTGCGAGTAAGTTTGCTCAGCGTACCTTGGCTGATCCAATCTACTCCTCTAGACTGGCCAATCCTCGAGCTTCAATATATCAATCTAGCAACACCTCTAGTCCATTAGAGTGCTGTAATTTTGGCATTTTCCTTCACCAACATTCAAATTCTCTTCGTCCTTCAAGATAAATTTTCTAGGGAAACTTTGGGTAGCCAATGTTGCTGCCCTCCAACAACTCTATGACACCAAACCATCCACTGCGAAATTTTCCACCACTTGAAGTGCTCCTTATACCCTTTTCCACTTCACTGCTTGGCTTCCATAGTCAACAACCAAATTGATCCAAATCTAGTCAATACTTGATCTAATACACTTCCATAACAACTGTTGTCATCACGCTTACTAGCTGCACCTACAATTCTGGTTAGGGAAAAAACTTCATCCCTACACCCTCCACACAACAACTTTTTAAAGCCTTCATTAGCTACTATTTTTCTTGGAGAGTAGCCTTCAATGCCACACTGCCTCAATCTAGGCTTTGTCACCTAGACATTTCCCTTGAAATTCTCTTGGCTGCTTTCTAGGGCTGCGGCCTAGCACAACAGTCCTCCTGTGGCTATGGCCCTCTCAAAACATCACCATTCTACACCCAAAACAATGTTGTAATACCCGTCTAATTTGCAACCTATTCAACCCTTGCAAACACAGCCAAAACAACCCAAAGACATGCCCAACCAACCCATAAATTTGTACATTGTCACCTACAACAACCCTGAACTTCTTCACTAGTTTTTCAGTCCTCTCCTTGGCTATTTTGTCACTTCTATGCAATGACCTTAATTTTCTAGCAACTGACACTTGAACAACACTCAAATATACCCTAGAAAAACCATTCAATTATACGCAGTCACCTTCAGAACTATGGCCCTAATCACAAAAGTTCCCTACTCTCTTCTAGACCTTCTCCACGTTGTTATTTTCACCTTCTTACGGCTTCTAGTTCCACCGAAAATTTTAGACTCATTTTTGTGTATTTCTCTCACAATATGGATGCCTAAATGGGCCTAACTCATCACATATATATAGTCTCCACGTCCTCCATAAAACCAGTGGAGAGACATGTCTCAAATTCCTTCATGTCGGCCTACTTGAGGAATTTATTCTTGAGGAATTTATTCTTTTGTCAACTTCAAAAATTCATATCTCCTAAATGACAACTCAGAATCAGATGATTTTTGATGCGTTGGAATCGTCTTTCTGAGAAATATCATCCTTATCCAGCACATTCTGTGTCTTCCTCTTGGTTTTTCCCCAAACTGCTATGGGTGCCAAAACTCCACACTTGGGTTCCAAGCCCACAAGCTGCCCTTGTGGCACTTTGTCTTCCAAACCCCAAACCCCTGGGCTTGCAGTACCTCCCAAGATACACATTTCAACAAACCCTCTTAGCAAGGGAGGTACCTCTATGACTTGGAAGTACTTCATCTTCATCATCACTACTCGCAACACTTTCCCAACTTCTCCTCACTATGGTTGCAAAACCTGAAGCATGAACTATGCTTCCCTTGGAAGTGTTAATGTCATTAGAAGCCTCCTGCTTTTTCTTCTTCTTTTGAATCGCCTTCCAATATCACAATCATTCCTTCTTTCCAAATGTAGAATTACTCTTGCTCCCAACTGACCAAGTTCTCTTCTTGGGTTGTAAAGTCTCCCTCTGAATCTGCAAGCTCCCTCTCGAAATCGACTCCCTCTAAATCTCTAGAACCTGGGCCTTCTAGGAAAACTAAACCTTCTTATCAAGAACCCATGCCTTATCCTTGTAAGCCTACACCTAATAATTCACCAGATCTTGCTTCTCTGGAGCATGCACCTACTCTGCGTGATTTTTCTTCTCACGGTCGTCAGGCTTGCCCTTCAGTCTCTAGAGACCATTCTCCCTAACTTCAAGCACAATCCCTTCAGACTTAGATCCCTTAGTCTTGAGTCTTGCCTTCCCATCCTCGAACTGGACCTAAAATCCCTTCTTCTCCATCGTCTAGATAGAGATCACATTATATCTGAGTCCTGGTACATACAGTACATCCTGGACCCGTATCATACGTCATGACTTCTTTATGAATGGAACCACGCCTGATCCTCATATTTCTAACTAACTCTTGTTGCCCAACACCATGTGCAACTTCGAGTCCCATTCAACAAGATTCAAAAATACTTCTTTTGATCCTATCATATGCTTTTTCACTACCATGTACCATCCATCCTCTCTAACAGTACTATTAGGGTCCTATAATAGTAGGATTCATAATTTTGACTTGACTATGATTAGCCTTGTAATATTTTACATACTTTTCTTTCTACAATTTGTTTTCCCATATTAAAAAATGTAAAGAGGGTAAGTCCTAAAAGAAAAATCAAAGGAATGAAAGAAAAATATCAAAAAAGAATATAAAATATGAACCCCACCAAAAAAAAAGAGATAAAATAGATCCTGAAAGTGATGCAAATCCAAATTCCACTAATTTTTACTTTACCTTGCAAAATAAAGATTGTGTGCAGCTTGTCAAAAATGCCACAATCCATGATAGTCACACAACTTAATCTTCATTATTCATTGTTTAAATTTCATGTTGATAGATAGAGAATAAATATTTAATCAAACTGTTTAATCTTGGTAGATCAGTAGTTAGGTAGAGAACAATAATGAGCTAAACAGTTTAATCTGAGCCATTGGAAGTAATAAGGTTTAAATTAGATAGTTTTTTGTTAAAAGAAAAATTAAAAGGGTCAGCTAGCTCAAATGCACCCATATAAGTGAAGAAAAAAATTCAGGGTAGATGAAGGGTAGGCAGAAGCAGTTTTCACAAAGCATGGATAGCAGAAAATGGTCATTTCATATTACTAACTTCCTTCTTAAGTTATTTCCCTTGTAAAAAAATCCCTTCCCTTCATATTAATATTTTTCCCTTAATTCACTTATTTTCCCTAAAAAAACCCATTTTCCTTAGTTAAAAATACATTTTCCCTTTGTAACAGTAAAATCCATTTATTAACTTCCATTTTCCTTCAAAATACCACAAAAAACCTTTATCCTAAGTATTTGTTTAAAGTGATATATCGGGTCCCATGACAAAAAATTCCTTCCTGATATCATTTTTTACATTAAACTTGGTGTATTTTCCCACGTATACATATAATCCCGCATCATATTCATTTAAACCCCCCCCCCCCCATTCATATTAATCACATGTTTAATTTTATTATATTATCTCCCATAAATACCTTTAACCCGTATGTATTAAATCCCGCTTAATTATATTTCCCCAACCCATTTATATATTAAAATTAAACTCATTTCATATAAACCTGGGCCCCACGCCTATCAAATCCTCTACAGGTCCATCCCATTCACCCAGTCGTCGGATCTTAATTGATCAAATTCGATGGCCAATAAGCCTTATTGCATCCCCTATGGCCCAAACTTTAACACCACCGAGACCTTGCAAATTAGGTAGTTTCAAAACCCCTCCTCCATGCTATGTGGATGCATTTCATTGCATCACATATTCCAAAATAATACCACCTACCAGCTTTTTCAGATGCGAAAACCACAAGCCTATTTATTTCACCCGTTGCGAAAACCGCTCCCATTTTAAATTAACCTCGTGCATTAAAGTTTAATCAATGCTGGTTAAAAAGCATAAAGTCGCCCTTTGCAAGCATTTTTCACCATTTTTGTTATAGGTTGATAAAATATAACTACTGTCGACCTATTCCTAAGAACAAGATTACTCTGTCAGCCTATTATCAAGCCATATCAACCAAAATTCAAACCTCTTGATGCTAAAGACACTGCAGAACTTGTTTTGAGCCGTACAAAAACCATTGAAGACCAACGAAGCCTCCGCTGCATCCAAAACCTCCTTTGAAAACACAAATTACCCATTCTAGGTATTCCTTAGTGTAAAGGCATGTTCTTAAGCAAATAAAGTAACATGTTAATTAATTGAACCAGTTAGGAACTTTTCAAGGAAGAGAAAATCTATTATTGCCTCCAAACCCTTTCTGCTTACCCAATTCATCTGTTCACAATTATTCCTCAGGTCCTAAGTTCATTTCCTAACCACAGAAAGTAATTATTTGACCAATTGAAGGATTGTAGACCAGGGGAGAAGCCATTGTTTCATCCCAAACCCTTCTACAGACTGTAATAATTTTTCAAGAAGTGCTCCTAAAGGACTAAGACTATTTTCTAAGCCAAAATGAGTGAATTAATTGAATAAAATAAATAAATCCATAGCTTCCCAAGGTATTTTAACAGTCAATCCCCTGCAACCTCCAGTTGTAGATGTGGAACACACTCCCTTAGCACACAAATAATTTAAAATTAGTGACATGGTCACTGATTTTAACCTCCTTGAGCTCCACTACTGGAGCCCTGATAAGTCTATTGACCAAGCTAATGATGTTTTCCTTTGGGAGTCCAATTTTCCCAAGTACATTGTCCCACAGACCTTCCAGTGTCCAGAGATTATTAGAATTTTCCAAAATTGTTATTTCCCTTACCAAAGAGCCTTAGTGACCCCTGGTAAAGAAATTTTATTCACCATCACAGTTGAATCAATAAATCAGATGCTGCAAATTCAACCTAGAGCTGTTGAAACCCCTATGTCTATTGAGACCATTACTCAGTTATATCTAAATATGAACTTCCCCAAGAGGTTCCAGATATTCCAAACATTAATTCCTTCAACGGTAGAAATTCCTAACACTAATCCTCCTTATCTAGCAGCTAAATTCTCTGAGAGAACCAGGCATATCATTACAAAGTTGTCATGTATTCTGGTTTATTTCACTGATGATCATGTTGATGCTTCATTCTTAGGTTTCCTTTCTATTTTCCCCCCTAGTCAGCCTTCTGCTACTATATTCAATTTTTCCCAATACCTCTCTCATATAATTCATGAAAAACTTGTTAAAATGCCTAAAGAAGGTGTCTTCAAGTATTCATCTATTTTATTCCACATGTTCTTATACTTTCAATCTGAAAGATTTGCTATCAACCTTCAAAAAATGGATGTTGAAGGTAACCCATAGTCAGTAATATTTTGGAATTCCTTAATCAGGAAAGATTCAACAGGTTTCACATACACAAACTTTATTGTCTCATTAACTTATCCTATTTTCAACATGCTTAACAACAACATTCAACCAAGAGTCAATGATGATATAAAAAAGGTCTAGCAGTTATCAGAACACAATAGGATAAGAGATTGGTACCTTTATCAGAACCACACAAAGATTAGGGTATATGGATCTAATCTCTTTTGATATAAGGTTCCCAAATACCTCCCAATGAGGTTATTTGAAATTGAATATATCGGGTAGATCCTTCACTCTGATGAAGTAAATTTCCTATTAGCCAAAAAGAAGACACAATTTAAGAGAAAGAATCAGATTGGTCCTTTTATTTGCAATAGTAGAGGTGTAGGTCAACAAGAAGAAAAATATTTGTAGGAATTTAAGTTCAGTCAAAGTTTCCAACGGTATTATGATCCTTTAGGAGTTATTAGCAAACTAAGTATTAAATTTAAGTTAACTCCTTATGTACATGAATCCAAGCCAGATATTGAGAAATACTCCAATCAATTTGAATGGTTGGAGAACACTTTGAAAGAGGCAGAGAAGCAAGGTGATACTAGTTCCATCTTGCAAACTCCAGGCCCACAAGATAGGAACTCTAAGAGAGGAAGAGAAGAAGGATCATACTCAGCTGAAACTATCACTGAAACTAAATTCAAAATTATGTATATGAGAAAACCCAAATTAAATCACGTAGATGAACAAGTTGAGACAATTGAGATAATTGAGACAGATACAGTGGTAAAGGACAATGTACCTCCAACAGTTTTAGAGGAAACCCACCAGCCTTCAACATCTAACACTCAAATCATTCAAAAGCAGGATATTGTTGAAGTATCTTCTTCAAGAAATCGAGCAGATAAAGAGTAGGATATTATGCAGAAGTACAAGGAAATTAAACCAAGAAATGAGGCATTAAAGGTGGAGATATATTCCCAATACTGGAAACAAACACCAAGTGACCAAAGAAGGTTAATTTCAGCATTTGACTACAAGAGCAGAAAGATGCAGATGACTTTAATACATCCAATAGTGAAACATCCTAAGTCATCAATAGATTATAAAAATACTTCCTATGAAGTTCAAGCCGAACATCTTCATTCTATAGACCAGATAGAATTTCACTAGCAAGATGGTAAAAAGTTATATTCTACCATGAAAAACAAAGCCATAGGTGTATAGAAGCTACAAAATAATCTAGAGAACATCAAAATCAGCTAAAGCTAGAAAAATCATCTTCACTGGCTAAAGATAACAGAATTAAATCTCTCGAAGATTTGTTCACTGAAGTAGGATATGATCGAAAAAATGTCAAAGTTGCAGAAGAACTCATAAAGAAAAAGAAAGCAGACGTTGCTACATTAAATAAACAACTCAATTTGCCTCCTACTGAACATCCACAGGCCAAAGAAGTATTATAGGATGAAAACCAAAAAGATGAGATGATGAACCTCATTCTTCAGTTAACTGCCCAACTGAAAGAAATGGAAGATGAGATGGATAAGTTAGTGCAGGAGAAAAAGGGCAGAATGGAAGAAATCCCTGTCACTGTTATTCCTATAGTCACTACTGCAGTTCCTTCTACCTTAGCAAAGTCATTGGCCCCATTAGTTCCATTAGCTACAACACTTCATATTTCATCAGTAACTACTTCAACTACAGAGTCATCTACAACAACAACACAGCCTAATGATGAAGCAGGTAAACTAGTTAAAGAAATGCAGGGTATGTCCATCCAGACAAATGAAATAAATAGACTAAAATAATAGTTAAAAATTCTAGAGGATGAGAAGAAACTAGTTCAGATCATGCACAAAAATGAAGTACAAAAGAAAAAGAGATTGACAGAGAAATTCCAGAAGTTAGAGAGAGAACTGACATTGAAAGAACCACTTTCTCAAGCCAAGAAACAACTATGGGCAAATATCACTGACTCTGTTAATGATATGTGGCCATCCATTCAAGTCATTTATGAGCAGAAGGATCTTATCAAAGAAACAAATGAAGCCATCCATAAAATAAAGGAAGAACTTGGTAAAATGCCAGAAGAGGCTAATGAAATCATTTAGTTTCTTAATTCCAAGAATAAGCAGAAATTGGAAGAAATTGGCATTAGTGACAGGACAGAAACAATTCTTGAAGTAAAAAAGGTAACTTCTAAAAGGAACTTAATGTTTCAACTTGAAGAAAAATGTCAGAAAATGGAGCTTTCCATAACCAGATTCATGGTTAAATTTGATATATTGAGGTAGAAAGGCTTGCCAAATCCACTATTTCTCAATGAAATATTGATGAAACATGAGGACTATGATAAGAAAATCAGAGAAGTGGCAAAGGAACAAATTAACAATTCTTCCATGCAAGGAATCCCAACAGGAAAAGTACTCTACAAGAGTTTTGAGAACCTCTTTTACCTGCAACATGAGGTAAAACATCTATTCATAAACAAGCCTAATTTTTCAAAGTACACAGAAGAAGATGAGATATTCAGAAGAATGATAAAAATCAAGTTACCAGATGCAGAGACTTGGGAGAAGTTGACTGATTTACTGTGAAAGGATAATAGTAAAATATCATCCAGGATTAAAGTGAAAAAAATAATAGTAAAGAGTATTAGAGTTTAAAGTGTATCAGATGTAAGTCAGATGGTTAAATTCAAAATAGAAATGACCAAATAGAGTTAAAAGCAACCAGCGTAAAGGACACTCAACTTCCTAATAGACATCCAGCGTTGAGCAATAGTCATAGGCAAATCAGCCAAAATATCTATAAGAAAACAACAAATAAATTAAAGCAGGGACAAATTTCATTAGTTAGATAGATGTCTATCTTCTTGTAGGAAGATATTTATTCTTCCTTGAATAATTCCTCGAATAGTTTAGGATATTTTGTATTAGTTTTTTGTATAAATACTTCACAATTCGAAGTATTGTGTGTGGATGAATTGCTAAACATTTCTATAGTTGTATTGATCTAAAACCTAAGGGTGATTGTACCATTTTCAAGTCAGCAGACTGGATTGAGCAATAAAGGCATTATATTACAGAATTAACGTGTTGAGCCATTTTAGTGAAGTACTTTCTACTTGTTCAATTGTTATTTTCTGAACTTTTCACATACTTGCAGGTTTTCTAAATCTAAATGATATAAAATGAATTTTATTTCAGAATTTGTTTAAAAACACTTTGTCTTGAACTGTTTATCATTTACATGTTTTCTTTTGATATCCAGAGTAGGGAATTCTTAATTTCTCCCTAGTTTCAATTGACATTTGTCCTGTTTCTTCATTATCTAGATCTGAGAATTATTAACTGGTCTCCCATACCAATCGAAACCATTTCACAATTATTCCTAAAGATCTTAAGTTAATTAGCTATCTTTCCCTGTGAACACTTCCCTTTAGACCTTGATTCTGATATGTTACGTGATATATTCACTCCATTAGCCCAATGGTAAACAAACCTGCATCTATCCATCTGAATAAGTAATTCCATCACCAAACCAAATTAAAATAAAAAAACAATCAATCTTACATAACTAGCCTAAAATCAACTAAAAAAAACAAAGTTAAATCATAAAGAGAGAGCCCTCTCTGAGAATTAAGAAGGCTAGATCCTAAATCTTAAAAGTAGGTTTGTGGTTACCTCTAATATTCTTTAAAACAAAATCAAACATCTAACAACCCTAGGAATTATTGGAGTGATAACAAGTACCATGCAAGAAATGAGAAATCATAGCAAAGTATTCTTCTTCTTCTGATATTCTAGTGAGCTCATCATTATCTTCTTTATTGGTAAGAAGAGCGACCTACTTCCATTTCTTCTTTTCTCTCTTCTTTTCTTTATTTCGACAATTCGATGAAAAATGATCCATTTCAACACAGTGAAAACACTTGATTTTACTCGAGTCTGTTCACTTACCCTTCATTCTATTTGCAAGAGCCACATCCTCATATTCCTTCTTGGACAAATGAATATCCTCGTCTTGCAATTATTCCTAAATGAAGTCATCCCACAATATATTCTAATCTGGCAGATTCTCACTGGAAAAAATTCCTTTGATGAAATTTTTCCATTCTGAGGTGAACCCTTTCAAGGCAATCCTCACCATCTCTGCATCTGAAACTTTGACCCTAATAGTAGCAATATCATCTCTAACCTGAGACAACCTCGTCAAATTTGAAGTCATTCCTTCACCTTGTATCATCTTGGTGGACTTTGACTTATCCTCCAATACAGCCAGCACCCGGTTCTCATTCTTGTTCTGGAACAAATTTTGAAGAGCCATCCACATCTCATGTGCATTTTTCTTCCCGGAATCATGCGGTATCAAGGAATCCTTCACACCATCAGGGATGATCAACCTTTCCTTCATATCCAAATTTTCTCATACATACAACTCCTTAGGATCTATTGGTTTCTTGATTTCCTTCTCGAAAGAATCCCAGATCCAGTTGACCTGCAAGACCAGCTTGATCCTTTGCTTCCAAGGAATATAGTTGCACAACCCTTCCAACCTATCCTCATACCAAAGACCTAGCTACAACTTCTAGATTATAGTGAATTTTTTCAATCACAATGAAACTAACTCCCTCTTACATTGTACTTCGTGGAAAACTATGATTTACCAATTTTGAAAGTAGCTCCGATAAGCTCTGGTACCATGTTGAATTTCCATGACCTTGGATCTAGGTTAGAGTCTTAATTCATTGGAACTACCAAACATTAGGGGAATTTTGAGGTCTAAAATGGGCCTCCTAAGAAAAATGTACAACCAAATTAAACTTTATAAGAACCAATAGGATTCAAGATGATGATGTCAACCATGGGGGATGATTCACCATTTTTTAAGTAAAAGGGTAAAAAGATTAAAAAATAGTAAAATAATAAAACTACTTTTTCAACTCATATTTTCAACTTATCTCCCAAATATTTTACTCAATTTTCAAGCGAGAGTACTCGTTGGATGCAAAATTTAATTCCTCATCCAACGAGTACCCATGTTGCATACTTTTGATGGATCATGCTAAGCGTGAAAGGAGAAATACATGAAAAAACATGATTGCAATCATGTTTTTCATGTATTTCTCATTTTTCTCTTAGGGGGGGTCCATTGAAAGTATGCAACATGTAAATTTTATCCAAAAAGTACTCCATTCGAAATTTGATAAGCTTTGGAGAGATAAGTCCTCTTACCAAAATTTGATGATGTCATCAAATATTATTTTATTATTTCCACTATTATTTTATAATTTCCTTAGGAGGCCCATTTTAGACCTCAAAATTCCCCTAATGCCAAGAATCTCAACCATAAACTACTTTTCACAATGGAAACTATAAATCAGTAAATCACATATGCACAATAAACATAGTGTGAAAAGGAAAGTTACAATCCCCAATATTTATTATATTAAATCAAATATGAATATTACAATCGTCTATGGTAAAAAAGGGACACTAACAGACACATTTTTGTATCTCCTGGAGAGCTACCCACTCACATTGTTGCAATTCCATCTACTCAGCGTACTTGGGTTGATCCAATCTTCTCCTTTGGGCTGGCCAATCCCAGAGCTCCAATATTACAGGCTAGAAACACCTGTAGTCCATGAGAGTGTTGCAATTTAGACATTGTGCTTCACCCAACCTTCAACTATTCTTCTTCCTTCAAGATAGATTGTCTAGGGCTACTTTGGGTAGCCGATCTCACTTCCCTCCAACAACTCTATAACACTTAACCATCCTTTGCAGAATCTTCCACCACTTTAAGTGCTCCATACACCCTTGTCCACTTCACTGCTTGGCTTCCAGAATCAACAACCAAACTGATCCAAATCTAGTCAATACTTGACCCAACACACTTCCATAACGGTTGTTGTCATCATGCTTACTAGTTGGACCAACAATTCTGGTTAGGGAAAAATATTCAACCCTGCACCCTCCACACAATAGCTTATTTAGGCCTTCATTAGCTTTGGTTTTTCTTGGAGAGTAGCCTTCAATGCCACACAGCCTCAATCTGGGCTTTGTCACCTAGAAACTGCCCTTGAAATGCTTCTAATTGCTTGCTACGGCTTTGGCCTAGCACAATATTCCTCTTGTGGATGCAGCCCTCTCAAAACATCACCATTATGCACCCAAAAAAGTGACGTATTACCCCTCTAATATACAACCTATTCATCCCTTGTAGACATAGCCAAAACAACCCTAATACATAACCATCCAACCCAGAAATTTCCACGCTGTCACCTACAACAACCCTAAAATTATTTTCTGGTTTTCTAGTCCTATCCTTGCCTATTTTTTCACTTCTATGGAACTTCCTAACTTGCCCAACAACCCACACTTGAACATTCCTCAAATCTGCCCTAGAACAACCCTTCAATTAAATGTAATCACCTTCATAACCGTGATGCTAATCACAAAATTTCCCTTCGTTGTTCTAGACCTTCTCCACATTGTTATTTTCTCCTTGCTAGGACTTCTAGCTCCACCGAAAATTTTAGAGGCACCTTTGTGTATCGCTCTCACAAAATGGATGCCTAAATAATCCTAACTCATAACATATATATAGGCTCCACATCCTCCATAAAATCAGCGAAGAGACATGTTTTAAATTCCTTCAAGTTAGCCTACTAGAGGAATTTATTCTTTTTCCAACTTCAAAAATTCATATCTCCCTAACAAAAATTTAGAATCAGATGATTTTCAATGCGTTGGAATCGTCTTTCCGAGCACTATCGTCCTCATCCATCACATGTTGTGTCTTCCTCTTGGTTTTTTCCCCAACCCACTGTGGGTGCCAAAACCGCACACTTGGGTTCCAAGCCCACAAGATGCCCTTGTGGCACTTTGTCTTCCAAACCTCGAACCCCTGAGCTTGGAGTACCCCCCAAGCTACACATTTCAACACTCAACATGTCACTTGTGGAAATTGAAACTGGGTGGGAAGGATAACGATCATTCCTCACAACCATTAGAGATAAACTCAATTGACAAAATTCTTTCTGGAGCTTATAATTATTATCATGATGACCACAATTGATTTTGTAGCAAATTCATTCTACTCTTTGAATAATTTAAAGCACATTATTTTAACAAGGCTAGGAGATAGGTATGGATAACCATGAAATGAAGGTTTGGCATTGTTTGGGCTAATTCGATTCTCATATTTATATTTAACTTCTTTAGAGAAAATTATAAAATTATAAAATACTTGGTATCATGTCCGTTTAAAAAACATACAAAGCTTGAAGATGACTTTAGTATTACACGATATTAATTGAAATCCTTTTAGTTGTTTTGTGTTAAAATATTTTCATGACTATTAAAAAAGTTTACTTTCATGTTGTTATTTGAGCACATATTTTCTATATACTTGACCAAGTTCACGCATTAGAGAATGAAATGTTTTTACGAATAAAATGACAAGGGTTAGACATCACACCTCAAATTATTTGTTTTAACAAGTCATTTACAACCTGAGCTTTTTAACATGTAACTTAGTTGGCATGATTGTGCTTAAGATTTCTCTTAAGGTTGAATATAACTAAGTTACTTAGTCATTTTTTTCTATGGTGATGTTTTATTTTCTTTGTTTATACAGGTCATATGGCGACATAATGGCCACTATCCCCAACTGAAGAAAAATTGTTCGAGTTTCTGACTTTTATGGGGGGAAATGGAATTAACATTGCTGATGTTGATGTATATGTCGTATAATTTTTTTTATATTCTACACTAGTTTATATTCAATTATTCATCGGCTTTCATGTATTATACTCTGTGTTGTATCTTCTTTCATTTTCAGGAGAGGAACTCAATATTGATGGTAAGAAGCAGGGATTGAAGAAAGAAGATAACACTAACACTGAAGTGACAAATGCAAAATGAGAGAGAGAAGAGAACTGGTCTAGTGATACCCTTATAGCCAATATCTTGCATAAGATACACACATAGAGACTGATGGTCAAGTCTTCAGAGTTGTTGAATTCACTTGTAATGCCTTCGCAACACAACAATGATGTTTTGAAATGATGAAACAATATTTCATGTGTAAATTGTAGTCCAAATAATATTAAGTTGGAAACTCATATTATAATACTTGACATTTTATATAATAAAATTTATGTGGTTGAAAATATTTTTATTTGCACTTGATATTATTTAGTCTGGTAATTAACATATGTAACTTTGCGTTATCATATTAGATGAACATGCACATTGTATGGAATTTTTTTTAAAAATTAGTCGCAAAATATTACTAATTAATATATGTTGATTAATAATGAACACACAAAATAAATCTCAAACTACTAAATTAGAAGTTTATATCGATTAATGACGAACACAAATAAAATGACTATATAATTAAATTAGTCATTTATAATTATTATGAATGAAAATAAATGAAATGAATAAAAAAGACTAAATCAGTCATTTATATAATGAATATCAAACTACCAAAAAAAGATAAATGGATACTACAAATGATAAATTTTGGATTACAAATGATGACTAAATTTGGCATATATATGACTAGTAGTGGCTAATTTATAGTATCTTATAACATGACTAAATTTTAGTCATATTTCGTTGGTCATTAATTGGTTTCAAAAGATGACTAAAGTTTGAATATATATGACTATTAGTAGCTAATTTACAGTATCTTATAACACGGCCAACATTTTGGCCATATTTTTTTGGTCATTAATTGGTTTCAAAGGATGACTAAAATTTGCATATATATGATTATTAGTAGCAAATTTACAGTATCTTATAACATGACCAAAATTTTGGTCATATTTCTTTAGTAATTAATTTGTTTTCTCGGGTAATCATATAGTAATATATTTGGTCATTACTTGCGACAATTAATGACTAAATCAATGAATAAATTAATAACTAAATATACTACTAGATGATAAATTTGAGACCGCTAAATAATGACTAAGCTAAAAATGACTAAAATTTGGTCGCATTATAAGATACTGTAAATTAGCTACTATTGGTTAGCGACTGAAAAATGGTTGTTTATATGAAAATTTTAGTCATTTTTTCAGTAATTAATTAGCCATTTTGTAATTGTGACTGGAGGATTAGTTTTCCCTGATAAAGGATTTGGAGTGGAAGAAATAGTTCCTGTAGTGGATGTAGGTGTGGAAGAAACCACTATGGAACTAATATTGTTTGAGGTAGCAATTGTAGATTGGGAAGAAGAAGAAATATGAATTTATGTAGAAATTGTTTGAGAAGATGTAAAATAAGGAGGAATAAATTATGTAGTTTGAGGGGGAGAAGAGGATTGAATCTTACTAGTAGATTATTGAGTCTCGGATATCAAAGATTTCCTACACTGAGAATGCATAGGAAACTCAAAAGGAATTATTCTGAGCTTTTCACTTTTAGAACGGGTTAATACACGAGTGCCCTTAAATATTGAAGTAACACTTCTTTTTGAGGCTTCAAAAAGTACAGGTTTCTCTGCAGAAATATAAATTTCTTCCAATTCCTTTATTAAATTTTGTACTTCAGGTGAATATAGAGTATAATCCAAACACATTTCTTTAGGAATAGAACTAGGAGACTTGGGGGGCGATTGTACAATTTTTTATCTAAGAATAGGGGCTTTTGAACTAGGACTAGAAGTTGTAGGAGACTTTGAGGGAAAATGACTCTTTTGTTGGTATTTTATTTTTGGATTTATCTTTGGTTCCATTGATAGTTTTATGGCCCTCCTTTTAGTGCCAAAAATGTCGAGGCCCCATAAATCCAGTCAGAGCCACCATACCAAACAAAAAAGGGATGATTTTCAAGTCCCCGACCAGGAAATTTTCTTTGATGTTGTTGCACCAATTTTCGGGGCCTCAACGGATCCCTGACCACTACCTTTCCATGCCATGCCCATAGATATAGGTTGATACCCACTCCATTTCCCTTACATGCCCACAACTAAGGTTCATAAGGGTCAAAAATCAATCCCCCTTTAGGTTTGAGGGGTTTGGGAGGTTGGGTTACCTCTTGGAAGTGTTGTTGATGTAGTGTAAGGTATTTTGGTCTTGTTTCCGTCGATTCCACTTTTTTAAGGTCATATAGGAGGTTGAATGTCATATTAGTAGCCTATTTTCACATGTCTACCCCGGTTGGTCGATTAATTGGGAAGATGTGGGAAGAGGGTGTTACCAAGTGGTATCAGAGCATCGTTAAACTCTCAGACTGATGGGTGGTGTGTTTATCATGTTTTTCTATTGATTTCTTATGTGTTTTCATACCTATGTTGTATGTGGTTGATGCACCTATGTTGTGTTGGCCATGGTGGTAGTGGTGTCACCATGGAACTTCTTATGGTGTCATTGTCAATATGTTGTCATGAATGTATGATTGATTGTGTGTTGTTATTGTTTATGTATTGTGTGTGCCACCCCTACACATTGTTACATGTTGTATATGCATTTTGTGTTTATGCTAGGTCACATGTGGGTCATGCTTGTGTAATGGTTGTGCATGCTTGCTTATGTAATGTTATATCTTGAATATGCATTGGTAGGCCATGTTGGGTTACATGTTTCTTATGCTCATGTATGGTTTGTACTTTTGGTTGTGTGTGGTCAAGCTTGCATTGGTGTGTATTTGGTATGTCAATGCATGGATGACTGGACTCCTGCTAGAGTGATGGTCATGTGCTAGTGTCATGATTTTGTATATACATGTATTACGATTATTGTTTTTTATTGCAAGAATTATCCTCCCCAAATTACACTAAGGTATGCTGGTTTATTTTTATTTGGTTTAGCTGACATATTATGCTTGGAAAGAAGAAATATCAACATGGATAGAAAGATGGTAGACTACAAGGACTCTACATATGAGTCATATGAGTAGCATGGTGGGCCCTCTTCTGATTTGACAGACACATTTAGAATCCTAAGGAAAGAAATAAGGATTTTTAAGGTAGACAATGAAAAGATCATACATGCATAAGAGAAACAAACAAAGGTGAATCCAATAATTTTTCAAAGCTTGTCATATTTGCATAAAGAAGGGCCACTATAGATCAATTATGGACATGAGGATAGTACCGATGGGGCATATGGATGTAGGTCTCCTGGTAGGCACATGTCAGATAGAGATGAGATAGTGAGAGATGGAAGGTTGTTGGACATTCCAGATAGGCAAGGTGATGAGTACAGGTATCATTTCAGTTCTGGTTTGGATAGACATCATGATTATCATTGGTATCATCCTTATAGGAGGAATGAGAGGGGGAACTTTCCAGATGAATTTAAGAAAGCCAAACCACCTACTTTTGATGGAGACTTGAAGAAACTAGAAGATGCATAGGCTTGGATACTTGGAATGAACAAATTCTTTGGGTAGCATGAGTTCTAACTTATTAGATAACATGAAGGCCATAATTACTATCTTCAGTTTGAAAAATAAAGTAGGCATATGGTGGAAGATGTGAAGCGATTCAAAGACATTATAACATAGGACTTGAGTTGGCATGAGTTCAAGAAGCTTTTCAGGAAGAAGTACTTTTCAGAGAGGTATTACGATAGTAAGCCTAAAGATTTCTATGAGCTAAGAATTTGATCTATGATAGATAAATAATACGTGACCAATTTATTGGAGCTATTGAGGTATGTGCCATATATTACAAATGAGAAGGCTAAAGTTTAGATATTTTCCAGTGGTTTTCCATTAGCATTTAAAGATCAGATTGAGTATGATGAGCCTCAACAACTTGAGGAATTCATTGGGAAGCTGAAGCATTTTTATGAATAGTCAAAGTGAAAAAATGAGTCTAAAAAAGGATGGAAAGGGAAGGAAAAAGGTAAAGGTAAATTGAAGCCTAAGAGAGCAAGGCCTCAAAATGAAGATGAGAAAGAAAATGTAGCACCATAAAAGAATTATAATGCAGCTGGACAGGAACATAGGCCACAACAACGACTATATATCAAAACAGTAGCATCGAGGTAATGGTATGGGATGGTTGGAGTGTTGGACATACAATAAGGAGCATATTAAGAGATATTGACCACAAAATCAGGCAGGTAGGCCTAAGATATACATTGCACAGGAGGCACAAACTGTTGGGGATGTTGGGTAGATCATTCCTCACATTTATGCAGTAGTGGACAATAGATAGGCAGAGCAACATGCTTCTATCATTGAGATGGATGGTAAGCTTTGTGATCAAGTTATTTCTATTTTTATTAACCCTAGATTTAATTATAGCTATGTTAGTATGGACTTGGTGTTGGTGGATAAGTGTGATTTTAATAAGCATATGCATGCAGAATCTTGGTTACTGTAGTTGGCCAAAGTTATGAAGAAAATATTTCACCATTAGGTAAGATCTTGTGCATTTGAGTTAAATTTTATGCCTATAGTCGAACACTTGAACATATTTCCATTAGGTTTCTACAGTATGATATTGGGTATGGATTGGCTATATATTCACAGGACCATTGTAGATTGCTATGACAACACTATTGAATGCTTGGATGAAAAGGGGGAACCAAGAGTCTTACAGGGAAAGAATAAATCCACATCAGTTAGGATGGGTACAACTATGTAGGCCAAGCGTAGTTGTAGGAAATGATGTGTGCTATTTGCCGTTCATATCTCTAGTGACAAAGGTAAAGAAGTTGAGGATGCAAATGTGTTGAACATGCATCCAGTTTTGCAGTATTTCCAGGATGTGTTTCCAACAGAGATTTTAGAGTTTCCACTGCATAGGGAAGTAGACTTTTATATTGAGTTGGTGCCAAGGGCAACTCCAACACCAAAATCACCTTAGAGGATGAGTACACCGGAGCTGGTAGAGTTAAAATTGCAGTTGAAGGAAATGTTGGATAAAGGGTACATTAGGCCAAGTGTGTCACCATGGGGTGCACCGGTGTTGTTCATAAATACGAAGGATGGCATTCATAGATTATGAATTGACTATAGGTAGGTGAACTAAATGACCATCAAGAATAGGTGCCCACTACCAAGGATCGATGATTTTTTTTATCAGCTGAAGGGAGCAACAAGGTTCTCTAGTATCGACTTAATATCGAGATAACATCAGGTACAGATCAAAGATAAGGACATTTACAAAACCGCATTCAGGACCAGGTATGAGCATTATGAGTTTTTTGTGGTTCCATTCAGTTTGACTAATTCCCCATCTAAATTTATGTGTTTGATGAAAAATGTGTTGTGCCGTTACTTGGACAAGTTTGTTATTTTGTTTATTGATGACATATTGGTGTATTCTAAAAATGAGGAAGAGCATGTAGAACATTTGGAAATAGTATTGAGGTTGATGAGAGAGCATCAGTTGTATGCTAAGCTTAGAAAATGGAGTTTCTTTTAGACTGATGTACACTACTTGGGACATGTTGTCTCCAAGGAGGGAATTGCAGTAGATCTAGATAAAGTAGATGAGGTGAGATCATTCATGAGATTGGAATGTTATTACAGGAGGTTCATTAGGAACTTCTCATGGATTTCTTATCCTATTACATCACTGCAGAGGCAAGGTAAGAAGTTTGATTAGACAGAGGAATGTGAGGCTAGTTTTGAAAAGCTCAAGCGGTTGTTGACACAATCTCTAGAGTTAAAGATAACAAATCTTGATAAGGATGTTTTAGTGTGCACATATGCTTTCAAGAGAGGACTTGGTGAATTCATTTTGTAGAATGGACAGGTGGTATGCTATGAGTCATGGAAGCTAAATGAACATGATAAGAACTACCCGACACATTATCTTGAGCTAGCAGCGATCATTCATGCACTAAATATGTGGAGGCACTATCTTCTTGGCAGATGGTTTATATTGATGAGTGACCGCATTGGGTTGAGGTACTTGTTTTACCATCCAAATTTGAATGTCACACAGGCTAGATGGTTGGATATGATAAGTGATTTTGAATTCATGATAAGTTACATTAAGGGAAAGGATAACTGGGTCACATATGATCTTATCAGGTGAGTAGAGGTAAATCACTTAGCATCGATGATATCCTATGGGGTAGACTTAGAGGATAGGATCATGCAGCCAGTTCAGGAGGATCACAAGTATATGGATATTGTGCATTAGTAGCATGGAAAATTTTAGGGGCTAATATTCGCAGGTGGGCTAATTTTCCATGGTTTTTCCAAAAAAAGATTCGCCAATTTCCATTTTTTTATAAAAGTGATTCGCCAAATTTTACAACATAAAATTATTTTACCTTAAAAATAGCCAACATTATATAGACAATATATATAATATCATTATAAATTTGAATAATTTTACAAATACATCAATAAATATTTTATATTTTTCACATTAGGGACTAGTGAGTTTCACCAACTTTTTAACTTCAAAATAATTTTCCATCCTTAAAATTTTCCCTGATTGGTTGCAGCAAAATATAGGTATAGGTGCAGGTGTAGGTACATGTATAGGTCATATAGGTACAGGTACACATGTAGAGGATTTTGATTACCATCTCACAACCAATGGATTGGTTAAATTTCAAGATAGGATATATGTACCAGAAAATAGTGAGCTTGAGAAGGTAATATTGAGGGAGTTTCATCCGGAACCATATTTGGGTCACCCAGGTTACTAGAAGACTTTGACTACATTGAAGAGATTGTAATATTGGTCGAATCTAAGGAGGGATTTGGCAGAGTTTGTAGCCAGATGTTGGATTATCAGATATTTAAGGCAGAGTGTAAACATCTAGGTGTATTTCTACAATCGATCGTGATACTGGAGTGAAATGGGAGGTCATTTCCATGTACTTCATCATAGGTTTTCCTAAGACATTTAGGCAACACGATTCCATCATGGTTGTTGTGGACAGGTTGACAAAGGTTGCATAGTTCATTCCAGTGAAGACTACATACTTAGCTAGTGATGTAGCACAAGTTTTTATCCGAGACATGGTCAAATTGCATGGTGTTCTAAAGAAGATTGTGACTGACAAGGATGCAATTTTTGCTTCCATGTTTTGGAAGGATTTGTTTGCAATTGTTTGCACTGAATTGGCCTTTAGCACAACTTATCATCCAAAGACTGGTGGACAGACTAAGAGGGACAACAAGATACTAGAGGATATGTTGAGGATGTATGTGATACATCAGTAGCGCAAGTTGGAATAATATATTCCACTGGTATATTTCTCCTATAATAATGGGTACCAGGAGTCATTGAATATTAGAAAATTTGAGTTTATGTATGTGCATAGCTGCAACACTCCTATTAGTTGGAGTGATATGGTTAACAGAGTGCTAATTGGACTAGAGATGTTGGCAGACATGGAACAATAAAAGCAAGTGATCAAAAATAACTTGAAGGAAACACAAGATAGGCAGAAGAGTTATGCAGACATGAACAGTTTGTTCAAGGAGTTTCAGGTTGGGGATCAGGTGTACTTGTGTATCAAGCCTAAGAAGATCTCCTTGTGGATTGGATCATGTGCCAAGCTGGCACCAAGGTTTTGTGTACCCTTCAGGATCATTGAGAGGATCAGACCGGTGGCCTATCAACTTGCACTGCCTTCCATAGTGAAAGTCCATGATGTTTTTCATATATCATTGGTTAAGAAATATGTTAAATATGTTGATCATGTGACTGACTAGTCTGTATTGCAGGTCGAACCAGATGGAGAATTATTATCAGAGCCTCAGTGTCTATTGGAGAAAAAGGTGTTCATGCTCCAGAACCAAGAAATAGATCAAGTTAAAGTGAAATGGAAGCACTTTGGTTCCAATGAAGCTACATGGGAGATGGAGGATCAAATTGGGGCCATGTAACCTTCCTTGTTTTCCAGTTGAGGAAAAGAAGTTTTGGCATGATGTTGGTTTATAATTAGCATATGTTTTGGTATATGTTTTGATGTGATGGTTGGGTGTATGGAAATAAGTATATGGATGTAAATACCACCATGATCTACGCTATAAATCTCCAATAAGCGGTATGGTGTCATATCATTATAGTTGTCAATGTGGTTATGATGTCATGTTGGTTTTCTTTTTAATGGGGTGATCATTATATATACTACATCGAGCTATGTTAAAAAATATCCATGGGAATTATGGTTTCTTTCCCATGATTTTGTTGAGCTATATGTGTGGTTGAACAACAAGGATGGGGTCCCCCAAGGGGGAGGGTTCTATAACAGTCCTAGTGAAAATTCCATGTAATAAAGTTAAAAATAATAACCGTGGTTGATGGGACACTTATTCCAAGCTGAATGTTTGGAAAAACATCATATGGGGTGTTCATTTGGTTTATTATGGCCAAGGAAATTGGCAAAGGAAAAGGCAAAGGCATTGGAAAGGAAAAATGGAATTTTGGCACATTTATTTATGAAAATAATGGAAATGAAAGGTCACGTGTTGCATGTGAGGAGGAAAATTAAGAAAATTGAGACCTCTTCTATAAAAATGATTATGAGGATCAGTTGGTACCTTTTTTTAGTTTATTTTTTGGAGTTCTCTCATTATTCTCTCTCTCTCTCTCTCACTCCTGGACACTTAGATTTTCTTGGAGCACTTTGGAATTTGAGTAAGAAAGGTAAGAAATCAGGAAAACAGAGGAAGTAAGAAAGGAGGAGAAGAGATCAAGAAGCTATAGAAGGATTCTTAGAAGTTATCGATTTTCATGTCTATTTTCCTTACTATATTTGGCATGCATGGTATTGCATGTGGTTCGTTGTTGTCTTGGAATGGGTTTTTTCCAAGTGTGAGAGTGTTTTCAACCTAGCTTTTCCATTCTTGGATAGCCATGGTGTTGTGGAGTTATCATGTTTTGGTTTAGCTAGATTGCGGATGGATTTGAAGCTGAGTGGGGTGGATCTATGAATTGATATAACAGATGGCCTAGTGGTCCTTGAACTAGAATGTGGATCATGGTAAAGCCATTGGCCTAGTAACCCATGAGCCAGACTATGGGTTGCGGTAAAGGCAGGATTGTGTTGCTTCAGTAGGCCCAAGAATCCTCGATCGGTGAATGGTGGGATATATGGTAAAGTCGAGAGGTGGTTTTCTATCCATTCAGGCCTAGGAATTCTGGGTTTGGGATTGTGGTAAATCCTAGAGATTATGTCTCAGTTTAGGGCGTACTGACCCCTGATTCAGACTGTGGGTTGCGGTAAAGATCGAGAGACTAGGAGAAAGGAAATTTCCTCACGGTGTAGGCAGAGAGAATCCAATGATATCCATGCTTGTGTTGGCCTAATGATCAGATTTAGATCACGGTAAATCATAATTCCCATTTGATGACGGTGAGTTGGTTTAGCCTCAGGATTCCCTGGTTGGTTCTTTTGGTTTGAGTCCCACATTCATGCTTGGAATATGGCACGGGGGTGATTGGATCAAGTAAGATTTGGCTCAGCCAATCTTTGGTTGGGTGAAAAGTTGAAGTCCCATCTCTGGTTGGTTTTTACATTCAATAATGAAGAGCTCATTCTTTTGGTATTTGGTATGCAAATGTATTGGTTATTTTTTGGATTTCATTGATGTTATATCTATGGTATTTCTGTTGCTATTATGTTGGTTATAATATTGTAGTTTATGAGTGATGATGTATGGTTCTATATATATTTTTTCCTATAAATGAATAAAAAATGTATATATGGTCAAATATATTTTATTGCAGCTTATGATTTAAGGGAGCAATGATTCTTAGAAATTCTCAGATAAGTATGAGACTCCTATGTTTAATTCTGTTGTTTACGCCTGTAGATGCAATTATTGTGACATGTTTTACAAAATTCCCATCATGGATGGGATGGGTAGATGATTTAATGATGATGTGATTTCTTCCATGTCTTTGTTTTAATGTTATTTATCCTCTCCTAAAGATTCAAAAAGTTTTGGGTAGTGACCTGGGCTCCAGGGCTAAATATGTGGCACAAATACAAGAGTTGTAGGCACATAATTGACTTTTTTGGGCCCTGGATGCTACCTTTCCATGGAATGCCCACAATTATAGGTTGCTAGACACTCTCTTGCTCTTACATGCTTGTGGCTAATGCTCAAAAGGGTCAAAAATCAGTCCCCTTCAAGGTTTAGGGATCTTGAAGGTTGGGTTACCTCCTCGAGGTGTTGTTGATGAATTGTAAGTTATGTTGGTATTATTTCCGTCAGGTCCACTTCCTTAAGGCCATCTAGGAGGTTGAATCTCATATTAGTAGCCTCTCGTCACATGTTTACCCTGGTTGGTTGGTTACTCGGTTAGATGTGGGAAGAGGGTGTTACAGTTTTTTAGACTACACATTTTTGAAATATAAAAGGGGAGTATTTAATTTTTTTTTATAATTATTTGAATTTTGATTACATAAGGTATACAATATTATTTTTCAATTGAGTTTAGTTTGGGTGGTTGGGTGGAATTTATTGTATCATCACTTGGGCCAATTTTAAATCTCGTAAGAGTTGACAAGTGGATGCTCTGGAATAGAGTAACATTTTCTAATAAAAGGTTTTGGTTGAAATACTCTAAAATTTCCTATATTACTTTTCTATTAATATTTTTTTTAATTGATTTTAAATTTATTTAGAGTAAAATTAGGAAGTCAGTAACGTCCAAGGAAAATGGAGATGAAGTTGTTGGCGTCGAAGAGTATGGTTGGAATATTTGGTGGCATCAGATTATCTAGTCTAACAAATGAAGCTGTTTAGGTGCAAGAGTTTGGAGAGTCTATCAAGAATGAAGAAATTGAAATAATTGGAAGAGTTAAGGGCATTAGATTGCCTCAAGTTGAAGAGCATACACAAAAAAAGTGTTCTAAAAAACCTATACATAATAAAAAATTTAATTGTTGAAGGTGATTTCGAATAAAATATAGATGCACATTAAAAAAAAACCATTTCAAAATGTAATATATATATATATATATATATATATATATATATATATATATATATATATATATATATATATATATATATATATATATAATTGTTTTTATTTATTTTTAAAAATTAGTTTGTGTTTTTGTTTGATTAAATATTTTATATAATATTATAAATGAATATTTTATTTTTATCTTTAAATAGATATTTTATTTGTAGAAGATTTCCAAATGGCACTGTGTATAGGATTATTCTTTTGTCTAATTTTTTGGGTGGACACTCCACCTATCATCAAGGACCATAGAATATTGAATGATAACATGCAAGTGTTGTTGGTCCTTAAATATATAAGAAATTAATTAGTTGTCAAGTATACTATCATTAGCTTTCTCTATTTCTTTTTTGTAAGCTTGGTGGGACTTTAGGATTTAACCCTTTACAAAAATTATCTTCAAATGAACTCTTAAAACAGAAAATAAACAATAGCGAGAGAATAAAACAGAAAAAAAATATACACAAAGATTTTCCCCTGGATCCCAGAAAACTGGGACTACCAGATTGTTTTTTTATTATATTCCTTTAAATGTTACAACATATATATGTATATATATCGAAGCATTCATAAACCCCAATCCATTAACCATGGATTAGAACATAACCATAGTTTCCTTGATGAGATCTACAAAATACCATAGGCAGAAAAAAATCATGCCAAAAACCATGTGCAAACTTATGCACAAAACCATACGCAGGTCCGCCCACCTAATATAACACATGCCCAACATTCTCCCACTTGTTGTTTTCTTTCCAGAGGGAGCCACAAAAAATATTAATCATTGGTCCAACCCTGAAACAACCATTTTTTCTCAACACCAAGAGAACTTCTCAGTGCTCACAAAATTCATCAATGCATCTACAACATTCTTCAAAGTGTTCACCTTTACCAACAACACCTTTTTGTCCTCAACCATATCTCTCACAAAGTGATATGAACATCAATGTGCTTTGTCTTTGAATGATAAGCATGGTTCTTAGCCAGGAAAATTTCACTTTGGGTATCACAGTCTATCCTTATAGCTCGATGCACCAACCCCATACTCGAACGCAATCTCTGCAACCAAATTGCTTCCTTACTTGCATCGGTGGTTACCATGTATTAAGCCTCTATAGTTGAAAGAGCCACTATAGACTGTATTTTTCCCATCCAGCTGACTGCTCCTCCAAATAGGTTAAACACATACCCATTTTTAGATCTTATTTGATCTAGATCACCATTCCAACATGCATAAAAAAAGCCACAGATATCCAAAACTATGTCCTGTATTGGTCTTCCCTGGGAGCACAAACCATAAACACTAGTGCCACACAAATATCTGAAAACTCGCTTCACTAATGTCCAATGCTCCTTCCCTAGTTTTGACATAAACCGGATCAATACTCCCACTGCATGTGAAATGTCTGGTCTAGTATAAATCATTGAATACATCAGGCTACCCACTTCACTTGCATATGGAACATGGGACATGTCCTCTTCTTCTTCTTGTGTCCTGGGACACTATCCAGCAAATAAATTTACACCTACATAAATAGGAACGTTCACCGGTTTACTATCCTGGATGTTGAATCTCTGCAATATTATCTCAACATACTTCCTCTTGTTTAACCACAAATTCCTCTTTTCATGATCTCATTTAATTTCCATGGCCAAAATATAGTTTTCAACACCAAGATCCTTCATGTCGAATTTGGAGAACAAGTGGGTCTTCAAATCCTAGATAATTTCTTTGTCAGTTCCAACCAACATATCATCCACATACAAGACCAAATAAATAACACAGTCACCAATTAATTTAAAATACACACAATGATCCTCTTTTCTTCTAATGAATCCAATTCCCCGTATATATGTATCAAATTTCTGATACCACATCCTTGGTGATTGTTTTAACCCATACAGAGACTTTTTTAACCTACCTACTAGTTCTTTCTTACCATTAACCTCAAAGCCTTTAGGTTGCTTCATGTAGATCTCCTCTTCTAGATCCTCATGAATAAATGTTGTCTTCACATCCATTTGTTCTACCTCAAAATCAAATGCAACAAAAATAGATAAAAGTATTCTAATAGAAGTTACCTTGGATACAAGAGAAAAAATACCACCAAAATAAATTCCCGGCACCTGGGAATAAACTTTTTCTACCAACCGAGCTTTGTATTTATCCACCTTGCCTTTTTCATTCTGTTAGCCCCCTATAAATTTTTGACAAGAAAACAGGGGGCTAAGTTGTTTGCTAAGCCTTCAAGGAATGCATTTTTCTTGAAAACACATCATCCTTGAAAGCCTCTTCTTACCCTCTGCCCTTTGGTTAATTTCCACTGCTATTTCCAAGTCAATAAGCCTCACTGATTATAAAAAATTGTGCTCCAAAAGGCCTGCATTTTCCCCTTGTATCCCTATAGAATGTCCCATTTTAACCCTTTTTCCCCTTTGACAAGGTCCCCCTTTTCCCCCAGAAATCGCTCCCAAAATCCCCTCTAAACCCTACACACACCTCCTGTTTGGTTTGATAGCATTTATTCCCTATACCATTACCCCTTTTTGGCCTCAAATCGCATTAAAATGGGCCAAAAAACCCATATTCTTCACATTCCAGGTTTAGCCCCTTTCCGCTCAGCCCCAGAACCGTTTCCCCCCACATGACCCAGCGCTAGAACCAGGCGCTAGCCTGAAAGGCGCTTAGCGCATTTGGATATCGAGAGCGCTATCAACCATCGATTTCCCGGCATCCGACGGCCATCGCAAGAACCTTTCGTTCCCCATTCACCGCTCCGATTGCATATCCACCGTCTGTATGATTCGCAGATCGACGGCTCGCAGCTCATCCACTCTAGTGGTCCCCGCAGACAAAAACTATTAAAAAACTGACGGTTTCTATCGCACCGCCTTTGGAAGGTGGGAGGTATTTTTAATTTCACAGCAATGCCATTCACCGCATGACATGTGGCTTTGAGCATTATTGGAAAATTGCCCTCATCACGCGTTAAAGTTCGGCGGTGGACCCGATGCGATATGCGCGTAAACTGTCCGATCTGAAGCTGCCCATCCAACGGTGATTGCACCACGAAGATGCACGGGAGTTGATCTCAAGGAAAAGGGACCCTTGGCCCACCATCTGTCGCCCTCCGATGCGTTTTCCATCGTCGATCTCCTCCAGAGATCAAACGGTTAGAATTAAATCCATGCCCCGCCATTGACCGGGTCCCGCCATGTCACCCATGCCATGTGTTTTCACCACATTTTCATCCGTCCCCTTTATATTTCGTTCAAAGGTTAAATGACCAATGTTCGCATTAAAATTTTTCTGCATTCCACCAACTTTCACCAAACCATTTTCCACTGTGTCACTGCATTTCCTACCCTCATCCTGCACTGTTCCACCATTTCACCATGCTGCACCACCATTCTCATTATCCACATTGCATCCGCCCTCTCCATGCATGGTTTCTTAACGTGTTTACGTGTTTTGTAGGGTTACAGGTAGGCGGGAGACCGCCGTGATTCATATGCAATATTCTAATGGCACAGAGCATAGAGAAAGGCCGGAAGAGGTGTTGAGAACATAAATTTTCATTAAAGGTATAGAGTTCAAACATGAAAACCTCTCCTGCATCTTTTAAAGCTCAAATTTTTCAATCAGAGACATTAATGGAGCGGCAGAGAGTATTAAGGAAAAAGCAGAGAATTTAAGGCCTGTAATTGAATATTTCGAGCCTTAATCCAATAATTTAAAGGAAAAATATCAAATTGAAGACCTCATGAATCATACAGAAGGCCTATGGCACACAAAATGATATATATCTGTGTCACCATCAGCAGAATGTTCCTACCGATGAAAGGACAAAGTACTCATACTATTTCCATTCTATACCGTGTTCCTGAGGAAATTTCAGCCCTAAAAACAGTCCTATGCTATCAGAAGAATTTGTTACACAGTATGGCAGACCTGAGTCATTGATCTTTTTTTGTTCAACTCACTAGAGTATTGCAGAAGTATTACAGCAAGTACATCAAAGACATACCTGGAGTAAATTGCAGCCTGACGAAGACCACTCTTTCATCCAAAGAGTACTGAAGATAAATGTCTGGAATTTAAAACAGAATGGGGCCTCGGCCCTCTTCCTCTTCTGAGTTTTAATGCTACATTTATTTTTCCATCTACCCCTCTATCTCTCATTTAGCTATAAAATTCACGAAGGAACTCATTGTAAAGGTTGTTGATCGGATATCTGAGAATTGCAAGTTGTTTATTTTGATACATAGTCTCTGTGTAAAGTTGTAAGATAGGTTGAGGAAGATGTTTTGAGACTGAATATGAAGCTTTTGGTAATGTTGTACATGACTGGTGTTGCTCTTTAATATGACAAGCATATTTCTTTGGATCTTGATTTAAAGCAATGGTGATATTTTTCTATCTCTGTATTTGTGTTACCTTGTAGTTCATTACATTTCATTTCTACTAGCTCGCATCAGAAATCTGGCATAGGATTTACCCTTGTTAGGTACCCTATGTTTCTTCTCTCCTTGCCTTCAATGTTTTCTGCTATATGTGTTATCTGAGGATTTTTTCAAGCTAATTTAAGCAGTGTAGTGGTCAAAACATATGTTGCTAGCTGATGTATGAATTAATGAAACTGTTTTCAGATGTTCTTGTTAGGCTTTTATTAAATGAATTGGGACACTAGGAGTTTAGATCTTTGTATCTGCCTCACTAGAGTCCTTTTCACTTGATTAAACCTTTCTAATTTCCCTTAAGCTGGATACCAAAGCATTGAGAGTTCAAAGTCTCTCTCTGATCTCAAGTTTCTACCTTTGTGTTCTGAATCTCTAATGTTCCTTGTCTGAAGAGTTAACCTTTTAGGTTTTGGATCACAAGTTGTCCAATGGTATGCCCGTCCCTGGATCTAATTTCTGAAAGGTCACCTTGGAGGTTTCCTTGCTTTCACCCTCCCTCTTATCATTTCATGTCACACTATCATCTTTAAGATCCAATGCTTTAGATGACTAGCCCAACTGAAAGCCTGCATATTGGATAGCAAGTAAACCCTTTCCTGACTCCATTGCCCAATGGTTTTGAATGTTCCCTGAATTATCTCTCCTTTGCCTAAAATCCTCTTTCCTCATCCTTGCCTCATATTGGAACCTTCTTTCCTGATTCCCAACAACCAAACAAAAATCAAACAAACAAACCTTGTGCTTATAACGAGCCTAACATCCTAACTTAGAGCTTCAAAGACATAAACCTTTGCTAATATAGAGAGATCCCTCTCTGGATCCAGGAGGGCTAGATCCTGAGGTCTGAAAGTGTTTTGATGTTGTCTCATATTTTGGTATTTCCAACGTTGCCAAAACATGGGAACCCCAACATAATGGCGACTCCACTGGGGAATTTCTGAGTATTTCCCATTTTACTACATCTCAAGAGCCTCAGAAAACCAAAATCTCTGGTTAGGTTAGCAGTAGAACACTTCCACTTGCAATTCACTTTCTACACCATTTGTTTTGTTCCTCCCACACTCTTAGACAGAGTCTGGAAAGGGCCAGGTAGCCTCCAGATCTCACTCTCTTTCAGAGGTGAAATATCTGGTAAAAGCTCTCCCAGTCAATCTCTGGTTAGAGTTTGTTGTGTTTTTAGGATACCCTTGAAAAGGGGATATTACATAAGCACTGTGGTGGACATTGTATCCCCCAGAAGCATCCTAAACCTTCCACCTGGAGACTCCACAGTTCCTTAAAGATCAAAGACTCCACTGGTGATTAGTAGGTCTGTTGATTATCCTGGTTCACATAAGACTCCACTGGGAGACCAGCCTCCATAACAACATCAACCACATTAGAAGTAACACGTAGGGTTAAGCTGCTTTGTTGGAAAACAACATTCTGGCTTCAAGAACCATTCACACAAGAGCTTATACTAACCCAAAACCACTTGAAATAGTTGGTAACCCTGAGAGAATCCTCAAGAAATCTCCTACACCTAAAATACCAACTATTTCCAGACATATCCATAGAGCTAACTCTGCACTAGAAGATTTTACAGCTCTATCAAACCCACCTTTTGACCTGGGCTCTCAAAAAAGCTTACCTAGGACTAGGTCATTCAATGCTCTAGACCAACCAGACCTTGAGCTTCCTGCTTCACCAACTCAAAGTGGTAAACACATTAGGGACAGAGAGACCCCTCCATCTACACCTCCTGATATTCACTTCATTCAAAACTTGGGGCTCTGCCACCCTAAATATGCTCTACATTCCTCTTTTGGTCCTAGTATCCCTGTCATCCATATACCAGCTACTCAAGCCAATCCCTCACATCCTCAAAATACCATCATGGCAGCCTAGTATGCACCTCTGGTTTTACCCCAGCCTCTAGTGCCCCTACCTAATGATTATCAATCAAAGATCCCACACTTCACTGCAAAAGAGTCTACCACAGCTCAGCACCATGTAGATAGGATGGAAGATTCTTTTGACTACATGGAAATAGATGATGATACGGTCAAAATGAGAATCTTTTCCCAGAGTTTAGGAGGGGAAGTGAAAAAATGGTTCAAAGGCCTACCTCCTAATAGTATCCAAGACCTTCCTGCTTTATATCAGACTTTCATAAACAAATGGGAAGTTAAGGCCAACCCTCTCCAAATCGTAGCAGAATACAAGAACCTTAAGAGAAACGTAGGAGAGAGTGTCCATGACTACTCTACAAGGTTTAATAGCGTTTATAACGCTCTTCCTCCACACATGAAACCTCCCCAAGGTTTGGCCCTAGTGAAATACCCTGAAGGCTTTAATGCTGACATGGCCTACCAACTTAGGGAGAGAGATTACAACACATTGGAAGACATGCAAAAAGGAGTAGTGAGTGTAGAGGCTAATCTTATTGAGAAAAAATCCAGAATGAGGGCTGAAAAGAGGGTGACGTATAGAGATGACATTGTAGCTTGCACATCTAATCCCAATTATGACCGTTTATCTAAAAACATGGAAAGGCTACATCAAATGATGGAAAAGATGGTTGTCACCGTTAGTAGTCAGAACGGAAACCAAAATCACAACTAGAACCAAAAATTTAGAAGAAACAATATCACTCCCAACATGCAAAGAGACTTGGATCAGAAAGTTATTCCCCCATTTCAAGAAAACTTTCTTGATGAAGATGACGGAATCATAGAAGAGTCTGAGGGAACCACAATAAACATGTTTGATGTAGAAAACTCAATCCACAACTGTTCCACAGAGGAAGATCAACCCTCACCCTCATATTGGGATGAGGAAAGATTGGATTCTGAGGATTACAGACTTGGATTTGAAAATGCCATCATGCAGGTTAGAGAACAATATGAACTTAGAAGCAAAAATAGCATAGACAACTCCAAACCCAAGGCTTCTAAGATTTCCATCAAGAAAATGCCTGAGAAAACTTCTAAAGCAGCTGCTTAGAGTAACAGATCAGCAGCTGAGAGTTCTGGGAAGAGCAAAGAAAAATACAACCAAAACACTGATAAACAAAGTCAACCAACTAGCAGCACTAGCACTGTAGTTAGTGCTCCTGATAAAACAATTCCTAAGCCTATACATAGTGAGAATCAGCCCACTGATTCTGCCACCAAGGTGGTGCCTAACAAAATAGAGTTGAACATTCCAAAGAGTCAGTCCACTTTCAATTTGGAGAGTGAGATTGCGAAAATTAAAATCTTTGTCCCACTCACTGAGCTGGCCACTCCGATGTATATAAAGGCAAAATTTTGAAATATTTAAATCTAGGTGAAAATAGTGACACTGTAAATCTTAGTGATGATCAACTAGCCCTTCTTTTTGGTCCAAATATAGAAGGAAAGTTTCAAGAAGGGGTAGTACCCCCTTTTTATATCAGTCTCAATATCCATGACAAGATCATTCACAACGCAATGCATGACTCTGGGGCCTCACACAACTTGATGCCTAAGGTAGTTATGGAAAGATTAGGCCTAGAGATAACCCATCCCTATAAATACCTCTACTCATTTGAGTCTAGCAGAGTAAAGTGTCTTGGCCTGATCAAAGATTTATGTGTGAACTTAACCCAGATTCCATCCAAATGCATGGTCATGGATGTTGTAGTAGCAGATGTGCCACCTAAGTATGGCATGTTGTTGTCAAGGTCATGGGGAGCTAAGCTGCAAGGTACAATGCAGATGGATGGGGCATATGCCACAATCCCTATCTTCAGCCAACTTAGAAGACTATATAGAGAGGCACAAATGAAATTCCTCTTCAGTAGCCCTGAACAACCTGAAAAAATCACCTTTATACTCTGTACACACAGATCTTAACTCCTTCATCCTGTGCAACGATGAATCCTTAGAAGGGCCAGAATTCGAAAACAAAGATACAAATAATGAAACAGAGCCCATAGACTTTAACATAATGGCTACTCTAGACTCGAAAGAAAATGATGTAGAAACCTATGGGCAGTGCACCAAAAACGAAACTCAGAGTGAACAAGAAATAGAATGCAGTCAACTGATTAGTCACCCTTCCCAAGCTCATACACCACACCAAGAATGAAATGGTGGTAAGCCCAAGAGCGAACTTTTATGGGAAATGAATTTCGATGGGTCATGCACCAAGAGAACTACAGGAGCAGGAGTGTGGGTACATAACATAGAGAGTGACTACGCAGAGAGTCATGCCTGTAACCTGAAATTCAAATGTACAAACAATATTGTAGAGTATGAGGCTCTTATCCTGGGCTTGAATCTATTAATAAAATTAGGAGCCTGTAGGATAGCCGTGCATGGAGACTCTGAGTTGATCATAAAACAAGTGAATGGTGAATACACAGCGAAACATCCTAGGCTGAGAGCATACAGAAATGATGCTATGGATCTATTGAAAACCTTTGTAGAATATGAACTGGTGTTTGTCCTTAGGAGTCAGAACGTAATTGAAAATGGATTAGCCTGTGTGGCTAGTTCATATCATAAGCCTCCCAATGACCAACAAATCATCATTCAAACCAAATTCAGACCTATAGTGCCGGACAACGAAAAATATTGGCAGGTCTTTGAGGGTGATAAGCAGATTGAAGATTTCCTGGTAGGCAAGAATGAGTTTGAATTTCCCGATTTAGACTCTAAATCTGATGATAGCTTCCTAAGTAAAGAGCCCTCAAATGAGGAAGAAACACCCTGTAACATAGAAATAAATGCTTTAAACGAACAGATTGGAAATCTAAACAGAGAATGTGAAAAGGCAGATAAAGGGGAAGTAGAGGTGCTGCAGTGGAAAGATAAGAACATATCCAGGGGGTTGGAAACTCTAAAGGATATTTTTGACTTTGATGATGTAGCGAAAAGGCCCAATATAGAGCACTTAGACTCTGATGTCGAAGAATGCAACATAGGCACTGAAGATAAACCCAAGATGATTAAATTGGTTAAGTCCCTTCCTACAAACATGAAAAAGAAATACATTGACCTATTCAAGGAATTCATTGATGTGTTTTCCTACAGCTATGAGGACTTAAAGGCTTATGACACAAACATCATACAACACAAAATACCTTTGAAAGAAAATCAGAAACCCTTCGACAAAAACTTCGCAGGATAAACCCAAAACAATTGCCTGCAGTGGAAAAGGAAATAAGGAAGATGTATGAGGCAGGCATAATAGTTCTGGTGAGGTTCTCTGACTGGGTCTCAAACCTTGTAGCTGTAAGAAAGAAGACAGGTGAGATCAGGCTATGCATTGATTTCAGGAATCTTAACAGAGCCTCACTTAAAGTCAATTACCCTTTGCCAAAAATGGAACACATTCTTCAGAAAGTAGTAGGCTCAAAAAGGATCTCCCTGTTAGATGGTTTTTCATGTTACAACCACGTTTTAGTATTCCCACAAGACCAAATCAAGACTGCTTTTACCACTCCATGGGGCACCTTTATGTACGTAAAAATGCCCTTTGGACTGATGAACGCTGGTGCAACCTTCCAACGAGCAATGGACATAGCCTTTTCAGATGAAATAGGGCACTTCATTGTCATCTATCTGGATGACATAACAATCTATTCCAAGACTGAAGAGGAACACCTAAAACATCTGAGAAGAGTGTTTGAAAAATGTAGAAGGTTCGGTCTGTCATTGAATCCAAAAAAGATTGTATTTGGGCTGCAAGAAGGTAAGCTTCCTGGCCACATTATATCTGAGAAAGGAATTAGGATAGACCCACAAAGAGTTGAGGGAACACTACAAATCAAACACCAGAGAAACATTAAAGAGTTACAGTCCTTCATTGGGAAAACCAACTTCTTAAGGAGATTTATTCCCAATTTAGCTGAACACCTCATGAATATGACCAACATTTTAAAGAAAGGTGTAGGAGTTAAGTGGATTGTTGAAGCTAAGAAATCTTTTAAATCAGTTAAACTTGCACTCACCCAGGCTCGTGTCCTAATCATCCATAATTTCTGAAAGGATTTCCTGATATTTTCATTTGCCTCTGAGAATACAGTGGCTACAGTCCTACTGCAGAAAAATCCAGAGGGAATGGAACAGCCTATTGCCTTTTTCAGCAAAGTTCTGAGGGATGCACCCTTGAAATATAACATAATGGAAAAACAGGCCTATGCCTTGGTAAAGGCCTTGAAAGACTTTAGGGTGTACATACTGAATTCCCACACCATAGCCTAGATGCCTAACATAGTGGTTAAAGACATCTTGTCCCAAGACCCAGATGGGAAGAGGGGAAAATGGATTGCTGTGATCTTAGAATATGAACTTGAGATAAAACCCGCAAAACTAATCAAGGGGCAGGGCCTAGCTCAACTAATGGCTGAATAAAATTTACAAGCCCTTGACATAAACATGGTAGATGCCTTGGATGAGTAGGAAGGATTGCCTGATCCCACTGTTGAGGAGAGGTTTTAGAACTCTCCATGGTATTCTGAGATTTTGTATGTGCTCACACACCTCAATGCCCCTCCTAAACTATCAAAGACCAAGTCCAGATTCCTAAAGCTAAAAGCCAGAAACTATTGTATACTTAATGAATGCTTATATTGGAAAAATACCAATGGCCTATTGCTTAAATGTTTGCCTGAAAGTGAAGCAGAGAGGATTAAATAGGAATTCCATGCAGGAGAGTGTGGAGGCCACTTGAATTGGAAAGCCACTGCTAACAAAATACTCAGAGCTGGCTATTATTGGCCTACACTCTTCAATGACATCCATAAGATGATAATTGCTTGCCATAAATGCCAGATTTTTTAAGGAAAAAGAAAGCTCCTACCTCTACCTCTACAACCCATCACTGTTTAAGGTCCATTTATGCAATGGGGCCTAGATTTTATAGGAGAAATTCACCCTACTTATTCTACACAACACAAATGGATCTAACAGCCACAGACTTCTTCACTAAGTGGATAGAGGCCATACCTTCTAGGAATGACACAGATTTTGTCATCATTAGGTTCCTAGAAGACCACATCCTCTCTCGGTTCGGCTGTCCAAGGAAAATAATCACTGATAATGTTGTTTCTTTTGGATCCAAGAAAATGGTTAATTTTTGTCACAGGTATCAAATAGCACTCAGTCATTCAACTTCTTATTACCCACAAGGTAATGGGTTAGCTGAATCATCAAACAAGAGCTTGGTGACCATCATCAAAAATTTGCTGGAAGAGAACAAAAAGTCACGGCATAACAAGTTAGCGCATGCCCTGTGGGCTGACAGGCTTACAACAAAGAAATCCATTGGCATGTCACCATATCAGTTTTTCTATGGAATAGAGGCAGTGTTTCCCACCAGCCTTGGGGTACCAGTGATTAAACTTGTTCAAGAGATTCAGACAGAAGAAGACATCATGGTAAGGAGGATAAACCAAACAATTCATCTCCAACAAACTAGGGAAGAGGTCTATAACAGCGTTGTGAAGGTTCAAGAAAATATAAATAAGTTGTTTGAAAAAATAGCAAAAGAATACGACTTCAAAATTGGAGATAAAGTTCTGAAGTGGGACTCAAGGAGAGAGGACAAAAGAAAGCACGGAAAGTTTGACAGTTTGTGGCAGGGTCCATACATCATCTAGGCCACTATTGGTCCAAATACCTTTTTTCTACAGGAATTAGATGGTACAGAACTGTCTAGGGGTCCTGTCAATGGCAGGATGCTCAAACACTACTTTAGCTGATTTCCAATTTCCAGTTTCCATTTCCATTGTAAATACCATTGTTGTGTTATGTTTTCAAGAAAAAGAAAAATGTTTCAAAAAACAGAGAGAAAGGAGAGGTTCAAACATGCTCAAAACATGAACCTCTGGAGTGCAAAATATTGGCTCTAATATGATCAAAACTTGAGCCAAAGAAGTAAAACATTTGGTTCTAATATTCTTAAAATCCGAACCAATAAGCAAAGAAGAAAAGGATCAGCTCTAACATGCCCAAAACCAGAGCTGAAATGAAGAAGAGAAAGTGACTCTAATAAGCTCAAAACTCGAGTCACAAAGAAAAGAAGGATTCTTCAAAACTTCAGATTTCAAGTCTTCAAAGATTTTTTGTTCAGTTTTCTGCAAGTTTTTTTCCATGTGCAACTGTCTTTATGCCTTGGACCCACAGCAAACTAGACTTTCTAATCCTAGTTTAATTGTTTTTAAATTTTCGTTGTAGAATGTAGAGAAGAAATCTGCAGGACAGTTTAATCCCAGCAGATGTTAGATTAGGTAGAGAAACATATGAGGCCAACATTTTAATCTGCCCCCCTAGAGTAATAAGGGTAGAAATAGAATAGGTTTACTTTCCAGTTTGTAAAAAATAAATGATGTAAAGGGTATGCTAGTCCAAATGCACCCTGGAAGAGAAAATGATAGGACTATAGTCTGGGTAGGTAGATTGTTTGGGAATGTTTCTGCTAATCTATCATGTTTGTGGCAGCTGAAAATCAAAGAAGGAAGATGGCTCAAAGATCAAGAATCTGGCCTACCTCAAAGATCATTTCTGAATTCTTGACTCCTTCAAGAAGAAGCCATCCACATTTGGATCCACTGTTAGCCCCCTATAAATTTTTGACAAGCAAACAGGGGGCTAAGTTGTTTGTTGAGCCTTCAAGGAATGCATTTTTCCTGAAAACACATCATCCTTGAAAGCCTCTTCTTACCCTCTGCCCTTTGGTTAATTTCCACTATTGTTTCCAAGTCAATAAGCCTCACTGATTGTAAAAAACTGTGCTCCAAAAGGCCTTCATTTGCCCCTTGTATCCCTGCAGAATGTCCCATTTTAACCCTTTTTCCCCTTTGTCAAAGTCCCCCTTTTTCCCCAGAAATCCCTCCCAAAATCCCCTCTCAACCCTACACACACCTCATGTTTTCTTTGATAGCCTTTCTTCCCTCTAACGTTACCCCTTTCTCACCTAAAATCGCATTAAAATGGGCCAAAAACCCCATATTCTTCACATTCCAGGTTTAGCCCCTTTCGGCTTAGCCCCAGAACTGTTTCCCCCCACATGACCCAGCGCTAAAACCAGGCGCTAACCCGAAAGGTGCTTAAAGCATTTGGATATTGGGAGCACTATCAACCGTTAATTTCCCGACATCCGACAGCCATCACAAGCACCTTTCGTTCCCCGTTCACTGCTCCGATCGCATATCCATCGTCTATATGATTCGTGGATCGACGGCTCGCAGCTCATCCACTCCGGTGGTCCCCGCAGAAAAAAACTATTCAAAAACCGACGGTTTCTATGGCACTGTCCTTGGAAGGTGGGCGGTATTTTTCATTTCACAGCGATGCCATTCACTGCATGACACGTGGCTTCGAGCATTATTGTAAAACTGCCCTCATCGTGCATTAAAGTTCGGTGGTGGACCCGGTGCGATATGCTCGTACACCGTCCGATCTGAAGCTGCCCATCCAATGGTGATCACGCCACGAAGATGCACAGGAGTTAATCTCAAGGCAAAGGGGCCCCTGGCTCACCATTTGTCGCCCTCCGATGCATTTTTCACCGTCGATCTCCTCCAGAGATCGGACGGTTAGAATTAAATCCACGCCCTGCCATTGACCAGGTCCCACCACGTCACCCATGCCATGTGTTTTCACCACATTTTCATCCGTCCCCTTTATATTTCGTTCAAAGGTTAAATGACCAATGTTCGAATTAAAATTTGCCACATTCTGCCAACTTTCACCAACCCATTTTCCACTGTGTCACTGCATTTCCTACCCTCATCCTGCACTGTTCCACCATTTCACCATGCTGCGCCACCATTCTCATTATCCACATTGCATCCGCCCTCTCCATGCATGGTTTCTTAACATGTTTACGTGTTTTGCAGGGTTACAGGCAGGCGAGAGACCAACGTGATTCATATGCACTGTTCTAATGGCATAGAACACAGAGAAAGGCCAGAAGAGGTTTTGAGAACGTAAATTTTCATTAAAGGTACAGAGTTCAAACATGAAAACCTCTCCTACATCTTTTAAAGCTCAAATTTTGCAATCAAAGACATTAATGGAGCAGCAGAGAGTATGAAGGAAAAAGTAGAGAATTTAAGGCCTGTAATTGAAGATTTCCAGCCTTAATCTAATAATTTAAAGGCGAAATATCAAATTGAAGACCTCATGAATTATACAAAAGGCCTAGGGCACACAAAATGATATATATCAGTGTCACCATCAGCAGAATGTTCCTACCCATGAAAGGACGAAGTACCCATACTATTTCCATTCTATACTGTGTTCCTGAGGAAATTTCAGCCCTGACAACAGTCCTATGCTATCAGAAGAATTTGTTGCACAGTATGGCATACCTAAGTCATTGATCTATTTTTGTTCAGATCACCAGAGTATTGCAGAGGTATTACAACAAGTACATCAAAGACATACCTGGAGTAAATTGCACCCTGACGAAGACCACTCTTTCATCCAAAGAGTACTGAAGATAAATGCCTGGAATTTAAAACAGAATGGGGCCTCGTCCCTCTTCCTCTTTTGAGTTTTAATGCTACATTTAGTTTTCCATCTACCCCTTTGTCTCTCATTAAGCTATAAAATTCATGAAGGAACTCATTGTAAAGGTTGTTGATTGGATATCTGAGAATTGCAAGCTGTTTCTTTTGAGACATAGTCTCTGTGTAAAGTTGTAAGATAGGCTGAGGAAGATGTTTTGAGACTGAATATCAAGTTGTTGGCAATGTTTTACATGACTGGTGTTGCTCTTTAATATGACAAGCACATTTCTTTGGATCCTAATTTAAAGCAACGGTGATGTTTTTCCATCTTTGTATTTGTTTTACCTTGTAGTTCATTACACTTCATTTCTACTGGCTCGCATCAAAAATCTGGAATAGGATTTACCCTTGTTAGGTACCCTATGTTTCTGCTCTCCTTGCCTTCAATGTTTTTTGCTATATCTGTTATCTGAGGATTGTTTGAAGCTAATTTAACCAGTGTAGTGGTCAAAACATATGCTGCTAGCTGATGTATGAATTAATGAAACTGTTTTCAGATGTTCTTGTTAGGCTTTGATTAAATGAATTGGGACACTAGGAGTTTAGATCTTTGTCTCTGCCTCACTAGAGTCATTTTCACTTGATTAAACCTTTCTAAATTACCTTAAGTTGGATACAAAAGCATTGAGAGTTCAAAGTCTCTCTCTGATCTCAGGTTTCCACCTTTGTGTTCTGAATCTTTAATGTTCCTTGTCTGAAGAGTTAACCTTTTAGGTTTTGGATCACAGTTTGTCCAATGGTATGCCCGTCCCTGGATCCGATTTCTGAAAGGTCACCTTGGAGGTTTCCTTGCTTTCACCCTCCCTCTTATCATTTCATGTCACACTATCATCTTTAAGATCCAATGCTTTAGAAGACTAGCCCAACTGAAAGCCTGCATATTGGATAGCAAGTAAACCCTTTCCTGACTCCATTGCCCAATGGTTTTGAATGTTCCCTGAATTATCTCTCCTTTGCCTAAAATCCTCTTTCCTTATCCTTGCCTCATATTGGAACCTTCTTTCCTGATTCCCAACAACCAAACAAAAATAAAAAAAACAAACCTTGTGCTTATAACTAGCCTAACATCCTAACTTAGAGCTTCAAAGACATAAACATTTGCTAATATAGAGAGATCCCTCTCTAGATCCAAGAGGGCTAGATCCTGAGGTCTAAAAGTGGTTTGATGCTGTCTCATCTTTTTGTATTGTCAACCTTGGCAAAACATGGGAACCCCAACACACTCATCTTCTTCTCAAACACCCATTTTCTTCCAATGGGTTTCCTTCCACTCAGCAACTCCACCAGATCCCATGCCTCATTTTTGTGCAAGGATGCCATTTCATCAACCATGGCCTCCTTCCAAAGTTTTCCGTACTTTGAATCCACTATCTTCTGGACCATTTTGGGATCATCATTAATGATAGATAAAGAAAAATTTGAACAGAAATCATATGGAATATTCCTTTCTTCCTTCCTTATTTCTCAAACTGATCTTCTCACAACTGGATTTTGTGGCTCTTCCTCTTCTAAACCTTGTTATGTTATAGAGTCTAATTCTTCCTCATTTAGCTCAAACTCTATCTTCTCAGGTTCCTTTGCTAGGAATTCATGTTTAACAACATCTTTCACATCTTTAAACACCACATCTCGGCTGTACACAACCTTCCCTTTTTTTTTGGTTCGAAAGCTTGTGACCTTTTAAAACATCCTTATACCCAATAAAGATTCACCTTTCAGATTTATTATCCAACTTCGTCCTTTTCTCCTCTGAAACATGTACATATGCATCACATCCAAATACCCTCATATGTGAAATAGAGGATTTCTTACCAGACCATACCTCATGTGGAGTCTTATCCTCAAATGATGATGAAGATGACCTATTAACCAGGTAACATGTACTCTCCACTACCTTTGCCTAGATTTCTTGTCCTAACCTGACACCACTGAGCATGTTTCTTGCCTTTTCCATAAATTTCATTCTCATTCTTCCTAGAAATATATTTTATTGAGGTGTGTATGTAGTAGTTTTTTTTCTTTCCATACCACACTTCTTACAAAAATCTTCAAATTCTTTTTTTCAGAACTCTCCACCATTATCTGTCCTCAAGATCTTTATCTTCTTCTCTAGCTAGTTTTCTACCAGAGCCTTGAATTCTTTAAATCTATTAAATACTTTAGATTTATTCCTCAGGAAGTATATCCATGTATTCCTTGAGAATTCATCTATAAATGAAACATAGAATGCAGACTTACCCAGTGATTGAATCAAAATAGGTCCAAACAAATCATTGTTCATAAGATCTACTATCTTGTTCGCCCTCTTAACACCAAAAAGGAAACTCACCCGATTATTCTTTCCATATACACAATGTTCATAGAAATATAAATCTAGAGAGAAATTAGACATACCTCCTACTATACCATTACCATGCAGTTCAGAATGCCCTTCTCTCCAATATGTCCAAGCCTTTGATGCCATAGCATGGTATTTTCTCCAGAGACCACTAGGCTTTCTGCTCCACTTTTAGGAACCACAGAACTATTGCACCAATCAATAATAATGCTACCCAAAATCTTGTACAAAATTCTAATTCAAACTCCCCAGATCAATACCAGTACTCCCCAAACCATCTTGCAGGTATCTTTCTCAAACATTGATTTTACACTTGCACCATCCATCTTGCTTACAGAATAAAATTTCTTGCCAATGTAGGAATATGTAGAACACCAGGAAGTTTTGTAATAATTCCACCTTGCAACTTCAGCTTGAATTTTCCGCATCCAATGATTTTTTCCTTCCTATCATCCCCTAAGAAGACATCACCACCATCATAATTCTCATACTCGTAGAACCACTCCCTATGGGGAGTGAAGTGAAAGGATGCACATGTTTCAATCAAACATGCCTCATGATCTACGTGTATTTTAAGAAGAAGCCAAATACACATCCCCACCTTCATCTAAGGTGGTTTTTTCCTATGCGGAAGGAGAATCATTAGATCCCTTTCCTTTCTTAGGTGCTTTAGATCTACAATCCTTTTTTTGAGTGCCCTTCCTTTCTACATTTCTAGCACACCTTTACAAGCTTTCCTGGAGATTTAGATCTTACACTCAAGAAATTATTTTTGTTTCTGTACTGGGACCATCCTTGTATACACAATGCATCTCCATTCTAGCCCTCCATATTTTTCCATTTCATTTCTTTTGATAGCAAGGCTGAGACAATTTCATCAAACTTCAAGGTAGTTGTATTGATACCTATTACAACAGCCAAGTTGTCCCACAAGTCTGGTAGAGAACGAAACCAAATAGATGCACTTATCTTCATATGTTATTTTAATATCAACAAATATCAATTGACTTACCACAGTATTGAAGGCGTTCAGATGCTCTGTCACTGAGTCTCCATCCTTCATCCTCAGGTTATATAGCTTTTTGCATAGGAACAATTTATTCACAAGAGACTTAGATTGGTACAAAGTCCCTAAATTTTCCTACAAATCCTTTATCGTATCTTTGCCAGATACATTCAACAATATCAAATCTAAGATACACAATCATATTTTTCTCTTTGCCTTCCGATCCAACTTCGCCCAGTCTTCATCTGACATTGACGTTGGTTTAGTACATGAATCTACCACGATACAATGATATTTAGCTACCAGTAGATCCTTCATATTGAGCTTCCACAACTAAAAAATCTGACAATTAAATTCTCAATCTCTATCTTTCCACTTCTCCCCATCTTCTTTCACCGCAAGAATTGATCCCACAAATCTCCCACTGAATAGGGTCTACCACAGGCCTGAGAAAAAAACCCCTCAACAATAAAGGTGTCCCCTTGAAGCCGAAACAATTCTGATTCCAAATGTAGGTTTTAATCCCATATAGAAATTATCTGAAAAATAACTCTTAAAATAGAAAATAAACAACAGCAAGAGAAGAAAACATAAAACACATATACACAGAGATTTTCCCCTAGATCCCAAAGAACCAGGACTAGCAGCTTAATTTTTCATTATATTCCCTTCAATGTTACAACACATATATATACATTTTGAAGAATTCATAAACCCCAATCCATTAACCATATATCAAAACATAACCATAGTTCCCTTGACTAGATCTACAAAATACCATGGGAAAAAAACCATCATGCCCAAAACCATGTGCAAACCCATGCACAAAATGATAGGCAGGTTAGGCCACATAATATAGGGTCCAATTTTTTTTTTTTGGGGGGGAGGGGACTGCCCTGAAACCTAGGCAGGGGGCTAACGCCCCCCTCTTATCCCCCTCTTCCCACCTAGAGCTAGTCATGGAAAGAATATAACACACACCCAAAAAGGACTACATATTCATCATGACAATATATCACCCTGATCGGGGCGAGAAATTGAACCAATGAGTTCATATCACAGAGTTCCTTAAAAAATCACCTGATCACTATCTATCCAAGACCACGTGTACTTTATATTTATCTACTTTAACTCAAGTACAATTCATAAATTTACTTTATATGCACATCTCATGCATGTCACGTGTAACACATCTGTATGAATGCAACTCACTTACACACTCTACATGTCACGTGTAACACATATGAATGCATGCAACTCACTTACACACTTTGCATGTCACGTGCAAGCTCCTAAAGAGGTAAACCAAAGCCATTCTATTCAACACACAAGACTAGAAGTGCCTTCCGAGCTACAAAACTCAACATAGACAACACAATTGTCATGACTGGCATAGAGGAAGAAATATTATTGAAACCACAAGGGACATCTCTGTTTGTGCACAAACCTGTGTATATATTTCTTAGCACAATGAAGGTATATTTTCATCCACTCTTTTATGGCATGTAAGATTTGGACATTTGAATTATAACAATATTCATTTATTGAAAAAAAATGGTTTTTCTAGTTTTCAAATGATTCAAGGGAAAATTAAGTAATGTGATGTCTGTATCTTGAAAATCATAATAAACAACCATTTCATGTTTATTTTTCCATAGAATGTAGAAATTTTTCACTAATTAATTCTAATTTGTGTGGTCCTATGACAATTTCTTCTATAAATGGAAATAAATATATGATGACTTTTATTGATAATTTCACAAAGATGTGTTGGGTATATTCACTAAAAAGAAAATCTTAAGCTTTTGAAACTTAAAAAAAATCATACATGGATTAAAAATGATGCACAATCTCATATTGGCTCTATTCATACCGATAATAGAAAATACTATACTTCAAATGAATTTGAAAACTATCTTCACCAAAATTTGATTCAAAATCAAACAACTGTATCATATAATCATCAATAAAATTGTGTAGTTGAAAGAATGAACAAGAGAATCTTAAATATGGTTATTTCAATAATGTTTAAAAAAATTGTAAAGTTGATGTTATGGGATGATGTAGTTATATATGCGATATATATTAAAAACTGTTAGATTTTGTAGCATCAGATGTGTTCTAGCCTCGAGATTTGGAAGATAGGTTAGAATACATGCATTATCCAAAACCCAGAAATTGTTTTTGGAAATTCCACCTAGAGACAACTTAATTAAAATAATTAATGAATTTTTTATATTTCCTCAGTCTAAAATTACGAAATATGATTAATTAAAAGGTATTAATTAAGTCACGTGTGAATCTTCTATAAAAAGGCATGGATCGAGTTCTAGTTAATCTAAGCCATCGATTAAGTTATAATCATGGTTGTTGATGTCTCAATGAGATATTATAAGAAGAAACTCGATGGGGATTGGAGAACACACTTGTAGAGTTCGATTTCACTGGCAGATCGATTTTTAGAGTAGCAACGTGTTGTAAGAGAGAGAGCTAGTGAGCTCTAAGTAGTGAGAGATGAGTAGGGATAGCAAGGTCGAAGGAAGATTTTCAAGATCCGGTGAGTGCACAATAGAGAGGTAGTGAGTTCCACATAGACTGTAATAGCTCTGGTGAAAATTTCATGTAATAAAGTTAAAAATAATAACCACAGTTGATGAGAAACTTACTCCAAGTTGAATGTTTAAGTCCAACATTCATGCTTGGAATATGGCACATAGGTGATTGTCTGAAGTAATATTTGGCTCAACCAATCTATGGTCAGGTGGAATGTGGAAGTCCCATCCCCAATTGGTTTTTACATTCAGTAATGGAGAGCTCATTCCTTTGGTATGAAAATGTACTGGTTATTGTGTAGATTTAATTTATGTTATATCCATGGTATTTATTTTGTTATTATGCTGCTTATAAGCATGCATTTTATCAGTGATGATGTATGGTTCAATCTATGTGTTTTCTTGTAAATGAATGAAAAATGTATCTATGGTAAAATAGATTGTATTTCAGCTAATTATGTAAGGGAGAAATACTTCTTAGTGATTCTCAGATAAGTATGAGACCCCTATGTTTAAATATGTTGTTTATACATGTAGATGCAATGTTTGTGACATATTTGACAAAATTCCTATCATGGATGGGAGGGGTTCGGATGGTTTATTGATTATGTGATTGCTTCCATACCTTTGTTTAAATGTTATTTATCCTCTCCTAAAGTTTCAGGAAGTTCTGGGTAGTGACATTGGTTCTGGGGATAAAAAGGTCTCTTAAATCCCATAGTTGTAGGCACAAAATTGACTTTTTGGGGCCCTTGATGCTACCTTTCCTTGGCATGGTTGTGGCTATAGGTTGTTATCCACTCCATTTCCCTTACATGCTTATGTATATGGCTTGAAAGGGTAAAAAATCAGTCCCCCTTTAGTGTTTAGGGGTATGGGAGGTTGTTTTACCTCGTGGAGGTGTTGTTGATGTTGTGTAAGGTTTGTTTGTCAGGTTTCCATCAGTTCCACTTCCTCAAAGTCATCTAGGAGGTTGAATCTCATATTAGTAGCCACTCATTGCATGTTTACGCCAGTTGGATGGTTACTTGGTTAAATGTGGCAAGAGGGTGTTACAGAGTGGTATCAGAGCATGGTTCAATTCTCGAGTTGGATGGGTTGTGTGTTGGTCATTATTTTATGTTGATTTCTTATGTGTTTCTCATACCTATTTTATATGTGGTTGTTTCGTCCACATTGTGTTGGCCATGGTGGGAGTGGTGTCGCCATGGAAGTGCTGATGATGTTGTTGTCGACATGATATCATAGATGTATGGCTAATTATGTGTTGTTCTTACTTATGTATCGTTCATTCACACTTGATTACATATTGTCAAATGTTGTATATTCATCGCTTGTGAACACTAGGTGAAATATTAGTTATGCTTGTGTATTTTTTGGGTATGCTTGTTGGTGTGATATTATATCTTGAATATGCATTGATCGGTAAAACTAGGTTATATGCTGCTTATGCTCATGTATGTTTCATGCTTATGGTTATGTGTCGTCAAGCTTGCATTGGTGTGTATTTGGTATGGTCATGCATGGATGATTGGACCCTAACTAAAGTGATGGTCATGTGCTTGTGTACCATGTATTATGAATTTATACATTGTTATGATTTTTTATATACATGTATTACATTGATTGGTTGAACTTGTAGGAAGTATCATCCTAAAATTACACTAAGGTACGTTAGTTTATTGTTATTTGGTTTAGCTGACATATTATGCTTGGCAAGAAGAAAGATCAACATGGATAGAAATATGGTAGACTACAAGGACTCTCCCTATTAGTCATATGAGTAGCATGGTGGGCACTCTTCTGATTTTGTAGACACATTGAGAAGCCTAAAGGAAGAAATAATGATTTGAAAGGAAAACAATGAAAGGATCGTACATGCACAAGAGAAACAAGCAGAGGTGAATGCAATAATTCTTCAGAGTTTGTCATATTTGTAGAAACAAGGGCCGCTATGGATCAATTATGGACATGAGGACAAAAATAAAGAGGCATATGGAAGTAGGTCTCCTAGTAGACATATGTAATATAGAGTAGAAACAGTGAGAGATGGCAGGTTGTTGGACACTCTGGCTAGGCAAGGTTATGAGTACAAGTATAATTATAGTTCTAGTTTGGATTGACATCATGATCATCATTGGTATCATCCTTACAGAATCAATGAGGTAGGCCTAAGATATACAATGCGCAAGAGGTGAAAACTGTTGTGGATGTTGGGTAGAGCATTCCTCATATTTATGTAGTAGTGCACAACAGATAGGCAGATCGCTAGGCTTCTATCATTGAGATGGACAGTAAGCTTTTTGATCAAGTTATTTCTATTTTTATTGACCCCGGATCTAGTTATAGCTATGTTAGTCCTGACTTGGTGGAAAAGTGTGGTTTGAATAAGGAAATGCATGCAAAATATTGGTTAGTGTAGTTGGCCACATGTACGAAGAAAAGATTTCACCATGGGGTAGGATCTTGTGTGTTTGAGTTAACAGATATGCCTACAGTCGCACACCTGAAAATATTTTTTTTTGGATATTACAGTATGCTATTAGGTATGGATTGGTTGTGTCTTCACAGGACCAAGGTTTATTGCTATCACAAATTTATTGAATGCTTGGATGGAAATTGCAACACCCTATTCCCACATCTACCCAAGTAACCAACCAACCTAGGTAAACATGTGATGAGAAACTACTAATATGAGATTCAACCTCCTAGATGACCTTAAGGAAGTGGAACCAATGGAAACACCGAAACACACCCTACATTGCGTCATTGATATCCCTAGGTGGTAACACAACCCCCTAGGGCCTTGTTCCCTGAGGGGGGACTAATTTTTAGCCCCTTTGAGGCTAAGCCTTGAGATTGTAAGGGAAATGGAGTGGATCTTGACCCTACAACTATGGTCTAGCCTTTTCAAGGTAGTGGCTTAGGCCCAAACAACAAATTTTCCGCCTGTAGCTCCAAGATTTGTACTACATTTTCAGCCTTTGACCCCAGGTCACTATCCAGAACTTCCTGTAACTTTAGGAGAGGGTAATTAACATTGAAAAAAACATATGGAAGCAATCACATCATCACAAATTCATCCAACACCACCTAGTCATGACATGAATTTCATCAAACATGTCACAAAGTATGAACAATAGATTTAAACAAAGGGGTCTCTTTCTTATCTAGGAATGACTAATAATAATTTCTCCCCTACATCATAAGCTATCATACAATCAGTTTTACCATACATACATGGGATATTTATTTATATGAAAAAACATGAATAGAGCCATACAGCATCACTGATCAAATACATGCTCATAACCAGCATAAGAATGACATAAATACCATGGATAAAATAACAATGAAATCCATACATAAACTAGTATATTTGCATATCGAATACTGGAGGAATGAGCTCTTCATTACAGAATTTAAAAACCAACCAGAGATGGGACTTCCACATTCTACCTGAACATAGATTGGCTTAGCCATGCCTCACTTCATCCAATCACCCTCGTGCCATATTCCAAGCATGAATCATTGAAGTTATCAAATACATCAATCAACACCAAATCAAGGATCAAGAGAGAAAACCAGCTCAACCCCAAATCAGTGATTGCACCTCACGACCAGACATCACTAACCATCATGGATTAGTCTCTATCCAAGTTGCTCCAAGGATCTAGAGTATTTTTTCCAGCCAAGGCTCTAGGACTAGTAACTCAATCCAAAATATTCTCGAGCTCTAGAGAATTTTTCAAACCAAGGCTCTAGGACTAGTAACTCAACCCACCTAGGACTCCAAACTATTTGTCCAACCAAAGCTCTAGGACTAGTAACTTAACCCAATAACTGTCCACTGGGCTCTAGAGTGTTTTTCCAACCAAGGATCCAAGAACAAATAACTCAACCCAACAGCTAAAGTAATCATGCTCGAACCAACTAGAAAACAATCAATTGAAATAAAACCACAGTCACCATGGATATACAAGAAATGGAAAGGCTAGGAAAATCCACATACATACACCATGAATTCGAAAAAAAATTGAGGAAATCATACATGCAACTCGGTACCTACATTCATAACCTATTGTAGATGTTGATCCTAATGTCCTCTTCCACTTTCCTGATTTTCATTTTCTTTCTTGAACCAAATCTCCAATTATGCCTCACTCTCCAAGAGTGCTCCAAGAATACTCTAAGTGATCAAGAGTAAGAGAGAGAGAGAGAGAGAGATAATAGAAGAGAGATCTGAAACTGTGAAAAATATTACCAACTGGTCTTTAGAAGCCTTTTTATTAATGAAGCCTCTATTTTCTTCATTTTCCATTATTTTCCTTCATTTTCCTCCTCACATGCAACCTGTGACCTTTCACATTCCTTTTCTCCTAATTTCCATAAATAAAATTCCAATTAAGCCTCATGCCCTTTCCAAAGCCTTTTCCATTTCCTTAGCCATAATAAACCAACTAGACACATTTTTCCCACCATTAATCTTGGAATACGTGTCCCATCGACCGTGGTATTATATATTTTTTACATGGATTTTTACAAGGGTTGTTACAGAACCCTCCCCCTTGGGGGAACACCATCCTCAGTGTTCAATCACACCTACAAACCAGAAAACTGCTGAAAACAAAATATACGTCCTATGGAGCTTTATAGCACATCTCGTTGCAGTATTTGCAATGACCATTGCTGAACATGAAAATCATGACGTTTATTGGAGCTTTATAACATAGCTCACTACGGTATTTACAATAAAAACCACATATACTCATGCATATTTGCTTCAACCAACAAATAACTACACTGTCCTTGGAGCTTTATTAACTAGATCGATACAATATTTAAAATAATATACATATATACACATATGCACATTTTCTCAACCAAAAAATAGAAGGATATAATGCCTGTATCAACAATAAGGGAATCCAGAGGCTCGAACCTCCACCCTCAAAGCAGTACCAGGATTCACCTCCTTCACAAGAAGTCCAAAATCCATAGTCAATGTCAAATCTGCATCCAATGTCCAGTGCTACAATCCTGTGCCACTTTTCCACTTAGTGAATAGTTACCAGCTCATTGTTCCAGGGCACAGTCCCAATGTGAATTTGATTCCATCCGGAAATGCTAATGACCAAAAAAAATCCATCCCGTCCTTCCATTCTCTACTACACAATCCCTCGAGAAATCTAGTCACCCCTTTCGTGTAGTCACTTACCTTCCAAGTTTCGCTGGCCCCCCCATCCCAAGATGGCCATCCCTTAGCAAGGCTTCCTCGCATTGAAGTTCAAAACAATAAGGCATATACATACAACAAAACCATCATACTGGTCATAGCATGCTCATGGAAATAAATGGACACTATTGGGCACTAGTGTCCCACAATGGTCCAGCTCCTGAAGTGCATTACCAACAATATTCACTGCCTCTTTCAATTCCTTTTTCTGATGCTACTAGTTCTTACAGTAGGTTTCAACCACCCAACTAGAAATTTCCATGCTTTCTGTAACAAGCACATAACTTCCATTAGATTAAAAAAAATTGAAATAAATTCACATCATACCTCATTGGTAGCTCGTGAATAAGGTACACTTGCAATTTTTTTCAATTTCTGTCACACAAGTCAAACCAGCTGTTTGATCAAATCATCATGCATAAACATATCATATCTGGTTAGCTCAAAATGCAGTCATCATAGATCAAAATCATAAATCACATGCAATCACCATAAACCATAATCATAAATCACATGTAACCATCATAAGTCAGAATCACATATCACATGCATAATAAAATATCTATAGTTATCCTTCATCGATACTTACATATGCTTTTTTTCTTTTTGTACACATACCGAATCGGTTGCCACACCCGAAAGGAACCCAAACACAATGTTGAACACGTACATCAACACAAGGCATGCAACACATCACAATACATATACCCAAACTCATTGTACAACACAACCCACTACATATATATATAAAAAGTAAAACACAACGAATACATATGTCATGATACCATGACTACACCATGCACATACATAGTACTTCATGGCCACAACACAACATGTACGACATGCACACAATACCACATGTATACAAGTACCATATGCACAACATGTACACAGTACCACCTATGCACACACTACGTGCACAACGAGTGCACATCATCACATGTACATGACACCATCTACACAACGTGTACACAATGCCAAATGTACAACACACCACCTGTACAATGTGTACACAATACCACATGTACACAACACCACATGCACTACATGTATAGAACACCATATGCACATAACACCACATGCACGACATGTACACGACACCTCTTGCACACAACACCACATGTACAACTTGTACATACCACCACATGCACACAAAACCATGTGTAAAATTATGCCCACAATGCCAAATGAACATAGCACCATATGTACATCACGCACACGACACCATATGTACATAGCACTGCATATTCAACATGTACATAGAACCATACGTATACAATGTTGCATATCCAACATGCATACAACACCACATGCACACCACACCGTACATCCAACATGCACATAGTACGATATGTACACAACATCGTATATCCAACATGTACGTAGCACCATCTATACCTAGCACTATATATGCAATATAAAAACAACACCATATATACAACAAGCATACAACATCATATGTACACAATACTACATATGAAACATTACACATCACCATAGGTACAATCACTGAATATGAAACATGCACAACATATACACAACAATAGCACTGTACATGCTTAGACCACACACTGACCCCACAAGCAACCTTGCCTCTAGTGTCTTTCCACTATCCATGCTTATCGTAGCATGCTGCAGATCACACTACTTTAACTTTGTTGATGTACCCCTTAACATTACATATCCATAACATAAACATAGGCATAATACAAGCACATAACATTACATCATACCCACATGATATTGACCTCATAGATCTATCAAAGTTACTTTTCCACTTGATTCCTCATAGCCAGGAACCTCTTCATGCCATTCACCTGCATAAGCAATCATTCCTCCACAAGAATGATCCTTCCAAACCCTGTCATATAGTGACATAGATACATAGATACACACACATATATATAATTAGCATAAAACAATCATGATAGTATCAGAAAATGACATACATACTCACATACATGTATACATATATAAACATCAACAAAATCATGATCAAAACACCATAGCTAGATATGATAAGGTCTAGGTTGAGAGAACTTCCTTATTTGTGCACAACATGCACAACATCGAGAACAAAAATTCCCAACATATCCAAGGCATATAACACATCATTCATTTTACCTTTTATGTTTCCTTTCTCATGTATGTATTATCACCATCCATTTACCACAATGGACGCAACCAATCCAACCAACTTTCATCCTCTTACCTTCTGATGTGCTTACTCATGCACAAAGCTTCATCTAAGTATTTCATTACTTGTTGGGTACCACAAATCTCTCCGAGAGATCCATCAATGTTTCCCTTTCCTAACCAATCCCCAAAGCTCTCAAACAAATGGAAATAAAAAGAAACAAACAAGAATAAATCCATGAAAACCAAAAACAATCTAACACTGCAACAAAATGGAAAGGCCTTGCACCAGACATAAACAAATATACAAATAAAGTGCAAAAAAATCACAAAATACCAAAAGCACAAGCCTAGCAACAAACACCATGACTCAATCCCCATGGTTCCCAAGGAAAGCTCATCCTGATCCTTCTTCAATATTTCATAACCATCTCTCTTTCCATGTAATACCTACATCATACTGCCATAAACACATAACTATCAGTGCATAAATAAACATACAACATGTTATTTACCTTACCTTGTTGTGCCAAGCATGCTAACCTGTAACTGAACACACATGTTAGCCATATGTACCAACATCAAGGTAACATATCTATCAATTTGAAAGCAAATTTTACCCACACTAACAACCATGTCATAACCAATAATCAGATCATATTCATCGATCATAATACATAATGCTACAACTATCACATACTTACACTCAATTGTATAACGTGTTATCACCAAACTTAGGTTGATTAGGCTGCTCAATAGTCAATTCAGTGTAACTGTTTCAAACCACTTAGGTTTGAAAGTTAGCCCTTCCAACTAGAGAGGCCTCTCTCAGGAAAATGTATGATATTCAATAAAAAATATTAGAACAAAGATGGATAACTCTCAGATGTGTTTTGAATGGTTTTTTTCAGGTGAAGGATGTGAATTAATGGCTACCATTGGGCATGGAGTTAGTGTGAAACTCAGTTACATAACAAACATATTTCATGGAAGATGAGGCATGTGTACTCTCATAAAAAATAACTTGAACAACAAACTAGATGCATAAAGGAAGTTGGAGCATATTTAACTATGAATTCCAGGTGATTATACTTAAAGCAAGATTAATGGACATTAAAAAGGTAGATAATGCAAACACATAAGAGTACATGAAGAATCTCATGTCTGAGAGAAGCTTTATGCAAATGTATATTACAAAATGGAAACTATTACAATAGTAGCATACAGCATAACATCCATCAACCCCCTATAATTCTCTAATATCCTTATTTATATAATTAATGTCCTTTTACATGAAGTCTGCCACGTGGGCTAGACCCTCGAAACTGTTGAAGACATCTTATCCAAAAAAGAATTGATTACATGGAGAGAACATAGAGATATTTCTGTTTACAAGGAGTTTGAAACCTAATATGACTCTAACACCATTAACTTCATTAACAACTTTTAAATAACCCATACATCATGATTCTTATCGAATAAAACAACCTTTCCTGAGGTGACAATGACCATGAACAAGTGATGAAAAATCATACTGGAATCTAAGCTCTGCTGCTCAAAATTTTAGGATGTGTTGTTGTGCTTGATGATGTGGAAAAAACGATAAGATGGAAGCCTATTCACCTCCTTGTTGATTGTCCGTACTAACAGTTGTCTTCAATGATACATTTCAACATTCTTCTGGTGACTCATGCACTCTCAAGAAACATTAAATGTTACAAAAACATGAAAATTTCCCCTTGCTACAAAAACATAGTATTTTAACGCACGTCCGTAGCGAGAGTCTTTAGTGTTTTCTATTTGGAAATTTTTGCACCGATTCTAACTTTTCTTCTCATTGGAAGGTCTTCATTAGACAAAACAAGGTAAATAAATGCCTTGGCCCTTTACCCACTCCTATTATGATAAATGTTATAGATCAATTTGGGCACCATTCCCAGTGACCTGGTTAACTGGGCATCATCTCCAGGACCGATGATCAAAGGGTCTATCATTCCCTATCATCTCAGTTTCTATATGCCCTAAGATAGGAAACAACATGAATCAAACAGTGACTTTCATCAAGCAAGTGTTTTCCATGGTTTGAAGCTTATTATTAAACATATGAGAGCTCACCAACGTAGGCTCTAATGGGGATACGTGCACTGTATATGCAGGTAGCCCCACTCAAGGCTGCATTGTAGAGCACTTCCCGACATTCAAATGTGCATTGGTCACATTGGGAGCGAAATTCTCATTGTTCCGGAATCTCCACTTGGCTAGTGTCTTCTAGAAGGGTTCACATGTGTCATGCTTCGGATCCAAGTGTCCATTTGACATCTACATGAATGGAAACATGTCTTGCCTATTTTCGGAATGAAATTTATTGCAAAACAACCTACAGTTCATCTATAAATTGAACACAGATCTAAGTGTTTTAGGAGGAAGAATTTGAGTAGAGAAATGTTGGAGAATTTTCAATAGAGAGTTTGATTTGTGGAGCTACTGCTGGAGAGACTTACGCTGTGATGAGACTTGGGAACATTGCTGGAAGGTCACTTCAAATCAGTCACTAGGTTGTAACCTCTCCTTCTATCATCAATAAAGAGTACTTATTTTTCCCTACATGCATCTATGTTAACTTTTATTTTCCATGTTATAAGATCTTAGTTGATGAATGTAGTTTATGCTTAACTGATTTAGCTAACTAGCTTGAATATATATCTATATCATTGCATCTTATGGTGTTTCAGTGTTCTTTCTTGCAGGAAGCATTCATCCATTTAAAACCGCTTGAATTTGAAGCTGTAGTGGAAGCGACAGAAAGGAGCCATTTGGAAGTGACTGAAACAAGTAAGCATCCAATCGTCTCTGTGTATTTGTTATGATTTAGGAAAAAGGGTAGTATAGTCTTTCACCTATTGTTCTAGACTAGACACTGGTCTAGAGAAGCATAGTTTATCCGTAGATTACAATTCTGGCCCAAAAAACTGGTGACTCCACTTGGGAGAATTTCTCTTATTTCTTGGTGTTTTAGTCTCTGATATGATTCCCAAATCCACCCAGTAGTTGTTTCACATAAATATTAGACTTTTTTAGAGCTTAATTTGCAAAGTTAGTGAGCCAAACAATAGCTTTTTCTTTATTTACTGCGCCCAACGCACCCATGGTCAGGGCACAGTGCTTTGGAGAGCACTGTCTCCCTTTGGAGACTGCGTTGGATCCTGAAAGGGACCAAATCCCCTTGAATCTGACTTTGTTCTTTGCTTCAGTTTTGTTTACTGATTTTTTCTGAAAGGTTTAATGCTCAATTGACCAGTAACTCTATATATTTCTTCTCCTTTGATTGAAAATTTGTTCATTTTTGTTTTAAAAAGTTTTTCATTATGATTGACAACTTGATTTCAAAGTACTTTTAATGGTCGCATTAAGAATCGTTTGCTTTCGAAATAGGAAATTGTCGTAAAATCTTCATTTCCTTGATAGGAGAAATTGTTGTTGAAATCCTCGTTTTTCCTTCAAAAGAGAAATTGTTGTTTGTATTCTTCATTTCTCGAAAGTAAAAAGCATTTCGATTATTGATCTAGTGCACCCAGTTTCTTTTCTGCATTCATAAAATTAAGGAAACTGAAAAGAAAACTTGCATTTGCATGTAGGATTGTGTGTTTTTTACAAAAGGAACATTAGAAAATCTTCATTTAGTTTGAGATTCATTGATTTGTTTTGTTCATTGATTTGTTTTCTCTCAAATTATTTGCTCTCCTCCCTTATTAGCTAGGTTCTTCATTGAAAAAGATGAAAGTGAAAGTTTGTTTATCATTCTTAGCTTGCATTTTCGGAATTTCATACACATCATCGCGGTGAACTTGAAAGGCAATTTTTTTAGCAAGATCAACATAAAATAAATCTCAATCTACTTAACAATGCTTTGGAACATTAACGATAACATTTAGAAGGTCTAGGCTAGAGACATGTTCCGGCGTCGTAAAAAATAGCAGCTGTCGTTAACTTGTCTGTGATACATTCCGAGTGTGATACCTCACTTCACATACGTAAGTATATCGTAGCTCGTCCACGTACTCTCGGGTATATCGGGCGGTGTTACAGTACGATATGTATAAAGGGGTGCTCTCACTGTGCGGTTTCGCATCAGACAATGCTAATATGGACTTGGGCCTCCACTTACCTTCGGGTATATTTGGGAGGACAAATTTTACGTGCTATCCATCCATAGTGAACCGATTCATCTGCCTTGAAATTGTGATACACAGAACACAACATTCAGAGAGATTACCTACTCGTACTTCTTGGTTCACCAAGAGGTATTCTGCAGTTCACAATTTCCTAGTAAATCCTTTTTCCTAGCATCACCCTCTTTTTTTTTATTTGTTTTTGGATAACATAAATCAGTAATCATGGAAGAACACAATCTCTTCCCCCGTTGTTCACATAGATTAGCTTTAAAACCACCTTTACCACCGGAAGTTATTTTTGGTAGGCAAAGGCGATCACGATCTGTCGAATCAAATACAATTCGTACCTTTGGAAAAACATCATATTTTAACCCAGAGTTAGCTCAAATTGTTTCCACACACCCCATTTTTTCTACTGTTGTCGATACAGAGTCCTCACAACTACTTGTGGTCACGATCCATCCAATCTGTGATACCATACCTCCCGAAACTGACATTGTTTAACTGGAATTTGATCCAGATCCCATTGTGCTTTAGGGGGCAACTGTTATTGGTCAAACTAGACATCATCCCCAGGACTAATGAAATAGGGTCTATCATCCCCTTATATTTCAGTTGCTATCGTCCTTAAGTGGAGAAAATATTGATCCCGAAGTCGAACAACCGGAAGTTGTTTCTATATTGGTCACTCAACAATCTATTGTAGCCATTGATTCTCCCATATCGCGCAGTCAACCACCTGAAACATACTTTGGGCCTGACGGAAAATTTATTCCACCTAGATTGATTTCAATTGAATAAATATCACAAGACGAGACACCTTTAACTCCAACTCATTTTCGGTAGGAGATTTACCTGTACGAGTCTTTTCCTCAATCACCTCCCTCTGCATTTGTTGATCATGTTTCACTTTCAATTCCCGTAGATTATATAGGGTATACATTGGGTCATTTTACCATGGCTGAGATAACATCCTAGACTGAACCATCTATTTCAGTTGCAACAACATCTGTTGTTGCTTTATCTTTGATGTTTTGTCCATTGACTTCACCCATGTCATCATCTGGAATCATATTTGGTTCCTCTCCTTGGTGGCTGGTGATACCACATATGTTACCCTCGGACATTCCTAAATTCAATGAAAACCTTGGAGAAGACCCTTCCATGCATTTTATAACATATCATTTATGGTGCTCATCAAAATCCTTAAAATGATGATTATGTTAGACTATGTCTTTTCCAACACACACTCACTACTCCAACTGCACAATGAGGATGGTTCTTTTTCTGTGTCAACCTCGTTAAAAAATGAAACAGAGTTATGAGGATAGTTCTTTTCCTGTGTAAACCTCGTTAAAAAATGAAACAGGTGTTGAGGATAGTTCTTTTCCTGTGTCAACCTCAATAAATGAAACAGGTTCTCATAAGGATAGTTATTTTTTCTTGTATCAACCTCGTTAAAAAATGAAACAAGTACCTACGAGGATAGTTCCTTTACTGTGTCAACCTCGTTAAAAAATGAAACATGTGTTGAGGAAAGTTCTTTTACTGTGTCAACCTCATTAAAAAATGAAACAGGTCATGAGCATAGTTCTTTTCCTGTGTTAAGCTCGTTAAAAAATGAAACAAATCCTCTCCTAATTAAAACGATTCTTCCATTCGCTCTCATAAATGACCCTTCATTCCATCCAACTATTAGTAACTAGTAATCTACTTAGATGAATGAAATGAAGCTTGGGGGGCATCTTCTCTTGCAGGGGGCATTCAAAACATTCTTACCAATTGCACGCAATCGATCATTGAAGTTCGGAGGCAAAATTAGGTTCAGAGCTCCAAAATGAAAATGGTAACTATGGAATGGTAAAAATGAATAGTGAATCTATTTTTAATAGTCATTTAATTATTTACAAGTTAAATTTTTTGCTATGACTATGGTTTTATTATGTTTTTATCATGAAACAGGTATTTTTAATCCATTTGATGTTGCTATGAAACAGGTTTTACAATTGATGAACAGATTAGTCGTGTAGATTTATTTTAAGAATGATTTGACCACAAAGCATACTTTTTCTCCTTATTTTTTGAGCTTTGATAAAAACGAAAAAGGATTTGAAGCGCACTTTTATCTCTTTTTCGAGCTTTGATAACAGCAAAAAAGGAACCCCTGGAGTCTTCTTTCAGCTCTTTTCAGACTCCGATAATGTGAAAATATTGCCGAGCACTTGTCATTTTGAGCTCGTTAAAGTAAATGAATAGATATCTACTCAGTATAAGTTTAACCCCTTTCCGGACTGAGATAGATTATTTACGAAAAATGAATACTTTGGTTAAACATGACCAAATAGGTTCTTTCAAATATTATTTTACACTTTTTCGGATCTGAGAGTCAAATTTATGAAAAAGTACTTTTGGAGTCCTCTTTCATCCTCTTTTTCAGACTATGTTAACATGAAAAAGGACCGGGCTATCATTGTTGTTAAGCTCGTTAAAACATAAAATAGTGACGGCCTTGTCAATCATGGCAAGAATCAAGTTTCATTCATCGCTAGACTCGTTAAATTATTAAATAGCGATACTTTATTCGCCTGAAGGGCTGATTTATAGATCAAGAAAATGTTATCCTCCTCAATCTTGTTAAAAAATAAAGAGGTACTAGACAACAAATGACCGGGAAAAATTTGGGAAAAGTAAGTAAAGTTTCTTTTTGGTAGCAAGTCGCTCTTGAACATGACACTTCTTTCACTCCATGTCCGTGATTGTTTGGGTTGGGTAATCATCTTGACGGTTCATTCACACCTATGGTTCATCATACCTTCACTTCGGTTTTGGGTCAATGCTGCCAACTCATCACAGTGTTGCCGATATGTTCAAGATAATTCATCCAATGATTAAGAACTCATCCATCTACAATACTCGTAAGCCTTCATTTTCATGATCGTCATCCCTGAAAATTGCTATATCAAGTCATACCCTTGTCTCCGAAATCAGTAACTCCAGTTTTTCAATAAGGTGACTTCCTGTCGACAAAAAATAAATATCCAGGAATTTCACCTAGAAACATCAGATTCCAATACCATGAGGCTTGTTACAGCATCGACAAGATCCTCGCTTCCGGACTTTTGACCGAAATATTTTGTTTGGCATTCGACATCAAATCATCTATTCATGCCTTACGAAATGTATTGTAGTACCTTGAGGGCCATTGACATTAATGGTGGTTCTCTCACATTTGTTAACAACTTACATTATTGGTTGGTAATCAAATGATGTCTTTCCATGCTCGACGACAAATCATATATTTGCATGGATAGACTTGTACCTGAATGACCAAGTGAATGAGATAAGAAGACCTCGAATCTAGTTTTAGAAATCCAGGCTGCGATTTTAGGATTGTTGTACACATCATCTGTATGGTGACTTTACATATAGGTTTTCATCCAAACATGGGCCTATATCTGTAGGCGTGTCTGCATCTGGGCAACATTCCAATGTAGATGACTTTCTGAATTATGTACATTTTATTAGATTGTTTTATGTGCTGAATATGGAAATGCCTACCCTCAGTAATTATGATCAATAGAGGATTTATCATGATGTAATGTATTGTAATATTGATGCAGGTGATCGTTCCTCTTTGTTTCTAGGCTCATCACAGTGTAAAGCATCTCAATCAAATGTTCTTATTATTTGGATCTCATGCTTTAGGGGAAAATTGTTATAAGTCAATTTGGGCACCATTCCCAATGACCTGGTTAACTGGGCATCATCTCCAGGACCGATGATCAAAGGTTCTATCGTTCCCTATCATCTCAGTTGCTATATGCCCTAAGACAGGACACAACATGAATGAAACATTGACTTTCATAAAGCAAGTTCTTTCCATGGTTTAAATCTTATTATTAAACATATGAGAGATCAACAACGCAGGCTCTAAAGGGGATAAGTGCATTGCATATGCAGGTAGCCCCATTCAAGGGGCCTCGGCAGAGCACTTCCCAACATTCAAAGGTGCGTTGGTCACATTGGGAGCGAAATTCTCATTGTTCCAGAATCTTCACTTGGCCAGTGTCTTCTAGAAGGGTTCACATGTGTCATGCTTTAGATCCAAGTGTCCATTTGACATATACATGAATGGAAACATGTATTGCCAATTTTTGGAATGCAATTTATTGCAAAACAACCTACAGTTCATCTATAAATCGAACACAAATCTAAGTGTTTGAGGAGGAAGAATTTGAGTAGAGAAATGCTGGAGGATTTTCAATAGAGAGTTTGATTTGTGGAGCTATTGCTGGAGAGACTTATGCTGTGATGAGACTTGGAAACATTGTTGGAAAGTCACTTCAAATCAATCACTAGGTTGTAACCTCTCCTTCTATCATCAATAAATAGTACTTCTTATTTTTCCCTACATGCATCTATGTTAACTTTGATTTTCCATGTTGTAAGATCTTAGTTGATGAATGTAGTTTATGCTTAACTGATTTAGCTAACTAGCTTGAATATATATCTATATTATTGCATATTCTACTGTTTCAGTGTTATTTTTTGCAGGAATCATTCAACCATTTAAAACCACTTGAATTTGAAGTTGTAGTGGAAGCGACAGAAAGGAGCCATTTGGAAGCGACTGAAACAAGTAAGCATCCAATCCTCTATGTGTATCTGTTATGAGTTAGGAAAAAGGGTAGTATAGTCTTTCACCTATTTTTCTAGACTAGACATCGATCTAGGGAGGCATAGTTTATCCGTATATTACAATTCTGGCCCAACAAAATCATAGTTTATGATCTATTCACACCTTACGAAATGTACTGCAGTACCTTGAGGGCCATTGAAATTAATGGTGGTTCTCTCACATTTTTTAATAGCTTACATTATTGGCTGGTAATCAAACGATGTATTTCCATGTTCGACAACAAATCATATATCCGCATGGTTAGACTTGTACCCGAATGATTGAGTGAATGAGAAAAGAAGACACCGAATCTAGTTTCAGCCATCCGGGCTGCGATTTCAGGATTGTTGTACACATCGTCTGTACAGAGACTTTACATACAGATTTTCATCCAAACATGGGCCTCTATCTATAGGTGTTTCTACATCTGGGAAACATTCCAATGTAGATGACTTTATGAATTATGTACACGTTATTATATTTTTTTATGTGCTTACTATGGAAATGCCTACCCTCAACAATTATGATCAATAGAGGATTTATCATGATGTAATGTATTGTAAGATTGATGCAGGTGACCGTTCCGCTTTGTTTCCAAGCTCATCATAGTGTAAAGCATCTCAATCAAATGTTCTTATTATTTGGATCTCATGCTTAAGGGGGAAATTGTTATAGGTCAATTTGGGCACCATTCCAAATGACCTGGTTAATTGGGCATCATCTCCAGGACCGATGATCAAAGGGTCTATCATTCCCTATAATCTCAGTTGCTATATGCCCTAAGACAGGAAAGAACATGAATCAAATAGTGACTTTCATCAAGCAATTGTTTTCCATGGTTTGAAGCTTATTATTAAACATCTGAGAGATCACCAACGTAGGCTCTAAGGGGGCTAAGTGCATTGCATATGCAGGTAGCCCCATTCAAGGCTACTCTGCAGAGCAGTTACCTACATTCAAAGGTGCGTTGGTCACATTAGGAGTGAAATTCTCATTTTTCTTGAATCTCCACTTGGCCAGTGTCTTATAGAAGGGTTCACATGTGTCATGCTTCGGATCCAAGTGTCCATTTGACATTTACATGAATGGAAACATGTCTTGCCTATTTTTGGAATGAAATTTATTGCAAAAAAAAACCTACATTTCATCTATAAATTGAACATATATCTAAGTTTTTAGGAGGAAGCATTTGAGTAGAGAAATGCTGGAGAATTTTCAATAGAGAGTTTGATTTGTGGAGCTGCTATTGGAGAGACTTGTGCTGTGATGAGACTTGGGAACATTGATGGAAGGTCACTTAAAATTAGTCACTAGGTTGTAACCTCTCCTTCCATCATGAATAAAGAGTACTTCTTATTTTTCCCTACATGCATCTATGTTAACTTTGATTTTCCATGTTGTAAGATCTTAGTTGATGAATGTAGTTTATGCTTAACTGATTTAGCTAACTAGCTTGAATTGATATCTATATTATTGCATCTTCTGTTGTTTCAGTGTTCTTTCTTGTAGCAAGCATTCAGTCATTTAAAACCGCTTGAATTTGAAGCTGTAGTGGAAGCGACAGAAAGGAGCCATTTGGAAGCGATTGAAACAAGTAAGCATCCAATCCTCTCTGTGTATCTGTTTTGAGTTAGGAAAAAGGGTAGTATCATCTTTCACCTATTTTTATAGACTAGAAACTGGTCTAGGGAAGCATAGTTTATCCGTAGATTACAATTCTGGCCCAACAATAAAATTTAGAAATTATACCTTAAAGTAATCTTCAGCGAGTTCATAGCGAAAACTCGGCTTTAAGCCTGGAGTACTCTACGAACTTGCCTGATATTTTCCAGAATTTTAAATTTCCACCTCTTACCTCCAAAAATCTATCCAGAGCTATGTGAAATAATGAGAGGAAGCATCCTAAGACAAAAATTGGCCCAAAAAATGTCTTACCCTCTTCAAGGGGTAGCAGGTCCATCCACAACTATCATTTTCAAGCCTTTTTTCTTTAATTTTTTCTGCACCATTTCCATTTTCATTTCTAACTCTTTGAATTGATTTTGCATATTTCTCCTCTCTCCCTACAACCAACTATTTCTCCTCATGGTATGCTTCATCATCCTGTGTAGTGGTAGTGTTCTTTTGAGCATCTTCCTTGACCTTTCTGCCACTTCATCATAAAAGTCAATTTTCCTGATGACTTCCTTCTTGAACTCTATGAGCTCTTTCCTTTCTTGTTTAAAATCATCCAACTCCAGTTTGGTTTATAAAAATTCATCTCTTACTTCCTTAATTTTCTCTCTAAGAAGTTCCACTTCATATTTCTCTTGGACTTTCTCTTTGCCTTTCTTGGTTTTGGTGATTTCTGCTTCAGCTGGGGATAACTCAATGATATCTTCCATTAAGGGCTTATTATTATTTTTTGTCTCTTTTTGCATATTATCATACTTAACTCTCTTTGAGAGTTGTGTTCTAGTGAAAGGTTTCCTGGGCTTAAAGAAAAAACCTGAATCCTCACTGCAAAAATCAAGTTTTTTTGCAGTGAGACCCTTCTTCTTCATTTTTGTTCCTTTAACCTCTACAAGCATTACCACAAGGGTTTCTTCAATATCAATGGCCTATAAAATGTCTTCAAGTTTACACTTTCCCTCTGTTTGACTCTTGGTGATTCTTCTAAGAGCCTTTTTATTAGTTTTTATGGCAGCTAGTAGGTGTTTGCTGAGGTGCCACTAGATCCCGCAACTGTTCAATCTCTACCTCCATGGGCTCTACTATATGCTGTAACTATTCCTTAGGTTCAACCCCTGCTTCAGCTATGGGATATTTACCCTTCTTGGGAATGCTTGTCTTTGACTTGGGTGTGTTCTTTAGAGTAAGAACATCTACATCATAACCACTCAAAAACATAAAGGTAGCCCAATCTCTATTCAATTTCTTCAATTCTTCCATAACCAAGAACTTGATTAAGCCATGATGAAATATGGATGTGCCACTGCTCTCAAGTCTAGCTTGAACTTTGTAAGACATCTTACCTAAAATTATGAACAGAAATAATGGAAGATCAAGGAGCTGTTTACCTATGAAATGGAGTACGAGCCTGAAATGATATTGGTATATAATTTGAAATCTACCTTCACATGTAAAATAATTTTGGATTATCATCAAAAAATTTGATTAGTTTTCCTTAAGGAAGCTCCTGGGTATGCATGAGGTCATATCAACTCCTATATGCTCCTGCTTCTGAAATTCATCAGAATTCTGCAGCTTGAATTTAGTTGCCTTGAACCATTCTTCCCCAGACCTCGGAATTTATGTTTCTTTTGAAATGGCCTCAGGAGAAACTGTGAAATTTAATATGCCCACCTTTTAAGTTGTGCAAACAAATTTGACAACAAAATCCTTGGAGAACTATGCATGGTAGCCCTGTAGTTTTTGACAAAATCTCATATAGCCAACATTTGTGAAGCCTTGTGGAAAACTTGAATCCTCCATAACTAGTTCTATGTCCATAGGCTCATATCTAACAATAGAGCCTCCTTTTTTGGTCTTCTTATGTGAATCCATGCCCTCCAATACATCGATGCCTTGCTTCAAGTCTTGACACCTGAAAAAACTATATAAGACAATGAGCTTCTTGTTTGACAGAGGTGGAAGCTAACCTAAAACAACAACTAGAGAAGAGATAAAAGTGAAAATTGTTGGCACTAGATCAAGCAACTCACAAGGATCGAAAGGTAAGTGCTGATGTTCAAATGAATGAATGCTAAATTAGGAAATAAAGGTGGGAGGGAAATCAAATGATCGAGGTGTGATGATTACCAAGCATGCATTAAATCAAATGATGACTCATAACAGTTGTGTACATGATGAAAAACTGAACTATAACCACTAAAAATATGACATCAAATTGATCCCCTCACTATTAGCAGAAAAAACCCAAGTTCGTAGCGATTCTAGTTAGTGGGATGACAGATTCGCTATAGAATTTTCATGTGAGTCCATAGCGAAAATATGTTGTTTTGCAAAGAAAATGTTGTGGACTCGGGAAAAAAGTTCCAAGTGTCAAAAAATAACTTTATTAACCCATGCATTCAGATTTTTGAATTTGACCTTTGACAAGACATTAGTCACATGACCAATGACCACTTAAACCCTTTAATACTATCTACATAGCATGAAATTTAATCAATTTATTGACTTATTTGACCATAACAACCTATCCTAGTTCAAAAAAGACACTCCTAAATCAACCTAATTGTTATTAAGGATAACATACCAACTATCTCAGCACATATATGTTAGCACAACCATATTAAATCAAGATCATTCCTTCATGCAATCTTATATATACAAAATCATATCATGTAATTAATCAAACATTCAAATAAATTGCAAACATACCATGCTAAATATATGAACTAGATGGCATAATCAAACACTCAAAATAGTCAAGCACGAAGTATACAACATAAGCAAACTCATACCTCAATGTATCTCAAGGGAGTCTATCTTCTCTACACAATAAATCTAGATTAGAATAATATAACTTCACACCACCTCAACATAAATAAGATCAAGATATGCATAAAAGTAACTAATTAACATGTTAACATCATAAAATCATAATCAATTGTCATTCATACATAACAATCACATATGCACAATCAACATAAATTAATATGATACAATATCACAATTATATCAATTCATACATGAACGTAATAATCCTAACCATCTACACAAGTCAATCCAAGGAAATATGATACATATAAATCAAGATCTTAATAAAATAACCCTAATCATCAACTTACTAGCATATACCAACAACAAACTATATATCATGCTCATCAACAACATTAACCTCATCATAAATCTAACTAGCATAACACAACAATAAATTAGCATATAACATGCTCATTAACAACGTATAACATAGTCATTGAGCTAACTACAAATTAACATATTCATAAATTACATATAACATAATCATCAAGTTAATACCATGCTTGACTAACCCACACGTGTACATATGATCACACTAATTAATTAGCATCTATCATGTATGTAACCATAAAATAAATAGAATGATAGGAGCATATCTAGAGCCTAGAGCTATGGGCTAGCCTTAGAAAGGTAGCGGCTTAGGCACAAGCAACAAATTTTCCTCCTGTAGCTCTGATATTTGTGCCACATTTTCATCCCCTGAGCCCAGATCACTGCCCAAAAATTACTGTAACTTTAGGAGAGGGTAAATAATGTTGAAAAAAACATATGGAAGCAATCACATCATCAAGAACTCATCCGACCCACCCATCCATGATATACATTTCGTTAAACATATCACAAACATAGCGTCTACAAATATGAACAACATATTTAAACAAATGGTTCTCTTTATTGATAGATTGGAGGTTTCTGTGGTGTAGATTTTCAGATGCAAAACTCGAAATATTCCCGGTTCTCTTTCTTATCTGAGAATGGATAAGAAGCATTGCTCCCCTATATCATAAGTTATGATAGAATCAATTTTACCATAGATACATGGGATATTCATTTATAGGAAAAAACATGAATAGATCCATACATCATCACTAATATAATACATTCTCATAACCAGCATAATAATGACGTAAATACCATGGATACAATAGCAATGAAATCCATACATAATATAGTATATATGCATACTGAATACCAGAGGAATGAGATCTTCATTACTGAATGTAAAAAGCAACCGAAGATGGGACTTCCACTCTCCACCCGACAATATATTGGTTGAGCAAAGCCTCACTTTAGAAAATCACCCCCGTGCCATATTCCAATCATGAATGTGGGAATTTATCAAACACATCAATCAACACCAAAGCAGGGCTCCAGAGACCAAACCTTCTCAACCCCAAACTAGTGATTCCACCTCAAGGTCGGACATCACTAACCATCACAGATTAGTCTCTATCCAAGCTGCTATTTGAAGTTCATATATGTAGCAACAAAGTTAATGAAGTTGAGGATGTAGATGTGTTGAATAGGTATCCAATTCTACAATAGTTGTAGGATGTGTTTCTGGTAGATATTTCAAAGTTTCCACATCACAGGGAGGTAGACTTTTCTATTGAGTTGGTACCAGGGGAAAATTTGGCATCAAAGGCACCTTATAGGTTGAGTACACCAGAGTTGGTAGAGTTACAATTACAGTTTAAGGAAATGCTGGAAAAAGGGTACATTAGGCCAAGCGTATCACCAAGGCGTGCATCAATGTTTTTTGTGAAGAATAAAGATGAGCCTCTCATATTGTGAATTGATTATAGGAAGCTAAACAAAGTGACCATAAAGAAAATGTACCCATTATCAAGGATTGATTATTTTTTTGATCAGATGAAGGGAGCAGCAATGTTCTCTAAGATTGACTTGATATCAGGATATCATCAGGTATGCATCAAAGAACAAGACATATATAGACTGCATTCAGGACCAGGTATGAGCATTATGAGTTTTTTGTAGTTCCATTTGGTTTGACTAATTCCCCAGCTACATTTATGTGTTTGATAAATAATTTTTTGTGTCCTTATTTGGACAAGTTTTTGTTTGTGTTTATTGATGACATATTAGTGTATTCTAAAAACAAGAAGATCATTCCGAGCACTTGGCAACAGTGTTGAGTTTGTTGAGAGAGCATCAGTTGTATGCTAAGCTCAACAAATGAAACTTCTTCCACACCGAGGTTCACTACTTGGGATATGTTGTCTCCAAGGAGGGCATTTCAGTAGATCCAGAGAATATAAGGGCCATCATGGAGAGGGTAGCTCCTAAGAATATATATGAGGTGAGATCATTCATGGGATTGGAAGCTTACTAGAGGAGGTTCATCAGAAAATTATCACAAATTTCTTATCTTATTACATCATTATAGGGGAAAGGTAATAATTTTGACTCGATAGAGGAGTGTGATACTAGTTTTGAACAACTTAAGAACTTGTTGACACATGCTCCAGTGTTAAATATCACAGATATAGATAAGGAGTTTCTAGTGTGTACAAATGCTTGCAAGAGAGGACTTGGTGGAGGCCTTATGCAAGATGGATAGGTGGTATGATACGAGTCATGAAAATTGAATGATAATGAGTAGAACTACTCGACACATGATCTCAAGCTAGCATTTATAATTCATGCATTGAATATGTGGAGGCACTATCTTCTTAGTAGGAGGTTTGTATTGATGAGTGACCACATTGGGTTAAGGTACTTTTTTGACTAGCCAAATTTGAATGCCATGCAGGCTAGATGGTTGGGCATGATAAGCGAGTTTGACTTCGATATTAGGTACATTAAGGGAAAGGAGAATAGGGTCACAGATGCTCTTAGCAGGCGAGTACAAGTAAATCACTTAGGAGTGATGAGCTCATATGGGACAAAATTTTAGGATAGGATCTTGCAGGCAGTTCAACAGGATCACATATTTATCGAGATTGTGCATAAGTTGTAGCAGAATACAGTCACAGATATTGGTACAGGTACAGGTATAGGTACATGTGTTGGTAAAGGTACAGGTACATGTGCAGGTGCAGGTACAGGTACAGGTGGTATAGGTATAGGTGCAGGTACAAGTACAGGTGGTACAGGTACAGGTACATGTGTACAAGATTTGGATTACCATCTCATAGCCAATGGATTGGTTAGATTTAGAGACAAGACAACAATGAGCTCAAGAAGGTGATCTTGAGGGATTTTCATGAAAAACTATATTCGAGTCACCGAGGCTACCATAATACTTTGACTACGGTGAAGAGACTCTATTATTGGTTGAATCTAAAGAGGGATATGGTAGAGTTTGTAGTTTATATGTTTGGATTTTCATATGTTTAAGGAATTTTGTACACATCCAAGAGGATTTATACAACCAATTTTTATTCCAGAGTGGAAATGGGAGGTGCTTTCCATGGAATTCATCACAGGTTTTCCTAATACAGCTAGACAACATGATTCCATCATGGTAGTTGTGGAAAAGTTGACAAAGGTTGCACACTTCATACCAGTAAATAATACTTATTCAGCCATCGATGTAGCACAGGTGTTTATCTGAGACATATTCAGATTGTTTGGTATTGTGTCTGACAGGGATGCAAAGTTTACTTCCAAGTTTTGGAAGTAGTTGTTTTCACATTTGGACACTGACTTGACCTTTAGTACATCTTATCATCTACAGACAGATGGAGAGACAGAGAGGGTCAACAGGATACTACAAGATATTTTGAGGATCTATAAGATGCATCAACAATAGAAGTGGGAAGAGTATCTTCCACTGGTATAATTCACCTACAACAAAAGATACTAGCAGTATTTGAATATGATTCCATTTGAGGCTATGTATGGGCAGAGTTGCAACACTCCTATTAGTTGAAGTGATCCTGTTAATAGGGTACTGATTGGACAAGATATGTTGGAAAAAATGGAACAAGAAATTCAGGTGATCAAGAAGAACTTGAAGGAAGCATAGGATAGGTAGAAGAGTTATGCAGAGAGGAATAGGTTGTGAAAGGAGTTTCAAGTTGGGGATCAGGGGTACTTGCACATCAAGCCCCAATAAGAGCTCATTTCCGATTGGATCATGTGCCAATATGGCACCAAGGTTTGTGGACCCTTCAGAATCATTGAGAGGATCATACTAGTGTCCTATCGACTTGCACTGCCTTCCACAGTGAAATTACATGATGTTTTTCATATATCATTGCTTAACAAGTATGTTAAATATGTTGATCATGTGATTGACTGGTCTTTATTGTAGGTGGAACTAGATGGAAAATTCCTACTGAAGCCTCAGTGTATATTACAGAAAAATGTGGTCATGCTTCAGAATCGAGAAATAGGGAAATTTAAACTACAATGGAGTCCATTTGGGCCCGATAAAGCTACATGGGATATGGAGGATGAAATGTGGGCCATGTATCCTTCCTTGTTCGCTAGTTGAGGCAAAGCAGTTTTGGTGTGATGTTGGTATTTTTTTAGCAAATGTTTGATGATTTTTTGATATATGTTTTGGTATGATGTTCGGGTATATGTACATATATATATGGATGTAAATACCACCATGAGCTATGTTAGAAAGATCCAATAAGTGGTATGGTGTCATGTCATTTGAGTTGTCATATTGTAATGATGTCATGTTGGTTTGATTTTCAGCAAGGTGATCATTGGAAATACTACAACGAGCTGTGCTATAAAGTTACATGGGAAGTATGGTTTATTTTCAATGGTTTTGTTGAGGTATATGTGTGGTCGAACACTGAGGATAGTGTCCCCCAAGGGGAAGGGTTATATAACAACCCTGGTGAAAATTATATGTAATAAAGTTAAAAATAATAACCACGGTTAATGGGACACTCATTCCAAGTGGAATGTTGGGAAAAACATCCTGGGGGGGTGTTCATTTCGTTTATTATGGCTAAGGAAATTGGCAAAGGAAACTGAAAAGGCTTTGGAAAGGAAAATGGCTTTTTTGACACATTTATTTATAAAGATAATGGAAATTAGGATAAAAAGGAGATGAAAAGTCATAGGTTGCATGTGATGAAGAAAATGACAGAAAATAATGGAAAATGAACAAAATAAAGGCTTATGAGGATCAGTTCGTTACTTTTTTCAATTCAGTTTTGTTGCTCTCTCATTATTCTCTCTCTCTCTCTCTCTCTCTCTCTCTCTCTCTCTTTCTCTCTCTTGGACACTTAGAGTTTCTTGGAGCATTTTTTCATTAGACCAAGAAAGGAAAGAAAGCAGGAAAAAGGATGAAGCAAGCAAGGAGGATTAGGAATTGAGGAGCTATAGCGGGATTCTTGGCATATATTGATTTGTATGTGCCTTTTTCTTGCTAGATTTGGCATGCATGGTATTGCATGTGTTTTTTTCTGTCTTGGCATGGATTTTTCGAGGTGTGACAATGTTTGTAGCCTAGCCTTTCCATTTCTGGATAGCCACGGTGTTGTGGAGTTCTCATGTTCCAATTTAGCTGGATTACCAGATGGATTCGAAGCTGAGTAGGGTGGATCTCTGAATTGATATAGCACATGGCCTAGTGGTACCTAAACCGAACTATGGATCATGACAAAGCCAATGTCCTAGTAACCCTTAAGAAAGACTGCGGGTTGCGGTAAAGTATTGATTGTGTTTCCTTGGTGAGCCAAGGAATCCTTGAATAGTGAATGGAGGGATATACGGTAAAGCCTAGAGGTGGTTTTGCCTCCATTCATGCCTACAAATTCATGTTTTGGATTGTAGTAAATCCTGGAGAGTATTCCTTGGTTTGGGGCTTAGTGACTATTACACAGCATTTTGTCACTGTCCCTTCAATCCCCATCCCGCACATTGGAGGGTCATTTCTGTTATTAAAATGAAGTGTCATGCCTTTAAAAGATGATCATTGCATCCCTTTACATGAGAGTAATATTCCTTCTGTTGACAATTCCCTGAGCAGAGCCTCAAAAACCCTTGTTTTTTTCCTTCGCATGATTAGTCAGTTCTTCCCTCGCGCCAATGAGGAAGCTTAGCACTGGGCCCCGTGCTAGTTTACACTCTATCTCATTTAGACATTCATGCCAAGCTGTTTATGGAATGATTTTTAAAAATAGATTTAGAGATTCCATTCCAACAACTTCAAGGATGAGTCATTGGGAGTGCTTGAACTAATTAACCATTGACACCCTCCTTTGGTTTATGGTTTCCACCTCCTATGGGAACCTCCTAAAAGATAGGCCTCCATCCCACCTTTGTACAGATCCTAAACCTCCTCATTTTCCTCTATATAAAGAAGCTATCTCTCTTTGCATAAGCTAGCTGAACATGGAGAATTGAACATACAATAGCTAAATTGTTAGACAGATAGAGCAAGAAGGAACTTCGTTTTGAGAGCTTGAGTCCATGCCCTCATCCCATCCAAATTCCTCGACGAGTATCTGAGACACGGTTCGGCTGAACCCCGCTGGAGGAGACTGCAACGTCAAAGCCTTGGTTGTATCTCTTCCTTCTATCAATACATATGCGTGACTATTTTTTAGTTCCCGTTTTGTGTTATTTCATTTGTTTAATCCAATATGCTTAGCCCTCTTTGACTGGCTAGTAGTTATGAATGAAATTATGTTGTTGTATTTTGTTCTTGTTTGCTGATCCTATGTGCAGGTATCCAGGTGTGACCGCAGAAGGATTGTGACTTGCCAAGGCCGGAGCGAGAGGCCACCACCACTACAGCTATAATGACAATGTTGGACTCCAGGTAGGTCGATATATTGTGTCCTATTTTCATTCAATAAATCAAAAGACCCACTCTAGCATGTTTCTTTGTTTCTAGACCCACCCTAGGGCTAGATGGATCACCTCTGTCCGCAGAGGGGATTTACCTGCTTAAAAATTGGTGACTCCACTAGGGATCAGTGTGAGTTTGTCGTTTTAGCTTGTTTGAGTCGACTTCGGTCGCTAGCTTGCTTATTGATATTTTTCTGGTTTTCTTGCTTGTTTGACATCCTCTGTACAACTCCAGAGTGTCAAGTTTGACCTCTGCTCATTGGTTTTTTTCCCTCTGTTAGGTCCCTATATTACTAGTATTGTCCCTTATTATTGTTAGTGTAACCCCCTTATTGTTATTATTGTACCCTTGTAACCCCCATATTGTTATTATTCTGCCCTTAAATTATTATTGTTAGGTCGGCTAGGATTACATTGTGGCCCCATGGAATCCTATATATAGAAAGGAGGTTTTGTAATTTGAATAATCCAAGAATTGTTTATTCATGTAATGTACTAGAGGTTTCACCCTCGAAGTGGCTTATTTCTAAGGCTTCGATATCTCTTTTCTTCTCTTTTTGGAGCTGGTTTCACAACATTTGGTATCAAAGCTTTGAGATTCTAGGGTTTCGCTGCTCCAAACAAGTCAGTGTGGAATTTTATCTATAACTTTTTTTCTACGAAGGTTCAGAATCTGAAATTTTTAAAGTGCGAAGCCAAAATCCTGAGGAACACCGTCAAAAAATTTCAGAGCTTGGTTCGTAATATTTTCGGAGATATGATTTGTGAAAGTTAAGTCATTTTGCAAGCTCCTGAATTTAACCTAAACAGGTCATTGTGGTATTTTCGTAATAACTTTATTTCTACGAAGTTTCAGAAGCTGAAATTTTTAGAGTGCGAAGCCACAATCCTGAGGAACATCTTCAAAAAATTTCAGATATTTCTTCACAATATTTTCGGAGATATGATCTGTGGAAGTTAGGGCTTTTTGAGGCTTCTGAATTTCATCTCAAAGAGGTGATCGTGGGAAAATCTTCATAGCTCTCTCTCTAAGCATCGGATTGGAATGATGTAAAAATTGGCTGCAAGTGCACAGTCTATAGTTTTTGGTCTATCAATTTCAGAGCCAAATGAGGAAAAAGTGACACGTGTAAATTCGTACAAGTTCGCTCTACGGAACCAGTCCAAAATTGGGTCATTGTGGGAGATTGGACATAAATTTGCCTTGAAGAATCAAAATCAGATCAAAACTGTGGCATTTGAAAGAAGCTTCAGAGGGCTACTACAGGGAAAAATTTCAGATATTGAGGATCTGCAATTATAGAGATAATTCAATTTCAATATCAAGATTCTCAAAAGCAAGTAAAAGGTGTGTATTTGTTTTCCGAATTGCATAAGTCTTGTTTGAAGAATCAAGTTGAATTGATTACAAGGACATATTGTAGAATAGATATCAGTATTGGATTCTAAAATGGCCCCTAAAAAGAATTCAACACCTATTAAGCCTTTATAAATCTCTTCTATGACTCATGAAGATGAAGAATGGCAACATGACATATCAAAATTACAAGAGAAAGTGCAACAAATTTCACTCTCGCAAAGAGAAACAAAAAATGACATGGAAGTTTTGAAAAAAGGCATGCAATCTAAGATGGATGGTTTGAAGAATGGCATGGAATCTAAGATAGATGGCATGGAAGCTAGCATGGAATCTAAAATTGAAAACACGAAGAATGATCTAAAAGCAGACATGGAAGGTTTGACAAAGTTGATACAAGAAATGTTTCCTAATGGTGAAAAGATAGTAGAGGAAACTCATGATGAGAACAAAATAAATGTTAATCATGATTTAATAAAATCTAATGTTGGCGGGAAGAACCACCATATTCCAAAAATGGATATGAGGAAGTTTGATGGAAAGGATCCTGTAACATGGATACTACAAATGGAGCAATATTTTGATATCCATAATGTGCAAAACACACAAAAGGTACGCATTGCAACTTTACATTTAGAACAAAATACATTTGTATGGTATCGATGGCTTTGCTCCTGTAAAAATTTTTTCACTTGGTCAATTTTTACGGAGGAAATGATAGCACATTATGAGGATACAAAGAGAAACACCTTCTTTAGACAATTGATAAATCTCAAACAAAAGGGTTTAGTGGGGGAGCACATTGAGGACTTCCAAAAATTGAATATAAGGGTAACTGATATTCCAGAGGAACACATGATTGATCTCTTCATAGGCACTTTAAAGGATAAAATCCAACATGAAGTTCGCGTTTTGGAACCTGATTCATTGGAGAAGGCATTCAGGTTGGCAAGAAAAATTGAATGTAAAATTATGGCGACGAGGAAGCCTACCACTCACTTCTATAAAGAAGGAAGTGTTGCTACGCCTAGATTTCCACAACCTACAAGGTTGACACCACAAAAATTGGAAGAAAAAGAGAAAAAGGGCTTTGCTACAGTTGTGATAGCAAATACACTAAAGGTCATAAGTGTGCTGAGAAGAAATTATTTTACATAGATTGTGAAGAGGAAGAAGAAAATGAACAAGAAGAGGATATACACCAAGAACCAACCCAAGAAGAGGAAGAAATGAGTCCAACCATATCGTGTAATGCATTGGCAGGAATTACCACTCCTCAAACTCTCAATATAGAAGGACATATCAAGAAGAAAAAGGTAATAGTGTTGATTGATTCAGGAAGTACCCATAATTTTATTCATTGTAAGGTAGCTAAGGAATTGAATTGTTTCCTATATCCAGCACCATAATGTCAAGTGATGGTTGCAAATGGAGGAACTATAAATTGCTCTGGAAAATGCCATAATATCAAAATAACCATGGGGGAATATGTATTGAATAGTCCAATGATTTCCATTCCTATGGGAGGTGCTGATGTTGTACTAGGAGTACAATGGTTACAATCTTTGGGGACGATAGCTTTTAATTTTCAAGAAATTTTCTTGAAATTTTTTTTAGAAGGAAAGGAACTTGAATTACGGGGTATTGCAAGGAATCCGGGAAAGATAATAAGCTCTAATGTCATGACCAAGCTTCTAAATAAAGAACAACGAGGCATAATTGCACAATTATGCTCACTAGAAGTTCCAACATCAAAACCATCTATTTCTGCAAATCTCCAAAAAGTCTTGGACAATCATTCCAAGGTTTTTGAAACTCCAAAAGGACTCCCACCTATTTGTGAGCATGATCATGCTATTCATTTGATTCCAGGAAGTGTTCCTCCAAACATCAGGCCTTATAGATATCCTTATATCCAAAAGAGCGAAATTGGACGTATGCTTGCAGAAATGTTAGAGGCGAGTATAATTCAACCTAGTCAAAGTTCTTTCTCTGCTCCTATAGTATTGGTACAAAAGAAGGATGGATCATGGCACATGCGTCCAGATTATAGGGAACTCAATAAGCTCACCATTAAAGATAAATTTCCCATTCCTGTGATTGATGAATTATTAGATGAATTACATAGAGCAATTTATTTTACCAAATTGGATCTTAATTCAGGGTATCATCAAATTAGAATAAAGGCTGAAGATATTCTGAAAACAACATTTTGAACTCATGAGGGTCATTATAAATTTTTGGTCATGCCTTTTGGCCTTACCAATGCACCTTCTACATTTCAAGGGTTGATGAATTCCATTTTCAAACCCTTCCTTAGAAAATTTGTGCTAGTATTTTTGATGATATACTAATCTACAACAGGTCTTGGAAGGATCATGTTCAACATGTTGACAGGGTGCTCAAACTATTGCAGGAGAAACAATTATATGCAAAAACATCAAAATGTTTCTTTGGAGTACAAGAGGTGGAATATCTGGGTCATATTGTATCTCACGAGGGTGTTAAGGTAGACCCTAACAAAATTAAAACCATTAAGGAATGGAAAGTCCCCACAACCATAAAGCAGTTGCGAGGATTTCTCGGGTTAACAGGGTATTATCGCAAGTTTGTTAAGAATTATGGGAGAATAGCAGCACCTCTAACAACATTATTGAAGAAAGATGCATTTTCATGGACTCCTGAAGCAACTAAGGCCTTTGAAAATATTAAAGAGGCAATGTGCCTAGCACCGGTCTTAGCTACGCCAGACTTCACAAAAACCTTTATTGTGGAATGTGATGCCTCAGGAAATGGAATTGGTGTTGTTTTAATGCAGGAAGGAAGACCCATTGCTTTTGAAAGTCGTCCAATCAAAGGAAAGTATTTACGAAAACCTATTTATGAGAAGGAAATGTTAGCAATACTGCATGCACTAAAGAAGTGGCGAACTTACCTAATGGGAAGACACTTCAAGGTAAAAACTGATCATGATAGTCTTAAACACTTTTTGGAACAAAGACTATCTTCAGAAGAGCAGCAAAAATGGGCCACAAAGATGTTGGGTTATGACTTTGAAATAATCTACAAAAAAGGAAAGCTTAATGTTGTTGCAGATGCACTCTCAAGAAAGAATGAAGAGGTGGAAGCATTGCTTTGTGCCATTTCTATTATCCAACCAGATTGGATAATTGAAGCAAGAGATGAATGGAAGAAGGATGAAGAAGTGTGGACACTCATTCAAAAGTTGCAGCAAGATCCTAGTACATCTGATACAATTAGTTGGAAAAATGATTCCTTATGGTACAAAGATCACTTATATCTTTGTAAGAATTCCCATCTAAAACAAAATATTCTTTTGGAATTGCACACTTCTCATGTAGGAGGACGCTCAGGGTTTTTAAAAAATTACCACAGGGTGAAGAAATAATTTTTTTGGAATGGCCTTAAATATGATATTCAAAATTTTTTGGCGGAATGTTTGGTTTTCCAACAGAATAAAGTTGAGACAATTAAGACCCCGGGTCGTGTAAAACCTTTATCCATTCCAAGTCAACGTTGGGAGGAGATTTCAATGGATTTTATCACTGGTTTACCTAAGTCCGAAGGAAAGAGTGTCATCATGGTGGTAGTTGATAGACTTACCAAGTATGCACACTTTTGTGCATTATCTCATCCATTTAAAACAAGTGCAGCTGCTACTACATTTATGGACACAATTCAAAAGCTACATGGAAACCCAAGGGTTATTGTGAGCGAAAGAGATCCCATTTTTACTGGAAATTTTTTGGACGGAGTTATTTTCTTGTTTGGGTACTCAATTAGCTCATAGCTCATCTTATCATCCTCAATCTGATGGTCAAACTGAGATAGTAAATAAATGTTTGGAAGGATATCTTCGTTTTTTTGTATCTGATAAACAAACACAATAGGTCAAGTGGTTACCTCTCGCTGAATGGTGGTATAACACTTCCTTCCATACTGCAGCAAAAATGACCCCATTTATGGCACTTTATGGATATCATCCACCATCCATCACATCATCTTTAAGAGAAAATTTGAAGGTTCAAGCAATGGAAGATCACATCGAGCATCAACAAGAAGTTCTCCAACTCTTAAAGGAAAACCTGAATTTGGCACAAAATCGAATGAAACAACAGGCAGATCAACATCGAAGCGAGAGAAGTTTTGATGTAGGAGACTGGGTATTTTTACGGCTACAACCATACAAATAAATGTCCCTCAAGCAAGCTAAGAAGGATAATAAATTATCGCCAAAGTAATATGGTCCTTACAAGGTGTTGCAAAAGATTGGTACTATGGCATAAAAATTGGAGCTTCCTGCTTCTTCACGAGTGCATCCAATTTTCCATGTTTCATGCTTAAAGAAAGTTATAGGTGAAAATCTTCTAGTTCAAACAATATTGCCAAAACTTGATGAGGAATGAAAAATCATATTGGAACCTGAAGCGGTCACTGAAACAAGAACTCGACAGCTACGGAATCAATCAATTTCAGAGTATCTCATCAAGTGGAAGAACTTACCCACTGAAGATTCTACATGGGAGGATGAGAATTTTATACAAAAGCACCTAGAGCTACTCAAGCATTGAGGACAACACTTTTTTGAAGGAGAGGGGCATGTTAGGTCCCTATATTACTAGTATAGTCTCTTATTGTTGTTAATGTGACCCCCTTATTGTTATTATTGTGCCCTTAAATTATTATTGTTAGGTCGGCTAGGATTACATTGTGGCCCTACTAGGATTACATTATTGCCCCATGGACTCCTATATATAGAAAGGAGGTTTTGTAATTTCAATCATCCAAGAATTTTTCATTCATGTAATGTATTGGAGGTTTCCCCCTCGAAGTGGCTTATTTATAAGGTGTTGATATCTCTTCTCTTCTCTTTTTGGAGCTGCTTTCACAACATTTTCCCATGGTGAAGTGGCTTGGCACGCTTTTAATTTGAACAATCGCATCGATTAGCGCATGTTGCTTTTGGTGTAGTTGCGCAAACCCCTGTTTGGCACTGAATACAGCCTCACAGTCGGGCCAAATCCTGTAGGATTAGGTTTGCTCTCCTTGATCAGTCTTTACGTTAATTGTGCTTGACTCAGGGTTATTTTTTGTGTGTAATTGAGCCTTTGGGACTGTTTTGGCTACTGTAGTCTTTCTTTTCTCAGTCGCTTGTCTATTTTCCTATCGGTGTAGATTAAGGCCTTAGGGTTTCTGAGTGTCTTTTTTCACTAAGCCTTCTGGTTGGAAATCAAGTCTTGTTGTGTGTTGTCAGTCTCATTCTTGGGTCAATTGAACTAAGTTTTCCTAATCCTTTTGACCATTTGTTTCGTTGATAATCATTTCATTTTTTATTGATTCTCCTCCTTGTGGCTCCAAGCATAGATTCCATTGCTTGTCTTGGGTCATTGTTAAAACTCTCTTTTGATTTGGAAGAATGTGACATTTGTTTGAGTGTTTTCTTGTGATTGTTTGCATTGGTTGAGTCATTCAAATTTGTTCCTTACATTCGCATGCTCAAGCTTGTCTTCGTTTTTTGTTTTCATGTAATTAGTGCATCATGTACTTCTTTTCATTGAAAATATAAAAAATACATATTGCATTCTTCCTTTTGCTCGAAAGTGAAAGCTTCTTTTGCATAACTAGTATTGAATAATCTAGGAAAGAGTTTCATTTTTGTTTGATTGCATTAGGTGCATTAGTGGATTTATTCGCATATTTTCATTGTTTTCTATTGTTTGAAAGATATCTATGTTTCTCATATCTATCATTCATTTAATTGAAAATAATATTCATTTGCATATAGTTTTCATTTAGGAATTTGAGATCCAAATACGATAGGGCCTTGAAATTGAAACATAAATCCAAGATAAAATTTAAGATTCAGTCAATTAACCTAAGGAAGCATTGAAACCTAACACAACATTTTAGTGGTCTAGGCTAGAGACGTGTTCCGACATTTTAAAACCTAGTATTTTTTGCTCTCTATTTGGCTTTAGACAATGCTAGTATGGACTTATTCTCCCCATACCATCGAGTATATAAAGGGATACCCCTCTAGTTTGCAATCCTTTTATCCATAGGAAGTCGAGTATGTCACCTTGTAACCGTGATACACCAGACACAACATTCGGGGAGACTACTTGCACATACGTTAAGTCCTTGGTCATTTCTCTTTCATTTGATCACCAAGGTGTATATGGAAATTCACGGAAACCTGGTATACCCTCTTGCTTAGAATATTTGAGTACTCATTTTTGGTCTTTTTGTGACTCCTTAAAAAGAGAAGAGATCATCGAGAACTTGTCCATTCATGCTCGTTTAAAATTGAAAGTGACTAGAGTCATCTTTTGTCTGTTTCTCGACTCTTAAAATATGAAACAACGAAATCTGGTTTCAGTGTCATAAAATTAATTACCTACGATCACACAGCTGTTAAAAGTTTTATTACTTGGCCTGTTTTTGTTTTCCTTAGATTTTGATCTTAGAGCCTTCGTTCAGTTATCTCTTTCCTTTCTTTTTTGAAGCACGGTCATAGTGGCAGAACCACCAGTTTTGTCGTCCTCACTGCCTCCTAGTGGTGGTTCTTTTCCAGATTTTTCTTTTGAAACCCCTCAGTCCACTAGGTCTACTGAGTTAGCACAACCTATTCTCCCATCTGTCCAACCCCTTGCTACTCGATCTCCTCCTGACGAGCCAATTTAGTTCAATTGGCCCCCTTCACGTGTTTGGTCTAGTTTTGTGGAAGAAGGAGATTTTCCTCCTCTTACGTCGGGATCACCATTTGTAGTTGTTGTTGTACCTCCTAGTCCTCGTAGTCTTTTTGAAGATATTACGTTAGCATTAGATATGGATTCATCCAGTCTTGTTGACAGTGAAGGAATTCCTTCTTCTATAGGAGAATATCAATTGTTTCCTGAACATTTCCCTCGTCTGTCTACTCAGTCTTCTCCACCATCGGTGTCATTGCTACCTGGATATGGGTCTTTGAGTTAGATTATGTCTGGAGTTGCATCCATTGCACAATCCAATACACCCGTCCCTCCTCAAAGTTCTTTTCTCCCTTAATTAGGGCTATCACCTTTGAAACCTATTTCATCAGTCACTGTCACGTCAGTTCCAGTCCAACCTACTGTTTGTGTAGCTTCATATACACTAGTTGTTACGACTCAGTCATCTGGGTTTTTTCACACTTGCAGCTCGATTTTTCTCAATCTCACTTGACCTGTTAATCTCGGTCTGAGTAGCTCACAATCTCGTGCCATGGAGGCCCCACCTAATTCTAGTGTATTTTCCACTACTCTAGTAATTCTTGGTAGACTTAAATTCGATGAGCATCTATTGGCTGTTCAGCAGCAGAACTCTCAGGGTTCTCAATAGCCCCAGGCTCCTAGTAATCCTCATTTCCATCATTATGATGATGTCGCTAAACCCATTTATTTGTTTCCACATCATTATGATGTTTATGGTAATCTTGTTTATTTTCCTCCTATTGATCCTTATCAGGTTGTTTATGATCCTTATCAGACTATTCCTCATCTTGGACCTACTATACATGTGCAACCCTCTGGCTTACAAGGACAACCCTCGGCTGGACAACCTTCAGTTCAACAGGGCTTTGCCTCTGGTCCACAAGGACAACCTTCCAATCCATAAGGCCAACCTCCCTAAGGTCCGCTTTTGGTCTAGCAAGGGAAACCCTACGGGCCGTCTAGTCAACCTCATAATCAACCAGGACCATCTCATGCTCTTGGGAGGAAAATGCACTCACCACAGGGACAACCTTTTGCACCGCAATAGCCAAACGTTCTGTATGTGCAACAAGGACAACCCTACGGTCCTCCTTCAGGTCAACCTGGTTATTGAGGACAACCTGGTCCATCACAAACATAAGGACAATCCTTTCCGCAAGGACAACCCGGTGAGCTTCAATATCTAGTTCAACCAGCTCAGCAGCCGGTTCAACCCGCTCTTCAGCCAGTTCAACCAGTTCAACAGACAGTTCTACTTCTTTATCCAATTCAACCAGGTCCACCTGCTCAGCAGCCTGGGAACCTGCTTAGCAGGGCCCTCCCTTTCAGCCACAAGGCGCTTATTACCCTCAAAGCCAATATCAGTCGGTACATAATGTGCCCCAAGGTTTTTACCCTCAAAATCAACCTTCATTGGTATATAATCAACCTCAAATCCATGCTTAAATTCCACAACAGAATCCATACATTGCTCAAATCGGACCTCAATGGTCTCCTCAGACTCAATATCCTGGTCCTCAACCCCAGTATCAACAGAAATATCCTGCTTCTAATCCTTATGGTCAGAACCCTCTGGGGTAGAATTCTTCTCAAACTTGGTGGAATGTGAACACGGTTCCTTATTAGAGACCTCAAATGACTTTCAATCCTAAATTACCATTTCTTGCCACATTGGAGTTATCGGATGTGTCCAAGTTAATGAATGATCCCATTCTTCATAATCTGTATTGGCCTCTAGTTCCGATGAATATTCCTGGTGATTGTCCTAAATTTGAGGGCAAAGTTGGCGAAGACCCTCAAGCGCATGTTATGACTTACCATTTATGGTGTTCCTCTAACTCTTGGGTCGATGATTCTATTTGACTTCATCTTTTCTAGCAAACTCTTACTGGTGCCACTGCCAAGTGGTACATTGAGCTGTCTCGTGGCATCTTCCAAGACTTCAATTATTTAGCCATGGCTTTCCTTACTCATTTTCAGTTACCGATCTGCTATGAGACTGAGACACACCTCCTTCCTTCATTGAAATAGGACCGAGCTACTCATATCTCGGATCCTATTCATGAGTGGAGACACCGTCATCACCTGATCAAATTTGAAATTCCTGATCATCTTCTAACTCATTGGTTCACCACCTCCTTTGTCAATCAAATTCTAAAAGAAATAGCTATGGGGACATGCGTGACTGAGGAACAAGCCATTTCTTATGCCCAGTACCTTGATCTTGTGTACTCTCAGTCCGATGCATTATATGATATCTTTCCTGATGCTCCCCAACCTGGAACTTATAAATCACCAGTGACTCCATCCATAGATGGTATTATTGGTTTTGTATCTCAGACTTCTCAAAAGTCTTCCTCTTCAAACTCTGGGAATCAGAAGTCCACTTCGTCCAACAACATTGCTTCTCAGTCCCCTTCGAATCTTGGCACACCCATAGAAGTTAAGGCAGTTTAGGCCAATCCAATGGATAATGCTTCTAAAGGTAAAAATAAGGGTAAAGGCAAGGCCAAAGCCGATACTCCAAAATAGGATTCTCAGAAACCTCGTTCGGATGATGGTTCTCAATGCAAGCCGAAGTACCCTTTTTTAATTTGTGATGAAGATAAATTCACCAAATACTACCCTAGATGATCTGAAGTGATCTAATTGATCAAAGGAACCTAAGGGACTCTAGCCATTCTTAAAGAACCTTTCCCATCTCAGCAGACTCAAATGGTAGAGAAACCTCCATATTCTACTCCGTTTGGTTCTCAAGTATTCATGATAAATGGTTCTACACCAATGTCTATTGCGACTCGATCGAAAGATTACACTGGATCATGTCAAGCAATGGGGAAAGAGATCGTTGATGGTCCTCCTCCTCCACCTATATTTGGCCCTCTTGAGATTGAAAGACCTAGTGCTGAGTCTGTTGTGCGGCCACATTCTAAAGGTGTACTCCGTAAGTCTTTGTATAATCCCAATGCCTATGCTGCTCAGCATTATATTATTGTTGAGGATTTGGCTCAGGCACCATTTGTGATGTCCGTGTTGGAAGTACTTAGAGTTTTCTCTCTCAATGAAAGGCCTTGTTTTCTGTGATTGGTGGCGTTGATCCTGACGATACTAGACTTCTCGTTTTCGATCTAGAGAATTTTGTTCCACAACTTCCGCATCAGATTGCGCTTATTATCCAAGTGGTTATTAATGGACTCGATATCCATCGAGCAGTTGTGGATGAAGTTGCATCAACCTTTGTCATGTCCTTGTCTTACTAGAAAGCCATTGGTTCTCCAGCCCTAAATTCATCATCGAATGCCCTAGAAGCATTCGATGGAAGAGTATCAAAACCATTAGGTGTTCTCCCTAGTTTACCAATCACTTTGAAAGGGAAGATAGTTAATGTCGAGGTAGAGGTAGTTGATGCAAAACTCAATTATAATCTTCTCCTTGGTTGCAGTTGGACTCACGCCATGTTTTTCGTTCTGTCCACTCTCTTTCATGTTCTAAAATTTCCACATGAAGGAAATATTGTTACTGTCGACCAATTGTCTTTCCTCACCTCCTCCTCCAAGAACAACGTTCCGTATGTGGACAAGATTCCTACTCCTTACAAGAGCATAGGGCTAGGCCTTTTTAAGGATCCTGCCCTCATGGGTATTTTTCCTCTTCCACCACTAAATACTATTCATATTCATATGGTCTCTCGGTTTGACTGCCCATGGATTATTCCATCACCTGAGTAGATTGATTCTTTGGGAGATTCAATGCCTTTGAGTGCAATCAAGGTAAACTATTACAAACTCATTGCAGATTCGAACACTCCATTTCCTAATAATGCTCCTTTGAGCACGTCTCTTGACACCTAATCTTAATCCTCCTGGCTTGGTGACTCAGATTCACCTGATCCTTTGTGAGAAGTGTTTCCTTCTAATGAGTCCATTGTGGAAACCATGTCTCTCGAAGAGCTACCGTGGGACAATAGTCATCATCGTTCCTCGTTTATGCCTAGTCTCGGGGCTATGTCTATGTGTCTTGAGCATTTTTCATCTTAGTTTCCTTCTCCTCTGCTTCAAACGCCTCTTTTGACAAATGAATTTTTCACGAAAGGTAAATTGAGTAATATTACACAGACGATGCCTATTTACCATATTTACCAATGCAAGATGTGTGCACTTCCTATTCCTCTTCATCCTATCGTTACCGTTGGTCCCTTTGCGAAGTGGGGCATTGATTTTATGACATGTAACCCTCACTCGGCTAGGGGGGCATGTTTATATTATCGTAGCCGTTGACTACTTCACCAAATGGGCCAAGGAAATGCCTACACTTGCCGCTGATAGTAAGACATCTACTCAATTCATATTCAATCACATTATTACCAGGTTTGGTGTCCCTGAAGCCATCGTTACCGATCATGGTTCACATTTTCGGCATTATATGATGGTGGAGTTGACTTCTAAGTTGGGTCTATGTCATGACAGCTTAATGATGTACTACCCTCAGGCCAATGGCTAGGTTGAAGCCGTGAACAAAGTTCTCTTCACCATGCTTCAGCGTACGATTGGGATCCATAAATCCAATTGGCATCTCATGTTATTTTCGGCTCTTTGGGCATACCGAACCTTAATCAAGACTGCGACCGGATTTACTCCTTTTCAATTGGTTTATGGTCTGGAAGATATGCTCCCGATTGAATGTGAGATACCTTCACTTAAATTAGTTGTTTAATTACTTCCAGATAATTCAGCAGAAGAAGAGCGCCATCTCTATTTAGAAAGACTAGATGAAATTCGCTTCTTTGTTGCTCTCGATATTGAAGCACAAAAGAAGTGGGTCAAATCTCATTTTGACCGTTCAGTTTCCCCTCAGTCCTTTGTTGAAGGAGACCTCATCCTCTTGTATGACCAAGCTCATGATAAGCTGGGGGAAGGTAAATTTCAACCCATGTGGCATGGGCCCTACATTATTAAGCATGTGTTGCAGAATGGGGCCTATGAGCTCATTGATTATGAAGGTCACCCTTTAAAACAACCCAAAAATGGGTGGTATCTCAAAAAATATTATGCGTGAGTCATTCATGCATGATTTTTGTACATAGGTGTATTTTTCATTTTTTTACATGTTTTTGTTTTGGTGTGCTTTGCAAGAATTTTTCCTGCTTATTGGGTCTTGCTTATTGTGCAGATGTCTATTACCCCTTATGTCGGTTTCACAGATGGTGCTTCCCGTAGTACCAGGAATTTGTCTTCAGTAGCCTAGGTAATTTATAATCCTGCTGGTGAGTTGATAGATCTGCAAGGTATTTGTCTAGGACGGACCACAAAAAATATCGTTGAATATAGTGTTGTTCTTGAACTATTAACCGAGGCAATTAACCTCAGCATACGTGCATTTCTTGTCAACCTAGATTCACAACTTGTTGTTCTTCAGCTCAATGGGAATTATTCAGTCAGAAATCCATACATTTTTAGATTGTATTTATGTATTCATTTGTTAGAGAGACATTTTTATTTTATCACATATCATCACATTCCTAGACAAATGAATACATTAACTGATACAGTGGCTAACATTGTATTAGATAGAAATTTGCGTAATTTGTAAAATCATCATCATATGTAAAAGATCCATGTAGGAAAATAGATGTATATATATATATATATATATATATATATATATATATATATATATATATATATCGAGTGTTTGCATCAGTGTGCATCATACAAAAAAATATACGTGTCTCTATTACATCCTGAGACATCATGTCTCTCAAAATTTGCAGATATAAAACCTAGGTGTCTAATCAGCATGGTGCTCATGGTAACATGTCACTGCCTGTACAAGCCGCCTCAACAAGCAGTGAATCTGGATTGGCACCCCTATAGTATGCCTCTGGTAGGCATGAGGAACGTCATCACATCGAGCATAGTCTGGGACTCCATGCTCAATCCCCTCTAGGTTATGCATGATTTTCTCCTCGTCGCTACCCCTGCCCTGCGGGTCAAAATCGTGTGGAGTTCACCTCGCTATTGGAGACATGCCTGCAGGTCTTTTTGGGCCAACATTTGCAAATAAATGGATTTAATGTCAGAACATGCATATAAAAAATAAAAAATCATAATACTCATAAAATTTTAAAAATGAGTCTTACCAATATCTTCATCCCAATCCAGTCCCTCTAGGAGTGGGAGGTCTGGGTCACTAGTGAAGTATGTACCAGAGTAGGGCCAGTCTTCTACGACGATCAATTTTCGGTGAAGCCAATCGAATAATTCTGGTCTCCAAGACATTTGTTGACCACCCCCTGCCTTGGGCATCAGAGCTGCCCATCGGGCCATCCGTGGTTCCCTCACTGGTGGTGCCGGAACTATCACTTCATGCCACTAAAATATTGGTAATCGTTCGAGGATGAACGATACCAGGATTGACCCATAACCAAATTTCTTCAATTTGGTCTTCTTTCATTTTGTTAGCTTTCACTTCATATTGATAATTACTTCTTTTTCCTAGTTGAAAATGGTTGGTGAGAAGCAATCTACAACAAGAAGCAGTTGTGTTTTTGGTTGCTTTGTGTGGTGCTTGTGTTCCTACAACCTATGTGATTGTGTGTAGCACTACCCTTAGTGCTAAATTTGGGATTGTCTGAATGTCCACTTTCCTGCTTTTTGATCCTTTCTGTACTCCCGAGCATACTCTGTCTATGACCATGCCCATGCTCTCCATAATGGGCTAGGTGCCAATCAGGATTGGTGCTATTCCCCTCCGCGATAATCTTGTTATGAAATAAATTTTAGAAACATCAATCTTGAAATCTTGATCTCGAAGAATGAACTTCTCTTGATTTTCATCCCAAATGCTGATCAAATAATGTAGCAGCTCCGGTTGAGCTCGGAGACACGATGTTAGGAAGAAATTTTTCAGACCACAATTTCTGAGAGCTTCCATGCATCTCTCATTTTCCATGGCAAGCTCGTACTCTTCGTTGTGTTCCCGTTCTTTCCATTTGATTAATTTTTCTCCTCTTTCACCTACAAACATGTTCATATGAGCATGATTAGCTAAATAAAAAGCTGGAAATTTCAATAAATTGGGCCTTTAATTTGATATTTTGATAGGGAACTAGTCTGCACGGTCGGCGCGACTGTTTCTCAAATAGTCGCGCCAACGGGCGCGCCCCCGTTTAAAAAATCGGGCGGTCGGCGTGACTCCGTGCCCGAAACCCGCGCTGACCACCAGGCCCTAATTTTTACCATTTCTTCCTCAGGAATCAAAATTGAAGGTTGTAGGTCTAAAACGAATGCTTAAAATGGAGGGAGAGGTGTCGGCTCTTACCTGGAACTGACAGATTTGAGATTGGTCTGCTGGATCGCCCGCTATCGTCCCCGCAAAATCACAAGGTAAAATGGGTCACTATTGCTCCACAAGAGGTAAAAAGTGAAAAGTAATTATTTTTTTACCATTTTTGGCTTTTTATAAACTTTTTAGAAGCCTAATTAGGTTTTAAAGCACATTTTATTATTATCACGTCATATTGTTTCGAGAAATGGGTTTTACGTTTATTTCTTGTGCAGCGACAGGTTTTAATGTGATTCTAATGAAGTAACAAGTTATATTTTATACTTTTTTGGACTCGGTAAAAACACGAAAAAGTCACTACTGGAGTCATCTTTCAGCTCTTTTCTGACTCTCTAAAATTGAAAATATTGTCGATATTCTTGTCGTTTTGAACTCATTAAATGGTTGCGAAACGATATCTACCCAATATATGTTTACCCCTTTTTCGGGCTGGGATGGATTATTTATGAAAAAGGAATACCTTAGCCTATCGCGACTAAGAGGTTCTTTCAGATTTGTCTTCTACCTTTTTGGATTTGAAAGAATAGTTACGAAAAGGGCCATGCTAGATTTTTATTTTCTGTCTTCTTTTCAAACTCTCTAAACATGAAAAGATGTCGAGTTTTCCCTTTGTCAGATTCGTTAAACTCTGATGACATCGGACCTCGTCACCATGACGTTAATCGAGTTCCTCTTTCCTAGGGCTCATAAAATGTACTAGGATTGGATTTTTTTGAAGGACAAACTTATATTACAAGCATATGTTATCCCCTTCAAGCTTGTTTCAAAAAATAATTGGGGTACTCGCCAGAAATGGTGGGGGAAAATTGAACCAGAATCTAGTTATGTCAGTAGTATGTCGCTCTTGAACATGGCACTCATATGCATCGTGTCGGGTTGGGGACATCTCATTTAATTTTATTTTCCTTCATGGGGTTTGGATAATCTATTTTGACCTCATCTACTCTTTGCCACGCCACTATGACCTCAGATCCTTTGATGTCAAATACTACCAAATCCAGAATCTTGTCATTGATATGTTCAAGAGAAGTTTGTCTCTGCAGTTTTCAAACTGCCACTGATTTTTTGTTGGTCCTGATTCACTATCATCATGTTCCTCTATCTCGTGTTGATGATGTGGGAAACATTATGGCCCTCCTTTGACTATGTCACTTCCTATCAACTTCAGCTCATTATCCAGGAATTTGATCTAGAGACTCCCTTCTCGTACCTTGGAGACTGCATGCCTCAATGGCAGATTTTTCGCATTCGACGCAAGGTCCACATCATTGGCCTTTGATCGAGTGATTCTACGGATGTTCGACGCCATCTCGCTATTCACGTTCTATAGATTGTACCTATTGTATCTTGACATCCATCGACATCACCGGGTGGTTTCTCTCACGTCTGTTAACAACTTTCATCATTGGCTGGTAATGAGAGGATTTTCTTGCATGTTCGACTTCAGCTCATATATTTTCATGCTTGAATTTGTACTAGTTCGGGTCGTGATGGAGCACAAGACCTTGGGTTTTGTCTGATGAAATCCAGGTTGCGGATTTTTGTGGATTATCATGACTTATTACATGACTCTTTTGATCGGATGGCTGCGACCATACCTAAGTCTATTTGTTGATTCTTACTACTGGATGGCTGTGTCCATACCTCGAATCTCATTATATATGTGTACTCTGTCATGGATGGCTGTGCCCATACCACATATTCATGTATCATAAATATCAGTTGTATTTTTCATTGCAGGTTTACGACAGTGGTGTTTGGTTCGAACGCGTTTTCATAAAGCATTTCGCCCCTCCCTCTCCCTCGAACCTCACGCTTTAGGGGGCATTTGTTACACAGCATTTTGTCATTGTCCCTGTAATCCCCATCCCACACATTGGAGGGTCATTTCTATGATTAAAATGAAGTGTCACGCCTTGCAAAGACCATCATTGCATCCCTTTACATGAGATTAATATTCCTTATGTTGACAATTCCCTGAGCAGAGCCTCAAAAAACCTTGTTTTTGCCTTGGTGCGAGTAGTCAGTTCTGCCCTCACGCCAATGACGAAGGTTAGCACTGGGCCCCACGCCAGTTGGTGCTCTGTCTCAGTTAGACACTCGCACCAAGCTATTCATGGAATGTTTTTTAAAAAGAGAGGCGGAGATTCCATTCCAACAACTTCGAGAATTAGTCATTGGGAGTGGTTGAACTGATTAACCACGGAATCCCTCCTTTGGTGTATGGTTTCCACCTCCTATGGGAACCTCCTAAAGGATAGGCCTCCCTCCCACTTTTGTATGGATCCTAAACCTCCTCCTTTTTCTCTATATAAAGAAGCTATCTCTCTTTGCATAAGCTAGCTGAACATGGAGAATTGAACATACTATAGCTGAATTGTTAGACAGATAGAGCAAGAAGGAACTTCGTTGTGAGAGCTTCAATCCATGCCCTCATCCCGTCCGAATTCTCCGACAAGTATTTGAGACGCGCTTTGGCTGAACCCTGCTGGAGGAGACTGCGACGTCAAAGGCTTGGTTGTATCTCTTCCTTCTATCAATACATATGTGTGACTATTGCTCGGTTCCAATTTTTTGTTATTTCATTTGTTTAATGAAATATGCTTAGCCCTCTTTGACTGGCTAGTAATTATGAATGAAATTGTGTTGTTGTATATTGTTCTTGTCTGCTCAACCTATGTACAGGTATCCAGGCGTGACCACAGAATAATTGTGACTTGCCAAGGCAGGAGCGAGAGGCCACTACCACTACAGCTACAACGACAATGTTGGACTCTAGGTAGGTCCATCTATCATGTCATCTTTTTCATTCAATAATTAGGAATCGATACTCTAGCATTTTACTTTGTTTCTAGACCCACCCTAGGGATAGTGTTGGGTGTGGAGCCTAATTATCTTGTTTACTTTGTATCATATCATTGGACCCCTATACCTTGCATGCGCAACGCTCTAAATTAATCACCCGTCATAGGGTTCAGGGGGGCAATAGCGACGAGTGGAGCCCCTGCTGGGGTTTTGCGCGCCCCGAAGCTAAAAACATGTAAAATTTCCGTAAAAGTATAAAATTTCTTGTCAATTCGGGCCGCTCATTAGGCAAATGATCCGACTCGTAGTTATAAGCTTATTTTAGGGTTTTTTCAGAAGGCAACCCTCGCTATGAGGGTATTGTATCATGGCCGTGTATCGATGTGTACCATTTGGTCGAGAACAGTAGAGGGAGACTGCGAGAGAGAACAGAGGATATTATAGCGAATCTGCTGTAGGTTCTATCTCTTCATTTTTGTTGGATAATAGAAAGGAAGGACTGGCTGTTCGGGGTGGACATAGCCCAAGTTGGGTGAACCATGTATATCTGTGTCTCTCTGATTTTATGTGTTTTGTGTGCTTGTATTTTCCGTATATTTTATATGTTTCATTGCTCAGTAATATATAATTTTCTAACAGCTAGAGGGATCCCCTCTATCTGCAGAGGGGATTTACCTGCTTAACGGTGACCCTTTCTTTAGACTATGGGTTGTGATAAAGCCTGAGAGACTAGGAGATAGGAAGATTCCTCACAGTGTAGGTATAGATAATCTAGTGATATACATGCTTGTGTTGGCCTAGTAATAGGGGTTAGATCATGGTAAATATGGTTATGACATGTTTATTGTGTTCTCCTAGTGATCTGGGTTGGATCATGGTAAAGCCTAATTTATTTTGATGAGGATGAGGTGGTATAGCCTCGGGATACCCTGGCCAATTCTTTCTGTTTAATTCCTACATTCATGCATGGAATATGGCACAAAGGTGCTTAGCTGAAGTAAGATTTGGCTCAACCAATCTATGGTCGGGTGGAATGTGGATGTCCCATTCCTAGTTTGTTTTTACATTAAGTAATGAAGAGATCATTATTTTCGTATTTGGTTTACAAATTTTCTGGTTATTATGTGGATTTCATTGATGGAATATCCATGGTATTTATGTTGTTATTATGCTGGTTATAAGCATGTATTTTATCAGTGATGATATATGGCTCAATCTTATTTTTTTCTTGTAAATGAATGCACAATGTATCTATGGTGAAATAGATTGTATTGCAACTAATTATGTAAGGGAGAAATTATTCATAGTGATTATCAATTAAGTATGAGACCCCTATGTTTAAATATTTTGTTTATACATGTGGATGCAATGTTTGTGACATGTTTGACGAAATCCTTGTCATGGCTGGAAGGGATCCAAATGAGTTACTAATGATGTGATTGCTTCCATCCCTTATTTTAAATTTTATTTATCATCTCCTAAAGTTTTAGGAAGTTTTGGGAAGTGACCTGAGCTCTGGGGCTAAAAAGGTGGCTTAAATCCTAGAGTTGCAGGCACAAAACTGGCGTTTTGGGGCCTTAGACACTACCTTTCCTTGGCATGCCTGTGGCTATAGGTGGCCAGATCCTCCCTTGCCCTTACATGCCTATGGATATAGCTCAAAGGGGTAAAAAATCAACCCCCCTTCAGGGTTCAGGGGCCTTTAAAGTTGGTTTACCTCCTAGAGGGATTGTTGATGGTGTGTAAGGTTTGTTTGTCAAGTTTCCATTGGTTCCACTTCCTCAAGGTCCTTTAGGAGTTTGAATCTCATATTAGTAGCCTTTTGTCACATGTTTATGCCGATTGGATGGTTACTTGGGTAGATGTGGGAAGAGGGTGTTACAGAGAGGCAGCACATAGCCATACAGAGGTAACGTAGTGCTTCAGAGGAGATCTATATTTCTTCTCAGGAGTAACAGTGATTCAGTGCCAGAAGTCGGACAAAGAGTTTGGAGGCTAGGAGTATCCATTTTCCAGACAAAAATTGATTAGTTAGTAAGATAGAAAGTTGTTCCAAGAAGTGGGGATGCAGTATTTCATAGGCTGACACAATTACTGTGCAAAGCTAGCACAAAGAAGCTCATCGCGAGCCAAGGTTAGTGTCGGATATCCAGTGAGAGTGATCTTTTTCTCACTAGACTCTTTGTCAATTATTTCTCTGTATGGTTTTCTAGATTTAAGAAATAATATATTTGTAATTAGATCTACTACTGCATAATAATCAAACCCTCATCTATTGCACTGGTTTTCCCGAGTTGGGTGTTTGGTTAGTCCAAAAATAACAGTGTTATTTTAGTGTGTGTATCTATCTTTCCAACATTATTTTTATTTCCTCATTATTTATTTCTTGAGGGCTGCAGTGTATTGGTTTTGATATTTACCATAGAACGTAGTAAATAATTTGCTCAATTTATTTAACAAATAGAATAAACTTAATTAGTTGTTGCAGTAGGATTCAGGATTCTTGATATCTAACATGGTATCAGAGCACAGATGGAAGTAGGAAGAGCTCAGTTGTATATGGAAAGAGGGAGATACGAATCACTACGTGAGTAGCTGCTTGAATCCGTAGGAGGATGCGCAGTCCATTGGCCAGGAGGGAAACTTTTTGAGGGAAATTTCTCTGAGAATTTTGACAGAGAATAAATTTTCCAAATCGACGATTGTCAAAGGAAGAAGAAGTAACAAAATTTTCCTTGCAGAGTATATATTGAGCTGGGACGTAGTTATTTTGCAACAATTTTTTGGTGTAGAATAACATCAAGACGAAGGAAGAGCACACACTGAGTGAATTATTTCCTTAGGGAATTTCTAGCCTAGAAATTTGATTTCTCACTGTAGAGCACTAGTAGTTGTGAGAATATTTTCCCGAGCCGTGGTTGCATAGAGGAGAAGAGGAAGATTTCACCATTTTTGCAGATATGTCATTAGTAGGGATGAGAGATCATGATCAGTTGGATAGTTTGTCTAACTACATTATGTGGAAGGCAAGGATTTCTTGTTTTCTAGATGAAAAAGATCTCAAGGCCTACATTATTAACATGGTAGTTGTACCCATGGAGCCAGTTCAAATGAAGGCTTACAATAAGGAGATGTAGAAAGAAAATAGACTCACTCTCTATGGAGTTATAGATCATGTTGTGTTACACATAGTTGGCAAGGACATTTCCAAGAAGATGTGGGATTCTCTTGCTACCTTATGCCAGGGATCTTCCGAGAAGGGTAATATGCATTTGGAGGAGAAGCTGAGGTGTACCAGTATGCAGAGTTGGGAGCATATAGACCCCTTCTGTACACAACTTTAGGATTTCTAAGATTAGCTGTATGCAATTGGGTCAGCGCCCCAACCCACAGAATTGGTGTGGTGAACCTTAAATAACATTTCTGAGGAACGAAAAGTGTTTGTCTAGAGTATCCTGAGAAGAGAAAACTTGCCAGATTTGGAAATAATGTGGGTTGATCTATAGCTGGATGGTATGAGGAGAAACTTAGTGAAGAGCACCATTAGTGGTAGAAATTACAACAGTGGGATGAAGGAAGTGAAGGAAGAGGAGAATACAACCCTCACATCAAAGGAGAAGTAGTAGTAGTGTAGAAGGAAGAAGGGCATTTCGAAGGTAAAATGCTTTAGATGTGGTGAAATTGGTCACTACAATGCCCATTATCCTCTAAGAAATAAGGATAAAGAGGAGAATTTGGATGAGATTGATTGGTTTTCCTCCATATTGGAGGAATATTTTTCCATGATCATTGATATACCTCTAGGAGTGAGGTGGGGTGATTTTATTTTGTATCCTTAGAGTTATACATGATGTTCATGATCCTTGAGGATTCCACCTCTTGGATCAATACATTGCTACGAGATCCCATAACAACAATAGTAGGATAGACTAGTGACAGTTGGTGCAATCAGGTGACAGAGTGATAGATGTAGTAGCTAGTAGCAATCATAGACTAAGTAGCGCAGATCAGAGCTAGAATCATTACAGTCTAGAGTCAACAACAACACAAAGGCTTCACTGGATAACACAAATACTAGTAGTAGTGAGGACTTGGGGGACATATGCATCACGCTCACCACAGTTGCCTGAGTTTTATGGATATTTCATAGTTGCAGCAGCAATAGCTAAGAAACAGTTGCAAATGTTGCAGTAGCAGCAACACCAGAGTTGTAGTGTAGATGTAGTAGTTAACAACAGTTCAACATAGTTAGAAATAGAATAAATGCAACACATATCAGAGTTGCGTAGTAGTTGGTGGGCATAGAATCTAGACATCAACAGTGCAACAGGAGATGGTGCAGAGGGAGTGTATTGCAGTTGCAGTACTATAACACTTTCCTCATTAAGATGGAGTGTTTGTTTTTGTAGCATCGGATGTGTTCTAGCCTTGAGATTTGGTAGAGAGGTTAGAATACATGCATTCTCCAAAACCCAGAAATTGTTTCTAGAAATCTCACTTAAATATGACTTAATTAAAATAATTAATCATTTTTTTATATTTCCTAAGTCTAAACTTAGGAAATATGATTAATTAAAAGGTATTAATTAAGTCAGGTGCGAATCTTCTAGAAAAAGGCATGGATCAAGTTCTAGTTAATATAAGCCATAAATTAAGTTTTAATCATGGTCATTGATGTCTCAACAAGAGAATATAAGCAAAAAAATGATGGGGCTTGGAGAACACACTTGCAAAGTTCGATTTAATTGGCAGACCAATTTCTAGAGAAGCCATGCTGAGTTGCTGGAGAGAGAACTAGTTAGCTCGAAGCAGTGAGAGAGGGGCGGGGACAGTAAGGCTCAGAGGAAGATCTTTTAGATCTGGTGAGTGCATAAAATAGAGGAAATGAGTTCCACAGAGAGGCAATAGAGAACCATGTAGAGGCGACACAGTGCTTCAGAGGAGATCCATATTTTTGCTGGGGAGTAGAAGTGATTTAGTGCCAGATGTCGGAGAGAGATTCCGAAGGCCAAGAGGGTTCATCTTCCAGAAAACATCTAATTAGTTAGCAATAGGGAAATTTGTTCCAAGATATGGAGATGCAGTACGGCATGGGATGATGTAGTGACTGCACAGAGGTAGCTCATGCAACTCATATTGAGCGAGTGTCGGATCGCCAGTGGGAGTGAGATTTTTCTCACTAGACTCTTTGTCAGTCATTTCTCTGTATGGTTTGCTATATTTAAGAAACCATAGATTTGTACTCAGGTTTACTACTGCATAATAATAAAACCCTCAACTGTTGCATCGGTTTTCCCAAGTTGGGTTTTTCTGGGGATTTAGTCCAAAAATAATAGTGTTATTTGTGTGTGCATGTGTGTGCATCTATATTTCTAGCATTATTTTTTATTCCAAAATATTTCTTCTATGAAGGCTGCAGTGTATTGGTTTCGATAATTATCATAGAACAAAATAAATAATATGTTCAGTTTATTTAAAAAATAGAAGAAACTTAATTAGTTTTTGCAGTAGGATTTTGGATTCCCGAATTTTCACAAAAACAAATGTCCATGTCATGCTCTCAAAAATAAGACTCCTTATAAAATGTGGTATGGCCAAATTCCTTTGGTAAGGAATCTCAGGATCTTTGATTTCCTGCTATGCCTTAATTCATAATGAATAAAGAAATAAACTTGGTGCAAGGAGTTTAAAGTGTATCTTCTTGGGGTACTCAAATATCACCAAAGCATATTGTCTCTATGATGAGGTAAATAAGAATATTATATTTTCTAGAGATGTGATTTTTCTTGAATATTCCATGATTAACAATATTTTTGAACAATAGCTTGATCATTTGGACAAATTCGGTCCTGTATTTTTTTTTCAGAAATTTGATAATGAGATTAAACATCTTGAAGGGGGATCCCTATCCCAAATGAATCTATAGAATCTCCCTCTAAAGCACTCCCCGCCTCATGAAGTTCCAAACACTTCTTCAATATCAAGAAGACACTTTGAGTGATGTGATATAGATTATTGGAAGACTAAACCTTGATGCAGTCCCATCTTACTCAACGAAGTAACCTTGACCATCTCAAAAAGGTCCTCCAAAATGGCTCACTAAAACACTTGAAAGTATCCATCCTAATGAGGTTGGAAAGACAAAAACTAGAAGTTCCACCAGAAAAAATGGAGGTGATGTAGAAGATTAGGATTAAATTGTTGATATGCTTATGATTGTGAATTAAATTTGTCTACTAATTTTGAACCAACTTCCACTAAAGAAGTTATTTCTCATGATGAATGGAAAGAAACAATACATAAATAGTATGATGTTGTCATAAAGAATGGAACATGAAAGCTGGCATTAAGGGAATTTTCATGTCTAAAACGGGTCTCCTAAGGAAATTATAAAATAATAGTGGAAATAATAAAATAATATTATATTACATCATCAAATTTTAGAAGGATAAAAAAAATAAAAAAATTCAACTCATATTTTCAACTTATCTCCTTATGGGTTTACTCAAATTTCGAGTGAAAACACTCGTTGGATGCATAATTTGATTCCTAATCCAAGGTGTACCCATGTTTCATACTTTTTATGGATCCAGCTACATGAAAACTAAGAAATACATGGAAAATGTGATTACAATCATGGTTTTTCATGTATTTCTCATTTTTCGTGCAACAGAGTCCATCGAAAGTATGCAACATGTGTACTCCCTGGATGATTGTATTATACCTAGGGGGGATAATATGGGGTAAAGAGGAAGGTACCAAAGGGGAAAATATGACGTAATAATGTAAGGATGATAAATAAATCGGTCATAGTTAATAAATAAAGTGGTTAACCTATATAATGTAAGGGACCATAAGTAGTTAGGGAATAATGTGATAAGCTCATTTTATTGAATGTAAGGTATTGAGATACCCATGGTATTTTATGTATGAAGCCTATATAGAAGCTAAATGCAGTATAATTAGGTGGGATAATACGGGGTGCAGAGAGAGGTACCCAAGGGAATAATATGAGGTAATAATGTAAGGATGATAAATAAATGGACCATAATTAATAAATAAAGTGGTTAACCTGTATAATGTAAATGACCACAAGTAGTTAGGCAATAATTTGATAATACCATTGTATTGAATGTATGTTATTGAGATACCCATGGTAATTACCCATGATATTGTATGTATGAAGCCTATATAGAGGCTATAGACCCTCCATTGATTATATGAAGGATTATTGTACTAACAAACATATGGCTTGTGGAGTGTTCTCCTTCCTTAAGGAGTGATTGTATGGTGTTACCCTACCTCAAATGTTTTGATATTAATGAAGATCTGAATTTTTATATTCTATTGTGTTATTTCCTGGGAATATTTTCTATTTTAATATATTTTTGGGTCGGATCTATTACAAATGGTATCAAAGCACTTTCTTGGGCAGAGTTGGGGAGAATTTGTTTTTTCATTATTTGTAGGAATTTTTTTGGGCAATGATTTTGTAAATCAAATTTAAAATATTGGGAGAAAATTTTGCAAAAATAAATAGAATATCTAAATTCCTTGCGAAAAATATCTAATTTAAAAAAAAAAAATTAGTCGAATCAGAGTCTGGATTAGGGAGACATCGTTGATTTAAAATCAGTTGTGTTCCAAAATGTTTTCTAACGAAAATTTGTGGACGATGACTCTCTTGTAAATTTTTTCAATTTATTTTATATAATTTTAGATAATTTATTGTAGATCTGAGATCCTCTTGAAAAATCACCCAACCTATAAAAAAAAAATTAGTCGAATTAGAGTCCGGACGAAGGAGATATCGTTGATTTAAAACCAACTCTTTTTTTTCAGAAATGTTTGTGACAACGAGACAGTTACATCGCGAATCTAGGTTTTCAGAGTACCCAGATCAAGATTACTATGAAATAGGAAAATGTAGAATGGTCATTCCATTTCCTAAAATAGGCTATAATAAGGATTTTGAGTCATATTGACCGAATTGTGGCCATTTTAAATTTGTTCCATAAAGTAGGTAACTTTGTTTTCAAAGCCCTCATTCTACTTCATGGCTTCTCCTACAATGATTTTTACAGGATATGATGATTTCCCTACTTATATAATATATAGAATATTGCAATTTTGAATGCCCATATTTTTGGACAGTATACCTAGTGTAAGATATGGGTGATGATCCTGCTAAATGGTGGTACTCACTTGACATTTCATTTAGGCTACTTCCAGGTAAAGAAGTAGAAAATTTTCTTTTGGAAAAATGGTCTCATACTGGAAAGAAGGAAAATAAGAGAAATAAAGGGTTATTTTCTATAGGTATCTCCTTATTACAATTTCATGGATGTATTCAAAAGGAGAATCTCATTGTGTCTATAAATCCTAGTTGCAAACATAATTTTATCAAATATGTTAATGTGGAAAAGAAATTTCAAGTTCCAGCAAAACATATCGAAAAAGCACAGGTTGATAATGAGGATGTTCAAATTTATAAATATTTGAAGATTTCTATGGATAAGTATATGTTGCATTATGATTTTTATGCTTTATATATGGCTGATGTGGATATTTTTTTGGGATACCCTTAGATGGAATCTGTGGGTACTATCAATATTAATGTCCAAAATAAATCCCTGAAGTTATGGTACAAAAAGAAGAAAATTACACCACAGGATATTTCCATCAGTAAATGGGTAAAATCCAAGGAGGACCAAGAAACTAACTCTACAAGTACAAACACATTAGATAAGGAATCGATGGTGGAAGTAATGGAATACAAGAAACAAGAGTAGGTACCACAAAAGGAACCTCATACCACTCTGGCTCCACCAAGTGGAAAATTGAAGAAACATAATCCATTAGTTAAAAATTCAGCATTTCAGCACCCGCACCACCCGACAAGACAACAACGAGCAATGTGGAAAATACTTAGAAACAAGTACAACAACCCTTGGATGAAAAATAAAGAGACAGGGCGATCCACCGACATCACATCAACACATAGGAACCACCATAAATAATGTCCATCTCAAGCGAGCGAGGCATCAGCTAGATTGAGTAATCACCTTTCTCTTGGATGGCTAGATGTGTGTGCATGGTACCGTGGACTACTATTTTAAGTAAATCTTATTATTTGTGTTTTTCTCATGTTTCTGGGATGAAACATGCTTAAGGGGGTGGAATGTAGTAAACATAGGGGTATAATATGGGGTACAGAGGGCGGTACCCAAGAGAATAATATGAGGTAATAATGCAATGATGATAAATAAATGGGCCATAGTTAATAAATAAAGTGGTTAACCTATATAATGTAAGGGACCACAAGTAGTTAGGAACTAATGTGAAAAGCCCATTGTATTGAATGTATGGTATTGAGATACCCATGATATTGTATGTATGAAGCCTATATAGAGGTTGGAGGCTCTCCATTGAGGAAGTCAATGATTATTTTAATGACAAGCATATGATTTGTGGAGTGTTCTCCTTCCTTGAGGAGTGGTTGTATGGTGTTACCCCACCTCAAGGGTTTTGATATTAATGAAGATCTGAAGTTTTATATTTTATTGTGTTATTTCTTGGGAACATTTTCTATTTTAATATATTTGTGGGTAAGGTCTATTACATATTCCTAATAAATAACATGGTAGAATATAAAACTTCATATCTTCATTAATATCAAAGCCCTTGAGGTAGGGTAACACCATACAATCACTCCTTAAGGAAAGAGAACACTCCACAATCCATATGCTTGTTAGTACAATAATCCTTGACATCCTCAATGGAGAGTCTTTATCCTCTATATAGGCTTCATACATATAATACCATGGGTACCTCAATACCATACATTCAATACAATGGGCTTATCACATTATTTCCTAACTACGTGTGGTCCCTTACATTATACGGGTTAACCACTTTATTTGTTAACTATGGCCCATTTACTTATCATCATTACATTATTACCTCATATTATTCCCTTGGTTACATCCCTCTATACCCTATATTATCCTCCCTACGTATACTATAATCAAGAATTAATTTTTCCATCCAATGACTACTCCCACTCAAAATTTTAGTAAAACCTTAGGGAGATAAGTTGAAAATATGAGTTGAAAAGGTAGTTTTATTATTTTATTATTTTTTAATATTTTAACCTTTTTACTCCAAAAATTGGTGAATCGCCCCCCATGGTTGACATAATTATCTTGAATCTTATTGGTTCTTATAAATTTTATTTTGGTGGTACATTTTTCTGAGGAGGCCCATGTTAGACCTCAAAATTTCCCTAATGTGGACCCTGCATTTGGAACCAAACCAATTGGCTGCAAGTGGGTATTCAAGAACAAGTATAAATTTGATGGCTCGCTTGATGAGTTCAAAGTAAGGTTCATGGAAAAAGGATTTGCACAGAAATAAGGGGTCAATTATGGGGATACATTTTCCCCCACAAAGAAATGGGCCACCATCTAGACACTCTTTGCCTTTGACACTCAAAATGGATGGAAAGTGCTTTAAATGGATGTAAAACCTGCTTTCTTGAATGTAGAATAGAAATAAAATGTTTTTATGTCTCAACCAAAAGGTTTTGTTGTGAAGGGACAAGAAAAAAAAGTGTATAAACATATCGAAACCTTACAGAGACTAAAACAAGCACAACGAGATTCGTATGAAAATTTCACTAAACATATTGTGAAATTAAATTTCAAACAATTTAATCTTGATAATGCAACTTTAATTGTCAAGAAAATTGGGAAAATTGTTTTCTATGTTGTGGTATATGTAGATGATTTTTTATTTACAAGGAACAATGAAAATCATATTCCATCCATAAAGAAAGAATTGAAGAAAGGGTTTGAGATGATAGATTCGAGACATCTTCACTACTATTTGGGCATTGAGATATATATTCTTCTTTCAAAATAAGTAAATTGGAGAATTATTGAAATTTTTTTACATGGCTATATGCAATCCTTTGCCCACTCCAATAGAAAAAAAAAATTAAGTTCAAATCTAAAGAAGGAAATGAATTTGAGGATGAAACTAAGTATAAACAACTTGTAGGAAGACTTATCTACCTCACCACTTCTAGAATATATATTTAATTTATTGTTGGAATCATTTATAGGTTTATGAAAAAGCCTTGTGAGGGACATTGGTCTGCTGCAAAGTGGTTCTAACGTACTTGAAAGGAACTCCATACTTTGGACTCAAATATACATAGGTGGATGAAGTTATATTGATTGGATATTTCGATTCAAACATTGATGGAGATGAGGAAAATGGAGTATCTACTTTAGGTTATGGTATGAGTCTTGGATCAGGAGCTTTCTCCTAGAGGTCATGGAAACAATCAGTGCCAACATATTCCACAACAAAAGTAGAATATGTGGCTGTTGTAGAAGTAACCAAGGATATTGTGTGGCTTAAGAAAATTCTTGAAGATATGTAAGAGAAACAGGTGAAATTTACTCCTCTTATAAATGATAATACTTCTTCAATTGAATTGGAAAAGAATCCAAACTTTTGTGATCGAACCAAACTTATCAATACAAAGAGTCATTTGATTTTACATCATGTTAAGTCCAAGACTATTCACCTACAACAGTGTTCTACAATTGAACAAATGGCAATCATATTCACCAAATAAATTGTAAGAAAAAATTTTAAAATATTCATAATGATGCTTAGATTCAAAAATACCCCTTCATATTAAGGGGGGAATGTTAGAAAGCTAATCCTCTGGGATTTGGTGAAATTATGTAAATAGAAAAACTAGAGTAGGAAAAGACCCTGGAATGTGAATCCCAAGGACCACCACTCTAATTTTATATAATGAAATTTATCTTAATTCAATGTATTCATTTGCAAGTTACCATCCTAGCCTAACTATTGGAAACCAAAATTCGAGCACTTTACGTTGTTTTGATCTTGTGTGTGGGCACACATTCATTCAAAGACAATGAGGGCTTTGGAAATCCAAATTAAAGAGTGGATTTTTGTGGGATACCTTGATAGTTTTAATAGGTGCATGCTACTAAATCCTTCATTGAAAAAATTTTCATTGAAATAAGTTTCAAATATTAAGAGTCCCTTGCATGTAATTGATGAAGAACCTACTAAAGATCCACCAATTATTTTTTTTGCACAACTGACAAATACCTTTTTTTGTTTTCTATAAATGAAATTTTACATTTAGATGAAGAAAAGAAAGTCAATGAAATTGATAAATAGGGTGTTACAAATTCAAAAAACATACCACTTTAGGCACAAAATACTCTTCATGTTGTAAGTGATCTAGTGGGGGATTCAATGGTACACGAAGGACTCGCTCATAATTTCAAGGATCTCCACAAGCACTCATTGAGACAGAGCCTTTGATACCCATCCATGGTTACATTGTCATTGGTACATTTCCACAATCTTATGCCAAAAATAGATAATTCATATTGGAATGTTTCCATGGATGATAAGTATAAATATCTAATGAAGAGCTAAACTAGCTAGTTGGTTCCCTTCCTTATTGGCGGGAATATTATTCAATCCAAATGGATTTATCAAACAATGATGGTAGTAAATGGAATTGTAACTACAAAGCATGCAATATAATAAAATAATTTTCATAGGTATATTGCATAGATTGCAATGAGACCTTCCTAAATGTTTCTAATATGGATTCCATTTTATTTGTGGTCACCATTGTAGTAGCTCAATGTTGAGAATTTAATCAAATGGTTGTGAAGAGCGTGTTTCTTCATGGGGACCTTGAGGAGGAGATCTACATGGAATAACTAGAAAGTTATATTCAATATTTATCACTTTCCAATAGATTATAAAAATATTATATGGCCTCAAGTAGACACCACAAGACTATTATTCAAAGATGTATTCTTTTGTATTTCCCTAAGGTTTCTCTCACTGTAATTCAGACCTTAACATTTCAATGCTTTAATAGCTTGACTATCTCTTGTCAATATTTCTTTATGTACATGACTCATTGATCACAAAAAACTCCCCATCACTTATTTTCGTGGTTAAATCTACCTCACATGATATATTTGAAACTATTACATTAAGTTTTTGGTATTGAAATCACCCAATTCGATTTAGAAATCAAGATGGAATAGTCGAAACACACACTAGATGTACTCACTAGAATTTAGTTTATTGATTGTAAATATCTTGCAACTCCTTTTCTTTCAGGGGTCAAGCTTGAGGATGGTGGTTGTTCGGATTCCAAAATTTCATCCTCTTTCACCCTTGTTTCTATCATTTCACCATATTTCAAAGCTATTTACCATATTCTGCAGCTCCATAACCCTAGATTAATACCATTTGCATGATCATATGGGTTTATAATTATTATTTTAAAAGCCATTTATTTTAAGTATTTGAAGATAATTTATAATTAAATATTATGAAATTAAAATGTTTTCATATATATCTAAAATTTGGATGAGTTTTATGATGTTTTAGGCTTATTTGAAGATTCTAGAAGAGCCTTATTTGGCCACCCAACCACAAATTCGAATTTCAATTTCAACTCATGAAGATTTGTGGAATATTTGGATCATTGAATAAGCATATTCAAAGGAGAAGAATCATGAATGTTTTGTTACAAGTCTCCTAAATATGTGTGAGAGGATTTGTATCTCATATTTTTAGGTAATTGGTTGTAACCACAAGAGAATCATGGATCTAGGAGAGATTTGTGGATCTACATTTATTGATTAGTTATCTTAAGTTTTTGTATAAATAGGAGTGCATCCTTCATTCAAAGGTGTTCCACCCAAGATATGAGATATTATAGAATAGCGAATAATGGAGAAGAAATTATTAATGTAATTCTTAAAGTGGGGATAGAGAGGGAGAGAGTTTAAGTATTGTAATATCTTTGGAACTTTCTCCAACTTCATTTTATGGAATACATGTTTCTGCTTTTATCTCCAAGTTTTGATAATCATTCGATGTGCTTGCTAAGGAGTGGAGGGCCCCCATCAATCACAGCTTGTGCACCTATTTCCTTTTTTGTAAATTTTTATATTATTTCACTTATGCAAGTTTAGTTTAGTTTCTTTTATCTTATTTTGATTATATGTTTTAATGTTTATTTCATTAGTTTTGTTTTGTTAAGAATCATTTAATTTCATTATGTTTGGATTGGATTGGAACATTAGTAATATCACACTAGTAATCTCACATTAGTAATCTCATAACGTACTATATTAAATTACTTTTTCATTTCATAGCTTAGATCATAATTGTTGGTTTTCATAGAGCTATTCTTTGAGATAAAAAGTGATTGCGAAAGAACATGCTTGCGAAAGAACATGTGCACTTGATTTTCATTTGCTTTCACTATTTTCTTTGTAATTAGTTTCAAGTTTCTTGCATTATATTAATCTATCCTGATAAATAATCACCTAGTACATATTGTACACGTATACCTCATCAATTCACGAACCCTGGGTTGAAAATTTAATGATAGGGATTTAACTCACAATTAAAGCACCCAAAAATGATACCACACCTTTGGTGTTTGTTGTGGGTTTGCTTTATCTCACCCACACTAGTTTGAACATCTCTTGCCTCATGAACTGCATTGGGAAGATGCAAAAAAAAAAAAATTTGCTATATTAAGGGTACTCTCAAGTTTTGGATACATTATGTAGCATATTTCACTCTTGATGTAGTTGGGTACATAGACTCTGATTGAGTCTGGTGATGGCACATATCACAAATCCCCTTTTGGTGATCAATTTAGTTTTGAACTGAGCCTTATTTTTTGGTTAAGTAAGAAGAAATCAATCATTGTTTTATAGAATATAGTGGCAGAGTGTTCGAGATGCAGTGTGTTGGTGTCAATATGTCAGTGATAAAACATCCTCTTTTGTTTAATTTGATAGTAGTCATAGGTCAAAATTTTTGGTCTTTTCAAACAAGTTTTCAAAACAAATTTCGGTCACTGAAGGATTCTAGGTCAGAAATGTTGCTCCCCTCGTCCTATCCATGGCCATCATCACCTCAAAGGTAATCCCATCCATGACCATCATCACCTCAAAGGTCATCCCATTCATTGTCATTTAGAAGTATTAGGTCATTCACTCCTTCTCATCTAGTTTTGTTGTCTAGGTGTCATTGTTTTTCCTTTGAAAAGTCGAATTTGTCATCAAACAAGGAAAAAAATCCTTCATTTCCCTCATAAGTCTTCTAAGGGGAGCTATCATAATTAGGAGGAAAAATTAAGACAAGTTGTCTTATTTTAAAATTTGTTTTAATGTCAAAATATTTCAAAAGGCAAAGTTGTCTTATTGTTTTTACTACAGGACAAAATTTTCATTTTAAAGATTATAAAGGACAAAATAGGCTCATATAAACTCATTTTTCGATTTTCATGTGTGGTAGAGCTCCTATATTACCTCAATTGGACTCGATAGTGGTCAAGGGTTTGAAACAAAGGCAAGAAACTACTCCAAACCACAATTGTTACACTTCTACTGGCTTTTGTTACACTTCTGAAGCATTGCGTTACGCTTCTGTAGCAATTTTTATGCTTCTAGAATGCATTTGTTACACTCTTGGAACACGGTGTTACGCTTCTATAGAAGTTGTTACGCTTTTGGAACACATTGTTACGCTTCTGTTTGGGGTGTGTTACACATCCAAAAAGTGTTGATTTTAGGGTATTTTGGCTCACAAATCACTCAAACAAGTTCAAGGCTCATTGGCATTAGGTTTTAGAGAACTTACAACAGTAAGTCAACTTCTCATACTCTCCTGTGGTCAATTTTTCAATGTTACTGTTGATTTTCATGCTCACTTCATTGTCCATTGTATTTTCACTTCTTCACATCATTGAAATATTCTAGTGAACCAAACCCTAACCCTCTCATCTAACACTATCCTACATCTCCCACATACATCATATTGTTGTCCCCCACCATCCATACCCTTCCTAAGAACCATTTTCACAAAACCCTAATTTATAGCCAGTTTTCAAGAGTTAAACTGGGAAATTCCTGTGTTTCCCTCATATGACCACCTTCATCACATCCATTTCACCTGATTTCACTCATATCATGGAAAAAACATGCAATATTGTCTCTTGAATTTTTTGCAGAATTTTCCTTGGATTTAAAACACTTCATCTCACCCTCTAAGTCTACCCCATCCCTATACTTTGTTTTTCCAAATTACACTACACATACCCATTCCATCTACACACTAGGGTTTCATCCTTTCACTAATATATATTATGGAGAGTGAGAAGAAAAACCTCAAGGGAGGGCACCACATCAGATTAGAACCCTGCACCATGAAAGAAATCAATGCTTCACCCTTGGCCAAAAAATGTTTTGAGAGGACTGGATGTTTGAGGTTCCGTGAGAAGATTATGGAGGGAGGATATCATCTTCAACTTAAAACCTTATTTTCCTCTAATATCAACATGGGAAATTTCATCATTGTAGTTGTGTACTTTAACCTATCAGCATATGTGATTTCTTCAACAACAAGTATTCCTAGTCATGGAGAAAAGTGGTTTAAGGACATGGACTTAAACCTTGAATATTACAAACTATTTCTTAAACTTCATGCTAGAGAGAAAGCATAATACCTCTTCCCTTTCAGACACCTTCTTAACAAATATTCTACGTTGATGAGGTCAATAATGAAGCATTTCACATGTGAAGGGATATTTTCTATGTTTTATAGTTACCATATTAGGTTGTTGATGCATTTCACCTCTATCAAATCACTTGAATTGCCACATTACTTGTACATAATTTTGATTAAAATTAATGAGAAGGTCCAAAGAAAAAATCAAGATCATTACCCAAGTATTTTTCACCATGGTCTCTTCAAACTCATTGTGTTGCATCACCTTTCATCCATCAACAGGACTTGGGAAACCTTCATGGAGAGGGTAGCAACAATGCCCACCACTATCCCTCCTGTCATGCATAGAACACCATCACCATCACTGTTAGCACAACCAATGGAGGTTGGCTCTCCTAGCATGAAAACTCAAATTTCTAAGGCTCATAGGGTTTTTGAGTTCACTCATACCTATGATAAGGGAAAGAGACAGGTATTTGCGCCCAAATCTATCAAAAGTGTACTTACACTTGGAACTATTACTGAACAAAGTGAAATAGAGGAGCAACCTCTCATGCATCAAGATGGAACACATTTTCACCAACATAGTGAACCAGTTCCATTAGAGGTTGAGGTAGCAGAGCAGGTTGAGATCAAATCAAATAAGGAGATCATTAGGGAGAAGGATGAGGAAATATCAGAGTTGAGAGAGATCTTCCCCATTACTAATTCTCAAATCACTTTCCTACAACAAGATAATTTTCAATTGAAGGTGAAGCAACTAATAAAAAGCAAACCTAAGCCAGACCTAGAGGAAGATAAAGCTAAACGTAAGAAGATCATAGATGTTGATAAAATGCAGGACACAGAGACTAGAACATGACCAAGAAGGCCAAAGACAAGAGGCCTCAAAAGGGTGCTAGAGGTAGAAATATGGTCTACTCATCCATCTGAAGAGTTGGCCTTAGATGAGCTAATAGCTATGGAGATCAATCAAGATAGAGAACTCTGGCTGCGAAGGGTAAATGAACATTTGGTGAGGCTCTTGAAGAGAGATAAGAGAGACAACAACCTCCAAATAAACATGGAAAATTACTATCGCACCAGGAATAAAATTTCACAAATAAAGCTAAAACAACTAAAGAAAAGGCTAAAAGAAACTCAAATGAAGCTTAAAGAGAAGGATAGCTTAAATTTGTTGGATGAAGCTTCCTTATATTTTTATCCCATCACTCACAGGTGATATAAAACCAATTTTGATAGGTTTTGAAAAATTTTGGTATTTTTTGTGATTTTTGTACAAATCTTGAAATTCTCTCCTCACAGAAGCGTAACAAGATTTTGTTATGCTTGTTTTTCAGCGCATCCAAATGATTATTTTCTTATATGGTTGGATGGATTTTTATGAGTACATCATAGATGAAGAACCCTTTTTTCATGACAATATTTAATTTTGCAGAAAAGTTCAAAAAACCACTCATTTTCTATGCTTATGCCATTTATTTGGAGTCCTTGTGATGCTTCTGGAGTAACCTTGCGAGAATGAATTTTTAGAGGCCTTCCCATGAATAATTTTATAGACTTAAATATGTTATAGAAACTAGACACACAAGGATAGTTTACCTATCTTTAGGAATTGGATTTGGACTCCTAAAATTTCCTCAAAAATAGTTGCAAACTTCTGTTATGCTTCTGTAAATTTTGTTACGTATCTGTCAGAAAGTGTTACACATCTACATAAGATTCCTTTGGACACTTGTTAAGCTTAGAAAATGTCAAAATTTTGATTTTTTTTTGTCTTATGAGTTGAAATTAGAGTAATTGAGTTATTTTTTTCCATTTTTCATAAGGGAACATGTAATTTAATGTGGGGGACAGACACTCCTAGTTCATAGCTGGAATTTATGGAATGGTTTCTAACCTCCCTATAATCTAGGAAATGACTCATCTCGTGTATTTATGATGCATTTTGGATCATATTTCGACCCTACGAGGTTTCATGGTTCATTTTTTCTATAAGTAGACTCTCTTTAGTCTTTGTTGGGTTGGATAATATTATTTTTCATTGGAGCTATTGTACAACCTTTTTGGAATGAAATCAATCACAATCTTGCAGAACTTGTGTTGAGAATCTTCTGGTATGCATTGAACATTTTTTCTTTCTCTGTATGTTTATCTATTCATGTTGAATGATATATTTTCCTATTTCATATGCATGATTCAATGTGTTTATCTTGTAAGTTTATAATCATAAATAATGTATGTTCATGCTTTGTTTTATACAAGGTTTACATGATATGTATATGTTCTTCTAAATCAATGAATTCACCTCAGTGCTCATTCAAAATTTCTATCACATCATCCTATACTCAATGACCAATTAAGCATGCTTTCAAGCTACCTATCTAGCCTCACACATTCTCTGCAAATTGACCTTGGAATTGAGACCTAAGAACCCTAGACCTATCCTTCTCACTAACATTCCTATCCATCACTTAAAACATAAGAAAAAAAATCCTATTTACTGAGCTCACATACCTAGCATAAGATCAATAGATATTTAGTCAATCCATTGACTTCAAAGTGACAACAAGAGAGCCCTCTCTGGTCCTGGTAGGGCTAGCTACCTGACCTGAAGCCTTGTCTGTGGATACCTTCCTTGAGTCCCAATCTCAACCTTGGGAAGTTGGGGGGAGTGACAAAATTTTTGGCGCCGTTTTTTGGAGAAATTGTAGAAATTTCCTTGGGAATATTTATTTATTCCTTTAAAAGTTAGACTTTTGGATGACAAGTTATAGCATTCGAAACAGACTAACTTCTTAAATTTGAGCCAAAGTCCAAAATTCCTATCTAAGCTAGCTCCTAAAAAACACACTAGGTCAAATCCAGACCCAAATCCCTCACCAATTGTAAATTACCCTGAGAGTATTTTAAGAAAGCAGAAAACCAAGTCTTGGAAAGTTGGAAGACCTATTCCTCCACTTTTAAAATCAAATTCCTTGCCTACGAGATTGTCTTCAAAAGATTTGTTCTATAATTCAGAATTTGAAAGATCTTTGTTTAGGTCTAAGTCTGAAAACTTCCTTTCAGAAATTATCTTTGATCCTATTGATTTTGAGACCTTTTCACCATTTTCTGAGTCTTTTTATTCCTGAAGTTGATAGTGAAATCTTGTCTAATTTATACAAACTTAAAGGCTTGGTGGATAAGTTTCAAGAAAATTCAGAAAGATCTTATTTCCAATATCAGAAGCAGGTTTTTACTTCACTACTTTTCACTACACCTTCTCATACTACTACATCATCATCCCTTCCTTTCATTCCATTATTACCTTTGCAAGCTTTCACTCCATCAGCACCTCCACTAACCCCTCCATTAATCATGGCCAGATTTGCTCCACTAATTTTACCCCAACAACTCACTGCACTACCTCAGAATTATGGTAAAAGATTTCCCCTTTTTTATGGAATGTTAGAGGTCACTACTTACCAACACATTGTCAAAGTGGTTGATTTTATATATCTTGAAGCGATTGACAATGACTATGCCAAGATGTGCATCATTGCACATAGTTTCTCAGGAGAGGTTAATAAATGGTTCCACTCTCTCACAGCTAGTTCAATAGGTAGTTCACAATAGTTTATTGAATTTTTTATTCATAAATGGGAAGAGAAGAAGAATCCACTATAGATTCTAGCTAAATATAATGCCTTGAAAAGAAATCCCAATGAGTCTGTCCAACACTTTACAAATAGATTCAATAAAATCTATGATTCATTTCCTCAAAATATTAAGCCTCATCTAGGCCTTACTTTACTTCACTATCCTGATGGTTTCGATCATGACATGGATTATTAGTTGAGTTAAAGAAACCCATCAGCTCTTGAAGAGATGCAGAGAAGCACAGTGAGCGTAGAAGCTAATTTGATCATCAAAAGTCTAAAATCAAGACGGAGAAAAGGGTCACTATTAAATAGGAAAAATCTACTTCATCAGAGGGAAAATTATACACCTTGATCAAGACCATGGAGAATATGATGGATAAAATGTCCACCACTGATATAGAATCTAAACCCTCCATTAGAAATCCCAATTTCAGGGGTCAAAATCAGCAGCCTCAGTATAGGATCAAGAAAAGGGAACAGAGTTGTGAGGATCCACAAATTCAGCAGTAAATTCTCACTCCATTTCAGAAAAAATACACAGAAGGTCCTGATGAATAAGATGAAGAATAAATATCTGGAGAGAATCATTTATTTGAGGAAAATCATCAAACTTTTTTCCTCACTGAAGAAGATCAATTTTCTACAGAAATTTGTGCATTGGACGATAAAAAATATGCCTTGTCAAATGACAACATGCTATCATTATAGATGGAATATTATTAGAGGGGATAAAAAAATTCTCTTACTGAAGTGTAGAGACAACATGGTTTGAGGAGTAGGAATGTTCATATAACCTCCAATCAGAAAAAATGCAATTCTCAAGTAGATTCTCATCATAAATAAACTACTACTCCAAATCAAATTAAAGACAAAGGACCTGTTGTTCCTAAACATGCTACAGGAAATGAAGCTTCCACTAGTGGTCAGAAGAAGGATAAAAAATCCAAGACAGAGGACAGAAGAAGGAAATTCTACACAAAGATCAACTAGAGAAAAAAAATTCATCATTGAAAGAGGTAGGAAAACATTCTTCTCTTTTTAGTCTTGAAAATGAAATTACCAGGTTGAAAGTTTCCATTCCTCTAACTGAAATAGCCAAGAATGATCAGTACAAATTTCAAGTATCTAAGTTGCTTAGGGTGGATTAGATGTCTGATATGGTTAATGTGAGTGATGATCACCCAGAACTTCTATTTGGTCCTGCTATTGATGGTAATTTTGAAGATAGTGAGGTCCTTCCATTTTATTTAAGCCTCAAAATCCATGATTTTACCCTCCATAGCGCAATGCTTGATTTTGGAGCCTCTCATAAACTCATGCCCAAGGCCATTATGGACAGATTACGCTTGGATATCACAAGACATTATCATGATATTTTTTCATTTGATTCAAGGAGGGTGAAATGTCTTGGCCTCATTAAGGACCTATTGGTGTCTTTAGAACAAATCCTAGCCAAGAATGTCCTTATGTATGTTGTTGTGGCTGATATCCCTCCTAGATATGGAATTTTTCTCTCCCGATCATGGGGAGAAAAGCTTAAAGGTACCTTACAACTTTAATCTTCATATGCTACCATTCTCTTCTTTGGGCAACCGAGAAAATTATACCGAGAAAATAAAATGAAGTACATGATCAATAGTAGAGAAAATCCTAACAATCATCCCATCCTTTTTGTCCACATATATTTATATTCATTTATATTATTCAATGATTAATGTTCAATACATTCCAAAGTTTTTATTGAAGATAAAGTAGAAAATTCTCAATTTTCAAATTATGTTTTAGAAATAGAAAATGCTGAAATTCATGAAAATATGCCTAGTGGTTTGGAACCAAGTGCATCATCCTAAAAAAGAGATGAAATAGTGAAAAAAAATTAATTTTTGATACAACAGAACTCTCTCAAGAAACAAGTAAAGTTTATTCATCTCATTTGCAGCCTCCTAATGACGAAAGTAGTTTGTGGACCATGGACTTCAATGGAGCTTTGGGTAAAGAAGGGGTTGGCATTGGAGTGTGGATTCATAGCCCTATAAATTAGTCACTAAAAATGCCTCCCAATGTTTGAATGTCCTATTATAAAATGGCTTGTGACTGTTCAAACAATGAAGATGAGTATGAGGCCTTGATAGACAGTTTGAAAATTCTCAAGAAGTTAGGTGCTAAGAAAATTTTTGTGTATGGCGACTCCGAGCTAGTAATGAAAGAAGTCAAAGGGGAATACTAGGCCAAGCATCCAATGACGCAAGCTCACCAAAATTCAGTGTTATATATCCTCAAGACCTTCACCAAGTATAATTTGTCGTTGATCCCAAGGGACAACAATGATATTGCTGATTCTCTTGCTACTTCAACCAGCATGTTTAAAATTCCATTGTATCATAATAAGAAGTATGAGATAAACATCAAACACTGCCTTATCATTCCAAATAATTTTCAGTATTGGCAGGTCTTTCAAGATGATAAACATATCAACAACTTATTACAAACAAAAGAGGAATTTGTGAATTCACAAATGGATAACTAGTGCTATGAATATGACCAAGAATTCCATGCAAGAGAAATGAAAGTGCTTCAGCTGAAAGAAAAATCCATTCCAAGATGTTTAGTACCTTTGGAGGAGTTTTTCAATCAAGACGATATTGCACGCAAACCGACCATGTTACCAACAAAAGTGGGAGTGGAAGATCTCAATATTAGCACTCTGGAAAAGCCAAAGATGGTCAAATTTCAAAATCCTTGAACGTAGAAATGAAAGGTAAATATGAAACACTTATGTCTCATTTTGCTGATGTATTTTCTTGGGAATACTCTGATTTTAAAGTGTATGATAAGATTATAATCCAACATACAATTCCCTTAAATCCGGATCAGAAACCTTTTTGCCAGAAGTTAAGGAGAATGAATCCCAAGTTTTTTCCCTCCATTCAAAAGGAGGTAAATATATTATTTAGTGTTGGTATTATAGTTCCACTTTGATTTTCAAATTGGATGTCTAATCTAGTGCCAGTGAGAAAGAAGACAAGAGAGATTTGTTTGTGTATAGATTTCAGAAATCTGAATAAAGTGTCGCTGAAAGACAATTACCCACTACCAAATATGGACGATATTCTGCAAAGGGTATTTTTATCTTATAGACTTTCATTGTTGGACAGATAATTTGGGCATAATCAGATTTTAGTCCACCCAGATGATGAGGAAAGGACAACCTTTACAACACCATGGGGCACCTTCATGTATGCCAAAATTCCTTTCGGATTGAAGAATGCAGGGGAACTTTTTCAGCGAGCAATGGATATTCCTTTCACCAATGAAAAGGATTTATTTTTGGTCATCTATCTTGATGAAATCACTTTTTTTTCCAAGACAGATGAGTAGCACTTACAACACTTGAAAATTGTTTTTCAAAGATGTAGAAAGTTTGGCATATCCCTGAACCCAAAGAAGATCCTTTTCTCTATGGAGGAAGGTAAATTGTTGGGCCATATCATATAAAAATATGGAATAGGATAGATCCTTCAAGGATTGAAGTAATTCCAACCTTGGACTATCCCAGGAGAAAAAAGGAAATCTAGTCATTCAATCGAAAAGTAATTTTTTTAGAAGGTTTGTCCCCAACCTTGCTGAACACTTAAGGAAAATTACTGACATGCTGAAGAAAGATAGTGAAATAAAATGGTCTGAAGAGTTGAATAAGTCATTCGATCAAGTTAAATTGGCTTTATCTCATGCTCCTATTCTTATTAGTCTAGATTATACACTTGATTTCATCATTTTTTCATTTTCTTCAGAGCACACTCTAGCTGTTGTCCTTATGCAAAAGAAAAATCATAACATGGAGCAGCTCATCACCTTCCTCAGTAGAACCATAATAGATGTAGCCTTGAAGTACGAAATCATTGAGAAATAGGTCTTGGCATTAATCAAAACATTGAAGGACTTCTGGGTCTATATTCTCCACTCTCATGTCATTGCGTATGTCTTGTTATCACCCATAATTTTGAAGTATCATTTGACAAAGTCATATAAGTTCATGTGTCAAAGGTAGGGTTGTAGGGTTTATTTTTCATTACTTGGTCGAGGAAATTCTATTATTTTTCTTATTAAGCTTACCCTAAGGTCTAAACCCACTCTCTTTAAAATCCCCTCATGTCATATCACTCATAATTTTCTAACATTTTTCATTTCCTAAGGTTTTAGTACTGAAATGGTCGTTTTAGCCAAAAAACCATAGTTTCATAGCAAAATACACTGAGAAATTTCACTTTTCTCTACAAAACTGCTCATAATTTTGTAGCGAAAATGCCTAGAAACACACTAAGAATGCTACGAAAGTAAGGTTTCCTGTCTGTCATGTCAAATTAGCTGTTAGGTGTCAAAAAATCATTTGAAAAGGATAAGTTAGATACCATTCAAGTTAGTGAGGGTAAAGATCAAGGTACATGGTTAGGGCTGAAGTATCATCACCATTTTAAGCAGGTATGAGTCATCATTGTTTCATGAGTGGGCATCGAACTTCAAAATATTTCCAAATTAAGTCATTTCTCATTCTTCATTCTTTCTTTGCATGATATTGAGCTCTAGAGAGCATTTCATTAAGCGAAAGTTGTGCTTGGTATTTTCAAAGGTCGCAGATATCAGTAATCAAGTGAGGCAGAGAATTATCAAGCGATGAAGAGAACTATCATGCGAGGCAGAGAAGACACTAAAGAAACTATGGCTGCAATAAGAAAGACAATTAAAGGTGTCCAATGTCTCAGATATGAGCCATTAGATATGAATCTGATCAATGAAGACCCAATAACTGTAGAAGTGTTTAGAAGGACAAGATGTTTACAGTTTTGTGAAAGACTACAAGGCTGCCATGTACAGGTTTCCAAAGAATTTTCTCTAAATTTCAGTGGAACAACTACTAAAGTGGGGATATTTAATATCAGCATTACACCAGAGGTCATTGCAGCAGCAACAACGATTCCAAGGGGACAAGAGAAATGGTTACAAGGGTTCAAATTAAACATGGAGGAGTGAAAAGAGTTTATCAAGGCAGAAAACAGTGAAATGGACCTTACAAATGCCATTCCAAGGAGCTATATGAAGGATAACTACTCAAATTTTATGCTCATCATCCAAAAATATTTCACTTGTGAAGGGAGATACCATAAAGTCTATTCTTACCATTTCAAGCTTCTCCTACACTTTGCTAGTAAGATATCTATTGATCTGAATTTCTATTTACATAGAAGTTTAGCAAAAATGGCAGATAAGGTCCAAGAAAAATCTAAAGGAAGCGAAACCTCATTGTTTCATCATGGTTTAATAAATTTCTAGTTTTAGATGAGCTCCAAAGAATAGGAAGAGACTAGTCTTTTTTCCTTTTTGTTAGTGGTTTTGAAATGGATACCCTTACTCCTACAAGAACTCCTAAAACTAGGGGTATCCCATCACCTTTAGTGGCAGAACCAAGTGAACCAATAAGAGTAGAGAAAAGTGAACCAGTCATGATGGAAACAGAGCAATTGTAGAGTTTTTATACACCCAATGTCCCACCTGCAAAACAAAAATCAAAAGTGATCAAACTTGCAAAACAAGAACAAACTATGAGTAAAAAAGGAAGAAAAAGGATTACAAGAATTCAAACCGTGGCTTTATAAGTCAAAACAGTGGCTAAAGGCAATTTAGAAGACATACTACATGCCATTGATATAGAAAAAACTCCTATATTCCAGGATGAGGATATAGATGAAGGTGGACAAAAACTCAAGAAAGCTAAATCTGCAAAGAAAATAGAGTTTGAAGGTGAGGATGCAGGTTTTATGTTCCAGGCCATCAAGCTCATGACAAGGCATGCTATAAATTTTTTGGAGAGTAGTAAATATGTTCGTTCACCCATTGACGCAATGCAACCACCACAAGATATCACTGATCTTTCATCACCTGCAAAGAAAGATCCAGTTAGAAAGCCAAAGAAAGGAAAGGAGAAATTAATGGAAAAAACAGAGTTTGAACTCCTTGAAGAATAGTTGAAGTTGGCCAATCGTGAAATAGTTGTCATGAAAAATGAGGCAAGGAAACATAATATCCAAAAGATTCAGTTTGAAAATATGAAAGAGGTTTGGGAAGAGCAGGTTGACACTGTATCAAAGACCCTAGACAACACACAGAAGCTAATCAAATGGACTATGCCATTGATGAAAGAGGTCAAACATGTCAAAAAAATGAACTTGCATTTGAAATATACCAATAGAAAGTTGAGGGATCAGGTTAAAGACCCCCAGTAATAGCTAGAACTAATCCATGAGGAGTTGGAGAAGAAAGGCCTAAAAATGACAATAGTTGAGGAGCCAATAGATCAACTCATCATCAATGAGGAAGAAACACCTCAAGACTCATAGTTTGAGCTGGTTTATTTTTTAAAAGGTCAATGGCATGTTAGAAACAAATATTTTACACCTGGAAAGTATATTTTTGAAGCTCGACAAAAATCTATAATTTTCACTGTTTTCAACAGTTTCGTAGCATTTTTTAGGCTTGAAGCCAGGGAAATGCTACGAAACCACCTGTAGCTTTCTTTTTTCATTTTAAACCATATTGAGAAGCTTCCAAGAGGTTAAAATGATATGGAATATGTGTCTAAGAATAATGAAGACAATACAAAAGGAAAGAGATAGAAATTTTGATGGCAAAGGGCATTTTTGTAACGCTATGAAAGTATGCTATGAAACTATCATACTTTTGTAGCGTACTATTTTGAAGCTTTATAAGTAGGTTTTTGTACATTTTTGGACAGGTGGATACTTTCAAAGGGTCAAAGGACTATGTCAGCAATCATCCAAGACTTGAAGACCATGAGATGAAGACAACTCATCAGCCAAACCATTCGTTGAAGATAAGGACCAATTTTCCTAAAAAGCAGGGTTTGTTTCCAGATTTAGAGGAGGCTAATTCAGATGTCATGTAATGATGAGTTCCATCACAGCCTATTAGAACATGTGAAGGAATATTTTTCAAATATGTAACTGTTTTAGGAGATAAGGTAGTTGATCTAATAATGAACAGTTTGAGTCCTATTAAGAAAAGGACTATTAAATAGAATAGTTGTCATTTTCTCATTAAACTAGATGTTTTCTTGTTATGCAAGGTGTCATTAGGACAAGTTCAATGAATCTAGCTAGGAGGAAGATCATCTCATCATGTAACAAGTCTATTAAAGGGAAAATATTCAAATTTGTAAAGTGTTGGAGATTTTTTGGCAATATTGCAACTTTATGTAATTTTATTGTTTTTAGTAATACAGAGGAATTTTTACTTGACCAACCTGAGATTCTCATGGATTTTTTAGTGCTTACTTGATCTATACTTTCTATGTGTACCATTTGCAGTGGTTTTTATCTTTAATACTCAGAATTCATAGTGTATGCTCTGACTTCCTTTACTGATGAATTGGTTATGTTATTTCATGTTTCATGTGTGATTTACCTCTGCTAAAAACTCTTACCTGCCTCAACTTCCATGTCAATTAAACTTATCACTAAACTGCTGAACTTGTTGACTCCATAATCCCAATGATTGCAAACTTATACTCTTTTCAACCTACACACATCACAAGCAAGTTATTTTCCAAGTAGATTTAGCCATCTAGATACATGTTTATCAAATATCATTAACCCCTTTGAGAGATCCCTCTGAGACTAAAGAGGCTAAGCTTTAGTTACAATTTGGATTGAAATATTTACATGAAGTTGTCTTATTAGCAACCTATCAGGTGAAATTTTTTCATAACATGTCCCAAACATTGTTTTCAAAGATGTGGTTACACAGAATGATTCTGAAGGGTGGCAAGGTAAATGGATTGCTGCTATGTTGGAGTATGACTTGGAGATCAAGCCTACAAAGATGATCAAGGGACAAGGCTTGGAAAACTTATGGAAGATTCAAATCTACATGCTTTGGACATTAATTTTAGTGCTGCATTATATGAGGAGCAAGAGGCTGAAACATTAACTGAGGTATCTGAAATATTTTCTTCATCGCCTTGGTTTCATGATATAGTTCATGTTTTGTAACACTTGAATCCTACTCCTGACTTGCCAAGTAATAAGGCTAGATCTTTGAAGTTGATGGATCTTAATTATCGCATCCTTAATAGTGTCTTGAATTGGAAAGATCTAGGTGGAGTGTTGTTGAATTATTTGGTTGAGGGAGAAGTTGAAGAAATGATGAGTGACTCTCATAAAGGTGATTGTGGCATTCATCTTTATTGGAAGACTACATCTAACAAGATCTTGAGGGAGGGTTTCTATTGCCCAATTATATTCTTTGATTTCTATAAAATTGTCATGAGCTATCATGAATGTCAAATATTTCAGGGAAAGAGAAAGCTCTTGCCTTTTCCCTTAAAACCAATTGAAGTGCAAGCATCATTCTAGCAATGGGGACTTGATTTCATTGGAGAAATCCATCCTCCATCATCATCCCAACATAATTGTATACTCACTTCCATAGATTACTTCACTAAATGGATTGAATCCATCCCCACGAGGCAAGCTACTGACATTGTCAGTAGTCAGTTTTTAGAGAACAATATTTTGTCTCATTTGGGATTTCCATACAAAATCATTACTGATAATGAATCTACCTCTAATTCCAACAAAATTATTGAATTTTGAGATAAGTATCACATTAGTCTTGTTCATTCAACAACAAAATATCCTCAAGGCAACGGGCTAGCTGAATCGTCAAATAAATCTTTAGTGAACATAATCAAGAAGATGTTGCAAGAAAACAAGAGAAATTGGCACAGAAAGCTCACCAATGCTCTATGGGAGATAGAGTTAGCACGAAGATATCAATCATGATGTCACCTTTCCATCTTGTGTATGGTGTTGACACAGTGTTCCCTACTTCTTTAGCTATACCAATGATGAACATTCTACTAGAGATCGACATTGATCCAAATGATATCCAGCGAAGAATCATCCAAATGATTCATCTACAAAATCAAGAGATGAGGTCTTCAGTCAGAATTCAAGGCTTCATGAGAAAATAAAAAATATTTATGATAATACCAAACTTGATTATTTTGAGCTTGAAGATGTTGTTCTTCGCTGGGATGCCTGGAATGAAGACAAAGGTAAGCATGGAAATTTTGATAATCTATGGAAAGGTCCTTACAATATCAATGCATTCAGAGGCAATAAAGAATTTTTAATAGAGGATCTTGAAAGGTAAGAATTTATGGGAGGACCAATCAATGGTTGGTTCCTAAAAACATTACCTTACTTGATCATTGAAGAGGAGGTCCAATTTCATTGTACATATCATTTCAATTTGATGTCGAATAAATAAGGAAGTTGTTGCAGAATTTTGAATCCTAAGGAGAAGGCCATGAGTCTTCTACATTGAGCTCATGTTTTCTTTCAAAAATTACAAAAATTTTCAATCAGTTTTCAAGTTAGAGTCAAGTCAATTTGTTTTAGGAAAATTCATTTCTAGATTTATTTCATCATTTAAATTTTGTCAAATTTTTTTCAATTTCCAGTTTTGACTCCATTTCCCAATGGTAAGGCTACCTGACCTACGGTGTTTTTGAAACCTCTTGAAGGAGATTCCATCCCTAGTTGAAGCCAATGTTAGTGTCAATATGTCAGTGTTCAAACATACTCTTTCAGATAATTTGCTAGTAGTCATAGGTCAAAATTTTTGGTCTTTTCAAACAAGTTTTAAAAATAAATTTTGGTCACTGAAAGAGTCTAGGTCAGAAATTTTTCTCCCCACATCCCATCCATGGCCATAATCACCTTAAAGTTCATCCCATTCATTTTCATTTAGAAGTCTTAGGTAATTCACTCCATCTCATCTAGGTCTGTTCTCTAGGTGTCATTGTTTTTCCTTTGAAAAGTCCAATTTCTCATCAAACAGGGAAAACAATCCTTCATTTCACTCATAAGTCTTCTAAGGGGAGCTAACATACTTAGGAGGAAAAAGTAAGACAAGTTGTCTTATTTTAAAATTTGTTTTAATGTCAAAAGATTTCAAAAGGAAAAATTGTCTTATTGTTTTCACTACATGACAAAAAATTCATTTCAAAGCTTATAAAGGAAAAAAGAGGCTCATCCAAACTCATTCTTCCCTTTTCCTGTGTGGTAAAGCTCCTCTCTTACCTCCATTGGATTCCATAGTGGTCAAGGGTTCGAAACAAATGCAATAAAATACTCCAAATCATAGTTTTTACACTTCTACTGCACTTTGTTACGCTTCTGAAGCATTGTGTTATGCTTCTATAGCAGTTGTTATGCTTCTCGAATGTAGTTGTTACACTTCTGGAACACAGCGTTACGCTTCTGTAGTAGTTGTTACGCTTCTAGAACACATTGTTACTCTTCCGCTGGGGGTGTGTTACTCATTCGAAAAGTGTGGAATTTAGGGTATTTTTGCTCCCAAACCCCTAAAACAAGTTCAAGGCTTGTTGGCATCATTTTTTAGAGTTCTTACAATAGTAAGTCAACTTCTCATACTCTCCTCTAGTCAATTTGTCAAGCTTACTATTAATTTTCATGCTCACTGCATTCTCCATTATATTTTCACTTCTTCACATCATTGAAATATTATAGTGAACTAAAACCTAACCCTCTCATTGAACACTATCCTACACCTTGCACATACATAATATTACCATCCCCCACCATCCATACCCTTCCTACGAATCATTTTCACCAAACCCTAATTTCTAGCCATTTTTCAAGATTTAAAATGGGAAATTCCTATGTTTCCCTCATTTGACAACTTTCATCACATCCATTTCACATGATTTCCCTCATATCAAGGAGCCAACATGCAAGCTTATCTCTTGAATTTTTTGCAGAATTTTCCTTGGCTTTAAAACACTTCATCTCACCCTCTAAGTCTACCCCATCCCTATACTCTATTTGTGAAAATTACACTACACATACCCATTCCATCTGCACACTAGGGTTTCATCCTTTCACTGATAGAAAAGATGGAGATTCATAATAAAAACCTCAAGGGAGGGAACCACATCAGATTAGAACCCTGTAACATGTAAGAAATCAATGCTTCACCCTTGGCCAAAATATGTTTTGAGAGGACTGGATGTTTGAGGTTCTATGAGAAGATTATGGAGGGAGCATATCATCTTCAACATACAACCTTATTTTCCTCTAATCTCAAGATGGGAAATTTCATCATTGTAGGTGTGGATTTTAAGCTATCAACATATGCAATTTATTCAACAATACGTATTCCTAGTCATGGCGAAAAGTGGTTTAGGGGAATGGACTTAGACCTTGAAGATTACAAACTATTTCTCAAACCTCATGCTAGAGAGAAACCAGAGTACCTCTTCCCTTTCAGACACCTACTTAACAACTACACTCCTTTGATGAGGTTAATAATGAATTATTTCACATGCAAAGGGAGATTTTACAAGTTGTATAGGTACCATATCAGGCTATTGATGTATTTCACCTCTATCAAATCACTTGACTTGCCACATTACTTGTACATAAGTTTGATTAAAATTACTGAGAAGGTTCAGAGAAGAAACCAAGATCATTACCCAAGTATTTTTCACCATGGTCTGGTCAAAATCTTTGTGTTGCATCACCTTTCATCCATAAACATGACTTTGGAAACCTTCATGGAGAGAGTAGAAGCAACGCTCGCCACTTGCCCTCCTCTCATGCATTGCAGACCATCACCATCACTGCCAACACAACCAATGGAGGTTGGATCTTCCATCATGCAAAATCAGATTTCAAAGGCTCCTAGGGTTGTTTAGATCACTCATACCTATGAGAAGGGAAAGAGACAGGTATTTGTGCCCAAATATATCAAAAGTGTACTTATAGTTGACACTATTGCTGACCAAAGTGAAACAGAGGCGCAACCTCTCATGCATCAAGATGAAACACCTTTGCACCAACATAGTGATCTAGTGCCATTGGAGGTTGAGGTAGCATAGAAAATTGAGATCAAATCAGCTGAGGAGATCATTTCGGAGAAGGATGAGTAAATAGCAGAGTTGAGGGAGATATTCTCCATTGCTAATTCTCAAATCAATTTCCTACAACAAGAGAATTTGCAATTGAAGGTGAAGTAGCTTATACAAAGAAAACCTAAGCCAGACCTAGAGGTAGATAAAGGTAAAGGTAAGAAAATCATAGATGTTGATAAAATGCAGACATGGAGACTAGAACACAGCCAAGAAGGCCAAAGACAAGAGGCCTCAAAAGGGCGATGGAGCTAGAAGGACAGTCAGCTCATCCACTTGAAGAGTTGACCTCTGATGAGCTAATAGCTATGGAGATCAATAAAGATAGAGGATTCTAGTTGGGAAAGGTAAATGAAAATTTGGAGAATCTCTTGAAGAGAGTTAAAAGAGACAACAACCTCCAACGACACTTTGAAAATCCCTAACGCAGTAGGAACGAAATTTCACAAATAAGGCTAAAACAGCTAAAGAAAAGGCTAAAAGAAACTCAAATGAAGCTAAAAGAGAAGGATAGATTAGATTTGTTGGCTAAATATTCCTTAGATGTTTATCCCATCACTCACAGGTGCTATAAAACCAATTTTGAGAGGTTTTGAAGAATTTTGGTATTTTTTGTGATTTTTGTACAAATATGTAAATTCACTCATCACAAAATCATAAAAAGATTTTGTTACGCTTTTTCTAGGGACATCCAAATGAATATTTTCTTATATGGTTGCATGAATTTTGATGATTACATCACAGATCAGGAACCCTATTTTCATGACAAGCTTTAATTTTGCAGAAAAGCCCAAAAAACTGTTGGCATGTATTGTCCTTGATGGAAACCTACTTGATGAAATGAGATTGTTGGCTATATGATGCAGAGTGTTGTCCTTGATGGCAACCTACTTGATAAAGTTGATGACAACCTACTTGATGAAGTTGCCCTTGATGGAATCCTACTTGATGAGTTAAGGGGGAGATTGTTGGAAATATGATACAATGTGTTGTCTTTGATGGATCCTGCCTGATGAATTTGTCATAAATATGATATGTCACAAGGAATACGAAAGTTTGTTAAGAAGAAGTAGAGTATGCACGCGGGAAAGTATGTGCCAAGTCGCGTATGCCCTTTTGCGCTCCAAATTTAGAATACCAAGGGGCATTACCATGGTATTGACCCATAGTATTGAGCGTTGGATTATCTATTTGGTCCCGTCCAGGAATACCATTGGAAGTGGTGTAGTTTTGAATCATGGTATTGATAAAGGCTAAATCTATATAAGGAGAAGAAGATCATTGTGCAAGGGTGTGCAAGTGTCTGGGCATTAATGAATACTTCACTCTTAATTATATCTGCATGGTTGAATTCTGCTCTTAATTGATAGATATGAATCTATGATGCACCTATGAATATGATGAAGGTTCAAGATCTCTAGATCTAGAAATGATGAATGTCTAGGATGATCTGAAAAGAAGTGATGAAGACCTGGCACAAATCGGATGAAGAAATTGAAGAAATCTAGGTAAGTTCATAAATCTGATCTGTTCTGCAAAGTTTATCTTTTATAGATCTATATGCAGGTTCATTTCAAGAAAAGCGCATGTATACACGTTCATGGTTCAATAAAAGCGCGTATGGCCAGTTAGGTTTTCTTTGAACAATGCACAGTTGTATATGTGGGTTCGTTTCATGAAAAGCATGTGTATACGCAGGTTTGATTAAATAAAAGCGCGTATGGTATCTGAACTAATGATTGCTCAAGGTTGAATGTATTTCTGCATATCTATTCTGAAGTCTGGGTTATCTATGATATTTTGGTTACAGTGGTTTCATTGTTCTGTTTGAAGCATTGGGAAAAGTATATTTGTTGATAAGTGAAGGGTTGTGTTGAAGCTGTTTGATCCAGTTTGAAAATTGATGAAATGTGGTCGGCAGTAGTGCTGAGGGTTGAAGCCTTCAGTAAGGGGGTAGTAGCTCCCTTCCAGTGGTAGCTGGTAAATGAGAGCAGGGGGTAGTAGCTCCCTTCCAGGAGAGGCTGGTAAACAAGAGCAGGGGGTTGTAGCTCGCTTCCAGGAGAGGCTGGTAAACGAGAGAAGGTTGTAGCCTTCTGCAGGTAGGTGCCTGCGTGCTGGTATAAGTTTGTGCCAGTACATGATTGTAAGAATTTTTCTTTATATAATAAATATTGAAGACTGAGACGATGGCAGCGGTGGTTTTCTCTCGACTTGGGTTTCCACCTTAAATCCTGGTGTTCATGTGTGTTGCTTATATGTGATGGTTTATTCTTTTTTTACTGCACATTTTTTCTGCTTAACATCTGATGAATAAATGATTCAATGATTTAAGAATCAATTACATAATAAGAGCTCTGAGAATACGCGAGTTTCCTTAAGGATATCCGCGTATATACGCTAGTTTTGTTCTATAAAGTAGCGTATGGGTTTTGAGAAAAGAAAAGTAAAAAGTTTATCAGTTAGCTCTAAATACTAATTCACCCCCCCCCCCCCTCTCAGTATTTTTCCCAACAATTGGTGTCAGAGCAGGTCCTTCTGAAAAATCTTAGCCGCTAGAAGGAAGATCAAGCAAGATGAGCAATCAAGATGGAACAACATCTATCAAGCCTCCACTCTTTAATGGAAACAATTTAATCTTCTGGAAAACAAGGATGATATCCTATCTTCAGTCTATGGGAACAGATGTATGGGCCATTGTTGAACAAGGATATCAATATCTAGCTACAATACCAACGGATCCGACTGAAAAGAAGAATTATGAATCAAATGCAAAGGTGGTCAATGCTATAATGGGAAGTCTGACTAAATCTGAATTTGTCAAAGTCATGTAGCTAAATACAACAAAGGAAATTTCGGACAAAATCATTCTGAGTTATGAAGGTGATGCAAAGGTAAAAGGTGCAAAACTTCAAACTCTCAGAATTGAATATGAAAATTTAAGAATGCATAGTGATGAGAATATTGCTAGTTTCTTTTTATGTGTTGATGATGTTGTAAATCGTATGAGAAATATGGGAGAAACAATAACCGAATCTACTTTGGTTGAAAAAATTTTAAGATCGCTAACAGCAAAATTTGAGTCAAAAGTTTATGCTCTTGAAGAAAAACAGGATCTTCAAAATCTTACTATGGTACAACTTCATGGCATACTAACCGCATATGAAATGAGAAGAGGAGGATCATATGAAGTCAAAGAGGATGTCTTCATAGCTTCTACAAAAGGGAAAGAAGTACAAGAAGCGGAAGGATCAGGATATATCTCAGAAGAAGATGAGGCAAATTTTGTAAAGAAACTCCAACTTGGCACAGGACAGTTCAGAGGTAAGCTTCCTTTCAAATGTTTTGAGTGTAGAAAAATTGGTCATTATGCTACTAAGTGTCCTCATAAAGAAACAACTGCAAAAGGGAAGGAAGTAGCAAGAAGGAATAAGAATCAGTTTAACACTAGAAAAATTTACTATACTCATGAATACAATGATGGGATATCTGATAGTGAGGAAGAATGTGAACAAGATCTTAGACTTCTCATGGCATTTGAATCTAGAGAAGAAAATGATACTTTTATGGATGCTCTAGAGGACAATGACTTTATTGAAGAAAAAAATCAACTCAAAGTACGATTAGAAGAAAGTAAAATACGCTTAGAAGAAAGTAAAATACTCTTAGAAGAAAGGAAAATAACCATAGAGACTCTGGAAAAGCAGGTTGAAGAAGCAAAGAAACACATTGAGAAATTGGAATGTGAAGTGGTAAGTCTAAGAAAATATTTTGAGCAAGTAAAGACTCTGAATCTTAGATTTTCTGGATCTGAAACCTTAGATGAGATTATCAAGGTACAACGTTCTCCTCTTATAAAGACAGGTCTTGGATATACCGGAGAATCTTCTTAGGCTTCAGCACCAAATTATCTAAAAGCAGCTACAGTTGGTTTACAAAATTCTGCCACTTAGCAAGGGAATAAAGAATCATTACAGGTAAAGCATGATCATCTCAATTCAAAGAACACCAACAGGAATATCTTTCAAAGAAACAAAAATCAATAGGTAAAATCAAGTAGAAGATTTCCCTTTTGGTCATAAAGTTGTTCAATGTGTTGCATATAAAACCATCATGACAAGGGAAGCTATAAAGAAAAGGATTGATATTGAAACAAAGAAGAATACTTATAACAACTTTTCTCCTCTTCTAAATGAAGTCGAATATGCTTATTTCAATAACTTTGGCCATGAAGAATCTGAATGCAGGAGAAAAATTCAGCCAAAAGAGCATGTTCCTTTAAGCTCCAAAGTATGGAAAAAGAAGGAATTGCAGGTTGAAAACTGTGGCATAGCGTTATTTTCAGAAGGTGAAGAAAATCAATGGTACATTGATAGTGGATTCTCAAGACACATGACAGGTGAAAAACACAAACTTCTTGCATATAATGCTCTAGAAAAGGAAAAGAAAGTTACATTTGGAAATGATACTCCAGCTGTAATTAAGGGAAAAGGGTCTGTGTTTCTAAAAGAGAAGGTGAAGGAAAATGATGTCATGTACATGGATGGATTAAGGCATAACCTGTTAAGTGTAAGTCAAATGTGTGATCAAGGAACTGAAGTTGTCTTTAGTTCAAAAGAATGTGTGGTACGTGATCTTGATACAAGTAAAACAATTATAAAAGGAAAAAGGACTCCAATCAACCTGTATGTATTGAAGAACTGCAAAGAAAAATTTTACTTGAGTAAATCTTCAGAAAACTAGCTATGGCATAGAAGGTGGGGCATCTGAGCTTCTCTTAGATCAACAAATCAAGCAGACTTAAAGTTGTCCGTGATCTTCCAAATATTACTCCACCCGAAAATATCATATGCAAATCTTGCCAATTTGGTAAGAAAACCAGAGTATAGTTTAATGCCAAGGAAGGATCATCAAGTAAGCCTCTTGAACTTATTCATACTGACATATGTGGACCTGTGAGGAAAAAGTCACCACGTGGTGAACAATACTATATCTTGTTTATTGATGATTTCTCTAGAATGTGTTGGATTGGGTTGCTTAAACACAAAGATGAAGCATTTGAGAAATTTCAGAATTTCAAAGCTACGGTTGAAAATTAATTAGATCTAAAAATCAAGTGTCTTAGATCTGATGGAGGAGGAGAATATACTTCAGATGAATTCCTTGATTTTTGTGAAAAACATGGCATAAAAAGACAGTTTATTGTAGCCGACACTCCACAACAAAATGGCATAGCAGAAAGAATGAATAGAACAGTTCAACAAATGGCCAGAGCTATGCTTGATGATTCCGGAACACCTGACACATTTTGGGGAGAAGCAGCTCATACAGCGGTAAATATTCTTAACAAGGCACATGTTCGTATAAACAGTGACAAAACTCCATATGAACTCTGGTATGGTAATCCTCCCACTGTGAAGCATTTTAGATTTTTTGGAAGCAGATGTTTTATCAAAAATAATGATGAAAAACTTGGCAAGTTTGAACCCAGAGCAGATGAAGGAATACTTCTTGGTTACTCCTCTAGGAGTAGAGCATATAAATGTTACAATAAAAGACTTCGAAAGATTGTTGAATGTATTGATGTTGTTATTGATGAGTCTCCTGCAGCTCCAAAATAAGAAAAACAAACAAAAAATGAAGACGATGATGACATATGGCCTTCTACATCAAATAGCAATGATATAGAAAGTGAACCCAATGAAGAACCTGAAGATGATTTATCTGAAAAAGCTCCATCCAGATATGTTCAAAAGAATCATCCAGAATCTCAAATTTTGGGAGATAAGGGATTAGGTGTACAAACAAGAAGGACTCTTGTGGGATCTTCTAGCTATCTGGCATTTCTATCCACTATTGAGCCACACAATTTCAATCAAGCTAGCAAAGATGCATGTTGGATTCAAGCCATGAATGAAGAGCTTGATCAAATTGAAAAGAATCACACTTGGGAATTAGTACCAAGACCTCATGACAAAAATGTCATTGGAACTAAATGGATATTCAAAAACAAGTTAAATGAGAATGGGGAGGTTATAAGAAATAAAGCTAGACTTGTTTGCAAGTGGTATGCTCAACAAGAAGGTATAGACTTTGAAGAAACTTTTGCTCCTGTAGCTAGACTTGAAGCCATAAGAATGTTTCTTGCTTTTCAAGCTTCCAACAAATCAAAGTTTATCAAATGGATGTTAAATCTGCTTTTCTCAATGGTGATCTAGAAGAAGAAGTTTATATAGAAAAACCAGAAGGATTCATTTTGGGAAATGATGAAAAAATTGTTTGTAGACTTAAAAAGGCTCTATATGGTCTCAAACAAGCTCCAAGGGCATGGTATTATCATCTTGACAAATATCTTCATCAACAAGGATTTTCAAAGGGGTCTGCTGATAGCAACTTATACACAAAAATTGAAAATGATAAACTATTGATTGTGGTTGTATATGTTGATGATATCATTTTTGGAAGTAATGAAGAATATATGAGTCAGAAATTTGCTTTTGTCATGCAGCAAGAATTTGAAATGTCTTTACTTGGGGAACTAACATTCTTTCTTGGCTTTCAAGTGCATCAAACTACAGATGGTATATTCTTATCACAAGCAAAATACCTTAAGCAAATTCTGAAGAAGTATGGCATGGAAGAGTGAAAACCTGTAAGTACACCAATGATAACTGGATGTAATCTCAGTTCTCATGATGATTCTCCCATGGTGAATCAACCAGAATACAGATATATGATAGGAAGTCTACTTTATCTCACTGGGACTAGACCAGACATTATGCATGCAGTTGGGATTGTTGGACGATTCCAAGCTAATCCAAAAGAGTCTCACCTTCAGGCTGTCAAAATAATATTCAAATATCTAAAAGGAACTCAAGACTTTGGACTATGGTATCCAAAGAATGCTGATCTTACTCTTCATGCTTACACTGATGCAGATTGGGCTGGAAATGTTGATGATTGGAAAAGCACTAGTGGTGGTGCATTCTATTTGGGGCCCCGGTTAGTTTCTTGGTTCAGCAAGAAGCAAAACTCTATTGCCTTATCTACAGCAGAAGCAGAATATGTGGCTGCCGCATCATGTTGCACTCAACTTCTTTGGATGATGCAAACCTTACAAGACTTTCAAATCAAATGTTCACCTCATATCTCCATTATGTGTGATAATACAAGTGCCATCAGTATCTCAAAGAATTCTGTTATGCACTCCAAGACCAAGCACATTCCCATCAAGTATCACTTCTTACATGAACAAGTGCTTGAACAAAAAGTGAAGTTGGAGTATGTTCCCTCCAAAGAACAAGTTGCTGATATACTGACCAAACCTCTGCCCAGGGAAGCGTTCGAATATCTGAGACAGAATCTGGGAGTAGTCTCTACCATGCAGAAAATCAAAACTGCTTAAATTCAGAAGATTAAATTGGATACGCGGGTTTCCTGAAAGACAGTCGCGTATATACGCGAGTTTATACAAAGAAAACCAAGTATGGTTAGTTGCTGACAAATTTTACTTGGGGTCAGCATTCTTCAGCACGGCTACAATGCTGTTTGGTATCTCTGATGTTGTATGGTATCTCTAATGATGTTTCAACTCTTATATTTCTGTTTCATTCTATGATATTGGGTAAAGATGCCTTGATGATTGGCTGTTGAAAGTGTTCAGGTTGCACAAGCTAAGGAGGAGTTTTGGTCATATGGAAAGGATGCATTGGATGCATAGTTTCAAGGGGAGAATTAGCCTTGCTGAATATAATGCATTGTTGGCCTTATGATGATTCTGAATTATGATCTCTCGTGAGGTCTTTTTTTTATTTTGGTTATAAAAAGTCATATGTGTAATTTGATGAAAAGGCTATGACCTATGATGTAAATTGTAATTTTCAGTCATGTAAGGACTTGATCAAATTTTTAAACCCACTTGGTTGGGTAGTTGAGTCAAAATGTGTAAACCCACTTGGTTGGGTACTTGAGTCATATATGTAAATCCACTTGGTTGGATCCTTGATGTAAGTATGAGTCCTTGGTGATAGGAAAGGTCATAGAGTCATGTACTTCATTGAATATTATGTTGAAGATTCAGCATGAACTCAGGGGGAGCATGGTAACTTCAATGCACATCAGATCTACAGAGCTCTTCTTTCTACATGTGGAGAAAAACATTGTCTTGGCTTTGATCCGCCCTTTGCCCTTGATGTCAAAGGGGGAGAGTAACATGGTGTTTGAATAGGGGGAGAGTATCATGGTGTTTGCATAATGGTTATAATCAATGTATCTATTTGTTGTGGTGATCAAACACCATCATGGTTGCCATCAAGTCCAAAGGGGGAGATTTTTGGCATGTGTTGTCCTTGATGGAAACCTACTTGATGAAATGAGATTGTTGGCTATATGATGCAAAGTGTTGTCCTTTATGGCAACCTACTTGATGAAGTTGCCCTTGATGGAATCCTACTTGATGAGTTAAGGGGGAGATTGTTGGAAATATGATACAATGTGTTGTCTTTGATGGATCCTGCCTGATGAAGTTGTCATAAATATGATATGTCACAAGGAATACACGAGTTTGTTAAGGAGAAGTAGCGTATGCAAGCGGGAAAGTACGTGCCAAGTCGCGTATGCCCTTTTGCGCTCCAATGTTAGAATACCAAGGGGCATTACCATGGTATTGACCCATAGTATTGAGCGCTAGATTATCTATTTGGTCCTGTCCAGGAATACCATCGGAAGTGGTGTATTTTTTACTCATGGTATTGATAAAGGCTAAATCTATATAAGGAGAAGAAGATCATTGTGCAAGGGTGTGCAAGTGTCTGGGCATTAATGAATACTTCACTCTGAAGTATATCTGCATGGTTGAATTCTGTTCTTAATTGATAGATCTGAATCTATGATGCACCTATGAATATGATGAAGGTTCAAGATCTCTAGATCTAGAAATGATGAATCTCTAGGATGATCTGAAAAGAAGTGATGAAGACCTGGCACAAATCGGATGAAGAAATTGAAGAAATTTGGGTAAGTTCATAAATATGATCTGTTCTGCAAAGTTTATCTTTTATAGATCTATACGCAGGTTCATTTCATGTAAACCGCGTGTATACGCGGATCTGGTTCAATAAAAGCACGTATGGGCAAATAGGTTTTCTGTATACGTGGGTTCGTTTTATGAAAAGCGTGTGTATACGTGGGTATGATTAAATAAAAGTGCATATGGTATCTGAACTAATGATTTCTCAAGGCTGAATGTATTTCTGCATATCTATTCTGAAGTCTGGGTTATCTCTGATATTCTGGTTACAGTGGTTTCACTGTTCTGTTTGAAGCATTGGGAAAAGTATATTTGTTGATAAGTGAAGGGTTGTGTTGAAGCTGTTTGATCCAGTTTGAAAATTGATGAAACGTGGTCGGCAGTAGTGCTGAGGGTTGAAGCCATCAGTAAGGGGGTAGTAGCTCCCTTCCAGTGGTAGCTGGTAAATGAGAGCAGGGGGTAGTAGCTCCCTTCCAGGAGAGGCTGGTAAACAAGAGCAGGGGGTTGTAGCTCCCTTCCAGGAGAGGCTGGTAAATGAGAGAAGGTTGTAGCCTTCTGCAAGTGGGTGCCTGCGTGCTGGTATAAGTTTGCGCCAGTACATGATTGTAAGAAGTTTTCTTTATATAATAAATATTGAAGACTGAGACGACGACAGCGGTGGTTTTCTCCCAACTTGGGTTTCCACCTTAAATCCTGGTGTTCATGTGTGTTGCTTATATGTGATGGTTTATTCTTTTTTTACTGCACATTCTCTCTACCTAACATCTGATGAATAAATGATGCAATGATTGAAGAATAAATTACATAATAAGAGCTCTGAGAATACACGAGTTTCCTTAAGGATATTCGCGTATATACGCTAGTTTTGTTCTGTAAAGTAGCGTATGGGTTTTGAGAAAAGAAAAGTAAAAATTTTATCAGTTAGCTCTAAATACTGATTCACCCCCCCCCCCCCCCCCCTCTCTCAGTATTTTTCCCAACAAAAACCACTCATTTTCTCTGATTCTGCCATTTTTTTGGAGGCCTTATTATGCTTTTGGAGTAACCTTGGGAGAATGAACTTTTGGAGGCCTCCCCATTGGTAATTTTGAAAAAATAAATATGTTCTAGAAGCTAGACACACATGAATAGTTGAACAATCTTTAAAGAATGGTTGTAAACTTCTATTACACTTCTGTAAAATTTTGTTATGGATTTGTTAGAAAGTATAACACATCTACATAGGATTCCTCGAGACACTTGTCAAGCTCAGAAAATGTCTGAATTTTGATGTTTTGATGTCATATGAGTTGGAATTAGAGTAAATGAGTTGGTTTTTTCCTCTAATAATGAGGGAACATGTAATTTAATGTGGGGGACACACACTCCTAGTTCATAGCTGAAATTTAGAGAATGGTTCTTAACCTCCCTAAAATCTTGGAAATGACTCATCTCATGTATTTATGATGCATTTTGGATGGGATTTCGACCCTATGAGGTTTCATGGTTCATATTTTCTATAATTATACTCTCTTTAGCCTTTTTTTGGATTGGATAGCATTATTTTGCAGTGGAGCTAAATTGTACAACCTTTTTGGAATGAAATAAAAGACAGTCTTGGAGAAATTGTGTTGAGAATATTGTGGTATGCATTGGAGCATTTGTTATTTCTCTGTATTTTTATCTATTCATGTTGAATGATGTATTTTCCTCTTTCAGATACATTCTTCCATTTGTTTATCTTGTAAGTTTATAAGCAAAAATCATGCCTGTCCATGCTCTGTTTTATGCAAGGTTTACATGATATGTATATGTTCTTCTAAATGAATGAATTCACCTCAGTGCTCATTCAAAATTTATATCACTTCATCCTATACTCATTGACCAATTAAGCATGCTTTCAAGATACCTATCTAGCTTCACAGATTCTCTCCAAATTGAACTTGTAAAATAGACCTAAAAACCCTAGACCTATCCTTCTCACTGACATTCCTATCCATCACTTAAAAAATCAAACAAAAATAAAACTTACTGAGCTTACATACCTAGCCTAAGATCAATATATATTCATCCAATCCATTGAATGCAAAGTCGCAATGAGAGATCCCTCTCTAGTACTAGTAGGGCTAGCTACATGACCTAAATCCTGGTCTATGGGTACCTTCCTTCAATCCCACTCTTAGCCTTGGGAAGTTGGGGGGAGTGATAACACATTGAATGCAACAACACAAGCCATTTGGTTGAAAAATATTCTCATCAAGGTTGGTATTTAATATCACCATCCTATAGTCATATTTTGTGATAATCAAATTACTATCCAAATATCTATAGATTTAATTTATTGGTAGAGGTCCAAACACATGGAGATTCACATGCATTAAATCTAGGGGTTGAGTCATGAACACCTCATTGATTTGTAATATTGTCCATCTATAGAAAGGATTAGAGATGTCTTTACCAAATTCTTCATCAAGAAAATTTTTATAGAGTTACAAGCTCACTTAGAAGTGAAGGATATATCTAATTCATAGTTGGTTGTTTAGTCTACACTATCCTTTTATAATCTTTTTTTATTTTGTGTGGAATGCACTGGCATAATTTATTCCCACTATGTTTTCCCTTTTTCTCACTTTTATGGGATATTAGTTTTGTATTACCTAACAGGCTTTATATTATGAGGGCCTAATTTTTTCATGCATCAAAGTTGCCTAAGTAGGATTAAAGGCGGAGCATTCGTATACATGCATAATTTTCCCTCTTATAGACTTCACTTGGGTTTCATCCCTTAATTTTAGGGAGTTATATTAAGTTAATTCCAGTTTTCTAGGGATAGGAAGACTGACTTGCTACTATTGGAAAATTAAGGTAAAGGTTGATTTCCCTTACTTGATAATTACTTGTGAACTTTGTTGTATTTTTATTAAATTCTTTTTGTTATTTTTTTTCATAAAGAAATTATTAGAATATAAACATCAATATGACAAGATACAATAAACACAAGATGTAGGCTCCATGGAAAGGAAATACCCCACAACTTCGGAAAACTCGAACAATACTCTTCTTATAGAATCATATCAAATGAGATATCAAGACCCAAGACAAATACCTCCACAAGTGATTCAAATGAGCTCTCCCTCTATCATGATCCATATTCAATAAGATATTTAATTTGTCACAAGATGAATATCCCAAAACTATACTTTTTCTATAGCTTATTAGTCCTCCTTTAAATTGTAGATCATAGCCTTCATCAACTCACACATCACAACCATTAGTTTAAATATCATCACAAAAACAATAGGCTCATATTTTTAGAATTTCACACTCTTAACATGTCTCTTATTACAATAAGCTCATATATCCCTTTCTGGATAGAGTCTCGCATATCCCTGTCTCATAAATTCACATATCACTTCCTCTGAAACTCACATATGATCACATAACTGAACGAACTTTTTCTGTGGATGTGTCACGCCAATATATAGTTTTTCATCTCTATGAAGGATCACAACTATTCAAAACGATGAAATAACCATCTGGAGGGAATACTTGGCCTTGTGGAGGATTTATTTGACTCTCTTTGACTTAAAACAATATATTTTTTTTTATTTACAAAGGGTCCAAATGGACATTGACTCCATTTCAATTATTTGACACAATAAATCCCTAAAAGCATGAAGAACATGCTTAACCTAGATTGACCATGAAACCCATGCTTGAAAAAACAAAATTATTTTTCTTCTTTATAAATTAAAATTTAATACAAGTATGCAATGAACCTTTTTCAGGAAATTCAACAAGGTGCTCAAGAGAAACGTTGTATAAGTAAAACTGTGCAAAAATAATGTAGATCAGGATTTGGTTCCTCTTATTTATGTTGTATGAGACTTATATGTGGAGTTTCATAAAAAAAAAATCAGTTTAGACTCACTAAACAGATCTCCCAAAAACTAGACTAGCTAAAAACCACCCAAAGAGGAAGGCTGCAGCCAAATGCAAGCACTATTTCAGGAATTGTACAGTTTTAGTAGATGATCAGCGGAGATCAGAAAGGAGACTTATATTTCAGTATTACAGCATCAAATAATAATTATGATGAAGCCCTTTCATTATACAGTAGAATGCACGAGCCAATACAGCAATAAATCTTCAGAAAAGAGAGCTAGAACATATGTATATTGGCAGAAATGCCTCAACAGTGTTATTTTTAAGGAGCTTAAGCAGATGGAAGTTAAATCTCATATCTAGGACAGATATGTGGATAAAAAATCAGATCTATTTTAGATCTGGAAAATATATAGTTTTCTCTTCAAGATCCACTTGGAATTTTGGCAAAAGCATGCATAAATAAGAGTAGATTTGAGAAACAAGTTGCAGATATGGAAATTTTTGCAGTAAATTTCTGAATATAACTTTCATTACAATGGATCAGATCTAAAAAAAACATAGATAAGCAAGCTAATCCATGGATCATCAAGTGGAAGGCAAGCCTAGCACTAGAGATCTCCGATCTAAACTATGAGCAAGACACCATGAAACCCCTCATACAGAAATAACGCAGTCTACTCATGGGAACAACGTTGTAGCTAAAATGACATAGAAAACTACTCTAAAATTGCAGATCTGAAGCACAAATAAATGAGACACTCTTCCAGGAGGTCAAAGGACCAAAATCCATGGGAAAGAGGCTCCCAAAATACACTAGATCTCTGCAGATCTAGACTCCCACTTGCTGCAGCTCACAAGACAGCTCAACCCTCAAGATGAGCAGCATTGTAATGTAAGATGGAGCTTGGCCTTAAGCCTGATAGTGGTTCAATTCAACAAACTTTCCTCCTTGAATCCTCAAAGGAAGAGGTGAAATCCCTACATAGGAATTCCAAATACAATCCTCCACTAAACAACAGAGAATGGTATTTGTCTAAGCAGACAAATACTCATAAATAGGATTAATCAACAACCTTCTCTTGCTGCCCTCCTTTTCCTTTTATAAGATGAGAAAGCTTTTGCAAACCCTAAATCATCTTGATGAGTTAGCCCTTTTCACATGTAAGGCTTCCATCTAGAACTGCGCTATTCCTTTTGGAGATGCAATGAACCTAGACAATGATGTTGATTTGGTCAATGTTGACCCAGTCTTTAGCTCAAACCTCTTTCACACCTACAAGTGATTATTTACATGGCCCTGATTTGTCTTTGTTCACATGGGCATTTATTTATTCAGACTCTTTAGGATTTTTACATGTCCTCCTTTATTCATTTATTCATGAAACATAAATTAAAACAAAATTGAATGTTCCTCTTAGCTAAGGCTAAGTGGGAACATTACAGTCCTCCCCTCCAAAATGTTGCTTGTCCTCAAGCAACTGATGGGTTAAGAGCTATAGTTCTTCTCCTTCTCCATTGATGGCACCACCAAGTATTAATCTTTCATCATGGTTCAAGTGCTTATTAAGCCAATACATCAAAAATTGCTCCTCCAAGGCTAACATGATAGGGGCATAGTCCATCCCTTCAGGAGTGTAAAACTCAAAAGAAATAAACATGGGTGAAGCAATGTCACATCTAGAACATGTATCATGAAGTGCAAGATGAAGTTCCATCCCATGTGGTACATATACATTGCCCACTCTTTGCCCATACAAACCCATAAACAATACCAATATATCATCTATGTATGGAAGCAAAATGACATATATGCAAATTGAAATTTGCACTTTAGGAGGTGGGTCATAATCCCACATAAGATACCAACGCAATGCACTCTTTGTCTTGAGTAGATTTGAGTGTGGTAAGTGGTACTCCCACCACACCTTGGCTGCATGGGTCACTTTAACATGGCTAAAAGTGATACCCAAGTTAGGTGCCTTTGGGAAGCACCCATCATGATGGAGAATCTCCCTTTGCACCTCAAGGGAGTGACCAGATTTAGAATTTATATTGGCCTCACAAATGCCATGAGATCTGCATGTAATATCAGTCCTTGTAGGAGCCATGGACTGCATACATATGGTAAGAGAATATGTCAAATCAGAAAAATAAACATGCTCCATAAGATCAGATTCTTTACCATTCAAGTCTCCCACACACATGGAGTTGGGCATAGACATTTCTCCTCTTTTAAGAGAAGGAAGAGATGGCTGAAATGACTCTTGCATAGAGTCCTTTGGTTGTCCCAACTCCTCATAACTATTTCACTCTTGTAAGTTCTGATGTAGTTCCTCCCAATCATAGTGCTGATGTAGTTCCTCCTTCATACCCTCCCAATCAAAACTCCTCATGATTAGGGTGTAGATCTTTGCTGAATGCATATAGTTGGAAAGGAACTCTTTGTGTGCTCTTTGTAGTATTTCTTGCTTAAGCTTAGAGGCTTGAGACAAGAATACTTTACCAAGATGATAGATGACCCCTTCATGCACCAAATAGCATCCCCCTTTCTTCATGCGATCTAATATCATCCCAGTGTGAAGATCTTTGGAGTACTCCACAAGGATTTGAGATCTAAAATATGGATCTACATAGCTCAAAAATGACAGCACTACTAATACATATATGGTGGTGCTTGCCTTGTTGCTGATTGCTTCTTTGACATTACACATGTCAAAATTATTTGTGGGAAGGTTGATCCTCCCCTTTCCTTCCTTCCACAGCGTTGTAGCTTGTTCTCCAATCCTTGATTGATCTATTTTTGGAGCAGCACTTTGTGAGGCTTTCCCCATAAGATCAGAATCTAATGACATTCCAAGTGGCTTTCCATGAGGTAATAATGTCCCTTGCAGCATCCTCATAAACATGAGAGAAGGAACTGTGAGATCCTTGCTTCCACTATGCAAATCCATCTCTGTTGTTTGTGTGGAAACATTAGGTGTGCGATAAGTGTGCATGCCTTGAATGATTTATGGTTTCCCACTCTTCAAGTCCACCCACTCCATTTGCAAGGCCTTCCAATAAATGGTAACCTTTCCCGAGGTAATCAACCACTGGACACCCAAGATGATATTGGTGTCTGGTATGTCCACTACAAAGAAGTGATCCACCAAAGTGTAGGATCCCATAGTGATAGAAAGTGATGGAACATATTGCATGCATTGCATAGTCCTATCTCCTAGGACCAAAACATAGAACCCATAAAATGTATTAGTGGGGATCCATATCCTTTGCACAAGGTGAGCACCAATAAAGTTGTGGGTTGCCCCACTGTCAATCAGAATAGACACTCTCTGGTTCATGACTGAACCTTGTACTCTTAGGGTCAAGTACTTGGGCACTCCTCTCAAAGAAGCAAGAGTCCCACTGGTTGGAGCAAAGGCTCCTTCTTCATTTCTGGATGGTGTTTGGCCTTCCTCCTCATCTTCACCAGCGTTGTGACACCTCCTAGGTCCCTCATTCCCATATTCCTCTTCAAAGTTTGAAAATACCTCTATATAGTGTGCCCTTCCAGCAGCACATCTATGTCATGGTAGCCATGGCTCTTGACAAGTGAAACACAATCTCTTTTTCCTCAACTCCCTCCAAAGATCAATGTGAAGATGTTTCTTCAGTGAGCTCTCTTTGGGTGGAGCAGTTTTCCCTTATTTCCCCGTAGAAGAGGGAAGGGCATTGCTTTGGAAAGTTTCCTTTGCTCTTGGCAAGGCATCTTGGAGATCTCTGGCTCTCTCAATGGCATCATGCAAAGTGATGGGCTTGGTAGACTTAACCAACCCATGCAAAGGTTCCTCCAGGCCATCAATGAACATGTAGACTCTCCTTGCTACAAATAGTTTAGGGACCATGACTGACAATATCAAGAACTCAGAGATATAGGCCTCTGCATCTCTTATCTACTTTAGCTTTGAAAGGCTTATAAAAGGTACCTCATGATCCTTCCGGTCAAATCTCTCCACCAGTCTTCTATTGAACTCAGCATAGGTGGACACATTGTTATGTCCCAATGTAGATAGCCCATGGAACTACCAGTTGTGGGTTGCACCCTCAAAGTGCAGCGCTGCAATCTTGATGGCTTCAACTTCAGGGACTTTGTTCAACTGGAAATAGTTATCCAGCTTTTCCACCCATGCCTTGGTAGAACAATAGGGCGATCCATAAAAATTTGGCAAGAAGAATCTTCCCATAGTGTGGTGTCTTCCATAAAAGAAACCACCATCTCTATGGTGCTGCCATGGTCTCCTCTGGTCCTTAAGATGGAAAAAGTATTGGAAACTCAACTTATCCTTGAATCTCTGACTCTGAGAGTCATACTCCACAAAGTAACCTCCAAGGGAGGTTTTCTCTTGTGGTCCTTCATTCTCTACAGCTAAGAAGGTAGGCATAGTAGAGCGTTGTGAGGCTTGTGGAGCTTGTGGGAAGCTCACAGGTTGTCCAGTCCCATAGTGAGACATATCAGAACTCTCTCCTTGATGAAATCTCCCAAGAGATTCCCTCATTCTATCCATCCTCATCTCTTTGATTCCCTTGGAAATATCTTTCATGGTCTCCAAAATATTTTTTTCAAACTCCTCTGCTTCCTTTTCCTTCTCAGTTTCAGGGGCTTTCCCCTTATCTTGACCCTTGTCAAGGTCATTAGTAGTGTAATCATATTTTTTATGAATTATATTCTAGTACCTCCTCTCCCTCTTAGAAAGAGGATCATATTATTAAGAATGCAACATTACTGGTGCTCCCAAGCAAGCATAGGTTGTGCCAAGAAGGGAGCTCTGATACCACTGTAATGATCCTTTTTCAGAAAATTCAACAAGGTGCTCAAGAGAAACGTTGTATAAGTAAAACTGTGCAAAAATAACGCATATCAGGACTTAGTTCCTCTTTTTATGCTATATGAGACATATATATGGATTTTCATAAAAAAAAAAATCAGTTTAGACTCACTAAACAAATCTCCCAAAAGCTAGACTAGCTAAAAAGCACCCAAAGAGGAAGGTTGTAGCCAAATGCAAGCACCGCTTCAGGAATTGCGCAGTTTTAGTAGATGTTCAATGGATATCAGCAAGGAGACTTATATTTCAGTAATACAGTAGCAAATCAACATTAGTATGAAGCCCTTTCATTATATAGTAGAATGCATGAGTCAATACAACAATAAATCTTCAGAAAAGAGAGCTAGAACATATGTATATTTGCATAAATGCCTCAATAGCATTATTTTTAAGGAGCTTCAGCAGCTGGAAGTTACAACTCAGATCTAGGACAGATCTGTGGATAAAACATCAAATCTATTTCAGATCTGGAAACTATATATTTTTCTCTTCAAGATCCACTTGGAATTTTGGCAAAAGCATGCATAAATAAGAGTAGATTTGAGAAACAAGTCGCAGATCTAGAAATTGCTGCAGTAAATTTTTGAATATAACTTTCATTAAAATGGATCAGATCTAAACAAAACATATATCATCAAGCTAATCCATGGATCACCAAGTGGAAGGCAAGCCCAGCACTAGAGATCTTCGATCTAAACTATGAGCAAGACACCATGAAACCCCTCATATAGAAATAACGCAGTCTACTCATGGGAACAACGTTGTAGCTCAAATGACATAGAAAACTACTGTAAAATTGTAGATCTGAAGCACAAAGAAATGAGACACTCTTCCAGGAGGTCAAAGGACCCACTCCATGGGAAAAAGGCTCCCAAAATACACTAGATCTCTGCAGATCTAGACTCCCACTTGCTGCAGCTAACAAGACAGCTCAACCCTAAAGATGAGCAGCGTTGTAATGTAAGATGGAGCTTGGCCTTTAAGCCTGATAGTGGTTCAATTCAACAAACTTTCCTCCTTGAATCCTCAAAGGAAGAGGTGAAATCCTTGCATAGGAATTCCAAATACAATCCTCCACTAAACAACAGAGAATGGTATTTGTCTAAGAAAACAAATATTTAGAAATGTGATCAATCAACAACCTTCTCTTGCTGCCCTCCTTTTACTTTTATAAGATGGGAAAGCTTTTCCAAACCCTAAACCATCTTGATGAGTTAGCCCTTTTCACATGTGAGGCTTCCATCTAGAACTGCATTGTCCCTTTTGGAGATGCAATGAACATAGACAGCACTATTGATTTGGTCAATGTTGACCCAGTCTTTAGCTCAAGCCTTTTCACACCTGCAAGTGATTATTTACATGGCCCTAATTTATCTTTGTTCACATGGGCATTGATTTATTCAAAACTTTTAGGAGTTTTACATGTCCTCCATTATTCATTTATTCATGAAACAAAAATTAAAACAAAATTGAATATTCCTCTTAGCTAAGGCTAAGTGGGAACATTACAAAGTAAAAAAATAATTATGAAGATTGAACCTAGTTATATTTTCCAACACCCACTCTTAACTAGGGAGGTATTCATAATGACTCAATAGGTCTATCTCAAGTTTAAATATTCTAACAAAGAGGAACCCAGATTGATAAACATAAAAATATCTTAACCAACATTGTCACATTAGCAAGGCCTTGACATGTACACTTTATCTCTCACAAGATTAGAGCACAATATTGGGAGGTATTCCATGGGACACCACATCGCCTCACCAAGGTACATATGCCACCTAGGATACCCGGAGTATATCTTGGACCATTTCCCTCGAGGAAATGTTTGTCTATAAGACCATTCTTATCCAAGTACATGTACTTGACCTAGGATCTCCATCCTAATCAATCATAGTACATGACTTAAGAATATATTTCCAAGACGCTTATCCAATCCATAATTCTCCTTATCCATGTCAATTTAATTGACTTAGGATATCAGTCCTAATCTGTCAAAGTACATAGCACAAGGAAAACCATGCTAATTTAAATCATCATTTTCCCTATCCTTGATGCATGCACTATAATTTCGGTGGTTATTCATGGCCTGGTACATGACACATGGAGAACTCGTGTCCAACCTTACTCCTTCTTGACCTTAGAAGAGAAAACCATGCTCACTCCCTCTTAATTAGAGAGAATCCTTAAACATGCCTCAACTTGTGTGAGAAGTACTCATACTTATCTTACATTAGATACTAGTTACTAATCTAGGTGGCTGCAGATACACTTAGAAGTCCAAGAGAACTCAAAATAGGTCAAAATTCAAAGTGGTCATATTTCTCTCAAACCAGGACTAGATCGAAGTGCTTATCACTATGATTCCAATGATGTGAACGAAACTCCAATCCGAGATCGTATGAAGGAGATAGGGATGGTAAACGTTTTGGTCAAAGTGGGAATGTGGTTCAGGATTAATGATCCTACAAATTTACCGAGACCCAACACATAGAATTGACCACCGGGATGGGAGAAATGGTTGACTACTTAAAATTCCTAATGACCATTAATTTAATAATTTTTTGAAAAGGCCCTATGTTATTAAAAATTAAAAAATATATATAAAATAGGGGGTGTGGGCCACCACCCCCACCACCCCATGACACCCCCGCGTGGATATATATCATATATTATGATTTTAAAAGTGTGGTTGGGGTTGGAGGGCCACCCTCGTTCAAACCGCCCAACCCCGGTGGGATCGAACCCCGGTAGTCTAACCTCCAAACAACAAGCAGAGCCATGTATTAACATAGACTTTCAAGATAACAATTTCGATAGGCGTTAAACCTTCCCGGCTTAATATCTGGCTGGTCCACCAGCAAAGCCACAACCAAACACAATCCATACCAACCATGTTTAAATATAAACCAGGCACCAAAAAATATACATTGTATTACAAAAGTTATTCCAAAATACATTTACCTATCATGCCATATATTTAATAAACGTGCCAAAGTGGGTAGGGTAGGGGTTCTTCCTCGGGACCTCCGCCCACCAAATATATCCATCCACCAATGCACCAGGTGGGCCTATTGTTAACTCTGCCACTTACACATTATAAAACTAACCCTCTCATTCGACCAAGAAAGCCAATGTAGTCGAGAGCATAGCGCAACGAACTTGGAGCATGGAAAAACCATGCAGAGTGGATAAGGTAGAACCTTTTCTAGATGAAGCTTGCCCACAAGAGGGTGTGGAACCCTGACACAAATTTCTCAAAGATTCCTTGGAAGGTAAAATTTCACATTGTCATAATGTTATCAAATTTATAGTCATTTTTCATAGAATTTCGCAGGGAGCACGATGGTGAAGTCAGATTCGCCATCTGAGTAGCAAAATTATAGGTGCCCTACAACGAAGAATACTTGAAGAATATTGAGGAATCTAAAATATCCCGAAGGCCCAGATTTTTATGGTGTCATAATTGGACGAGTTGGCAGTCGATTTTACACTACTCGTCGCTAGAAATTCAGCGGTGAAAACAGTTTCATCAGCTGAGCCTTTCATATTTTGGCCATATTCGGAAGTGGAGGTACATGATGCAGTCATGTTATTTTTCATTTTTTTATTATTGAGATGATGCATTATTCGTGAGATCCCTATTTGACACTATGTTGAGGGATGATTGTTATCACATTATTATAATATTGTGATGCTTTTTTCCACATTATTATGATATTGTATTAGCCTGTCATGCTGAAGGGGAGCCTTTTTTGAGGGAGAGTTTCTGTAGGGAGAACATCTCGTGGAGATACAAGCCACTCTGGTTGAGGTTTATGTCCTTGTTATGAAAAATAATACTCCATGTACATCATCATCATTTACAACATTATATGAAGCGGCCTCCAGTACCTTGACACCAGGCCCATAGACGCATCTCACACTAGGTGAACTCCGTTATCAAATGTGTCGTATTCCTGATTTTCTAATCATCATTATGTTTTATCTTGTCTAGAAATTCACATATGGTTCTTTACGCTCTTTTAAATGCAATTCTATTAACATCAAAAAAGTAAAATATCTTGGACAATTTTGGTAGCTAACATACCCGGATCAAGTTTGGTATTAGAGTAGTATTCTGACTAATGTGAATTGCGAGAGTGAATGATTGAATGTGAAAGACTGGAGGATGCAAAATAAATGTACAACGCATTCCTAAGGATGTCCAAAATGGTGGAAATAATTTATGAAGCTTATGAGAAGAGAATAGAGGAACACAAGAAAGAAGGAGCATAGAAAAATGCACCATACACATCTTCCAATGAACATTCATCATCATCATCATCTTCTCATCATTCAAATAAGGAGACATTAGAGAACCTTTGAGGTCTAAAATGGGCCTCATAAGAAAAATTTACAGCCAAAATAAGCTTTATAAGAACCAATAGGATTCAAGATGATGATGTCAACCATGGGGGATGATTCACCATTTTTGGGGTAAAAAGGTAAAAATATTAAAACATAATAAAATAATAAAACTACCTTTTCAACTTGTATTTTCAACTTATCTCCTTAACGTTTTAATCAAATTTCGAGTGGGATTACTCGTTGGATGAAAAATTTAATTCCGAATCCAAGGAGTACCCATGTTGCATACTTTCGATGGACTCGACTACACGAAAAATGAGAAATACATGAAAAAATGTGATTGAAATCACATTTTTCATGTATTTCTCATTTTTATTGTAGTAGGGTCCATAAAAAGTGTGAAACATGAATACTCATTGGATGAGGAATCAAATTATGAATCCAACGAGAGTTCCTGCTCAAAAATTGAGTAAACCCATAGGGAGATAAGTTAAAAATACGAGTTGAAAAAGTATTTTTTTTATTTTTTCCCTCTAAAATTTGATGATGTAATCTAATATTATTTTATTATTTCCACTAGTATTTTATAATTTCCTTAGGAGGCCCATTTTAGACCTCAAAATTCAATATCAACCAAAGTCTTCAAGCAGAGAACGTTGAATTAAATAGGCTTATACGAGAAGAGAAAGAGGAGAAGCAAATACACGTGGGCTTCACTATGGGAGCGATACCATAGCATGTGGGTTCATATTGGGGGACATATAGTGTGGAAAAAATGACATAATATATTGGGGGATATATAGGGGATAAAGGGTTTTTATATTGGCAAGTATAAAAAATGGATCTCAAAGTTAATGAAAAAATATAAAGGGGTATAAAAAATGTTAGTGAAAAAATGGATATCTACAATATATAGTTAAAGTAGGGGATTTTTAAATTGGGAAGGTGTATTGGATTTATATTGGTATGGGGATTAAATAATTTGATTTTTATAGGTATTTTCCAATATGTACTCAAATTAAGGGTATTTTTTAATATGTTATGATCACGCGTGATATGCTAGAGATTGATTGAGTGGAGCCCTCGTGAGCAAATATTTCAGCTTGGGTTGCGAGACATGGAAGAGGCCTTGGAAGAATTGAAACGCAATGACCAAGGCCTTCAAGTAGAGGAAGCTGGATTAAGGAGGTTTCTACAAGAAGAGAAAGAGGAGAAACATAGACTGCAACTTTAGCTATAAGCCACTAAAGAGGCCTTAGAGGAATTGAAGCACAACGCAGGTTTAAGAATTCATCATCACTTGTTTTGAATCGACAATTGATTTAAAAAATGTTGATTATTTTTTAGTTTCATCTTCACATGATGTTTATTTTATTAGAAATTTGGAGGTATCCATTACAGGAACTAGCATGAGACTCCTTACCAAGATGGGTTATAAAGGAGGAGGACTTGGTGTTGATGGCCAAGGTATGACTCAACCATTGGATGTCATGCAAAGACCTCAATACACAGGTTTGGGATACAATGAAGGAGAGTGCTCAAAGGTGTCATAAGCTTCCAATATGTGGTTGAAACCATCAAAGAAAGATAATTATGGGAATACATCACCATCATCCCATGGCAGTGCACATTGCAGGGGAAGAGCTGAGGCAATATCTCATCGCCATAATTGCACCAGAGACAACCAGACATGGTTGAAACCACCGAGGAAAGATAATTATGGAAGAACTTCACCATCATCCCATGGCAGTGCATATTGCAAATAAAGAGTTGTGGCAATCTCTAATTGACATAATAGCACTAGATACAATGAGAAAAGGTATAAACAGTCTCGGTTTTCTAGTGTTAATTTTGATTACAAGCATGTTGCTAATAATGAACATAATCATGGCATCAAAAAACATATATTTTTTTTGGTTTACATAACCATGTGTTTGTTGAGTACTGGAAGAGAATGGCAACACGAAAAAGGATGAGGCATTACAGGCCTTCTCCACATCATGGAAGGAAGCATGCTAAGAAGGTCTGGAGGAAGAAGACTTATTGTAGTCATTGCAACAGCGGTGGTCATCAAAGAGCCACGTGTTGGAGGCACCATCCAGAGCAGCGTCTCAAGGACAAAGCATCCGTGCAGAAACTAATTGGTGAAGTTGTTCAACAAACAAATCCACCACATTCATGGTGGTCTGCTTTATTAAGTAAAATATGGTTTTACTAGAAACGGTAGCTTGTCATGGCCTCACTTTGTAAATCGTGTGTTGCAATATAAAATTTTAAAGTGATTATGTGTTTTTCATCACTTTTTGACGAAAAAATGATGTTTTGGAATTGTACTGATATCTACGATAATTTTTCCATTTTGATGTAAACTTGACCATAGAGTATGTGTTATAAACTTGTGGCACATATGGGATCCTTGGGCCATGATTGGTTATGTAATAGAGCACATGATTTGAAAATATTGTACTGCAGGTTTGCAAAGGATATAGGTTTTAGATTATCGCTTATGGCTCCGAAGAACAAAGATCAAGGGGAAGGAAGGTTGAGCTGTCAGGACACTTCTAGTGCAGAAAATGTACACGACAGTTACAAATTATGTTCATGCTTTTGGAAGACCTAAAGCTCCTTAGTGGGGAGGAATGATCCAGATGGCACTAAAGACACTCAAAATTCCAAGAGGACTCATAATAGGTCAAAAATAAAAGTGGTCATATTTCTCTCCAACTATGACCAGATCAAAGTGCTCGTTGCCCTAATTCCAATAGTGTGAACGATACTCCAATCTAAGCTTGTATGAAGGAAATAGGGCTGGTCAAATTTTTGTTCGAAGTGGGCATGTGGGCCACGATTAATGATCCTACAAATTGACGAAGACCCGACACATAGAGTCTGGCCACTGGCACAAGAAAAAATATTTCCTACTTAAAACGCACAATGACCCTTAATTTCAGAAAATTTTGAAAAGGCCCATATTTTATTAAAAACGAAAAAAAAATATAAAACAGGGGGTGGAAAGCCACCACCCCTACCACCCCATGACACCCCCATTTGGATACATATCATATGTTATAATTTTAAAAGTGTGGTTGGGGTTGGCGGGCCAAGCCCGACAGACCCGCCCAACCGCAGTGGACTAGAACCCCTATAGTCTAACTGCCAAATAACAAGTGGAGCCATGTATTAAAATAGACCGCCGAGATAACGGTTCTTATGGGTATCGACCCCACCCAAATAAACATTTGGTTGGTCTACCGACAGAACCACAACCAAACACAACCATATAGACCATGTTTAAATATAAACCAACTGCCAAGACATTGGAGTGTATGTTGTAACTGCGCACCAAAAAATATACATTATATTACAATGGTTAGTCTAAAATACATTTAACCTCCATGTTAGAGTTAAATTTTGGAATCACTTATGAAACTCAGATCAGTACAAACAGGCTCGATCATACTCTAAATCAATTGCTACTTGCCTTAAACAAGTCATCCCATTGCAGGTTTTTATCCATAAAAGTTTCACTGCTTGAAGTCTAGCTGAAATGCTCCATTGAGCCACCAACACACCCCTAGACTGAAGTAAGTGCTTTTCAGAGCACTTACTTCCATGCAAAGCATCGTTTCAGAGCATCCAGTCCCACTTAACAGTGCATTGGTTGAATTTGAGAAAATTGTTCAAATGATTTCGAGAATCTTCCCAATTTCTAGTGGCTTCTAGAAGTGATTCCAACTATTGTGCTATTTGATAACCTCGAATATGAACACCATGATGCCATTAAATCATTTATCCTGCTATCCCATTGAACAAGGAAACTCCGTCATCCATGTATGGAAAATCCATTCAATGACCAATTAATGCCAAACTACCCTCATTTCCCATAAATTGAGCATTGATCATAGTGCATAGGGGAGCAAGAGTTTGAAATTTGTAGATTTATGTTGGTGATATTATAGCTCTTTGAGGTATTTTTTGCAAGTAATTTTATGCTACTGGAGTAATGTTGATGATGTGATGAGGATAGGACTGACATTGAAGTGAGTCGACATCGAATCGATCCAACTATTTGTAACTTCTCCTTCTATCTTATAATAAAGAGATTTGTTCCTTTCCCAATACATGTGTTCATGCTTTTATATATTTATTTTCAAATGAAATCAATTCAGTTTAATCAATATGAATAGATCATATGCCTTTATGTCATTTCCTGTGTTCTGTTAGCAACTGTAGGTACCAATCAAACGAGTTGAGTTTGATTGAGAGTGACGGAAGTGATAAAAGGGAGACAAAGAATAGCGAAGGATCACAAGTAGGTGTTCTTCTCTTATCTGTTTATATTAAGGAAAAGGTCAAGTGTCCTTCATCTATTGTTCTAACTGTGTCCACCACACTTAGGGAAACTTATCTATCCATAGGTTTGATTTATGTAAAACATATAGTGCTCTACAAAGAACTTTTGGCTTAGAGACAGTGTTCTGCAATGCATTGTCTCCCACTCAGGTGTGCATTGCTCGTGTGACCAACCAAAATTCATTATATTTTTGTACTTTACCATCCAGTTGAGTGTCTTGTTTGCTGAGTTTTCAAATTTTTGATTACCTCTAGAGTCCATATTGCTTCTGCTATCCTTGCTCACTTTGGGTGTCTGTTTGTTCAATGTTTCTTCTTGTTTTCCTTATCATTTTTGAAATAGCTCCAAATTTTAAAAGTTACATTTCATAATTTATTTATTTTTGAAAAGAGGAATCGTCCTACTAGTCTTCATTTCTCTGGAATGTATTGATTGATTGTTTGTGCATCTCATTTTCTTTTTCGTTCATTCACACTTAAAAGAAATACGAAATAAAAACATGCATTTTCATATATGTTTTGTGAGTGTTTCATAGGAATAGTTAGGGAATTTGGATTTAGATGTGCTCATTGTTGGTTGCTTACGATCTGATTTCTCTATCCCTTGTAGATAAGGTTTTCATTGTCAAAATTGAATTGAAATGAATGCTTATCATCTTATTTTCATTATAGGAATTTAAAATACATCACGCAATGAACCTGAAAAGAAAATTTATAAGCAAGATCAACTTAAAATTTATCTCAATTAACGTGGGGGAGCATTATCACTTAATGATAACATTTAGAGGTCTAGGCTAGAGACGTGTTCCAGCATCATAAAAAATAGCATATGTCGTTAATTTTCCATGATACATTCCAAGTGTGATACCTCATCCCACATACATAAGTATATCAGAGCTCTTCCATGTACCTTGAGTATATTATATGGTGTTCTAGTATGAAAAGTATAAGGGGATGTTGTCACTGTGCAGTTTCACATTAGACAGTGCTAACACGAATTGGGCCTCCACATAACATAGAGTATATTTGGGAGGATGAAATTAGGTTTCTTACCATCCATAGGTAACCAAGTCAGCTGCCTTGTACACTGTTATTCACCAAACACAACATTAGGGGAGATTTCCTGCACATACATAAGTCCTTGGTTTACTAGGGCAGTATATTGTAGATCACAGTTTCTTGGTAATCCTTTTGCCTAGAATTACCCTATTTTTGTTTATTTATTTTTTGTAATAAAATCAATCAGCAATCATCAAAGAAGATCAACCCTTTCCCTGTCGTTCGTGTAGGAAAGCGAATAAACCACCTTTACTACCAAAAGCTACACCTAATCGGCGAAGCCGAGCTTGTCCTACCGAGTCTAATACCTCTAGAACCTTTGGTGTTGTTATTCATCAGTAATTTTTTCCTTTATGGATGACTAAATATCTATCTTATATTTATAGAAAAAAAATTTATGAATCTTGTGAGTTCTAGAAATCTCACTACCTTCATTATCCTTAAGATAATGTTTTACTATTTCATCATTCCACCATGTCAAGCTCTACTTACTAGTCTTAGAAAACACATTAGAGGCTCATGCCACTCATTTTGTCTATATTCTGTCACCTTTGGCCCAAATCCTCTATTTTTTTTTTCCTAAACACCCCACTGCTACCTAAAGCCACCAATCAAAGAGCTCTATTGTTTTTCCCAAAAATACCCCAAGCATTGATGGTCTCAAAACTGTCTCTGTAACCTCTTCAGATTAATCAAGTACATTGGATTTTGGATCTTCAATACATTAGTTTATCATAAACTCTATTTTACACATTGATGACCCCAAAATCTAAGTTTTTAGTCTAAAGTTAAGTCCAAGAAACCTTCCACTAGGTCACCTAGGGTTTCACAAGTCATAGGGTGGATTTGCTGTCCTAAAATATCTGTTTTTCCTATGTAAAAACATTGAATTCAAAGAAGAAAAGAGACAAGTATCTTTGTCCAAAATTGATCAAAGGGTCATTCAAAGAAAGGTCTCCTTGGCCTAGTGCACAAATTCTACAAGGGATAGTTGTCCTTGCTCACATTACTGCAAAAAGATCAAGATGGCCATCAACCTTAAAAAGAGATAGGGTAATAGGGTTAAATTATCACTGAAGGCACCCACAGCAAAAGAAGAAGGCAACAAGGCCTGTGTTTGAAGAAAATCAGGGTTTGTGACTATTTTGGCAAAAAAAACTAGTGTAAGAAATCAGTACTAGGACTGCATTGACAAAACAGGTCAAATAATGATGATAGGCCTCCTTCATAATAGAAGATGGCATTCAAAAAGTTTTAAGCTGCCCTATAAAGGTTTGACAAAAGAGGACTGATTCCACCTTACCAAAAGGACAAATGACAAATAGTATTAGTGCAAGGCCTAACTTCTCAAAAGTACAGTCAGAGACATTAAAAAGGATCAAAGGGAGGCATACATAAGGTGAAGTACCAAAGAATAAAATCATTACTGAGCATGAGTTTTCTATTGGGAGAATAAGGTGTCAAAGTTCCAAAGAGGGAACTAAGGGATCAAAGGAAAAAGTTGTGTAGGCACCTGCAAAAATAGAAAGTGGCCAAGGGGAGACACAAAAATGTTTCTAACTGCTAACTTTTTCAAACAGAAGTATATCACTGTCAACATGGCCAAAGAAACAAACATGTAGTTGGTCTAAACAAAGCAGAGAAAGCCTCCAACAAGGTTTCCTTAGCAAAATTATATTCTGCAAAAGACAGTTCGCCCATGTTAAAGCATTTCTGTAGGAATGTTTTAGGATGGTTATCAGCAGAACAAATGTAAAGTGAGAAGCCTAAATTACCAATGACTTCTACAGTAGAACATAAATTCTTGCCCAAGTTAGAAGAGTATCAGTCATTTTCAAGATAATTAGCTATGAGGTATTTCCTAGAAGAGCCCATGCAAAGCTTAAAAGGATAGAGATGCATCAGCACCATCAAACAGAAAAACATATTTTCTAAGGTTTTTGCCACCTATAGGACAAAAAGACCCAAAAGTCAGTGAAAAAGTGAGAAGGGGAACAAACATTAGAAAAGTGGGTTTGGTCCTAACATTATTTTTCAAATAACGGTATAAAATACTTACTTCCATCTTCCCAAGCTCATTCCTATTTTTGAAAGAGAGGAAAAAATCGTTGGAGCTTTTCTGGCGTTTTTTACTGCAAAACTGCTGAAGAGTTTAGGCGCTACGCACCGAGTCATCAGTGTTGCGCACAGAGGAAGCATGCACAGTACAAAAAAGCATTGCATTGTGCACCGGGGAGGCAACACTACACACCTGTTGAGGCACTACACACAGACCCAGTCTAGCATCTGACTGCCTGCAAACCCTCCAGCACTGCGTACAGGTCTGCCAATTGCCCGACCCGACCCGGCGCTACGTATAGGGATTTCCCGCCAATCAACAGCACTGCGCACATATTTTTCTTGACCCAACCCAGCGCTACACACAGGGAAGGCCCGACAGGAATGACCTGTTGGGTGGTGCTACGCACAGAGGGCTTTTGGCTAAATTGCCCAAAAATTGCTGAAATCCAGTTTTTTTCTCCTCCTCAAGCTTTCCCCAGGCCCCTCCATGAGTTTGAAAAATGTTGGTTTTCATTTCTTTGCCCTCCAAATTGTTTTTTATTTGCATCCATAATCAAAGGAGGATATAAAAACCTAACTTACCTAAACCCTAATCTTCATTTCCAACCAGAATTTAACCCTCTAGGGTAAAGAGTTCTAATTGGAGAGTTGTCATTAGCCTAAATACACTCAATTACAAGCTAAACCTCCTCCTAAACTCTGAAAGTTTTCCTAAACTTTCCATTTTGCCTCCATTTTCTAAACATATGCCCTCACCATAACTCTTTTGTCCTCTCTAGACCTAAAGCTCTCATCAGGCTAAAAACCATTTTGTTTAAGGATATAATCAACCACTATGTCCGAAGAATAAATTAGTACTAGCAGTGATGAAGCCCAAGGACCTATCAAATTAAAACACAAGGGAGGAAGGGTTAATAGGTTTGAGCCTTTAGATACCATTCAAATCATCTCTTCTCCCATGATCCTTACTTGTTTTCATTATGTTGGATGTTATCATTTCCATGAGAAGATTAAACAGGTTCAAAACCATTCAGATTTGACTAGGCTCTTCATTCTCAGCCTACAAAACCATGAGGTCAACATAGCAGGAGTAAATTTTGAACTATCATCTAAATCTATTGCTAAATCCACAGGAACACCATACAATGGTGAAAGATGATTTAAGTAGAAGAAATTGGCCTTAAGCTACTATGAGCCCTTCCTCAAACCTAGTTATCAACAGGGCTGTAGGGTTGTTTTCCCCTTCTCCCACCTACTAGATAGATATGCTCTACTAATGAGGCAGATTATCAATTATTTCACTTGTGAGGGAAGATACTCCAGGATTTATTCATATCATATAAGGCTGCTAATGCACTTCACCAGGGTTAAATTGCTAAACCTACCATACTACCTCTATTAGAGCATTGACAAAATCGCTTCAGTGGTCAAGAAAAGAAGTTATGCCCGCCAAATGAAAAGCCTTTTTCACCACTCCTTGGTTAAGATGATTGTTTTGCACCAGCTAGAATAGCAGGGAATTCCTTGGGAAGTTTTTATCTCACATGATATATTTGAAAATCACCAAGCCTTCATTAAGCAAAATCTACCTTCCACTTCACAATCACTTACCTCCACTCCTCCATCTCCTCCACTAATGCCTCCTCAACAAGGAAACCTACCTCATTCTTCTTCCCCTGATGCATCAAGTGAAGATAATGACAGTGGTAATGAGGAACAAGGGGGTGACAACAACAATGAAGAACAAACAGATAATAGTGGAGATGAAGAAAACAATTAAGATAATGACAGTGGTAATGAGGAACAAGGAGGTAGTAGTAATGATGATGAACAAAAAGATGATGGTGGAAGTGATGAAAATAGTGGGGAAGACATAGAGTTTAGTGAGGAAAAGTAGGAGGATGATGATGACAAGGAGGAGTGAGATGATCATGGCAGTCATGAAGACAAATATAGTGAGCACTTGGAATAAAATAGTGATTGTAGTGCTAATACAAATGAATCACTTCCAAGTGCAGAAAAAAGTATTGCTGATAAGTAAGATGAAGAAACAAAGGATAATGAAGGAAATAATAAGGATGACAGTTATCAAGAAAGTAAACATGACAGCCATGATGAAAAATAAAGAGATGAAGAAATGAAGAAAGCAGCAAAGAGGAAAAATACAATCAAGAAAAAGATGATAGTCAAGAGGGGGACACAAGTGATAAAGAGGAAGAAAACAGTGACCAAGATGAAATTGATAGTCTATAGACAAATGAAGAGGCAGGAAATGACCAAGAAAATGAAGAAGGGAATGACATGGAAGAAAATTAAAATGCCTCTAACAATGACCCCACAGAAAGTAAAAATGGTAACAGCCCGAGTACAAAGGCAAACTTTGATGATCAAAATAATGAAAGTAAATAAGAAAACATTGAGAAAAATGACAGTGGTAAAAGCAGCAATAATGAAGTAGAAAATGGCATCCATGGTGAAGTAGAAGATCATGACGGTGCTCATGAACAAAGCAATGATAAAGAGACAGAGTTTGAAAGTAAGGACAATGGGCCAAATCATGAAGAAAAAGACCTTCATGAGGAACAAGGTGAAAGTGAGGCAAGTGAGGAAGGTAATGATCAATTTGAAGACCAGTATGGTAGTATGGAAGACGGTCAAGACAATGATGATGACGATGCCAAGGAGAAAGAAATCAGTGACCCAATGAGGCATGAGGTGACTCATGGAAGCCATGGAAAAAATGAAAAAGCTGGTGAAAATAATAACAAGGGTCAAATCAATGATGAAAACATATTTAAAACTAGCATTGTCACTCCTTTCACATGCACATATCACAGAGGGAAGAGAGATGTGTTTGCTTCCTCAAAAATGCAAAAGGCCATCTATCCTCAAGCTATCAAGCCATTGGACAAGGGAAAGGAAAATATGGAAAGTGAGCAGTAGGTAAAGGTGAGGAGGAGTAAGAGAATCAAGAAATCTACTCAAGAGCCTCAATTCATTGATCTAGACAACGAAAATGAGGACAAGGAGATGACCCCAAGATTGCTACTCCAAACCAAAGATGCACATATTAGGGAGTGGGAAAGAGATTTAGATATGACACAAGGTATCATTGAGTATTACAAAGATGAGCAGAATCATTTCAAGAAGGTGAAAAGGTACCTTTCTCTCCAAAAGAAAATGAACAAGCACTATGCAAAGAAAAACATACTTGCTTGTGCCAAATTGAAGAAGGCCCTCCTAGAGCTAAAAAAACTTAAAAGGGAAAAAGAGCATGAAAACCTTGAATTTTTGGCTGAAGCTTCTCAACAGGTGTCCAAGACCTCTTGAGGGACCTCTCCACCAATTTTGGGCAAAATTGAACAACTTTTTGTTTCTTTGAATTTTTTAGGCCTCTCTGCGCAATACCCTAGGTGATACACACAAATTTGGTGCATCCTTAGCTGAAAAATTTTACATTTTGGATTCCTCTCATAACCAATAGTCTGCTCACAAAATTTTAGATCATTTAGAGCAGTTTTGACCACCCAAAAGGTCAAAAAACATCAAAATTTCGACCTTTCTACTTCATTTTCGGGCAAGGTGCTGCGCACATAGCAGTTTTGTGAGAATTGGTTTTTGGATAGGAAAATGGAACTCATTCAGAAAAATAAAGGTATATTTGAAAATTAGACTTCAAGGCCTTTTCGACGAGCCATCACGGAGCCTTTTTTGACATCGTGAAGGCCTCCAAATCACTGCTACTAGAAGACCCATTTTTTGCTTTCTCTATGTTACACTTCTATGGCTGAAAAGTCAAAATGTGCGTTTAGCAAGTTTTTAGAGGCTTTTCAGGGCCTAAAAGTCAATTTAATTACTATAAATGGCCGAAAAGACATTTATTTTAGATATTTTGTGCCTTGGACCTTGCAAGGCCTCAAGGACAATAGAGATACTTCTGTTTAACCAATGGACTTCTAGTTAGTCTCTTAGATATTTTTTCTCCATGCATGATAAATAGAGCATGGAAACTCATTGTAATTTTTGGCTTCTTATGAGTTTTAAGAACAATACATGGTTCTTTGAGGTTGAAGAGAATTTTGGTGTTATGGAGCTTGTGAATGCCATGTTTGATTGATGATAATGAAAGCTTTCTTGCAGGATCCCTGAGCTTGGTGAATGGTGATGTTTGTCTTATTAGTTTATGTCTTCTTGTTTGTCATTATGTCAATTTTATATATGTTGCAATAGGGTAAAAAAGTATAGGATGAGAAATGTTTATGGAGGCACCTTAGTCCTTCCTATTACTGTTATCTTAACGTTTTCTTCTGCTAGGTGTGTTTAAGGAATTCTTAACTACTCCTTAGGCCTCTTTTAGCTTTTTTATTTCATCATTGGAGTAGTATGATAGTTTACAAATATTATTTAGGGTATGCCCTTCTTATTTGAAGCTATCTATGCTTTGTTTTGAAATATTTATTTGATGTATTGATTGTTAAGTTAAGCCAAAGAGGTCTTGTTTCGATCTGGCCCTTTCTATATGCTTATCAGTTTGCTTCAGAGTGCTTAATACCTAAATTGATGATGTTTAGGTGTTCCCTCTTCATTTATTAATGTTATTTTTTCATCTTATATGTTTTCACACTTTCTGGTGAAATTTCTCAAGTTAAGATAGGATTTCTTGCTTGCTCTGCTTCACTATTGTTATCTTGAATGTTTATTGGTTTAAGTATTATCATAGAGTAAATGGTTTTACATATCTCATGATTATTACCGTATGATTGTCAATATTTGAGACCTTCTTTTTCATAGGTACATGATAAAGGATTCTTGATTGTCCTTTTCCATACCTTGTTTTCCCAAACTTATTGTCCATTTTCACTTCACCCACAACATTAAAAGATCCATTAACTACACTAGATTTTCCCTATGATGCACTCTAACTTGTTGTTGAGATATCCCTGACTTCATAGATTCCATAGAACAGTGATTTGATGACCTTTCACTCCACCTATTCCACTTGACCATTTTACCCAGCCCAACTAAACAAACAAAACACTACACTTCACAACTAGCCTAAAATCAACCATCTAGAGTGAACAAGTTCACATCCTTCGCACACAATAGAGAGAGCCCTCTCTAAGTATAGGAAGGCTAGGTCCTAGGAATCCAAAGATTGGTTTCATGTTACCCTATCATTTGGCTTTGCCAATCTGCCAAATCATGGGACCCTAACATTTTGGCGATCACGGTGGGACTTTTTGAGTAAGTTACATACTTAGAGATTCTTGAAAAGATTCAGAAAACCTTGACTAATAGTATCTAGTGGTTTATCGCCACCTCATAGCCACACTAGCATTCTGGAAATCACGATGGGCCCTACTGAGTTAGTGAAAATCTAAGTATCCCTTAGGACTTCAGAATCCCTTGTTAAACAATATCTATTGATCTATCACCACCTCATCGCCACACTAACATTCTGGAAATCACGGTGGGACCTTCTGAGTTAGTGAAAATCTAAGTATCCCTTAGGACTTCAGAATCCCTTGTCAAATAGTATCCATTGATCTATCGCCACCTCATTTCCACACTAACATTCTGGCGATCACAGTGGGACTCTCAGTGAGAACCAAACTTAGACTTCCCTAAACCTTTAAGAAGCCCTTGAGAATACTATCTTGTGGATTTATCCCACCACTCACTAAAATTTTAAGCAACCAAAGCAAGAGCTTTTGTGTTAGTAACAATCTAAGTATTCCCTAGTGACTTCAGAAACCCTTACTAGATCATAGAAAACTAAACTAATAGCCAAGAGTAGAATCTAGTTGTTTCAACATCTTAGAAAAATGATGAATCAGTTGTATGACACTCTCAAAAACCTTAGGGCTACATAAAGGAAACTCAGAAAACCCCAAAACATCCTTAGATTGGCTCTTTTTCAGTATTGGTGGTGGACCATACACACATTTCCTCAAAACAACTAAAACCATCCACCTGGTGACTCCACTAGCCTCCAGTAGGCCTATTACTTCACTAGTTCTCATTTAGACTCCCTAGGATTGTATCAAATTAGCATCTCTACATTTTTACTTTGAAATCTGGCTTCGCAAAGGATCAGTACCAGATCTCATCTGGACCCAAACCCTCCCAACATAGTTGACGACCTAGAAAATATTTTGTGGCAAACTTCTAGATCTGGAAAATCAACTCTTGTTAGGAATATCCATAGTGCAAGCTCCATACCGAAACTCCTTACAACTTTACAAGATCCCCAGTTTGACTTTCATCACACAAAGAACCTTTTCATAACCAAGTCACAAACTGATATTAACTAGACTGAATTTGAACCCATAGATTTGCAGGAGAGTTCTAGTAGAGAAGCCTCTCCTTCCACACCACCTGAATTTTAGCTTCTCCATCACTTCAGCTCACTCCATACCAAATCTACTCAAAATCAGTTCACCGACAAAAGTACTTCCACTACACCTGTCCATACCTCCGCTGTGCAAACCACGCCATCCCATCTCACAAACACACCTCTTGTAAATCCTCCATTAGCACCCATCATGGCAGCTTCGTATGCCCCCTTAGTTTTACTGCAACCTTTGGTCCTTTTCCAAATGACTATCAATCTAGGATTCCCCACTTCACCGGAGCCAAATCCATCACTGCCCAAAAACATGTAGATAGAATAATGATGCCTTTGATTACATGGAAATCGAAGAATAAACTATCAAAATGAGAATCTTTGCACAAATCTTAGGAGGTGAAGCCAAAAAATGGTTCAAAGCATTAGCTCCTAATAGCATACATGATCTCCCTTCCCTCTACCAAAATTTCATAAACAAGTGGGAAATCAAGAAAAACCCCCTCCAGGTCCTTTCTGAATATACAAATCTTAAGAGGAATGTAGGGGAAAGTGTACAAGATTATTGTACCCGGTTTAATAGTGTTTATAATGCCCTCCCACCTCATATGAAACCCCCTCGAGGCCTAGCACTAGTAAAATTTATTGAAGGCTTTGATCCAAATATGACATACCAATTGAGAGAGAGAGATCCCACAACCTTAGAAGAAATGCAAAGGGAAGCTATTACTGTTGAAGCTAACTTGATTGAAAAGAGAGCTAGGGTGAGTTTAGAAAAAAGAGTTACTTACAAAGATGAACCTAGTACCTCAACCTCCTCCTCTGATGCCAAAATGGATAGCCTAATGAGGACAATGATAAGAATGATAGAAAGAATAAGCTTAAACGAAAGAGCACCTCCTAGGGATAACCAAACGAATCCCCAAACTAGAAATAGAGCTCAAAACTTCAGAAGATACATACCTCATATCAAACAAAGGGAAAATGACCAACAAATTAGGCCCCCTTTCCAAGACAATTATCTTGATGAAGAGGGAAGAGAGGACATAGAACCTGAAGAAAGCAATGTAAACTTAATAGTTTCAGATAACGAAGATAATGTTTTTCTCACAAAATAAGAATAAGAATTATTTTCCCCAGATCAAACTGAAACTAGCTATGAATATTCTAAAGACTACCATTTGGGATTTGAAAATGCCATAATGGAAGTCCATAGGCAATATGACCTTAGAAGCAGAAAAAACCAAGATCCCCCCAAGAAAAACCAAATAGAAACTGTTGTTAGGAAAACACCTGAAAACATTCCTAAGAAGATAAAAGAGAATGTCAACAGTATGGTCAAGAAAAATGATCCAAACAAAGGAAAAATCGGCCAACAAAATAATGACCCAAGCTGCCCTAGTACCTCCACTGGTATCCCTGAGAAAACTATTTTGTCTAGACCTCCAAATCAAAATCAACAAATTAAAAATGTAGAAAAGTTCGTGGCTGATAAAACTGATATTAATTTGTCCAAAACCCAAGTACCTTTCTTCTTTGAGGGAGAAATTACTAAAATCAAGGTCACCATGCCTCTTACAGAATTGATTATTCAAGGGGTGTATAGGTCCCAAGTTTTGAGAGTATTAAACATGGGAAATGATACTGACACCTTAAACTTAACATATGATAAACCTGAACTGTTTTTTGGTCCAGAAGTAGACGGAAAGCATAAAGAAGGATCCATTCCCCCTTTTTATGTCAGCCTAAACATACACGATAAAATTTTGCACAATGCCATGCTAGATTCTGGTGCCTCACAAAACCTCATGCCTAAAGTTGTGATGGATAGATTAGGCCTAGAAATCACTAAAAATTACAAAGATTTGTACTCATTTGATTCGAGCATATTCAAGTGTTTGGGCCTAATCAAGGATCTTTGTGTCAATCTGGCACAAATACCTGCTAAGAGTCTAGTCATGGACATAGTGGTTGTTGACATTCCCCCTAAGTATGGGATGCTTTTTTCCAAATCTTGGGGAGCCAAGCTTCAACGAAACCTCCAACTTGTCATGTCCTATGCTACCATCCTTGCTTTTAATCAAACAAGGAAACTATACCGAGAGTCACACATGAAGTATATGGTAAGTAGTCTAGATAGGCCAAACAACACCCCTGTTTATTCCATTCATTCAAATTTCGACTCTTTCATCTTATATAATGAAAATAACATTGATGAACAAGTGAAAGAAAATGAGAAAGAACAAGGCTCTTCATAACATTCACACTCACCCTCAAACAAAGACCATGACAACTAGAACTCTAGTAGCCCTGAAAAACAACATTATGACAAACATGAACTAGAAACCCTTTGCAACATAACCTTTGATGGTTCTTGTGGCAAGGCTGGTTCGGGAGTTGATGTCTAGATACATAACAAAAACAAGGGACATTTATAACAACTATACTTTCAATGCACTAATAACATTGCAGAGTATGAGGCTCTCTTCCTTGGTTTGCACTTGCTTGAAAACTTAGGTGCTAAGAAAATCTCTGTCCAAGGAGATTCAGAACTTGTCATCAAACAAATCAAAGGGGAGTACTCAACCAAGAATCCAGTATTGAGAGATTACAAGAATGCAGCCTTAGATCTCCTCAAAACTTTGGAGAAATATGAACTCATTTACATTCCCAGAGCCCTAAATAACCTTGCCAATGATCTTGCTTTTTCTGCTAGAAATTTCCAAATACCACCCGAAAGTGAAAAATACACTGTCAAAGTCAAACACTGCCCTACAGTGCCTAACAACATTAACCATTGTCAAGTATTTGAGGGTGATGGACAAATTGATGATTTTTTGCAATCTAGGAATGAATTCACAATAACACAACCAAGCCTATAGCATGATGAAATGGTTTTTGCTGAAGAACAAGCTCATAAAACAGAGTTGTCCTCTATTGCTGATATAAATCTAATTACCCAGCCTTGTAAGAAAGAATTGTTTGAGGATCGAAACTCAAGTGATCTTGAGGTCCTACAATGTAAAGATGATACCTTACCAAGGGGACTTGCACCATTAGAAGAGTTGTTCGACTTTAACGATGTAGCCAAAAAACCAAAGATAGGGTCCATTGAGAGTGATGTAGAAGATTATAACCTTGGTAGCCTGAATGAGCCCAAAATGATTAAACTTTCCAAAACTATTCCTCCTCACATGAAACAAAAATATACTGAACTTTTTCAAAAGTTTAAAGATGTGTTTTCTTGGGGATATGAGGATCCGAAATCATATGACATGAGTATTATTCAGCATAAGATTCCTCTTAAGGAAAATTAGAAACCTTTCAAGCAAAAATTGACAAGAATAAGCCCTATTCTACTACCTTTAGTTGAGAAGGAGATCAAAAATATGTGTGATGCCAGGATCATAGTCTCTCTTAGATACTCAGAGTGGGTTTCTAACTTTCTGTCGGTTAGGAAGAAGACCGGGGAGATTAGGCTTTGAATTGACTTTAGAAATCTGAACAAATATTATCTAAAAGATAACTACCCCCTGCCTAAAATGGATCACATACTTCAAAAGGTAGTAGGCTCTAAGAGAATCTCATTGCTAGATGGTTTCTTTGGTTACAACCAAGTGCTAGTATTCCCGAGTGATCAACATAAAACTGCTTTTACCAAACCTTGGGGTACATTCATGTATGTTAAAATGCCATTTGGGTTGATGAATGCGGGGGCCAATTTCCAAAGGGCCATGGACGTAGATTTTTTAGAAGATATAGGCTACCTCATAGTTATATCCCTTGATGACATCAATGTTTACTCTAAGACTGATGAAGAACACTTCATCCACTTGAGAAAAGTTTTTGAAAAGTGTAGGAAATATGGCCTATCTTTGAATCCCAAGAAAAAACTGTTTGGTCTCCAGGAAGGTAAACTCCTAGGCCACGTCATCTCTGAAGAGGGAATCAAAATAGATCCCAAAAGAATTGAAGGCATATTTCAAATTAGTCATCCTAGAAACAACAAAGAATTACAATCCTTCATTGGGAAAATCAACTTCTTGAGGAGGTTCATCCCCAACCTTGCTAAAATCCTGAGGAATATTACAAACATGCTAAAAAAAGAGATATGAGTTAAGTGGACTGTGGAAGAAAAACAATCCTTCAAACCAGTTAAGCAAGCACTCACCAAAATAGTAGTTCTAATTAGTCCTGATTTCACCAAAGACTTCTATATTTTCTCATTTGCATATGAACATACCATAGTTGTAGTGTTGTTACAAAAGAACATGATGGGGCAGGAACAACCCATAGCCTTAATTAGAAAAGCCCTTAGGGATGCTCCTCTAAAGTACAACATCATGGAGAAACAAGCCTTTGACTTGATTAAGGTGTTAAAAGACTTCAGAGTTTATATCCTACATTCTCATGTCATTGCTTTTGTTCCACACAAAGTTGTCAAAGACATCCTAAATTAGGACCCAGATGGTAAAAGGGGAAAATGGAATGCTATTATTTTAGAATATGACTTAGAAATTAGACCTACCAAACTGGTTAAAGGACAAGGAATTGCAAAACTTATGGTTGAATCAAACTTGAAAGTATTAGATATGAATATGGTTGATGTTTTTGAAGAACAAGAAGAGTGCACCGCCCCCCATGTTGAAGAAGTATTTATGAGCTCACCTTGGTATGCTAATATCCTATATGTACTTTTTTATCTCAATGCCCCTCCTACATTATCAAAGACAAAAGCTAGATTCTTGAAACAAAAAGCTTTAAAATTCTGCATTTTAGATGGAATATTATATTGGAAGAATCCTATTGGTATGTTGCTTAAGTTTTTTCTTGAAGATGATTCAGGTAAGATCATGCATGAACTGCATGAGGGAGAGTGTGGAGGTCATCTTTAATAGAAAACCACTGCCAACAAGATCCTTAGAGCTGGCTATTATTGGCCCACCCTTTTTCCCGACACCCACAAACTAGTCATGACTTGTCATAAATGCCAAATTTTTGATGGCAAGAGAAAACTCTTACCTTTGCCCTTGCATCCCATCACTGTTGAAGCTCCTTTTTAGAAACGGGGTTTAGAATTCATTGGAGAGATTCACCCCACCTCATCTTCCCAACATAAGTGAATCCTCACTACTACTGATTACTTTACTAAGTGGATAGAATCCATCCCATCAAGAAATGCCACCAATTCATTCATTATCAAATTTCTTGAGACAAACATCCTATGTAGATTTGGTTGCCCCAGAAATATCATCACAGATAATTTTGTTGCCTTTTCATCCAAAATAATGGCTGAATTTTGTTACAAATATCACATCACACTAGGACACTCCACAGTATATTACCCTCAAGGTAATGCGCTAGCTGAGTCCTCTAACAAAAGCTTGGTAAATATCATCAAGAAGAAACTTGAACAGAACCAAAAATCATGGCATGTAAAACTAGCACACGCACTATGGGCTGATAGAATAACCACTAAGAAATCAATTGGTATGTCTCCCTACAAACTATTTTATGGCATAGATGCCATTTTTCCAAAATCCTTGGGAATTCCAACGATAAAAATTCTCCAAGAAGTGCAAACAAAATAAAAGTACATGCAAAGGGGGCTAAGCCAAACTATTCATTTGCAAAAAACAAGGGGAGAAGTCTATAACAAGACTCAAGTAGTGCCGGAAAACATAAAGAAGATTTTTGACAGAAGAACTAAAGCTGACAATTTCCACATTGGAGACATAGTGCTTAAGTGGGATTCCAGGAGGGAGGACAAAGGTAAACATGGTAAATTTGAAAATTTATGGAAATTTCCTTATCTCATTTAGTCAGTTAGAGTTCATAATGCTTTCTTTCTATAAGGATTGAATGGAGAAGAATTGTTTGGAGGTCCTGTCAATGATAGGATGCTCAAACACTATTTCTGTCAAGGGTCCTAGTTTAAAATTTTTTCATTCATTATACATAAAAATTACATGAGAAAAAATCACAAAAATACAAAAACAAAGAAAAAGAGAAAAAGAGGGAAGATTTGAAAAGAAGGCACAACCCCATACCCAAAAATACAGTAGTACTGAAAGTGTGCAAGCCTAAATGCCACTACTTGTGTCTAAAAGTCTTGTTCAGTCATCTAGCCTAATCATAGTTTAACATGTTTTGAATTTATGTTGATAAGTTAATGAAAGAATGCTGGTCAAATATTTTAAGCTTGAATTTTCAAAAATAAATAGATTAGGAGAAAAATATATTGGTTCCTCATGCCCAAAACAGAACCAAAGAGAGAAATGGGAATGCATAGCAAATGATACATCATAGCCCTTATTTTTATAGTTATTACTTATGCAAAATAATGTTTGTGTGCAACTTATTCTAATGCCACAAACCATGATAGATCAGATTGACTAATCCTGATTTGAATCATTTTTTCAATTTCATGTCAATAGTTTATAGAATGAAGTCTGTCGAACAGTTTAATCTTGGCGGTCAGATAGTCTAGGTAGAGAATAAAAGAGTTCACTAGTTTAATCTCGACACTTGGAAGAAATAAGTGTAGAAGTAGATAGCTTGTTTTTGCTTTCAAAAGAAAGAAGTCAATGGGTTTGCCAATTCAAGTGCACCCAAGGAAGAAAAAATGTTAGGCAAGTAGATTGGGTAGTTAGAGATGAAGTTGAGCTAATCATGCTTTCATGATTATCAAAATCACTTTTTCAGGGAAGCGGCAGCAAAAGAAAGAAAAAAATCCTCCAGATATTGTCACAAAGGAAGAAAATGAGACAGCCAGATGTTTTGAAAATGTCCATGCATAGTTGGAGAAAAGTTTTACTCTTCAATATATTGGAAGTAGAGGGGATTTAATTTATGATGATGGCCAAAATATGGAAATTGAGAAATCAATTAGACAGCCTAAATAAATTGAAGAGAGGACCATTGAATAATTTTTGAATTATATAGAAGGCTTGGAATAGCAGGAGGATTTGGTGATTAAATCATTAAATGAGACCATGGGGCCTTATGGTTTTACAACTGAAAAGTTGTGTGTGAATGCGGGTATTGAAGGAGATAGTTCATATGATGAAACTGTAATGGGTGAAGCTGAATGTTTCCAAGCAAAGTATGATGATGATTATCTTTCAAAAGAAGATCAAGCTGAATTATTGCAACAAAAGGAATTCATAAATTCCTTGTTTTGTGAAGGAAATTGTTTCAATGGAGATATGAAAGTTTTGTCTGATGATGATAAATTTGTTATTAATGATGATAATGACAAAATGATTTTATTAAATGGCCAAGTGAAAAGTGATGGACAGATAACTGAAATTATTGCTGAGATGGGAGATCAGAATTCTATTCTGATGAAGGATGAAGAAGTAGTGGTAGTAGGAAACTTGTCTTGTGAAGGTAGTGAATATTGCACAGAGAGTTTCTCAAATGAGATGACAGATTTGTGGCATTAGTTAAGTATCCTAGATCAGAGGATAGAAACACATAGAAAAAGTGTTCATATTGTAAAGGCAGAGTTGAGTGAGAATGAAAAGGTTCATTTTTATGAACCAATGCAAGGAGACATCCTTGAGAAGGATGATGCAGAAGAGAGACTAGTTGACAGTCTTGAAAATTATTTGAAAGATTGGAATCAGCATACTGATGTGTTGATGACAGAGCAGCAGATTGAAGTGTTGCCAGAAGAAATGTCAGAGCAGCAAATTGAAGTGTTGGTAGAGGAGGAAGAGACAAAAATATTTTATAATTTTGATGTTCATTTTATGATTGCAGGTACTGATGGAAGGAATAATGAATGTTTAGTCTGGGAGAAGAAAAGAGATGATGACAGTGACTGGCAGTTTAAATACCAGTCCAAGGAATTGCTGAAGTTAGAAAACAGAGAAATTTTCATAAGTGACAATCAGGAAGAGTTTTTCTGTTGCAGAAAACAAGAGGGTATGGATGATAGGGTGGCAGCAAGGGCTCAACAATTGAGAGAAAGAGCCAGAGTAAAAGCAGCAGTAAGAGTCCAGCAAATAAGAACTTAGCAAGCAGGAGTAGGAGTAAGAGTTCAGCAATTAAGAGGATGAAGTATCCAGTAGTCAGAAGACACATTATACAGCGAAATGGAATTGATAAGAAGGCTGATGGTGAAAGTGTCTTAGAAGGAAACATCAACAAGAAAACAAAGAAGCAGCAGCAACAAGAGAAAGACAGTCATAGACTGTGAAAGCTTAGTAAGTGGAAGGATGCAACATAAGATATGGAAGCCTGGAGTAGTACAGAAGAAGAATATTGCAGCGATTAATCAACTACAGAAAAAAGTGTGGGATCGAGGAAGACAATGATTGAAAGCACATGATCAGGAGATCATGATTAATTTTGACCTTGGGAGTCTGATGCAGGGGAATTAGGTTTCAAAAAATACTTTGTATTTTGTAGACATGGGGGGGTCTTATGTTTTTAATTTCTTATGTAATCCTTAAACAATTTGAATGGTTTTAATTAAATATTGAGGGAAAATTGTAAATGTTCCCAAATCATTGGAGAACATGAAGGGAAGTCGATTAGCTAGGAATATGAAGAGACAGTTCATATTTACGAATAAATTTAGAGTCAGTTTCAACAAATTTTGGGATTTAGTCTAGATTTATGAAATCTAGAATTTCAATAGTTTTGTTGAGCGTTAAGGGATTTGAACCGATTTATTATCAATTTTTATAAATAAGCCTCAGAGGCATTAAGTAGAGAGATCGGTAGAGTGTGTAAGGGATTCAGTTCTGGGAAAATAACGTTTGTTCCTGTAAGCCTACGGGCAATGTAAAAGGGCCATTTGATTTTGAAGACCTGGCCAAAACAATAAGTTTTTTAAGTGGATTCATTTGTATCTATGAAAGGATTGCTTTCAGTATTACATGAGCATTGGTTGATTAATTTTTGTGTGAGAATGTTTTGAATCTCCGTGAACTACGTATGAATAAGACTTTGTAATTGGGGTTTTAATGATGCTCTGTATGTAACTGAAAGAATCAATGTTAATCAGTGTCGACGTTGTGCTTGAATAAATACATAAAGGGTTTAATTATTCCTTTGAGAAAACAAAGGAAAGTTTGCATTCATCGACCACTGCAAGGGTCGATGACATAGAGTGAATTGAGAATTGAACACAGCGTTCAATATCTGAATATATGAGACCTTAAGAAGGACATTCAAATAGAGAGGGGGTGCATTGTTCGAAATAGACAGTGCGTTGAAGAGAAAGCTTTGAAAAATCGTGTTTTGGGTTTTATTGAGGATTTAACCATGGACATTGGATATGAAACTAATCCATGCGTAGATGAAGACAAAGGTTGTTAAGCCTCTTCGAACCACAAAACTGGAGCACCATCGAATGAAATCGAGTGAAAGCACCGAGCCATAAGAGGAGCGGAACTTTGGTGATGTAGCAAAGATTGAAGTTAAAGACACATGGTCTAATTAGAAGGTTTTGGGGTTAATAAACTACAGAAATCATGTATTGGTAAAAAACCATCAGGCTTGGAGATAGCCTTTGAAATATTGAACTGGAGCTATCGTGTGAAGGTTCAATGAATGGGTTCGATGAGCAAGTAAATGTTGAAGCGGTTGAACTGTGTTAACGGAGAATGCACATCAGTGTGCATTGAATGGAACCTGGAGCTAATGAAATAATTGGAACCGTGAGAATGGTTTTGAAACAAGAAACCGTGGTTGTCGCGTGACTCTTCAACTGGGAAGTGGTATCTCCATTTGGAATGCAATATCAGTCCTTGCTTGACACATGTTGTTAGGCAGTATTGTGAAACCATTTTTATCGCATGAAGTTGAGGTGTTAAAGTTTGTAAGCCATCGCCGCGCGATAGCCCTTGGATGTGCGCCCAAATTATTGTTGGCGCGCGAGAGCAGATTGACCATCGAATCTCAAGCAAAGTCGCAAGGTGATTAATGAAAGAGGTATGTTGTTGGTCGTAACTAATGTGTTGGCACATTGAGTTATATTAAAATTTGAACTTTTAAATTGTAAATTTTCCACATGATTGAAATGTGGGGCCGAGATATGAAATATGTTAATATGGTGGGGTTGTTAAAGTATTAACACATGTGTGGGTAGAGCAAAAGTTATCAACTTTAGTTATGTGGAATTGAATATAATTCGATTTTAACAAAATGGGTTTATTCATAGGCTTCAACTTTTGATTTCAAAGGTAGCCTCTATGTATGCTTGGAGCATTGGGTTTTATTTTTATAACTATAATTAATTGAATGTAAGATCTCAATTCGAAGATTTGAGATATAAGGTCTAAGAGTGAATTTAACTTGGTATGCCTGAAATCTGGGTTGTATTGGGGTTTTTATAACCACCATACTTGTAGAAAGAAGTTTCCACAATTATATTATAAATTTCCAGTTCAGGGAAAATGAATGGAGATGCATTTTTATATGCATGATACTTGAGATTTATTTGGGCATGAATTTGCATGCATTTTATATGCAGCTTTAAGATTTGGGAATTTGGGTTTGGTAGGATAACCTGCCATCAATTGCCCAGAAGAGACCATGCAAAGGTTAAAAGGAAAGAGATGCATCAACACCATCAAACAAAAAACCACATTTTCTAAGGTTTCTACCACCTATAGGACAAAAATACCCAAAAGTCAGTGAAAGAGTGAGAAGGGGAACAAACATAAGAAAAGTGGGTTTGGCCATTGGGTTTGGCCATTGGGTTTGGCCATAAGATTATTTTTCAACTAAGGGTATAAAAGACTTAATTCCACCTTCCCAAGCTCATTCCTATTTTTGAAAGAGAGTAAAAAACTCTTGGAGCCTTTTTGGCATTTTTTGCTTCAAAACTACTGAAGAATTCAGGCACTACGCACCTATGGAGGCACTGCGCATAGAGGAAGTAGGTACAGTGCAAAAAAGAACTGCGCTGTGCACTGGGGAGGAATCGCTTCGCACCTACCGAGGCACTGCGCATAGGCCCAGTCCGGCACCTGACTGCCGGAAAACCCTCCGGTGCTACGCATAGGTCTGCCAACTACCCAATCCGACCCGGATCTACGCATAGGGCTTACTCGCCAATCAACAGTGTTGTGCACAGTTTTTTCCTGACCTGACCTGGCGCTACGCACAGGGAAGGCCCGATAGGAACGACTTATCGAGTGGCACTACGCACAGAGGGATTTTGGCTAAATTGCCCAAAAATTGCTAAAATTCAGTTTTTTCTCCTCCTCAAGCTTGCCCCAGGCCCCTCCATGACTTTGAAAAAGGTTGGTTGTCATTTCTTTGCCCTCCAAATTGTTTTTAATTTGCATCCATAATCAAAAGAGGATATAAAAACCTAACTTACCTGAACCCTAATCTTCATTGCCAACCATAATTTAACCCTCTAGGGCAAAGAGTTCTAATTGGAGAGTTTTCATTAGTCTAAATACACTCAATTACAAGCTAAATGTCCTCCTAAACTCTAAAATATTTCCTAAACTTCCCATTTTTCCTCCATTTTCTAAAAATTTGCCCCCACCATCACTCTTTTTTCCTCTCTAGACCTAAAGTTCTCATCAGGCTAAAAACCATTTTGTTTAAGGATATAATCAGCCACCATGTCTGAAGAATAAATCGGTATGAGCAGTGATGAAGGCCAAGGGCCTATCAAACCAAAAGACAAGGGAGGAAGGGTTAACAGGTTTGAGCCTTTAGATACAATTCAAATCACCTCTTCTCCCATGATCCTTGCTTGTTTTCAATATGTTGGATGCTATCATTTATGTGAGAATATTAAACAGGTTGAAAACCATTCAGAGGTGACTAGGTTGTTCATTCTCAGCCTACAAAAGCACCAGGTCAACTTAGCAGGAGTAAAGTTTGAACTATCATCTGAATCTATTGCCAAAGCCACACGAATACCAGACATTGGTGAAAGATGGTTTAAGCAGAAGAAATTGGCCTTAAGCTACTATGAGCCCTTCCTCAAACCTAGTTATCAATAGGGCTGCAAGGCTATTTTCCCCTTCTCCCACCTACTAGAGAGATATGCCCTACTGATGAGGCAGATTATCAATTATTTCACTTGTGAGGGGAGATACTCCAAGATTTATTCATATCATATAAGGTTGCTAATGCACTTCACCAGGGTTAAAATATTGCTAAACCTACCATACTATCTGTATTAGAGCATTGACAAAATGGCTTCAGTGGTAAAGAAAAGAAGTTATGCCCACCAAATGCAAAGCCTTTTTCACCACTCCTTGGTTAAGATGATTTTTTTGCACCAGCTAGAAGAGCAGAGAATTCCTTGGGAAGTTTTCATCTCACGTGATATATTTGCAAATCCCTAAGCCTTCATTCAGTGAAATCTACCTTCCACTTCACAATCACTTACCTCCACTCCTCCATCTCCTCCACCTATGCCTCCTCCACAAGGAAACCTACCTCATTATTCTTCCCCTGATGCATCAAGTGAAGATAATGACAGTGGTAATGAGGAACAAGGAGGTAGCAGTAATGATGATGAACAAAAAGATGATGGTGGAAATGATGAAAACAATGGGGCAGACACAAAGTTTAGTGAGGAAGAGAAGGAGGATGATGATGACAAGGAGGAGGGAGATGAACATGGAAGTCATGAAGACAAAGACAGTGAGAACTTGGAAGAAAACAATTATGGTAGTGATAATACCAATGAATCACTCCCAAGTGCAAAAAAAAGTATTGCTGATAAGGAAGATGAAGACAGAAAGGATAATGAAGGAAATAATAAGGATGATATTCAGCAAGAAAGTAAACATGACATCCATTATGAAAAAGAAAGAGATGAAGAAAATGAAGAAAGCAAGAAAGAGTAAAAATACAGTCAAGAGAGGGACACAAGTGATAAAAAGGAAGAAAACAGTGACCAAGATGAACATGACAGTCTAGAGACAAATGAAGAGGCAGGTAGTGACCAAGAAAATGAAGAAGGGAATGACATGGTAGAAAATGAAAATTCCTTTAACAATTACCCCACAAAAAGTGAAAATGGTAACAACCGAAGTATAGAGGAAAACTTTGATGATCAAAATAATGAATGTGAAGAAGAAAACATTGAGAAAAATGACAGTGGTAAAAGTAGAAATAATGAAGCAGAAAATGATAGCCATGGTGAAGAAGAAGATCATGACAGTGCTCATGAAAAAAGAAATGATAAAGAGACAGAGTGTGAAAGTAAGGACAGTGGGCCAAATAATGAATAAAAATACCTTCATGAGGAACAAGGTCAAAGTGAGGCAAGTGAGGAAGGTAATGATCAATCTGAAAACCAATATGGAAGTATGGAAGACAGTCAAGACAATGATGATGAGGATGCTAAGGAGCAAGAAAGCAGTGACCCAATGAGGCATGAGGTGACTTATGGAAGCCATGGAAAAAATGAAAAAGATGGTGACGACAATAACAAGGGTCAAAGCAATGATGAAAACATATTTAAAACTACCATTGTCACTCCTCTCACATGCACATATCACAGAGGGAAGAGAGATGTGTTTTCTGCCTCAAAAAGGAAAAATTCCATCTATCCTCAAGCTATCAAGCCATTGGACAAGGGCAAGGAAAATATGGAAAAAATTGAGCAGCAGGTAAAGGTGAGGAGGAGTAAGAGAATTAAGAAATCTACTCAAGAGCCTCAATTCATTGATCTAGATAGTGACAATGAGGACAATGAGATGACCACCAGATTGCTACTCCAAACCAAAGATGCAAAACTTAGGGAGTGGGAAAGAGGTTTTGATAGGCACAAGGTATCATTCAGTATGACAAAGATGAGCACAAGCATTTCAAGAAGGTGAAAAGGGACATTGCTCTCCAAAATAAAATGACCAAGCACTATGCAAAGAAAAACATGCTTGTTTGTGCCAAATTGAAGTAGGCCCTCCTAGAGCTAAAAAACCTAAAAAGGGAAAAATAGCATGATAACCTTAGATTTTTGGCTAAGGTTTCTCAACAAGTGTCCAAGACCTCTTGAGAGACCTCTCCACCAATTTTGGAAAAAATTGAACAACTTTTTGTTTTTTGTTGTTTTTGAGGCCTCTGTGCGCAGCACCCTAGGCACTACACACAAATTTGGTGCATCCTCAGCTAGAAAATTTTAGATTTTTGGATTCCTCTCATCACCTACAGTCTTCTCACAAAATTTCAGATCATTTGGAGTAGTTTTGACCCCCCAAAAGGTCAAAAAAATCAAAATTTTGACCTTTCTGCCTCACTTTCAGGCAAGGTGCTACGCACATAGAAATGTTGGGAGAATTGGTTTTTGGACAGGAAAATGGCACTCATTCAGAAAAATAAAGGTATATTTTGAAATTAGACTTCAAGGCCTTTCCTATGAGCCATCTCGGAGCCTTTTTCCACATCGGGAAGGCCCCCAAATCACTATTGCTAGAAGACCCATTTTTGATGTCTATGTGTTACACTTCGGTCGCTGGAAAGGAAAAATGTGCGTTTAGCAAGTTTTTAGAGGCTTGTCAGGGCCTAAAAGTCAATTTAATTACTATAAATGGCTGAAAAGATATTTATTCTAGATATTTTTTGCCTTGGACCCTCCAAGGCTGCAAGGAAAATAGAGATACTTCTGTTTAACCAATGGACTTCTAGTTAGTCTCTTAGATCTTTTTTCTTCATGCATGATAAATAGAGCATGGAGACTCATTGTAATTGTTGGCTTCTTATGTGTTTTAAGAGAAATACATGGTTCTTTGAGGTTGAAGAGAATTTTGGTGTTATGGATCTTGTGAATGCCATGTTTGATTGATGATGATGAAAGCTTGCTTGCAGGATCCCTGAGCTTGGTGAATGGTGATGTTTCTCTTATTAGTTTATGTCTTCTTGTTTTTCATTATGTCCATATTTCTATGTTGCATTAGGGTAAAAAAGTATAGGATGAGAAATGTTGATGGAGGCACCTCAGTCCTTCCTATTACTGTTGTCTTAATGTTTTCTTCTGCTAGATGTGTTTAAGCAATTCTTAACTGCTCCTTAGGCTTCTTTTAGCTTGTTTATTTCATCATTGGAGTAGTATGCTAGTTTAAAAATATGATTTATGGTATGCCCTGCTTATTTGAAGCTGTCTATGCTCTGTTTTGAAATCTTTCTTTGATGTATTGATTGTTAAGTTAAGCCAAAGAGGCCTTGTTTTGATCTTGCCCTTTGTATATGCTTATCACTTTGCTTCAGAGTAAATGGTTTGCCCTATTATCATAGAGTAAATGGTTTGCCCTATCTAATGATTATTACCTTATGCTTGTCAATATTTGAGACCTTCTTGTTCATAGGTACATGACAAAGGATTCTTTACTGCCCTTTGCCCTACCTTGTTTTCCCAAACTTATTGTCCATTTTCACTTCACCCACAACCTTAAAAGATCCATTGACTACACTAGATTTTCCCTGTGATGCACTCCAACTCATTGTTGAGATATCCCTGACTTCATAGACTCCATAGCCCAATGATTTGATGACCTTTCACCCCACCTATTCCACTTGACCATTTTTACCCAACCCAACCAAACAAACAAAACCCTACACTTCACAACTAGCCTAAAATTAACCATATAGAGAGAAAAAGTTGACATTCTTCGCACACAATAGAGAGAGCCCTCTCTGAGTCCAAGAAGGCTAGGTCCTAGGAATCCAAAGATTGGTTTCATGTTACCCTATGATTTGGCTTTGCCAATCTGCCAAATCATGGGACCCTAACAAGTGCTTCATCTTCATCTAATTTACTGGAGTCATATGATCCTTTGAATACTTAGTCTCGAGTCATTTCTACCGATCTCGGTTTATCTACTACTGTCGAGATGGAACCCTCACGGTTACCTAAGGAAACTGAAGTTGAATCTAGTGAAACTGTAAATCCATAACCGAAAGTTGTTCAATCGTAAGTTGATCTGGAAATTGTCATTATTTTACCATAACATATTGATCTCGAAGATGAACAACAAGAAGTTTTTCCCGTGCCGGAAGACAATCAACTGACTCATCCTCAGTCATCCATAACTATTGATTCTTCCTATTTACCCTAGAGTCTACTGCCTTAAATATATCTCGGGCCTGACCTTGAACTACTTCCACCTGGTTTGATTTCAATTGAGGAAGAACCTTAGGAAGAGACAACCACTACAACTCCAACTCATTTGGGGTCAGTGCTTCATATTTATCCATCTTTTCCTAGTTTGACCCACACTGCTCCTATTGATCTTGCTCAGTCTCAAGTTCCCATTGATTCTTTAGAGTATTTACTGGTTTATTTAACCATGGCTGAGACAACATCCCAGACTATACCATCTGTTACAACTGCGACAACATCTACTGTTTCTACCTCTTCAATGTTTTCTACGACACCTAAGTCTCATATTTATGGTGGTTCATCCATCCCATAAGGTTATCACTCTTTAAATCGAACCTACTCTCGTGCCTCCTTAGTCCATGGACTTCACCCATGTCGTCATCTAGAATTTTATTTGGTTCCTCTCTTACGAGTACTGAATTACCTGATCCTTTATTTACATCTTCAGCTCAATATCAGGCTCGTCCATCCGATTACCATCCATATTATCCAGTTTCTACTAGACTCCCACTATATTAAGGTCATTATGCTCAATATCCTTATACTCCATATGTTGGGAGGAAACCCATGTTTACCCCATATGGAAATAATCCTTCGTTTTTAGGTCAATCTTATGCTAGAATGTTTGTTTTTTAATGGAAACCTACCTTGCATGTTTAATCGCAAATAATTGTGTACTAATAACAACCAGTTCAACCTATTCCATGCATACCTACTATGCCTATTATTACTTCCTTGGTCATAACTCAGCGTTCTCATGCGGGTCCTTCAACACTTTACCCTCAATTTTCGAGTCTGCAAACTTCGTCTTCCCAGGTTGGTTTACAACAATCGTCTGTAACAAGAATTTCACAACCATAAGCCAGTTTTCCCTTGTAACGGGCTTCTACTGGTCCCTTCTATTCACAACCTGGTCCAACTTATCCTGACAGGAAACAATCGTATTATCAAATCCCATAGCACCCACAACAACAATTCCAACAATATCAAACCTATCTTAGACTTTGTCAACAAGCCTATGCTAGGTTTGGTCAACAACAAGCTTATCCAAGTTCTGGTCAAAAGGCCTATCAAGGGTTTGGTCAACAAACTTACCCCTATCAGGGTTACCAGTAGCATATTCCTTATACTGGTACACAATGGCCTATTGCCCAAGCAATTCCATCTTACCCTGGTTATGCTTAACCTGATCTAAACAGACAATTTTTTTGTTTGTTAAAACACTAGATTTATCTTATTTAAACCAGCTCACTAATGATACCATTCATTATTTTCCTTGGTGGTCGGTGATTCCTCATAAGTTACCCTTTGATATTCCAAAATTCAATGGAAACTCTAGAGAAGATCCGTCTACGCACGTTATGACTTATCATTTATGTTATTCCTCAAAATCCTTGAATGATGATTCTGTTAGACTCCGTTTTTTCTAGTGAACACTCACTGGACCGACTACAATGTGGTATACTGAATTACCAAGAGATTCTTTTGATAACATTATGACTTTAGCCACTACTTTTCTAACCCGCTTCCAGTTACCCATTAGATATGAAACTGGAACGGAAATTTTGACCAATCTTAAACAAATGACTAAAATCTCACATATCATATCACATTCATGAGTGGCATCATCTTTGTTGAATGGTTAAAACCTTTGTTTCGGATCAGATTTTAGCTGAGTGGTTTATAAAGTCCTTGTTGCCATCTATCACCGAGGACGTGGCCAAAGGCGATGTTGTCACTAAAGAGAAAGTAATTTCTCGTGCCCAATATCTAGATTTGTTTTATACGCATTAGGGGAATTTTGAGGTCTAAAATGGGCCTCCTAAGGAAATTATAAAATAATAGTGGAAATAATAAAGAATATTTGATTACATCATCAAATTTTAGAGGAAAAAAGAAAAAACTACTTTTTCAACTCGTATCTTCAACTTATATCCCAAAGTTTTTACTCAAATTTTGAGCAGGAGTACTCGTTGGATGTAAAATTTAATTCCTCATCCAAGGAATACCCATGTTTCATACTTTCAATGGACCCTGCTACATGAAAAATGAGAAATACATGAAAAACATGATTTCAATCAATTTTTTTAATGTATTTCTCATTTTTCATGTAGCAGGGTCCATAAAAAGTATGCAACATGAGTACTCCTTAGATTAGGAATTAAATTTTGCATCCAACGAGTACTTCCACTCGAAATGTGAGTAAAAACTTTGGGAGATAAGTTGAAAATACAAGTTGAAAAATTAGTTTTATTATTTTCTTATTTTTTAATATTTTTACCCTTTTACTGAAAAAATGATGAATCATCCCCCATGGTTGACATAATCATCTTGAATCCTATTGGTTCTTATAAATTTTATTTTTTTTGTACATTTTTCATAGGAAGCCCATTTTAGACCTCAAAATTCCCCTAATGCAATCTGGCACACTCTATGAAAAGATTTTGAATGCACTGCGACCAAATTTTATTGTTCCTCCTCCTCCATCTGGTACAGACTTGCACACCAGCGATGGTAGGATTGGTTCTGCTAGCACTCAGCCAGCAAGTCGACCATCTATTTCCACACTTGTTGTGTCCAATCAAACCCATGTTGCATCTGATCCAGCGTCTTCTTCTGAAATACATGTCGTGTCATCTAACAAGGGAAAAAGTGACAAGCAACCCGAAAGTAAGAAGAAAGGGAAAGATAAGAAAAAAAAAATTCACCCCTGTAATAAAAATCATTTGATACGCCGGGTACTTCTCGAAAACCTCATTACCCTTGTTCGATATGTAATGAGGAGAATTTTACGCGATACTGTCCTCACCGCTCATAAGTATCAAAACTTCTTAATACTTCTCCAGCATTTGCAGTGTTGACAAACCCTTTTTTGAACCTAGAAACACATATGGTTGCTACAGATCCTGCTTCTATTTCATAAGTGCTTATGTTATCTGCCACTAAGCCCAAAAATGATGTTTTGGTGTCCACTCGAAGTAAATATTATAGTAATCCTCTTTCTTCGTCGAATAGTAAAGCTGCAAAACAACCTATTAGTTCAAGTTCGACTTCCTCTAATTCAATTCTGCCGACTATTATTCCTGATTTAATAATAAAGCCGCCAAAGGGAGTTATTCATAAATCGAATTTCAACCCTCAAGCTTGTCCAACTCAAAATTATAACGTAGTTGGAGATCTAGCTCATTCACCTTCTGCTATGTCGACGCTTGAGGTTTTTCAGAATTGTCCCTCCCAAAAGCATGCTTTTTTGTTAGAAATTGGTGGAATCAATCCGATGGTCTCTAATCTCATAGTCTTTAACCATGTAGGCTATGTGCCAAAATTGCCAATACAATTAGCAATTTTTATCCAAGTAAATGTTCTGAATCGACTCATTCATCATACTATTATTGATGAAGGTGCATCTACTTGTATCATGTCAATGAATTGCTGGGAGTCAGTTGTCTCGCCACCTTGATCACAATCACCTACGATGTTGAAAGATTTTGATGGTCGTACATATAAGGCTTATGGAATTATCAGTAACCTGCAAGTCAAACTAGGGGGAAAAACTATGACTATTGAAGATGAGGTCATTGATGGACCCCTTGAATAAAATATCTTACTTGGAAGACCATGGTTTTACGCTATGGTTGTGGTTGTATATACTTACTTTCACACGGTCGCCTTCCCCCATAAGGGCGACATCACAGTCATCGATAACCTCACCTTCTTCCCCACTGGTTCCTAGGCAACTCGAAGCGTTTCTTTCATTCTCAAACCCCCGCCATCTCTTAAAAATATTGGTGTAGGAATCTTTAAGGATTATTTCCTAATGGGCACCTTTTCATTACCATCTCCTGCGACATCGGCAGAAATCGCAAAAATAGAAACCTAAAATATGATATCTTCGACTTCATCTGATTTATGGAAGGTTCCTAATGATTCTGAAATAGATAGGCTGCGTGTAACTATGCCACTAAGTCCAATCGAGCTTGCATAGAAATCAATATTTTTTTCTTGTGCGACCAATCCTGATCCTTTGTCGCTGACTATTTGGATCGATCATTCTTTGGATTATGGTACTTCTTATGACTCTTTTTCATGTATATTCTCAACTGATGAGAGAATTATGGAATCCATGATGCCAAAAGAAGAACCATGGGTAGATTCTCATAACCAATCCCATCTTCTAGATTACATTCAGGATAGTCCAACTGAAATATATCACCCTATAGTCGTTTATTTTTTAACGAATTCCATTTCTATCTAGGTCGTCGATTCTGAGTGAAACCCATCAAATATAGAAGAAATTATTTCTATTGATATTTCAACCAAACCTGGCATAGTAGAAAACATTCATGTCGGCGCGTCTTGTTCTGCATATGAACTTGAAACTTACAACTCTCTTTTCTGTGAATTTTGTGATGTATTTTCTTGGTTATATCAGGAAATGCCAAACATCGATTCCAGTATCGTTGAGCACGAGATTAAAATTTACCCTCATGTCAAACCGGTATGACAACGCCTCATTTTTGCTCATCCTAAGAAGGTTGTTTCCATTAAAATAGAGGTTGAAAAAATTTTGCGTGCTCGTTTTTTTTACCCTGTTCTGATTACCGATTGGGTTTTCAACATTGTTCTTGTCATGAGGAAACAAGGGAAAATTAGAGTGTGCATTGATTATCAGGATCTTAATCATGCTTGTCTAAAGGAAAACTATCCCACTCCCTTTATCGACCAAATCATTGAGGAATGTGTCAGATGTGAAATATTTTCCTTCATGGACGATTTTTCTGGTTACAATCAAATCAATATTCGCCCAAAGGACCAATATAGAATTGATTTTATCTGTCCCTGGGGCACATTCTCTTATTGAAAACTCCCTTTTGGTTTAAAGAACACTGGGGAAACCTTTCAGAGGGAAATTAATTATGATTTCCATGACATCAAACACATTTTTAAACCTTATCTAGATGACTTACCTGCCCATTCATGAAAACAAGCTGACCAACCAGTACATTTGAGAGCCATCTTTTTATGATGATGTCACTACAAAATACGCCTAAATCCACACATATGTGTGCTTTTTTTCGGTTCTGGTCATTTTCTTGGTTTCATCATGTCGAAAAATGGAATTCGACTTAATCCCTTGAAGTTCCAGGCCATTCTAGATTTTCCTGGGCCTTCCAACCTACTTCAGTTACAGAGACTCAAAGGGAAGGCTAACTTTCTAAGGAGATTCATTCCCAACTATGCCGATATGGATAAAGGATTTACTTGACTCTTGAAAAAGGGGACTCCCTTCCGGTAGGATGAGGTTGTGCAAGGTTATTTTGGTGATCTTAAAGATACCCTGATCCAATAATCATTAATGTATAAGAGTGATTATTTCATGTATCTTGTTGCTGAAGCTACAACCATCGCCATGTTTTTAGTCTAGGAAGAAGATGGGATTCAACATCTGATCTATTATTTGAGTTGCACTCTCAATCATACAGAATTTAAGTACACTTATGTTGAGAAGCTCGCTTTGACATCCATTCAAGCTGTACAAAGCTTTCACCACTATATCCTGCTCCAAAAGACCATTGTCATTTCGGATTGCAACCCTATGACATTCATTCAGTCACGTCAATTTCTGGGGGGGGATATTCAAAATGGATAGTCATTTTGCAGGAACTTTATTTAGAATTCATCAAATCCAAGTCAAAGAAGTCATTGGTTTTCCATGAGATTATTTGCAACCTTCCCTCTAGTATCACTGAGTCTACATCGGAACCATCCATTATGGATGAGTCTTTGTTTCTGATTGCATCATCTGGCCTGTGGCATGGATATTTTTGGATCTATCTCTAGACCCAAAATTTCTGGCCCAATACCTCTCGCTCGCAACAACGACGTATTCGATACCAAGCCAAATATTATCTAATCGTCGGCGACACACTTTATCATCGTGGTGTCGATATGATTTTACGTAGGTGCCTCACTCATGAGGATGCAAAGAAAGTTTTAAATGATTTCCATGCTGGTAACTGTGGTGGAAATTTGTCTAGTTTTGCTACTACATAGAAGATTCTTCATGCTGGTTACTTCTGGAATACCATATTTCGTGATTACATTCTCGCAGTCAAAATTTTTCATGCTTGTCAAATATTTGATCATAAAACCCGTGTGTCGCCAACCAAAACGCATCTTGTCATCATTGTGGGACCATTTTCCAAATGGGGCATTGATTTCATGACATGTAACCCTCACTCGGCCCAAGGGGGGCATGGCTATATTATTGTCATCATTGACTATTTTACCAAGTGGGCCCAGGTGATGCTTACATTTAACAACACAGGCGAGACATTTACATTTATTTTCTTTAACTATGTGGTTACTCGGTTTGGTGTGCCGCAAGCCATAGTTACAGATCATGGAAATCAATTTGGCAATTACATGATGACTGATTTGACTTCCAAGTTAGGACTATCACATGATAGTTCTACCCCTTATTATCCGCAAGTTAATGGAAAATTTGAAGCCATCAAAAAAATGATTAAGTGTATGCTTAAACGAATGATTGGGGTTCATAAAAATAACTAGCATTTAATCTTGTACTTGACTTTGTGGGCCTTCCAAACCTCGGTGAGAAATGCAACCGGATTTACTCCCTTTTAGCTGGTTTATGGTCTAGAAGCTATCTTACCGATTCAAAGTGAAATTCCATCGTTGAAACTTGCAATTGACCTGCTAACTGACACTTTTGACGAAGAGGCATGTCTTTTAGATCTCATCCATATTGATGAAACGCATCATGAAGTCACATTGGCCAACGAAGCACATAAGAGATGAATCAAGGTGCAATATGACCACAATGTCAAGCCTCGCACCTTCTTGAAAGGAGACCTGCACTTTCTTTATGATCATGAAGCTGATAAGATAGGAACAGGAAAATTTGAAGCATTATGGCATGGTCCCTATATTTTCAAGCATATTTTTTCAAAGGGCACCTATGAGTTGGTATATTATGATGAGATTCCATTGACACAGCCTCGGAATGGGTTGTATCTTAAATGTTACAATTCTTGATTCTGCATAGTAAAAATTTTATGATATTGTATATATTCCATGATTGTGTGTGTGTCACAGTGTGTCTTTCAAGAGTTTTCATGTGGCTAGTAATTCAATTTTCATTTTGTTGCAGATGTCAGAATCTTTCGAACAATTTCTTGGCTATGGCGACGGTGCTAGTCATAGTACGTAGAATATATCCTTTGCAACATGGGACATATTTGCTCCAAGAGGCGAGTTAGTGAGTTTCTAAGGGATTTGTATCGGTCAATCTACCAACAATATCATTGAGTATAGCACATTGATCAAAATCCTCTATGATGTCGTTTCACTTGGAATTTTCGGCATCATCATTAGGTTTGACTCATAACTTGTTGTAATACAACTTACTAGTGCTTATAATATCTGAAATACAACTATTAATTGCATGTTCCTTAGATTTCTTCTTTTGGAAAGACATTTTTTTACATCCAATATCAACACATTTCCAGGAACTTTAACACCTTAATGGATTCCTTAGCAAATTACGTGTTAAACAAAAATTTGCAACACATGTAAAGACAAATTTTCAACTCACATCACACAATTGAATAGGATTTCACATAACCATAGGAAAACACTAAAAGGAAAATAGATAGATAATCGAGTTTTTTACAAAAAAATTGTGTCCAAGACACATTGGTCACATGACCTCAAAATGTATGGAAACATATCATATCCTAAGTAGATCTAGTGGTGCTCATGAAAGAAGGTCAATGCTTGAGATATCATGTGCAATAGCCTCATCCATCAGCTAGGTGCATCAATAGTATGGCACTACAGCCTTATCGATAGCTCCTTGATCTGAATATCCAATATCCCAAGAGTCAACCCCTCTACATGCTATTGTAACTTAGCCAGAGTCTCGGTCAAATCCAAATCCTAAAGAATTGCTCTACTGACGGTCCTCTCTGCTGGTTCATCCGCCTGCTGTGGATGACCCACTAGTCATACACTACCCACATCTTCATATATAAAACATCTTTAGTTTAGTCTTGGAAACATCAAAAAACACAAAAATATGTAAAAAACCCAAAAAATCAAAAAACATGGTCGAAAAATTTTACCTGTAGCACCCCATTGAGCGCCTGCTGGTAACATTAAATATTGGTCTTCGCAAAAATCTACCCCTGTGTATGGATTCTCCTATATGATGATATGTTTTCGTCGAAGCCAAGTAAAGAATGCAGTAGAGAATGAGATCAATGACTGGCCATCATGACTAGCCATCAACTCTACCCACCACTACATCTGTGGATCCCTAGGACCAGTTACACCTAGTGTTACATGATGTGGTTGGATCAATGGAATTCACTCTCGAATGAAAGTGATCAAGATCGATCCATAGCTAAAATTATTCATCCTCCCACTTTTCACTTTGGTCAGTTGTTCTTTCATATGAGAGAGTACTTCTTTGACCCAGTTGAACATGGTCGGCTCGAGACACTCAAGCGCATACTGCATGTATGATCTATTCGCAACATGATGTGTCACACTGCTAGCTAAATTTGCAACGGTGAACAGGAGTTCTCACAAATGCATATCACACACATCCCTGATGTTTATCTTTCCATATTTGTTAGGCTCTATACCTAGTCGACAAAACTATTGAATGTAATCCTTCATTGTCTCACCTCCACAGACGGAACCCCCAAGGGAAATGGGGGCACCACGTATCGAAAAACCTATCAGAAATTAAATATCATCGACCAATATTGGGAGCACTATGTCCCGAATGTGAAATTTTTGTTGTGCCAGATCCCATGAGCGAATCAAGAACTGCAATAGTTCCAAATGTTGCCTCATCCCTGATAGTTTAAAATACTTGAGTAAGCCACAATCTATGAGGGCTCTCATAGTGCTAGGATCATTTAGGGCAACCATATCATGTTCCTCATGTTCTATTTCTCACCATGTCATTGATATTCTGATCAGATCAAAGCCTGCAATCGAACCATAAGCTTAGTTAGGATCCATTTAATCCAAAAAACTGAAGATATTTTGGGCAGAAAACACAAATAAAATTTCTGAATTGCACCCAACGCCCCCCTATTCCCTAGACAGAGAATTGCAGAGCACCTGGGCTTAATTTCAGTTCCTCTGCAGCACACTTTTTGACACTCAATGGTGCATTGGTCGTAGGGCATTGTATATTTTTCCTAGGATCCCAAAAACCCTAAAAAATTGCATGAAAATGTAAAATAATGATACCAATAGAAAGATAAAATTCAAATCTCTTACCTAGTCTTAACGGCACGAGAAATGGTCCACATAATCTGTCACAATCAACTGCTCAAGTTTGAGGGAAAAACTATCTCAAAGCACTAAAAAATTGAATGGTAAATGTGAAATGGTAAAATAACATGGTAAATTCTTATTTAAATGGTATTTCCAATTATTTCATGCATATTTAATGAATCAACTATAGTTTTTACCTATTTTTTACTATTAAACAGGTATGTTTAATACGTTTGGTGGTTCTTTGAGCATGTTTACATCTGGTACAATGAATTTGACGTGCATGATCTTAAAATGAACTTAGACCACAAAGCACACTTTTATCTCTTTTTCGAGCTCTGTTAAACATCGAAAAAGGAACCCTCCTGGAGTCCTCTTTTAGCTCTTTTCAGACTCCCAAAAAATGAAAATATTGCCAAGCACTTGTCCTTTCGAGCTCGTAAAACGAACTAAAATGACATCTACTGAGTATAATTTTAACCCTTTTCTAGACTGGGATAGATTATTTATGAAAAAGGAATGTTCTAGTCAAACATGGATAGGAGGATCTCACATGTATCATTTTACGATTTTTTGGACATGAGGAAAAAAATTACACAAAATAACTTGTGGAGTTTTCTTTTCGTCCCTTTTTCAAGCTCTTTAAACATGAAAAAGGACCAAGTTTTCACTGTCGTTGGACTTGTTAAAAAATCAAATATCGCCAGACTTGTCGATCATGAAAAGATCGAGGTTCACCTTCGCTAGACTCGTTAAAACATCACATAGATATAGATTCACCTGAGGCATGGAATTATACATCAATAATATGTTATCCTCCTCGAGCTTGTTAAAAAATAAAGAGGTACTGGTTAGTAATGACTAGGGAAAATTGGAAAATGATACATCACTTTATGGTAGCAAGTCGCTCTTGAACATGACACTCATTCACATCATCTCTGTGGATGTCGGGTTGGGTTATTTACTTGATGGTCTATTATACCATCCATCACTTTGGTTTTGGGTCAATTCTTCCAAATCATTTAGTGTCATCGATATGTTCAAGAGAATTCACTCACTAATTCCTCATCCTTTCGAATACTCATAAACTTTCATTTCATGACTGCCATCCCTAAAAATTTCTTCATCAGTTACATTATGTCTCTAAAATCATTAGTCCTATTTCATGTCATTGATGGGGGATACATCAAGGCCCTCCCGCGAGTTGCTTCTTGTCGACATCAGCTCATCATCTAGGAAGTTGACTTAGAAACATCCTTCCAGTACCTTGGAGCTTGCATACATCAGTGGCAAGTTTCTCATTTTTAGTGATAGGTTGATATCACTGGCCTTCAACCGAAAGGCTTTGTATGGTGTTCAACATCAAATCATCTATTCACACCATGCAGACCGTATTGCAGTACCTTAAGAGCCATTATCATCATAGGTGGTTTCTCTCGCCTCTGTTAATGACTTACATCATTGGCTGGTAATCAGATGGTGTCTTCCCATGCTTGACTTCAAATCACATATTCACATGGTTAGACTTGTACTTGAGAAATTGAGTGAACAAGATAGACGATCCTCATTCTAGTTTCATCGATCTGGGTTACGATTTCAGGAATAGTATCACATCAACCGTATGATGGCTTTACATAGATGGTCATCATATCATGGGTCTATATCTGTAGAGGAATTTATGATCTATAGACATGTTATGATAGTTTATGTGTTGAGTATGGGTATGCCTCCCTCAGTAATTCATGTCCAAAATGTAAAATATATCATGATGTAATGTAGTGTAATTGATGTAGGTCACCGTCCACTTCAGATCCTACTCATCACATCGTAAACAATATCGCTCAACATTTTAATTTTTGACTTGATGATTTAGGGGGAAAATGTTACAGGTCAATTTTTGCATCACTCGTAAAACTCAGATCAATACAAATAGGGTCTATCATACTCTAAATCAGTAGCTACCTGCCTTAAACAAGTCATCCCATTCTTGGTTTTTATCCATGAAAGTTTCACTGCTTGAAGTCCAACTGAAATGCTCCATTGAGCCACCAATGCACCCCTAGACTGTAGTAAGTGCTTTGCAGAGCACCTAGGCCCACTTAACAGTGCGTTGGTCGGCTGTCAGCGAATTGTTCAAATGAATCTGGGAATATTCCCACTTTATAGTGGCTTCTAGAAGTGTTTCCAGCTATCATGATCTTTGATAACCTCGAATATGAACACCATGAAGCCATTAAAACACTTATCCTCCTATCCCATTGAACAAGGAAACTCCCTCATCCATTTATGGGAAATCTATTCAATGACAAATTAATGCCAAACTACCCTGATTTCCTATAAATTGAGCACCGATAATAGTGCATAGGGGAGAAAGTGTTTGAAATTTGTAGAGTTATGCTTGTGAAATTGTAGCTCTTTGAGGTATTGCTTGCAAGTAAGGTTATGCTACTGGAGTAATTTTGATGATGTGATAAGGATAGGAATGAAGTTTGAGTGAGTTGAAATTGAATCGATCCAACTAGTTGTAACTTCCCCTTCTATCTTATAATAAAGAGATTTTTTCCTTTCCTAATACATGTGTTCATGCTTTTATAAATGTATTTTCAATTGCAATAGATTCGGTTTGATTAAGATGAATAAATAATATGCCTTTATGTCATTTTATATCTTTTTTTAGCAATTGTAGGTACCAATAAAATGAGTTCAGTTCAATTGAGAGCGATGAAAGTGACAAAAGGGAGACGAAGAATAGTGAAGGATCACAAGTAGGTGTTCTTCTCTTATCTGTTTATCTTAAGGCAAAATTCAAGTGTATTTCATCTATTGTTATAAGTGTGTCCACCACACTTAGGGAAACTTATCTATATGTAGGTTTTATTTCCATAAAACACTCCATGCTATATATTTAACAAACGTGCCAAAGTGGGTAGGGAGGGGGTTCAACCTTGGCACCTCCACCCACCAAATATATCCATTCACCAATGTGCCAAGTGGGCCTCTTGCTAACTCCACCACTTACGCAATATAAAACCAACCCTCTCATTCGACCAAGAAAGCTAATGGAATCATGAGCATAGCACAACATACTTGCAGAAAGACAGAACCATGCATAGTGGCCGAGGCAGAAAATTGCCTGACAAAACCTTGCCTAGGAGTGGGTGTGGAACCGTAACGCAGGTGCCTGAAAGATTCCTTTTGAGGTAAAATTTCACATTGTCATAATGTTATAAACTTTATCTTCATTTTTCATAGAACTTCACAAGGAGCGTGATGGTGAAGTCAGATTCGCCATCTAAGTCATAAAATTGCAGGCACCTTGCAACGAGGAATCTTTGAAGAATGTTGAGGAATCTAAAAGATTCTCGAAGGCCCAAATTTTGATGGTGTCAAAATTTTATGAGTTGCCAGTCGATTTTACACTACTAGTCGCTAGAAATTCAATGGTGCAGTCAGTTTTGGTAGCTAAGCCTTTCATTTTTTGGCCATCTTCGGAAGTGGAGGTACATGATGAATTCATGTTATGTTTCCTTTTGTTATTGCTTAGATGATGTATTATTCGTTAGATCCTTGTTTGACACTATGTTGAGGGATGATTGTTATCACATTATTGTGAGATTGTGATGTTTTTTGCCACATTCTTGTGATATTGTATTAGCTTGTCATGTTGAAGGGAATCCTTTTTTGAGTGAGAGTTCTTGTACGTAGAACATCTCATGGAGAGACAAGAAGCTCTAGTTGAGGGTTTATTTCCTTGTCGTGACAAAGAATATTCCATGTACATCATCATCGTTTACAACATTATATGAAGCAACCTCCACTACCTTGACACTGGGCTCAAAGACGTAGCCCACACTGGGTGAACTATGTTATCAAATGTGTCGTGTTCTTGATTTTTTTGTCATCATTATGTTTTCTCTTTTTTAAGAATGCACATATGGCTCTTTATGCTCTTTTAAATTCAATTATATTAATATCACAAAAGTAAAATATCTTGGATAATTCTGGTAGCTGACAGACCCAAATCAAGTTTGGTATTAGAGCAGCTTCTCACTAATGTGAATTGTGAGTGTGAAAAATTGAATGTAAAAAAATGGAGGATGACAAAGAAATGTACGAGGCCTTCCTAAGAATGTTAAAAATGGTTGGAATAATGTATTAATCTTATGAGAAGAGAATAGAGGAACAATAGAAAGAAGGAGCAACTAAAAAATGCTCCATCCACATCTTCCAGTGAAAATTCATTTCCTTCATCATCTTCTCATCATTCAAATGAGGAGATCAACTGTTATAGCATCATTTTTCACCCTCATGTGATTCATGATTGTCTCTTTGGCCTTGGGCACCCATTCCCATAGACTTGAACAAAGTTCATAAAAAATAGTGTTAAAAATCCCATACGCGGGTATGCCCAGACTTTTCCGCGTGTATACGCTAGTCCATACACACTTTTTTGCGTATGCCATTAAAATCATTAAAAAATATATAAAATTCCCTATTTTCGGGTTGGGTTGATGGTTACTCCAGTAGTTCAACCACCCCAGCACGTGGCCAACTGTTTCCAAAAGATTGAAACTACTTTGAGGGAGTATAAAAGCCCCCCACATGCATGGCCTAAGGGAGAGAGAAATTTATAGACATTATACTCTGTTGGAGCCCCAATTCAAGTCTGATTTCCTGTGCCTCCTGCACTTTCCCACATTTCTTACAGGAAACATAAAAGCCCCTCACATGCATGGCCTAAGGGAGAGAGAAATTTATAGACATTATACCCTGTTGGAGCCCCAATTCAAGTCTGATTTTCCGTGCCTCCTGCACTTTCCCAGATTTCTTACAAGAAACCCTTGTTTCCTGGAGATTTTCATCAGTTTATATGTCATCATGTGTGCACAAGTCTTGAAAGTATCCTAGCGAGGCAAGGAAGGGACGGATCTGGACGACGGTCTGTTCGAAGATCGTGGAAGGATTCAGGTGATCTCTCCACTTTTTATTGCTGTACATGCTATTCGTAATGAAGAAGAACGATCTTGTTTCTGAATTCACGTGTTAATATCTGTTTGCATATGTGAAAAGATCATTATTTAAGCATTTATTATTGTTTATATGATGTTTGACATGGATTACACTGACATTTAGGAGGAGTATATGTTGTACAACTAGATTTTCGTGCATGTTATTTCTTGATTTCCAGGTTGAAGAGGAAGAAGGGTTGCTGGGGGTTTGGACCCCGTGGGATCTACATCAAACGTAGGATTACGGGTGAGTTCTACTATCGATGTTATCTAGTTTTTAGCATACAAGTGTGGTTGTGTGAGTCCTTCTTGAATAGCATGCTCTGATTTGTGGAGGTTTTGACCTTACAAACCTCTAGGGAGTTATTTCCCGAAACAGAACTGGCGACTCCACTAGGGATCGCATTCTTGTGATTCCCCTGTTGGGTGGTTTCATCTGTTTTAAAGGTTTCCAACAGTTTTAATCATTATTCCCAATCCAGTTAACTTTTTCTCAGCCAGACTAAAGACCTGGTTCTTTATTCAAGTTTGATCTTTTTTATTTTTCATTAGTTACCTTTACATACGCGAGTTTTTCTATACACAGATGCATATACACACAATTTTTTTTAAAGGAAGTTGCGTATACGCGGGTTTCCTTTGACACAGGCGAGTATGCACGCTTGTTGAAAAGCTGGTAAGTAGCGTATGCCTGGGTAAATTTTGAAATTTTTGATTTCTTGACTTTTTAGTCTTGTCTGCCTGTGGAGGCCTGTTCTTGCAGTGTCTTTATAGTCTCTAGATTGTGTTAATAGTGGCTATTGGTCTTTTTCTCTCTTGTTTGGTTGAAGACTGGCTAATTAGGAAAATCTTGTTTTTTAGTGCTTGCATTTCTGGTTCGAGTACCAAGATCTCTTTCTGGAGATTCTTGGCTGTTCTGATTTATCAGAACAGAGAGCTTCTACTCGGATACTCTTTCCTCACTTTATGTTTTACTTTGCACTTGGATTTTTGCCTGCTTTTGGTTGGTTTTCTTGATTTCATGTGACTAGGTCTTGTTACAATTTTTTGAAGAGTCATTCTTGGTTCTTTGAAGTTTTGTTTGCTACAAGATTGTGCTATTGTTCTGGGCTGAATTCCTGAGTTTCTTGTCTTCCTTTTGCTCATATAAATCTTGCCACTAGGGGGCACTATAACATTTAGAGCATTTTTGCTGAAGCTTTGTTTGAAATTCAGAGATTTTTTGGCTTGAAAATTGGATAGTTCTTCTTGGTCCCTTTGAAGTCTTTTTTTATAAAATTCAAAAAGCTCAAAAACATTTTTTTTTGCCATTGCTTTTGTTTCACATTTTTGTTTTGGTTTCTTTCTATCTTTTGAAGCTTTGTTGAGATTTCTTGCCTTTGGTTTCTGAATTGATTTGGGAAGGGAATTTTTATTGGTTTCTTTCTCTTATTTCGAGCATATTTTGGTGTCTTTATACTGAAATTTTCTGATTTGTGGAACTAGCTTTGTGGACAACCGGAAAAGCGATAGAACTGAAGGATTCTTAGGAAATTTCTCCTTCCTTTATTAGATTTTGCATCTTAGAATTGGCATGCTCTTAGTGATTTGCATCAGGTGCACTTAAACATTTAGTCTTTTTCATAAATTTTGCGAGTGTGAAGTTTGTTATCCGAAAAGAAAAAAATTTAGTCTCGTAGAACCTGTGTAGATATTTCTTTTCATCGAAAGGAAATTACTGCATTTGCATGTAGTTTGGTTTTCATTAATTTCTTTTCTCCGTCATAAAACACCACGAGTTTCATTTCCATATCCCTTTGACTTAATATAACAGCCAACTAAAATAAGCGCTATAATTTAAAAACAACTAGCAAGTTTTTATTAAGTGTCATACACCAACTAGCTAGGTTGTAGGGCCTTGGATTAGGTGAGTGGAGAGTTAACTCTCCAAGGCCGCTCAAAATAAAACATAGAAGTTATTAATTGAGTGAAATCCAACTCTGTTAGGTGGACTGGGAAAGCTCTCCTCCAGAGAGTCAAGCGCGAGGGGAAGTGAAGGTAGAGAAGAGAGATACCCCCTCTCCGATTTGCTGGATCTCACCTCAAGACCGTTCCGCCCAGCTTCTGACATGGATTGGTGCCCATAGTTACCATTCCTAGGTTCCACACAGGTGACTACGGGGGGGAATACCCGTGGTACCTGAGGCAGACGTCGTATCACTTTTAGCAATACTTCTGGAGGGTGCCCCAGCGAGCTTGGGTACTTGCACCGGCAAAGGCTGTTGTCAGGAGGTCGGCGTAACTGTTTATGATACCTTCACTAGTAGGCATGGGCTGTAATTATCCCAAACTACTTTCGGGAGGCCCTATTCTTCGCTTTCTCGTATTTTGGTGTCCGTTCCTAATCACCCGGAGCGGAAATACCCGAAGGCTGCTTGCTTGGTTGTATCTTAGGGATTTTTTGTAGTGAGTGCTCTTTGCTCCTAGCTTGCTTAGCTTTATACTTTTTTGAGTCTAATTAAAATTTGTTAAAGTGGTTGATCAAGCGCCTCGTCGATCGAGGAGAATCCAAGGGTTATCTCCCAAGAGTGCAGAGCCTTCTTCAAGAAGGCGTAGGAGTAACATAGCAGGTGAATATCACCCTGTGACGTCTGACACAATGGAGAGAGATCCTCCACAAGGGCTTGAAGGTCCTGTAGTTGGTTCCGAGAGGAGCGTTCCGCTCACCTCGAGAGTCTTGTTTCCGGGAGAGTTAGGAATAGAAGTAGAGGAAGTACCTGAGTCTCATCAGTCACTTCCATCTCCTTTTCCTCCTGATTATCCGTTTGTTGTTGATTACATCAGACCTAAGTCTGCAAGACCAGAAGATCCTCCATTTTATTCATACCTTTCGATGGCCACGACTGGGAATGCGGCTTCAGCTGTGAGTGCTGCAGGCATTCAAACTCCTGCTTCTATAGAAGGAGGAGGCATAATTGCTATATCTTCGATTTCCTCTAGTACTGCTGTGTTTGGATCTGGTTTCACCCAAACACATGCTTCTCAATCTGGTCCCTTTTGTTTTGGAATGCCCACTAGTGGGATTCCTTCATTTTCTTTTTGCGCTGCTGCAGCTGCATCTACACCCATGTCTTCCATGGCTAGTGGGTTAGCTTCCTTTCAAGGGTTCCCCTTCGGAACTGGGCATATTCCCAGTTCAAATCCTTCTTTAGGGTATTTTCCTTTTACTTCTCAGACTCAGAGTTTTAACCCTTGGTCTGGAGGTCAGAGTTCGACTACCTTTACAGGTTGGAACCCTGTATTCACAGCAGTGGGGGCAGGGAATCAGTTTTACGCTGGTCAACAAGGGAATGTTTCTTTCCCATTGTCGAGTGCTTATCAAACTGTTTCCCCTCTTTCTAACGCTTGGAACCCCTATCAGGGGCTTTCTTCTTCATTCAATACTTTGGGAGGGGGAACTGGTCCGGTCTTTGGTAACTCTACGTTGGGAGGGGGTCCTCCAAATGTTGGGTCCTTTGGCCCAACATTTTCTACGAGTTCTCTTTGGCAACCTAGAGCCTCATCAAATCCAGGGTACTCTTTTCAGAATGTTGGGAATTCATCCCATCAAGGATGGAATCCTCAGGCTCCGCCTCATTTACCTTTTCTGGCAACTTTCAACTTGCCAGATTTGTCGAAATTGACGAATGATCCGATCCGATATAGTCCGGGGTGGCCTCCGGTTCCTACCAAACTACCTTCAGAAATTCCAAAGTTTGAAGGCAAGAATGGAGAGGACCCGGCTGACCATATCACCACCTTCCATTTATGGTGTTCATCTAACTCCCTGCTCGATGATTCGATTAGGTTGAGATTGTTTCAACGCACCTTAATTGGAAACGCTGCCAAGTGGTATATTGAGTTAACTGGGGGCATTTTTGCTGCGTTTGGAGATCTGGCTACGACATTTTTAAATCATTTCAGTTGCCTGTCCGTTATGATGCCGGGACTGAACTCCTAGCTAATTTTAAGCAGGACGACGCAACCCACATTTCTGATCATATTCAGGAATGGAAGAGAAGGAAGAGGCTTATTAAAGCTCATATTCCAGGAGAATTCCTTTTGGAATGGTTTTTGAAATCTCTGCAGTCAGATATTTCTAAGGATTTATCCCTGTTAGGGGTATTTTCTGAGGAACAGGCCATTTTCAGGGCCCAGCAGCTTGAATTGATATATTCTCAGTCTGGTGTCCTTCATAAATATTTTCCTAATGCTCCTCACTCCAAATTGGACTTATCCAAGACTAAACCTGATCCTCATGGTGATGGAATTATTGGGTTGATCAATAGTGGTGCAGCTAACCTGCTTAGTCAATTGCAGCAGTTGTCTTTACAATCTACTTCTTCGGGTCAGGCTGTGCCTGCTGAGTCTTCGCCTTCTCAATCTTTGTCGGTAAATGTCGTTCAGACTTCTAACCCTAAAGAAAATCAACAATCCGAAGGGAAGAAGAAGGGACGTAATAAGAGAAAGGGCAAGAATGGGAAGGGTAATGAAAATTAATCCAACGAGCATGTTGGTGAGGGTCCAAAGGATAAAAAGAAAGTAAAGTTTCCATGCAAGTTATGTGTTGGAGACCATCTTTCTCACCTTTGCCCTAAAATTCAGGATGCACAACGCTTGTTAGCTCAGTAGGGTTTTTCCAGTTCCCAGGCTGTGTTGACAAACCCTTTTCCCCAAGGGAAAAAGCTAGTTGTTGGCGTGAATCAAAATACTGGGGCTTCCTCTGGGGCACCCAGGAAGGGGAAACTCCATCAAACATATACATGATGAGTGCTCACATGGATATTACCACGAGATCCCGTAATTATGGCGAAGATGAGTCTTCGAAAGCCAAGGGTGCTCCCGATGCTACTGAGTTGCTTCACATCACGAAGCCTACTGTTGAGCCTATACCTCAGATGCCCAAAGAATCTACTAAGAATATGATGATTAATCCAAATGCCAGGGCTGCCCAGAACTACTCTATTGTGGAAGATCTGGTGCAGAGTCCTTGTGCCATGTCGGCTCTTGAGTGCTCCAGTCTTGTCCGGCTCAGCGCAGTGCTCTGCTCACTGCTATTGGGGCTGTCGATCCAAAGAACTCTCTTATGATTACATTTGATATGTCTAATTTTAAAAAGAGACTCCCCCATCATACGGCTTTTCATATTAAATCATCGTACTGGAAATTCAATATTTTCCGGATGGTCGTTGATGAGGGTGCTTCCACATGTGTGATGTCTCTCACATGTTGGAAGGGCATTGGATCTCCCGCAGTTTTTCCATCTGCTACTCTTATGACTGCGTTTGATGGTCATTCTCACAGACCGCATGGTATTGTCCCAGCTTTGCCCATTTGTGTTGGGGGAAAAACTGTAAATATAGAGGTTGAGATAGTTGATGCAAGCTTGGACTACAACCTTCTGTTGGGGAGAAACTGGATTTATGAGATGGATGCCATTGCATCTTCATTATTTCAGATTATTTGTTTCCCTCACGAAGGGAGGATTGTTACAGTGGATCAACTGGACTGTCCTCCTGTAGACCTGAATGCATCTACTGACTCAACTATTCCAAAGTTGGATAATACTAAGGCGCCTGTTGAGAATTTAGGGGTTGGAATGTATTCTTCCTTGATGGGTACTTTTGATATTCCACCTCCTACGGTTCATATAAATGCAAATTCATCCTCCAGGTTTCCCCTTCGATGAGAGTTCTTCAGAACTCATTATTTTTCGGACCCTTGGACCTTACCTTCCCCTACCGCCACATTAGCGGAAGGTCAAGTGGGTGGAATGGCATTTCCAATGTCTGCAGCTGAGATTTCTTATCAGTCTATTGTTGACTCTGCAGAATCCATCCCGGCTCCTCTTTCACCGGAAGAGTTGGATGGAGATGTGGCTCCGGCTTGGACACTTAGTTCTTCTTCTGCCCAGGATTTCCTTGATACCACTCTTCCATCTGAAGAGGCCATCCTGGAAGCTATGACTGGTATAGATAGACCGTGGGATGATTTGCATCATCGGTCTTACTTTTTACCTGATTTGAGCGAAGTTGAGTCAAGTTTTCCAAGTCCTTTGTCTACTGGTCCTGTTCACCCAGTCCTGAACCCTTTAGCACCAACACAGGTATATGATGAAGGGAACATGGCTGTGATTTCTCCAACTATCCCGGTGAACATTTCCAGGGATCCCAATGTTATAGAGAATGTCTTCATCGGAGCTGAATGTTCCCCTGAAGAGATTCAGATTTATACCGATCTCTTTAAAGAGTTTAGGGATGTGTTCGCTTGGTCTTATGAGGAAATGCCTGGTATAGATCCATCTATTGTCCAGCATGAGATCAAGACTTACGAAAATGCTAAGCCTGTGAGGCAAAAAATTCGTCCGGTCAATCCTAGGAAGGCTGCAGCTATCAAAGCCGAGGTGGAGAAGCTGCTTAAGGCGGGATTTATTTTCCCTGTTCCTTTGACAGAGTGGGTTTCGAACCCTGTTCCCGTAGATAAAAAACAAGGAACAATTCGAGTTTGCATTGATTTCAGAGACCTTAATAAAGCATGTCCTAAAGATAATTACCCCACACCATTTATTGATCAGATTATTGATGAGTGTGCCGGTAATGAGATTTTCTCCTTCATGGACAGTTTTTCAGGATATAATCAGATTACTATCCATCCTGAAGATCAGCATAAGACTGCCTTTATTTGTCCCTAGGGTACTTTTGCTTACAAGAAGATGCCTTTTGGTCTTAAAAATGTTGGGGCTACCTTTCAGCGGGCCATGTCATATGCCTTCCACGACATCAAACATATTATCGAGGCATACTTGGATGATTTAGCTGCTCGTTCTCGAAAGAGAATTGATCATCCTGCTCACCTCCGTCAAGTATTTGAACGATGTCGTTTCTACAAGATTAGGTTGAATCCGAACAAGTGTGTTTTCGCGGTCACATCCGGTCGGTTATTGGGATTTATAGTGTCTAGGGAAGGGATTAGGGTAGATCCCTTCAAGGTTGAGGCAATAATTCGGTTGCCTCCCCCGTCCTCTATTCGTCAACTTCAAAGTCTACAAGGAAAGGCTAATTTTCTTCGGAGATTTATCGTAAATTATGCTGAAGTTACCAAGGGATTTATGAGATTGTTGAAGAAGGGAGTTCCATTTCTTTGGGATGACTTCGCTCAACACTCATTCGATGCTTTGAAAAAATCATTGACCTCTGCTCCTTTATTGAGTCCACCTGATTATAGCAGGGATTTCCTTTTGTATCTTGCAGTAGCATATTCTACCATTGGTATGGTTCTGGTTCAGGAGGATGATGCTCTTGTAGAGCATGTTATATACTATCTTAGTCAAGGATTGGTAGGACCTGAACTCCGGTATACTCAGATAGAAAAGCTAGCTTTAGCAGCTATTCATGTTGTGCAGCGACTTCGGCATTATATTCTTCTACGAAAAACTTATGTTTTGGCAGCAGCCAATCCATTTCAGTTTGTTCTCAGTAGGCAAGTGATTGGGGGCAAATACAATATATGGATTGTGATTTTGCAGGAATTTGATCTTGAGTTTATGTCTGCCAAGTCCAAGAAATCATTGGTTTTCGCGGAATTAATCTCCGAGTTGCCCTGTGGAGAAGAGATAGTCTATGATGAATCCTTCCCGGATGAACATTTGTTTCTTATTTCTCCACAGGATCCTTGGTATGGAGATATCATTGTGTATCTTCAGACTGCGAAGTTTCCCTCTACTTTTTCGAAAGATGAGCGTCGTAAGTTGCGTCACTTGGCTAAGAATTACTTGATTATTGGTGATGCTTTATACTGTCGAGGGGTTGACTCAATCCTGAGACGTTGCTTAACTCTCAAAGAAGCCGAGGCTGTGCTGAATTATTGCCACAGTGGAGCTTATGGTGGTCATTTATCTAGGCTTGCTACAGGCTAAAAAATCTTGCGTGCTGGGTACTTTTGGCCTTCGATTTTCAAAGATTGTGTGGAGTCGGTCAAAAAGTGTCATCCGTGTCAAATTTATACTCGAAAAATGCGCGCTCATCCAGCTCCTATTTTTCCATTCATTACTGTCAGTCCCTTTACAAAGTGGGGTATTGATTATACTACTTGTAACCCACCTTCGGCTAAAGGTCACAAGTACATTATTGTAGCAGTAGAATACTTTACGAAGTGGGTCGAGGCTATGCCTACTTTTGGGAATGATGGTGAGACTGCAGCTCTTTTTCTTTTCAACCAGGTTATTTCTCATTTTGGTATTCCTAGAGAGATTGTCACTGATCATGGCAGTCATTTTCAGAATAGCATGATGGTTGAGTTGGCTCTAAAATTAGGTTTCCAGCAAGAGCATTCATCTCCTTATTATCCTCAGGCCAATGGGCAAGTGGAAGCCGTGAATAAATCCTTGAAGACAATTCTTCAAAGGACAATCAATAAAGCTCGATCCAACTGGCATATCATGTTGTATCCTACACTTTGGGCATACAGGACGTTAGTGAAAACTGCAACTGGCTTTACTCCGTTTCAGCTAGTTTACGGGTTGGAATCCGTATTTCCCATTGAATGTGAGATTCCTTCTCTTAAGTTAGCTGTTGAACTTCTTCTTGACACTTCTAGTCTTGAAGAATTTCTCCTTCATCTGGAACATCTCGATGAGTAGCGTCGGGATGCCGCCACAATGAACGAAGCGCATAAAAACCGAGTTAAAGTTCAGTAAGATAAGGCGGTCAAACCTAGGGTTTTTTCGTAAGGTGACCTTGTTTTGGTCTATGCCCAAGAGAAAGATGCCCTGGGGGCAGGAAAGTTTAAGTCTATGTGTTATGGCCCCTTTATCGTTAAAAAAGTCCTTAAAAAAGGAGCATATACCTTGGTTGATTTTGAAAGGAATGAGTTGCCGGAGCCTAGAAATGGGCTCTATTTGAAAAAGTATTATGCCTAGGCTTCAGCCTGGAATTTTTCTTTTGTATATAGTAGTTTTTCTTTGTACATATCTGGTTTTTCGATCTTTGATGGGATGGTGATGTTTTTGATCTGCTTTGGTAGGTTCTGTCGAATGTCATGAGTCATTTTGGTTTCGCCGATGGTGCTAGTAGACACACCCAGAACTTGGCTTCCGCGGCTTGGGTGCTTCGTCATCCATCTGGTCAGCTGTTAGTATCAAGAGGAGTCTGCATTGGTCCTGCTTCCAATAATATAGTAAAATACACTGCAGTTATTTATCTACTCTCGGAGGCAATATCTTTGGGTGTTGATTCATTGGTAGTTTTCTTGGACTCCCAGCTGGTGGTGTCGCAGTTGAACAATACTTATCAGGTTCGAGATCCATTTTTACTTCGGTTTTTCTTGAGTGTACTTTTGTTACAAAGATCATTTCAATTTTTAACTTTCATCCATATTCCTCGAGCAAACAATTGGATGGCAGACTTATTAGCTAATCAAGCAATTGATTGGCATATTAATCATTCCATACATTAAAATTTAATCATCAGAAACATCATGCATTTTTCATATATTTGTCACATCACATCAAAAATCGCTATATATATATATCTCATCAGAGTGTTCAAAAAAATATACAAAATTTGGATCCATAAGTCATACAAAAATTAGGGCTTATGCCCGATCATGTCAATATCAAAAAATATACAGTCATTCGGTAAATCATATCTATCTACTCCTATGGTCCCTGCCCAGAAGTTGTGTTCCTATAGAACATGATCGCAGTCGCGACTCGGTGGAATAACTGCACCCATTCATGAGGTACTCCTACTACCTGTCTCTGGATGGCCTCGGGTAGATCTTCCACTGCAGCCATAGGCACTTGGCAGGTTAAACCCTCCAAGTTCCTCTGTACAGCATGGAGGTTCTGTCTGAGTCTACTGTCTCCGCCTCGCCTCTGCGGCACTTATGCCATGGGTAGGCATCAGGACGGCCTGGTCCAATATCTATATCATGATCATTACGATATTTTAAGTAATTTTGAATCCAATCAAAAACATGTTTCATTTTTTCACACATATTGAAAAAATCCAAAAAAAATCATATAAGTTAAAAAATCGTAATCTTACCGACTGTACCCCATGCCATGCCAGGTGGAAGGACAAGTTCTAGATCGCCACGGAAATCCATCTCGGCATAGGGATAGTCCTCCTCAGCAATGATTTGTTCTCCCCACCATTGGAAGAACTCGTCATCCCAGGTGGTTCAGGGAACTTCACTTCCCCTCAGTCTCTTCATCAAGTCATCCCATCAGGCAATTCTTGGGTCTTTTGGGCTGCTGATAGAAGAGATCACTTTGGGTCTTAGCCCAGGAATCTTCTCGAAGAATAATGTCATGAAGATTGTACCATATCCAAAATGTTTTGTCTTTGTTTTTCGGATGGAAGTCAATTTTTGCTTCATATTCATTAATAGAGTTGTGCACCAATCATATATATGAGTTAAGCATTCCACAGTTATACTCATTTGAGTCCTTGATGCCTGGTGTAAGGAAGCAGATCCTGCTACCCTACCAATGGTAAATAGGATAATTTTCATGTGCAAGTCTCTTAAATCTCTTATAGAAATTTGAGTCCCAACTTTCTTGGACCCCTCTACGCAGTAGACGTGGACATAGTCATCCACGGTTAGCCCTCCCGAGGGCTTGCAATGTAAATCTACTGGCTCCCTCCTCCGGGAGAGTCCAGTAATAAAATAGATGTCTTCCACCTCGATACGTATGGGAATTTGATCTATTACGAATCAATCTTCTTCCAGTTCCCAATAATTCACAAGCATTTCGAGCAACCAGACATTACTCTTCATATTTGGCATTTTGAAAAATTTGAGCAATCCACAATTTCAGAGAATATTGAGCGATAATTGATCCTACATTACTTCATTGTTAATGGCACTGTGCTCACGTTCTCTCCATGATATAGTCATCTTGCAAAAATTCAATAATTTGTCCATTGGAATCACTTTTTTTCATTTCGGGTTGCGCATACGCAACTTTCTCTGTACACAGTCGCGTATATACGCGGCTTGGTCAATATAAATCCACGTATGCGCAGAACCGTAATTTAAAAAAAATAATTCTATGGTGAAATTTCCAAATTTCTACTTTATTTATGGACAAATTTGATAACAAGGATGGATTAAGAGCTTACCTGACAAATTCGGCGAAGTTTGACAGTCGATTGCTCCTGTTTTGACGAAAGAGGATTTTTCTCCAGAGCTCTTTTTCCCAATTTAGCAAGTAAAAATGAACCAAATGTGAGGTAACTTGTGTATTTATGCCCAAAAATTGAAATTTTTTGCAAAAATTCATTATGCTTATTTTTTCGATTTATCTTAAGCTGCATAATCCAGATGCTGGGAAGTGCCTAGATTGGTATATTTTCAGGTACATTTTGATGAAGTCGAGATTTTTTCCATTTTTTGATCCATGACTTCTGACCCGTCATGGCAGGTATATGATCTTCACTGGCATATAGGTTAGGAAATCCACTTTCCGTTGCATTTTGCATACTAGCCTCCATTTTGATCACTTGCCATAGGGTCGATCCCATCAGGTCATGAGTATTTAACCCATTTCACTCGTCGATTTTTAAATCATGACTTGTTGGTAGAGCCTTCCTTTACATGGGCTTCCTAGTTAGTTCCTCGCTAGCATTTTTTGCCCATGCTGCGTTTTATGTAGGCTCGGGAGTCCTCTTTAGTCCCGCCATGACTTATGTGTTGAAGCTTCATTCTTCTTCTTCACTATCATTTTTTTATGGCTATTACCCTAGAGGCTCCCTGGTGTTGTTGAGTTGTATTACTGCATTGCATATTGGCTACTTGTTTATCCTGGCCTTTAGCCGGCTTAATTTTGGACTCGATGTTTAAGCCAACTTTTGACCTTGACTGTCTGTACAAGTTAACCATTGCATGCACTTAGCTATCGCGACTTGACACCCTTTTACCCATGGATGGAACATTCCTTTGAGTATCGCTGACCAGTTTCCGCCACCTTGCATTGAGCATAGAATTGTTCCTATTCCAGGAACTAGTGCATATGTTTCTTAATACTCGTTCTATCCATTGTACCATAGCATTCTTTTATTCCTTTTCAGGCTTATTATATGAAAAAGACAAAAAAATCAAATATAACAAAAAGAGTGGGAACGGGATGTAACTTCATAATTTGATGGCAGTACAGTGTCAGTTTGTCGCCCTTGAAAAAAGCACATACACTTATATATTTCCTTCATTTGGGATGGTTTTTAGTTTTGACCTAGGTTCAGCTTTTGCCTTGTTTCACTAGTCAGTTCTCCCCCGGTTGGTTATCTCTTCCAATCATATGGAGAGTTTGTTTTTGCCTTTTGCATAATAGACTTCTACAGTGTCACTTTTTACTGCCATGGTCATCACGAGTCATGCTTTTGTTCAAGGGAAGTCTAACCAGAGTCGACCATTCTGTGGTGTCTATTGACTCATTATTTAGTCGGCCTTCCCGGTTTTTTCGGTATCTTGTTCTATCACATCAGATGTTTTGGCCTTCTGCTCGTGCTGGTTTGAGAAGGTCTCCATTGACTTCTTGCTGGCAGGTTTGTCTCTCATCGACTACAACACATTGCTCTGAGAGAAAACCTAGAGCCGCACCCTGGCCCTATTTCCATCATTGATAGGTTTCCTTGTGCTCAGCATTTGATCATCATTATGGGTCTTTGACTGAGTGGTTTTCCTTATGTTCAACGTCATCATACATTATCACACTTGGGATTCATGCAGTACCTTGATTTCCATTTGACCCTATCGGTGGATATCTCACCTCTGTGTCATCTTTCATTATTGGTTGGTTCAGAGGGTTTCTTCCATGCGCTAGCTTCATCTTGTGCATGTCGGAAACATACTTCGGTTTTGGTTCCGTCACTTTGCTTTGTCCGATTCCTTCCAAATTCTGGCCTGCGGGTTACACTCGCGCTGGACTGATGTGGGATGCCTTAATGCCTTCCTTCCAACAGATCTTTTCCCATCAACTCCGACTCATTGCTCTAGGAATAAGATCTAGAGTCTTTTTGTTAGTACCTTAGGGTTTGCAGTCATTAGTGGCAGAATCTTCACTATCGACTGTGGGGATTCATCATTGCCTCCTGATTGGTAGATTCTTCCAAGTGTTCGACTTCAACTCATTCATTCGCACTTGTTAGATAGTACTAGGGCACCTTGACACTCATTTTCATTATTGGTGGGTTGTCTCGCATTGGTTAACGGTTTACATTATTGACCGGTAATCCAATGATTTCTCACATGGTTGACTTCAGCTCATTTATTCCCATTGTGTAGAATTGTGCCGTCGAGATCGGTGAAGACCTCGGGTTGCATCAGCATCTTTCGGTTCACTTTTGACAGTCCATTCAGTTTCTGCCAGCGATACCGTCCACCCTTATATGTTGCAGTGTCAGTACAGCAGCATCCTATATGTTGGCTCCTGAGTTGTGTGATTGTACCATGTGTTCCACCCCTTATGATTTGGTACTTGGAGATTCAGTTACTTTTATGATTAGACATCTAGTTTCAGCATCATTGATCAACTTTCTATATGTGATACTTGGACAGTGATTCCGACTTGTACTTCCGAGCCCTGCTCAGATCATTCATTATGTACTTTTAGTTCAGCTATACTTGTATACAATCTGGATTCATCATGTACTTTCTATATGATATATTTTTGACTAAGCATGGGTATGCTCGCCTCAGCATGAGTTGACTCTCTGTTTTCTTTCATTGGTTTTTGGCAGGCTGAAATCTGGTGAAGTCCTCTCTTGTCCTTGCGAATTTCTTTCTGTGTGCATAATATATTTCGGCCATCATGTACCCCTTCTGACCTCATATATTAGGGGGCATCTGTTATAGCATCATTTTTCACCCTCATGTGATTCATGATTGTCTCTTTGGCCTTGGGCACCCATTCCCACAGACTTGAACAAATTTCATAAAAAAAAGTGTTAAAAATCCCATACGCGGGTATGCCCAGAATTTTCTGCGTGTATACGCTAGTCCATACACACTTTTCCGCGTATTCCATTAAAATCATTAAAAATATATATAAAATTCCCTATTTTCGGGCTGGGTTGATGGTTACTCCAGTAGTTCAACCACCCCAGCACGTGGCCAACTGTTTCCAACAGATTGAAACTACTTTGAGGGAGTATAAAAACCTCTCACATGCATGGCCTAAGGGAGAGAGAAATTTATAGAAATTATACTCTGTTGGAGCCCCAATTCAAGTCTGATTTCCCGTGCCTCCTGCACTTTCCCAAATTTCTTACAGGAAACCCTTGTTTCCTGGAGATGTTCATCAGTTTATATGTCATCTCGTGTGCACAAGTCTTGAAAGTATCCTAGCGAGGCAAGGGCGGGACGGATCCAGACGACGGTCTGTTCGAAGATCGTGGAAGGATTCAGGTGATCTCTCCACTTTTTATTGATGTACATGCTGTTCGTAATGAAGAAGAACCATCTTGTTTCCGAATTCACGTGTTAATATCTGCTTGAATATGTGAAAAGATCGTTATTTAAGCATTTATTATTGTTTATATGATGTTTCACATGGATTACACTGACATTTAGGAGTATATGCTGTACAACTAGATTTCCGTGCATGTTCTTTCTTGATTTCCAGGTTGAAGAGGAAGAAGGGTTGTTGGGGGCTTGGACCCCACGGGATCTACATCAAACGTAGGATTACGGGTGAGTTATACTATCGATGTTATCTATTTTTTAGCATACAAGTGTGGTTGTGTGAGTCCTTCTTGAATAACATGCTCTGATCTGTGGAGGTTTTGACCCAACAAACCTCTAGGGAGTTATTTCCCGAAACATCAACCAAATTATTCAAGAAGATAACATTTAATTGATGATACTTCTACTAGAAGAGAAATAGAAGAAGAAAATATTGCAGCTTCAGTTGCGAGCCATGAAAGAGGCCTTGGAATAATTGAAGTGCAATGACTAGAGCCTTCAAGCAGAGGATGCTGAATTAAGGAGGCTTCTATATGAAGGGAAAGAGGATAAGCAGAGACTGGAGCTTCAACTACGACCTAGCGAAGAGGCCTTTTAGGAGTTGAAGTGCAACGAAGGCTTAAATAAGTCATCATCACCTAAATCTGAATGGATAGTTGAGGTAAAAAATGTTGATCATTATTTCGTTTCATCCTCACAAGATGTTATTTCTATTGGAAATGTGCAGGTACCCATTACAGGAACCGTCATGAGATCCCTTACCAAGATGGCATATAAAGTAGTATGGCTTGGTGTTAATGGATAAGGCACGACTCAGCCATTGGAGGTCATGCAAATACCTCAATATGAAGATTTGGGATACACCAAAGGAGAGATCTCAAAGGTGTCAGAAGCTTCCAAGACATGATTGAAACAGTCAAGGAAAGAGAATGATGGGAACACATCACCATCGTCCCATTGCAATGCACATTATAAGGGAAGAGCTAAGGCAATATCTCATCGCCATAATTTCACCAGTGACAAACAGACATGGTTGAAATCATCGAGGAAAGAGAATGATGGAAACACTTCACCATCATCCCATGGAAGTGGATATTGCAGAGGAAAAGCTGAGGAAACCTATCATCGCCATAATTGCACCAAAGACAACCAGAAAAGGTATAAACAATCTCGGTATCTTCATGCTCATTTTTATTACAAGAATGTTGCTAATAATGAACATAAATCATGGCATCGAAAAACATGTATTTTTTTTGGTTTACATAACCATGTGTTTGTTGAGTGCTGGAAGAAAATGGAAACACGAAAGAGGATGAGGCATGAAAGGCCTTCTCCACATCAAGGATGGAAGCATGTTAAGAAGGTCCGAAGGAAGAATTATTGCAGTAATTTCAACAGAGGTGGTCATCAAAGAACCAGGTGTTGGAGGTTCCATCCAGAGAAACGTCTTAAGGACAAAGCGTCTATGCATAAGCCAGTTAGTGAACTTTTTCAACAAACAAGTCCACCACATTCATGGCGGTCTGCTTTATTAAGTAAAATATGGTTTTACTTGACACGATAGCTTTTCATGGCCTCACTTTGTATATAATGTGTTGAAATTTAAAATGTAAAAGTGATGATATGTTTTCCATCACTTTTTGAAGCAAGAATGACTTTTTGGCCTTGTACTGATAATTGGGGTAATGTTTCCATTTTGATGTAAAATTGACCACAGAGTATGTGTTATAAAATCATAGAAAGTATGGGATTATTGCATCATGATTTTTCATGTAATAGAGAATGTAATTTTCAAATATTATACTACAAGTTTGAAGAGGATACAGGTTTTGACTCATTGCTTATGGCTCAAAAGAACAAAGGTGAAGGAGAAGGAACAATGACATGTCATGACACTTATGGTGCTGACAATGTAGATGATGATTGCAGATTATGTTCATGCTTTTGGAGTACCAAAAGCTCCTCAGTGGGGGAGTGATCCCAAGTGGCTCCAGAGACACTCAGAAGTCCAAGATAACTTAGAATAGGTCCAAATTCAAAGTGTTCATATTGCTCTCGAACTAGGACAAGATCGAAGTGCTCGTCTCCCTAATTCCAATGGTTCGAATGAAACTCCAATCTGAGCTCGTATAGAGATAGGGATGGTCAATTTTTTCTTCAAAGTGGCCTAAGATAAATAATATTACAAATTGACCGAGACCCGACACACAGAATCCTACCATGGGGATGGGTGAAATTTTTGCCTACTTAAAATGCCCAATGACCCTTAATTTAATTGAAAAGGCCCATATGTTATTAAAACTGAAAAAAAAAGAAATTTAAAATAGGGGGTGGTGTGCCACCACCCCACAGCACCCCCGCTTGGTTACATATCATATGTTATAATTTTAAAAGTGTGGTTGGGGTTGGAGGGACGCCCCCTGCGATCTGTCCAACTCTGGTGGAACCAAACCCTAGTAGTGTAACTGCCAAACAACAAGCGAAGACATGTATTAACATAAACTGACGAGATAAAGCTTCTTGTGGATGTCGAACCTGCCCAACTTAACATTCGGTCGGTCCAATGGTGGAACCACCACAAAAAAAAATCGATACAAACCATGTTTAAATATAAACCAGCCACCAAAACATTGCGGTGTATTTTGTAACCAACCACCAAGAAATATACATTATATTAAAATTATTATTCCAAAATACATTTCAAAACCATGCCATATATTTAGAAAATGTGCCAAAGTGGGTAGGGTAGGGGTTTGACCTTGGGACATCCCGCCACCAAATATATCCACCCACCAATGCACTAGGTTTGCCTCTTGTTAACTCAGGCACTTATAAATTATAAAACTGGCCCTCTCATTTTACTAAGAAAGTCAATGGAGTTGTGAGTGCAGCGTAACAGACTTGGAGCATGGCGGAACCATGCATAATGGTCAAGGTGGAACCTTGGCCAGAAGAGGGTGTGGAACCCTGACACAGATGCCTGAAATATTCCTTGGGAGGTAAAATTTCACATTGTCATAATTCTATCACCTTTATAGTCATTTTTCATAGGATTTCAAATGGAGCGCGATGGTGAATTCACATTCCCCATATGAGTAGAAGAATCGCAGGTGCTCTGCAAAGAGGAATATTTGAAGAATATTGAGGAAGTTGAAATAATCCCGAAGGCATAAATTTTTATGGTGTCATAATTGGACAACTTGGTAGTTGATTTTACACTACTCATCCCCAAAAATTCAGTGGTGTAGTCATTTTGAGTAGTTGAGCATTTTATTTTTTGGCCATCTTCATAAGTGGATGTACATGATGCATTCATGTTATATTTCCTTTTCTTATTGTTGAGACGATGTATTATTCATGAGATTCCTATTTGAAACTATGTTGAGGGATGATTTTTATCACATTGTTGTGAGATTGTGATGCGTGTTGCCACATATTGTGATATTGTACTAGTTTTTCATGTTGAAGGGAAGCCTTTTTTGAGTGAGAGTTCCTATAGGGAGAACACATCATGGAGAGACAAGCCACTCTGGTTGAGGGTTTATGTCCTTCCTATGAAAAATAATATTCCATGTACATCATCATCATTTACAACATTATATGAAGCAACCTCCACTACCTTGACACCAGGATTGGATATGTAGCCCACGGTGGGTGAACTCTGTTATCCACAAGAAAAGAATCAATATGAGAGAAATAAATACCTTGTTTAGGCTATTTATTCAGCTCCCAATCAACTCATCTATGTGTATGTCCACTATAATTTCAACTCTCCTGATTAGGGCTTCTGCAACAACTGTTACAACCCCAAAACTCTAGGGGTAATGCTTCCAAAACACTGCAGTTTCCTTCCTCAAACATGCCTCTCCACTTAGTTATCCCTTATGTCACTTCCAACCCATAGTTTGGCCTTTTCGACGCTCCAAAAAAACACCTACAATACTTAGCGTGTAACTAGGGCACACTCAGAAGGTTTCAAAACGATTTCAAGAGAAAACCACTATCACACTTTGGCACAAAATTGGCGATAAAACTATCCTCCTTCATGCTATCTTCTTGGCCTAATGTCACAAAATAAAATAATCCTTCCTTCCTCCTTTCGTAGCATTCTAAGGTTTGTGGTTATCCCAAAGGTTTTTATTTTTGACATCTTGCGCTTTGGATGGATTAGAATATTGACTTTCTTAGCAATCCATCTTGAATTTCAAAATAAGTTTTCACATGAACTATGTGATGAGAAATCAATATGTTAGTGAATTATAGTGATTTCTCTAGCTTGATAATTTTAGAAGAACTCAGATATCATGTATTCCATTTTTGAAATAATAGAACTAGGATATCAGGAGTAGAACAAGAATTTCATATGATCTTCTACAAGAACAAAACTTCTATAGAATATACCTTACACAGGAGATATGCAGAGCTTGGATTCCTTCCAAACGAGAAAAATTCGAATGACTTCCACAGGAGCATAATTCATATGTGAATTATTCTTGTCATCTTGAATTGTAGTTATGGAAAGGAGGAGAATTTGTTGAAAAATGCAACAATAAATTATTAAGTTAATTTTTCCTTAGTAAAATTTAAAAAATTTGAAATTCCACATCAATAGACAACTTGCATGAGTTAACTGAGGTGACATGGAAGTTAATTATCACTAAGTTATCTTAGTTTATTCAAGTTAGGGGCATGAAGTTCAGTTTTGTGCATTTTTCCCTAAATTTTAGGAGCATAGGTTGAGTTAATTTTAGTTGTAGCATATTAATTCAGTTAAATTGAGTTATGGTCAGTTAAAATAGTTCTAATGGTTAGAGGAACTGGTGGAAGGTAAAGTTGTGCAATGTGACTTCAACCACACTCAGTAATCATACAGTTAACTAATTAATCAACCCTAAATAATTGTTGCATGGAGAGAATTCAAGTTACATAGTTGAGATGGATATTCCAAGGCAATGTACTATCAATTGTAGACTATTATGAAGTGTACAGGGGGCACATGCCATTAGAGGATCGGCCTAAAGGAATTTCACAATATAATTAATGGAATTTCCTAATTAATAGGGGCCTAATTCCTGAAGGAAAATTGAAAGGAAATAGGAGCCTCGAGGGCTTGAAAATTGGCTAAGTGTTGGCCAAATTCAATCAGTGAAGCAAATGGATAGACTATACACTTGCAGGTTGTGCTCAGCCTTGAGAAAGCATATGCATTCATCTATATTCTTTGATTAATGCAATATAGATAAGAAGGGGTTTTGAGCAATTTCTTTCCCCTAGATAAATATCTGTGTATGCCTGTTAAATATTGACGCATGCACTAGTAAAAAATGATGAAATTAATGACCAGGTGACTAAAAATGTTAGTCATCGCAATTTCTTTCAAGTGAATTACTATTAAATTTGAGCAATTTTAAGTGATCGAACTAAAAATGACCAACTTAAATGAATAATTTAGTCTAGGGATAAAATATAAGACTAGATAATAAGTGAATAAACTAAAAGTGACTAACTTAAATGACTAATTTAGTCTAGGGATAAAATATATGACTAGATAAAAAGTGACTAAACTAAAATCGACTAACTTAAATGACTAATTTAGTCTCAGATTAAAAAATGTGACTATATGATAAGTGACAAAATTAATAATGATTAATGTAAATGACTTATAGTACAAGAATAAAAATATGGACAAATAACAAGTAAAAAAAGTAGTAATTTATATCAGTATTTTTTAATTGTGTCAGTCCATAAATGGAAAATTGCATTTTTTATACTAAAGTCTTACATTTCACTACAAGAGTCTATGAATGGATATGTAGTGTTAAAAGTCTCTTAGCTATGTCCACTCTTTCCATCATGTTGTTGATAAATTCATGATAGTTCTACAAGAAAAAATGTTGGATACCCTACCCCTCATTTACGTCAAAGCAATCAGACCCACATCGATTCTCCTTGCCACCTGGGGTCCTCCACCTTGATGAATCTACTTTTGAACCCTTCAACACCCACCCCTACTAGCCCCCCTCTTGCCTCCTCCACAACCCCCACACCCACCCACACTAGCGAGTGACACACGCCCCGCAGTTTTACCACCCCAACATGGAGCCGCCATGATTATTTCTGAGTCTGCCACCCCCATAGGACCATGGATGACATGGGAGGGATAATGCCTACACTGCACCGGGGGCTTCATAAATTTCCAAGAGCAAGGAGCCCTATCACATGTAGAGTCTAGAGACTAGACCCCCAACTAGGAAAAACAAACACCACCAGAAAAGGAGCCAAATGTCATAGCCCACCACCCCAGGGAAGCCAAAATCCACCTCCTACCACCAGATAAAGACCACCACCACCAAGAAAACTAAATATCGCCACCCAAAATTAAACCAACGTAAGAAATTGAGCAAAAAATGACGTCAAAGTAGCCGATGCCTGAGTGTAACTTCCCGAAGGACAGCGAATAGCCTCCAAATTCTCCTCACATATACCACACACCAATCCACCAAACACCATTGCACCCACACTGAAGGACACGAAATTGGGAAAAGAAACTATTTTTCCACCACCACCCTTGAGATTTCTTAGACTGCAAATTCTAGCTTCTTCTCTTAGCATGAAAAACTTAGGCTCACTTAAAGCCAAGAAAAATGGAGCGCGTGAGCTCTCTTCCTTTCAAATTCCTATCCTCGACCCAGATGTAGACAATGGCTAAGAAATTGAGTAGTAGGGACTGGTTGAACAATCCACACCAACAAATTCCCACAAAAAGCACACATAAGCCACTCCCTATGTAAACCTTCTTACGACTTTTACGCTTCCTCCCTGGAGGCCACCGCCAGGACCAACACAAAACTGTGTGAGGAGTCGAATGTCGAGCTCCCTTATCTTCCCTCGCCTTAACCTTTCACCACCCATAAAATCGAACGTGCAACTATTTTTCACACGAATTGCCAACGTGAATCCAATACCTCTGCTACTGCATGTGTTATGGTGAAGGGATCGGGAGGACCCTCCTTGTCACAACCATACACTTGTGGTGCTATTTCAACCATGTATAGCGAGTGTGTCACTACTACACTTTTTATTTTTATCAATACTGAAGTCTATAGACCACGCCTATCTTCAACACTTAGAAAAATTAAACGATTGAGTGTTCTTAACAATGCAACAAAATTAATCTTCATAATTTTAATCTTTAAACAATTAAAAAATCATGACATCACAAAAGTATGCCCATACATACTTGGGAGGGGAAACTCCTGAAAATTCTGCCCAATAATATATATATAATAGTTCAGTGATGTATAATTTTACAATAATCATACAAATATACAACCCTGTGCATCCACATGCACTTCTTGCCAAGACGGTCCAACACGTGTGTTTTGATCTCGACAACAATTCCTCTCAAAAATAGTCAAGTCTAATGGAAACCCCAAATTTACCCTCAAAATATAATTTTTTGAAGTCCTACCAAAATTCCTGCAACCCACATCACTGGGGTCACTTTCTACATACGTTTTCCCAAGTCAAACTAATGTCTTGCAGCTCGGGTCAATTGGGTCACCTGCTGCATGAGTTTTCCCACACCTTGACCTCCTTCGTACTTCTGAACACATTTTCTAAACACGCACCCTGAATCACTCGATTCTTCCTGTTATTTTGAACGCACCCTGGAAAACATCTAAATAGGCCTGAATGTTCTGAACAAGCCTTGCCAAATCACCCAACTTGGTCTGCGCCTATTCCTGTACACTATTTCTGCCCATGGTTTGGGTGCATGGTCTGCATGACCTATGACCCATCTCTGCCCAAACCTTTCTGCACAAGTCTTGTTTTTTTCCCTTCGCTTACTTAACCATTTTCTCTAGTCCTTCGCTGAAACTCCATGTATCTTGACTTTGAACTTGGTTGAACCTTGAATGAATGATTTTATGAACTTCCATCATAAGATGTGACCCCAACCTGACTCCCAGAAGCCAAAGGCAATGGAGGACGACCATTGGACCATTCTTCAAGTACCTTGGGAATGCCAGGGCAGTCTCGAAGAAGATGGTCTCCCGTGCACAGCATGCAAGGGAACTTGACTGTCCGTGGAGGGTTGGAAGGTTTATCAATGGAAGGTTTCTTAGGTGCAATAGCTACAGATCTAGCCTCTCCTTTATCGGACTTCTTCTTCTTTGTCTTCTTCTTCTTCTTCTTAGCCACCTGGTTACTTGAATCCAGACTTTCACTAGGCGAAGTAGAAGAGGAGGACGCAGAAATAGGCGAAGAAGGGGAGAGGTCCACCTTGGAATCAACATGATGTTGTTCAGGCAGAGGAACTGATTGAACAGTAGCCGGGACATTCGGTCCACACAGGTTGAAAAAAACCAAACAAGCAACCCAACAGTTAACCCAGGAAGGGACAACGTTGCCATATAAGGAGCACCAACATTCCCGAAAGGAGGAAAAGGACTTGGATTCCCATCGGAGGGGATTCCTTGGTTGGTGAACTCCAGAAAAGTTGCCATCAGAAATGATATTAAACAACACCCTAAGGAAACTAACTTTAACCAGGAATATTTCGTGGGCAGTTAATTTTTAAAACATTGAAACAAAACTCTACCATTTCATGTTTTAAGAGTCGAGAAACAGGAAAAAGGTGACTCTATCTCTTTCATATTGGAACAAAGCGTGAAAGGACAAGCGCTTGATGATCCTTTCAAATTTAAAGAGTCAGATAAGATCAAAATGACTGCTCAGGAATGCTAGGCAAAGGGTGAACCAAATAACCGTGAACTGCAATATACACCTTGGTTTCAAAATGAAAAATAAATCAACCAAGGACTTAATGTACGTGCAGGAAATCTCCCCGAATGCTGTGTCCGATGTATCATGGGTATAGGGTGGCAAATTCGGCTTCCTATGGATAAATGATAGCAACCTAGTGGGGTCTCCCTTTATATACGTGACGGTACGGGGAGCACAAGTCCATACTAGTGCTGTCTAAAGCCAAGAGGCGAACGACAAATACTAGGTTTAAAGACGCCGGAACACGTCTCTAGCCTAGACCTCTAAATATTTCGTTAATGTTCCAATGCTGCCTTAGTGTAAATTGAATAAATTTTAAGGTTGATCTTCAATTATGTCTCGGTTTCAAGGCCCTACCACATGTCATTTGACAATCTCCTATATGTAGCTATATGACGAAAGAAATCTTTCAATTTGATGAATGCTATCTAGTTAAGGGAAGAGCTTCAAACAATGATGCAACAAAAATCAATACTGAAAACGAAACGTTTTCCAAACTAGATGACTTTCACTATCCGAAAGTAATTCCAAACATTCAACGATGCGAATAATGCAATGTAATCTATGCAAAATCCTCTTTTCAAAAACTATGCAATTGTAATCTATGCACAATTTCCTTTTTCTTTTCAAATGATAAGAATGCACTCAATGCATTTTTCGATGAAATGAGAATCTACTTAATGCATGCTTTTAATAAAAGAGAATGCAATCAAAGCGATTTCTAGTTTTCGATCATTAAACGATGTAATCTAAGTTCAATGATGGATCTCAAAAAATACTTTTCAATGCAATGTGATCTAATGCATTTTAATGAAAAGAAAACTATGAGACGAAAACTAAAAGAACACAAATCTCATTAATGAAGGATGAATGCAAAAGAGATGTAAAAAAACACTAAGAATGCAATCGTTGTTTCAAACACTTTGTCATGAAACCCCTCAAAAGGCGACAAGACATATGAGGCCAAACACAAAGAGGACTTCCAAAGCAAGAGATCAAAACAAGGCATTCATTCCCTTTTACATCAAACAATCATGGAAATAAGACATTTCAAACAATGAGCAATGTAATCTATGCTCATACAGTGAAAAGACCAGAAGGGAAAGACACACTCGTGAAGGATTTAGGGAAAAAATCTCAATTTTCACACACCCTGAAATTGGCCCGACTTTGTCATTGACAACTAGCACCAACTGGCGTGACTTGCTAACTGAAAACAAGTGCCAATGCCTGAAAATGAAAAAACAAAGAATTTCTCCCAACCAAGACTAGACTCACCACTTCAAGCAGGATCCAAAACAAACCCAGAAGCAAAGTACTAACCAAAAGAAAATTTCGAACAAGGGTAAACCCTAGCACCTACAGGAGATGGCGCGATTGTCTGGCTGTAATCTGCGCTAGACAGGGGATGGCGTGAGTGATGAACTAGCAACCAGTGCCAATTGGCGCGACTGTCAGGGTGGAAACCGCGCCAATCAAGCCAACCATGAAAGGATGAAAATTAGGAAAAGCAGAGGTCAGATCTAATCCTCTGGGGCTGAACCAAAAGCCAAAACACAAAAAGAGCCAGCCAAAAGAGCCGACCAAGCAAGAAGAATCGAGAAACAACCGAAAAGACAAGACAATACTTCAAGTGTTCAATTCATAAACTAAACCGGAGATTGACTGAAGTAGCTTTGATCTACTTCGCAATTGCAGAGCAAGAGCATTTTGAAGGTTATCTAGCTAACTTCAGGCTCCGTCTATAGCTTATAAAACAAACAACAACAAGCTAGATGATCCCCAGTGGAGTCACCAATTTTTTGTGGAGGTAAATCCCCTCTTCAGACAGAGGCGATCCCTACTAGCCCAGACCGGGTCTAGCAACAATCGTCACATGCTATAGTGCAGGTTCCTAATTGCAAATAAACCAACTAGCGATGAAGGCTTACCTAGAATCCAACGCTGTCGCTTGTAGAGAAAGTAGCGCTCCCGTTCCTTAGCTCTGGTAGATCACAATCCTCACGATCTCCGTGATCGGACACCTGCACACGCAAGAAACAAAAAAAACGCGAGCGTAAAATCTACTATATGCAACTATATGTTAGTCAGAGAAGACATAACTCATCATCATAATCAACAACAGGAGTGGAACCATAACCAATAGTCGCTTATCATTAATCAATCAAAGAAGAATACAACCATAGCCCTCACGCTGAATTCTCCTTTGGAGGGTCGCCAACAGAACACGTCTCGAAAAAGCCTATTGGGGATATGACAAACCTCTCTCTTCGGATGTCTCGACAATAATCTCCTTGCTTGGATTTGGCCTTAAGGGAATGAATCAAGGCTCTTGCAGCATAAGGCTCTGATGGCTCTTGGGAACTTAGAGATTAGCTATTCAGCCATTCAGCCACTTCATCAATGGATGAAGGCTATATTTATAGAGGAGAGAAGGAGGTTGGGATCCCTACAATAGTGGAAGGGAGGCCTTATCCCTTGGGAGGTTCCCCATAAGGTGGAAATAAGAGGCCAAAGGAGGAAGGCCGTGGTTATTCAGTCGAAACCACTCCTGATGACTCATCCACAAAGTTGTTGTAATCGAAACTTTGCCTCTTTTTTTAAAAAACTTTCCAAAATAAGATTGGCGCGGGTGCTTAACTGGACAGAGCGCCAATTGGCGCGGGCTCAGTGTTAATTTTCCTCATTGGCGCAAGTACGTAACGGGCTACCAGCGCCAAGGCAAAAACAAGTGTTTTTAGGGGTCTGCTCAGGAAATGATCAACAGAAGGAATGTTTTCCTCATGGAAAGGGATGCAATGATGGTATTTTCAAGGCAAGACACTGCTTATTGGTCACAGAAAAGAGCCTCCAATGGGAAATATGGGGATTTCAGGGACGGTGACAAATTACTGTGTAACAGAAGTGTTATACCACCATTCAGCTAAAGGTAAGCATTTGATCCATTGTGTTTGTTTATCAGATACAAAAAATATATATATATATCATTCCAAACATTTGTTCACTATCTCAGTTTTCCCATCATATTGAGGATGATAAGATGAGCTATGAGCTAGCTCAATACCCAGACAAGAAAATAATTCCATCCAAAAATTTCTTGTGTAAATGGGGTCTTTGTTGCTTACAATAATCATTGGGTTTCCATGTAGCTTTTGAATTGCTTCCATAAATACAGTAGCAATTGTACTAGCTTTAAATGTATGGTATAATGCACAAAAGTGTGCATACTTGGTAAGCCTATCAATTACCACAACAATGACACTCTTTCCTTTGGACTTGGGTAAACCTGTGATAAAATCCATTGAAACCTCCTCCCAACATTGACTTGGAATGGATAAAGGTTGTAGCAGACCCGGGGTCTTAATTGTCTCAACTTTACTTTTTTTGGTAGACCAAAATTCCGCCACAAACTTTTGAATATCAGATTTAAGGCCATCCCAAAAAAATTATTTCTTGACCCTATGGTAAATTTTTAAAAATTCTGAGTGTCCTTCTAAGGGAGAGGTGTGCAATTCCAAAAGAAAATTTTGTTTTAGTTGGGAATTCTCACAAATATATGAGCGAACTTTGTACCATAATGAACCATTTTTCCAACTAAATGTATCAAATGTACTAGGATCTTGCTACAGCTTTTGAATGAGTGTCCACACTTCTTCGTCATTCTTCCACTCCTCCCTTGCTTCAGTTATCCAATCAAGTTGGATAATAGAAATGGCACAAAGCACTGCTTCCACATCCTTATCCTTTCTTGAGAGTGCATCCGCAACAACATTTATCTTATGTTTTTTGTAAATGATTTCAAAGTGATAACCCAACATCTTTGTGACCCATTTTCTCTACTCTTCTGAAGATAGGCTTCGTTCCAAAAAGTATTTAAGACTATCATGATATTTTTTTACCTTAAAGTTTCTTCCCATTAGGCAAGGTCGCCATTTTTTTAGTGCATGTAGTATTGCCAACATTTCCTTCTCATAAATAGATTTTTGTAAATACTTTCCCTTGATTGGATGACTTTAAAAAGAAATGGGTCTTCCTTCTTGCATTAAAACAACACCAATTCCATTTCCTATGGAACCAAATTCCACAATAAAGGTTTTTGTGAAGTATGGCGTAGCTAATACTTGTGCTTGGCACATTTCCTCTTTAAGATGTTCAAAGGCCTTATTTTCTTTTGGAGTCCAAGAAAATGAATATTTCTTCAATAATGTTGTTAGAGGTGCTTATATTCTCCTATAATTCTTAACAAACTTTTGATAATTCCTTTTTAACCCTTGAAATCCTCGCATATGCTTTAGGTTTGTGGGAATTTTCCATTCCTTAATGCCTTTAATTTGTTAGGGTCTACCTTAACACCATCATCAGATACAATATGAACCAGATATTCCACCTCCTACACTCCAAGGAAATATTTGGAGGTTTTTTCATATAATTGTTTCTCCTCCAATAGTTTGAGCACCCTGTCAACATGTTGAACATGATCCTTCCAAGACTTGTTGTATATTGTTATATCATCTAAAAACACTAACGCAAAATTTCTAACGAAGGGTTTGAAAATGGAATTCAACAAACCTTGAAATGTAGAAGGTGCATTGGTAATTCCAAAAGGAATGACCAAAAAATCATAATGACCCTCATGAGTTCTAAATGTTTCTTTCGAAATGTCTTTAGTATTCATTCTAATTTGATGATAACTTGAATGAAGATCCAACCTGGTGAAGTAAATTTATCCATGTAATTCATCCAATAATTCATCAATGATAGGAATAGGAAATTTATCTTTAATAGTGAACTTGTTGACCTCCCTATAATTTGGACACATGCATCATGATCCATCCTTCTTGTGCACCAATACTATTGGAAAAGAGAAAAAACTTTGACTAGGTTGAATTATACCAACCTCTATCATTTCTACAATCATATGTTCCATTTCACTCTTTTGGGCATAGGGATATCTGTAAGGCCTGATGTTTGGAGGAACACTTCCTGGAATGATATGAATAACATGATCATGATCAGGAATAGGGGGGAGGCCTTTGGGAGTTTCAAACACCTTGGAATGATTATCCAAGACTTTTTGAAGATCTTGAGAAATAGAGCATTTCAATGTTTGAACCTGTAGTGAGCATAATTGTGCAATTACACCTTGTTGTTCTTTCTTAAAAATATTTGTTATGACATTCGAGCTGATTATCCTTCCCATTTTCCTTGTGATACCCTGTAATTCAAATTCCTTTCCTTCCCAAAAACATTTCAGGTAATGTTATTGAAAATTAAAATATATAGTCCCCAAAGATTGTAACCATTAGACTCCTAGTACAACATCAACACCACCTATTGGACTAGAAAGCACTAAACTATTCTATACACATTCCCCCATGGTTAGCTTGATATTATGGCACTTTCCAGAGAAATTTATAGCCCCCCCATTTTCAACCATCTCTTGACATTCTGGTGCTGGATATAGGAAGCAATTCAATTCCTTGGATATCTTAAAATGAATAAAATTATGTGTACTACCCGAATCAATCAAAACTATTACCTTTTTTTTCTTGATATATCCTTCTATATTGAGATTTTGAGGAGTGGTAATTCTTACCAATGAATTACAATATATGGTTGGATTCATTTCTTCCTTTTATGGGGTTGGTTTCTAGTGTATATCCTCCTCTTTTGATGTTTCTTGTTCTTTTTCTTCCTCCTCTTCATAATCTATGTAAAATAATTTCTTATCAACGCACTTATGACCTTTAGTGTACTTTCTATCACAACTATAACAAAGCCCTTTTTCTCTTTTTTCCTTCAATATTTGTGGTTTCAACCTTGTAGGTTGTGGATGGCTAGGAGCAGCAACATTTCCATCTTTATAGTTGTGACTAGTATACTTCCTTGTTGCCATAATTTTTATCTCAAATTTTCTTGCCATACTGAATACCTTTTCCAATGAATCAGGTTCCCAAATGTGAACCTCATGTTGGATGTTATCCTTTAAATTCCCTAAGAAGACATAAATATTATGTTCCTCTAGAATATTATTTACCCTTATATTCATTTTTTGGAAGTCCTCGATGTGCTACATCATTGAACCCATTTGTTTTGGATTTATCGATTGGATAAAGAAGGTGTTGCTCTTTGTATCCTCATAATGTGCTATCATTTCCTCCATAAAATTTGACCAAGTGAAAAGTGGTTGATGAGAACAAAGCCATCAATACTATGAAAATTGATTTTGTTCTAAATATAAAGTTGCAATGCGTACCTTTTGTGTGTGTTTCACATTATGGAACTCAAAGTATTTCTCCATTTGTAGTATCCACATTATTGGATCCTTGCCATCAAAATTCCTCATATCGATTTTTCGAATGTGGTAGGTCTTAATTCCAACATCAGAGTCTATGAAATCATGATTAACATTTCTTTTTTTCTCATGATGAGTTCCATCTACTACCCTTTCACCATTAGGAATAATTTCTTGTAGCAACTTTTTCAAACCTTCCTTGAAACCTTCCATGCTAGATTTTAGACAATTCTTCATGTATTCCATGTTTCTTTTTATTTTTTCTTCTATACCATCGATATTAGCTTCCATTCCATCCATGCATTTATTAAAACCATCCATCTTAGCCTCCATTTAATTTTTGGTTACTTTTTGTGAGAGAGAAATTTGTTGCACTTGGTCTCATAATTTTGATATATCATGTTGCACTTATTCCTCTTCATGCGTCATAGTATATCTTTCCAAGGGCTTAATTGGCATGGAATTATTTTTGGGAGGATTTATAGGACCCAATACTAATATCAGTGCTTCAATATTCCCTTTGGAATCACTTCAAACTAATTTTTGTAAAAAAAATTATACAATTTATAAAAAAAACACACATTTTTCTTACTTTTTAGGAGCTCGATATTGAAACTGATGTATCTCTGTGATTTTGGATCCCCAAGTTTTGAACTTCAGTCCTATAGTATCCCTTAAAATCTTCTTTCCAATTCCACATCTTATAACTAATTTTAATTCCCCAAGAAAAAGTTATGTCTGATATCCCACAATGACCTAATTATGGACTACTTTAGTAAAGCGAACTTGTACAACGTACCACGTGTCATTTTTTTGACGTTCAGCCCTAGAATTGATAGAAAAGATACTATATTCCATTCCATTTCGACAAATTTTTACATAATCCAATCCAATGCTGGAAATGAAACTTATGACGATGTTCTCTCGGTCACCTGTTTGAGACGAAATTATGGAGCCTACAAAAACCCTAACTTCCGTAGATGATATCTATGAAAATATTACGAACCTAGGTCTAAAATATTTACATGCGGTTCACCAAGATTTCTGCTCTATGAGTTAAAAATTTCAACTTCTGAAGCCTTGTAGACAAAAATGTATAGTGAAAATTCCAAGATGAACTTTTTGAAGAAGCGAAACCCTAGAATCCCAAGCTCTGATACCAAATTTTATGCAACGAGATCAAAAAATATAAGAAAATATAGATCAATGACTTATAAATCACCCTGTTCAAGGGGAAAACCTGCTATACATTACATAAATTAACAATTCTTGAATGATTCAAATGATAAAAACCTACTTCTATATATAGGAGTCTAAGGGGTCCAAATATAATCAGAGCCTATAATGTAAGGGCACAACAATACCAATAGTGGGCTTCTATGGGGCACAATGATAACACTATGTGGACTACATGAGCGCAACAATAACAATAAGGGGACTACACTAACAATAAAAATAATGGAATACACTACTATTATAGGTACCTAACAATTTAATTGTCATCCTTTGGGTTGTATGTTTGTGAGGTGTTGTGAAAAGTATATGGAGACCTTAAAAACTAATTAAAAAAAAAATACTAATCATTTTTTTTTATAAGTTAACTACACATCAAAATCTACTTACATACAACATATTTGAATTAAAATAAACTAAAAACTAGAAATAATCACCATAAATAACTAAAAATTTCTATAACCTATAGCTTGAAAATCAATATCGCATAGTTATATTCAAAATGGTGTAGCAATAAATAATGGGTAATCAATAACAAATGTGTACATTTAATCAATTTGTAGCAATCAATTGCGAACAATAAAATGCTAAATTTGGAACATTACTGCAAACTAATTACTAAACATGAAATAAAAAAACACCTATCCTCTTAGAGTGGATCCTTGCTGATGGCCCTCTTGGCTAGGAGGGCTGCCAAAAAGGAAATCAAAACAAAAAAAACTATTGAAAACTAATTGCAACAACAACCATAATGCATGGATATGAAATTAAACTAACAACAACTTACACAAAATACATTACACCATTGTTGCAATTCAAACACATAAAGTTGGGAAAAAAACTAAGCTAACAACAAACTAAACCACAAACTATTACAAGCACAAAGTTGTTGCAAATACGCTGCTACAAAATACAGATTCTTGATTAACAAGAACAAAATTTACATAATTTTCATCCCTCATTTCCATGTTGAAAGGGAGGTTTTGGTGCCTTCCAAAATTCTTCTCACACAACCTCCAAACCCTACACAACACTAAGTGTTACACAACATTTTGTCACTGTCCCTGCAATCCCCATCCCGTGAATTGGAGGATAATTTTTGTGACTAATAAGCAGTGTCATGCCTTGCAAATACCATCATTTCATCCCATGCCATGAGAACATCATATCTCTTGTTGACGAGTCCCTGAGCAGATCATCATAAACACCTATTTTTGCCTTGGCGCTAGTAGACCCTTGTGCCTTGGCACCAATGAGGAATATTAACACTAGGCCCCGTGCTAATTAGCGCTCTATCCCAGTGAGCTAACTGCGCCAACCTTTTTGTGGAATTTTTTTTAAATATAGAGGCAAATTTTCCATCATAACAACTTTGTGGGCGAGCCAGCTGGAGTGGTTCGACTGAATAACCACAGACTCCCTCCTTTGGTCTCTTGTTTCCACCTTTTGGGGAAACCTCACAAGGGATAAGGCCTCCCTTCCATCATTGTAGGGATCCCAACCTCCTCCTCTCCCTCTATAAATAAAGTCATCTTCCATTGATGCACTAGCTGAACAATTATAGCTGAAAGGCTGAAGAGAATTCCTGAACATTTCGCTAGAAAGATAGAAGAGAAAGAGACCTTTGTCGAGAGAGCTTAGGCTTGTGTCCTCACCCCATCCAAATTCCCAATGATCCTTCAAGACGCGCTTCACCTGAACCCGCTGAAGGAGGCTGTGACGTCAAGGCTCCGATTGTAACTCTTTCTTCTATTTATATTTATACATGACTATTGTCGGGTTCCCATCTTGTGTTAATGTGTTTATTTGATGCAATATTCTTAGCCTTCCTTGACTGGTTAGTTTATTATGAATGAAATCATTGTCTTGTATGTTGCTCTTGTTTGGTGATCTTTGTGCAAGTATCCGAGCACTGTTGCAGAAGGATTTTGACCCGTCGAGATAAAGATCAAGACGCCACCACCACTACAGTGACAACAGCATTGGACTCCAAGCAGGTCAATCATCCTTTTCATTCATTAATTAGGAACCTACACTCTAGCTTGTCCTTTTGTTGCTAGACCCACTCTAGGGCTAGAGGGGTCGTCTCTGTCCACAGAGAGGATTAACCTTCCCAAAAAATTTGCGACTCTGCTGGGGATCGGTGTGAGTTTGTCGTTTCGTTACCCATTAGGAATTTTCCTTTTCAAGTCGACTTCGATCGTTTGATTTCTTATCTATCCTTTTTGGCTTGTTTTACTGTGTGGAATTCTCCTGTTCAGCTCCAGAGTGTCAAGATTGACCTCTAATGTTTGGTTCTTCCCTCCTCCCATAGTTATCCGGCTTGGCATGAGTTTTCCTTGAATAGCCACGCCAATTGGCTCTTGTTGCTTTGTTGCAGTAGCCCCAACCCCTGTTTGGTGCGGATTACCACCTCACAGTCGCGCTGAATCCTATAGGATTTGGTTTGATCATTTTTGCTAAGTTTTGGTCAGTTGTGCTTGACTCTGGATTGTTTCTTGACTTGAAATTGGTCCTCTGGAATTGTTTTGACTACTATTAGATTATTCCTCTCAGTTTTTTTCCTATTCTCTCATCAGTACAATTCATATCCCTAGGGTTTCTAGGTGTCTTTTTCTTTCCAAGCCTTCTCATTGAAGTGAAAGTCTTTTAATTTTTGTCAGTTCAGTTCCCAAACAATATTTTTTGGTCTTTCTTGATCCTTTGAGTTTTTGGTTTTTTGAATGATCACTTCGGTTTTCGTTTGATTCCCCATCTCCTCATTTCGAGCATAGATTACATTGCTCATTTGGGTCATTTGAAAGCCTCCTCTTCACTTGAAAGAGTACGTCATTGGTTTGAGTGCATTTCTGTGTATGTATTGCTTTCAAATTGTTTGTTTTAAGATCTCTACATTCACAGTACTCTGAACTAGTGTTCGCTTTATTTTTAGTGCATTGTGTACTTCACTCACTTGAAAAACACAAAAAAAAATTGCATTGTTTTATTTGCATCGAATTGAAAAGTTTTTTTTGTTTAACTAGCTCTTAGCACTAGGAACGAGTTTTTCATTTCTGATTAGATTGTATTAGATGCATTAGTAGATTTATTCTTATGATCTCATTGTTTGCTACCTTGTGAAATATCTCCATCCTTCTCTAAATTAGCATACATCGAACTAAAATGGTATTCTTTGCATATAGCATGCATTTAAGAATTTGATATCCAATTTGTTAGGGCCTTGAAACTGAAACATTAAGTCAAGATTAATTGTGATGTTCCTCTAACTCTTGGTTTGATGATTCCATCCAACTTCGTCTTTTCCAATGGACTCTTACTGGTGCTATTGCAAAGTGGTACATTGAATTATCTCATGGCATCTTCCAAGACTTCAAATATTTAGCCATGGTGTTTCTTACGCATTTTCAGTTACTAGTTCTTTATGAACCAAGACGCACCTCCTCACATCCTTGAAACAGGGCCGAGCTACTCATATCTCAGATCATATTCATGAATTGAGGACCAAGCTCCTCGACCTGGAATTACCCATTAGGAATTTTCCAGGTCTTAATTCCAACATCAGAGTCTATGAAATCATGATTAACATTTCTTTTGTTCTCATGATGAGTTCCATCTACTACCCTTTCACCATTAGGAATAATTTTTTGTAGCAATTTTTTCAAACCTTCCTTGAAACCTTCCATGCTAGGTTTTAGACAATTCTTCGTGTCTTCCATGTTTCTTTTCAGTTTTTCTTCTATACCATCGATCTTAGCTTCCATGCCATCCATGCATTTCTTCAAACCATCCATCTCAGATTCCATGCCTTTCTTCAAACCATCCATCTTAGCCTCCATTTCATTTTTGGTTACTTTTTGTGAGAGAGAAATTTGTTGCACTTGGTCTCATAATTTTGATATATCATGTTGCACTAATTCCTCTTCATGCGTCATAGTAGATCTTTCCAAGGGCTTAATTGGCATCGAATTATTTTTGGGAGGAATTATAGGACCCAATACTGAGATCAATGCTTCAATATTCCCTTTGGAATCACTTCAAACTAATTTTTGTAAAAAAAATTATACAATTTTTAAAACAAAACACACATTTTTCTTGCTTTTTAGGAGCTCGATATTGAAACTGATGTATCTCTATGATTTTTGATCCCCAAGATTTTAAATTCGGTCCTGTAGTATCCCTCTTAATATTCTTTCCAATTCCACATGTTATAACTAATTTTAATTACCCAAGAAAAAGTTATGTCTGATCTCCCACAATCACCTAATTATGGACTAGTTTAATAAGAGAACTTGTACAACATACCACGTGTCATTTTTTTGACCTTTAGCCCTAGAATTGATACAAAAGATACTATATCCATTCCATTTCGACCAATTTTTACACAATCCAATCCAATGCTCGAAACAAAATTTATGGCGATTTTCCCTCGGTCACCTGTTTGAGATGAAATTATGGAGCCTACAAAAGCCCTAACTTCCATAGATGATATCTATGAAAATATTACAAACCTAGGTCTAAAATATTGACTTGCATTTCACCAATATTTCTGCTCCATGGGCTAAAAAATTCAGCTTCTGAAGCCTTGTAGACAAAAATGTATATTGAAAATTCCAAGATGACCTTTTTGAAGAAGAAAAACGTTAGAATCCCAAGCTCTGATACCAAATTTTATGCAACGAGATCACAAAATAGAAGAAAATATAGATCAACGACTTATAAATCACCGTCTTCAAGGGGGAAACCTACTATACATTAAATAAATGAACAATTCTTGAATGATTCAAATGATAAAAACCTACTTTCTATATATAGGAGTCTAAGGGGTCCAAATATAATCAGAGCCTACATAGCTATAATAATGTAAGGGCACAACAATAATAATAGTGGGCTTCTATGGGGCACAATGATAACACTATGTGGACTACATGAGCCCAACAATAAAAATAAGGGGACTACACTAACAATAAAAATAAGGGAATACACTACTATTATAGGGACCTAACAATTTAATTGTCATCCTTGGGGTTGTATGTTTGCGAGGTGTTGTGAAAAGTATATGGAGACCTTAAAAACTAATTAAAATAGAAATACTAATCATGTTTTTTATAAGTTAAATACACATCAAAATATTCTTACATAAAGCATACTTGAATTAAAATAAACTAAAAACTATAAATAATCACCATAAATAACTAAAAATGTCTATAACCTATAGCTTGAAAATCAATATCACATAGTTATATTCAAAATGTTGTAGCAATAAATAATGGGTAATCAATAACAAATATGTACATTTAATAAATTTGTATCAATCAATTGCGAACAATAAAATGCTAAATTTGGAGCATTACTGCAAACTAATTACTAAACATGAAATAACAAAACACCTATCCTCTTAGAGTGGACCCTTGTTGATGGCCCTCTTGGCTAGGAGGGCCGCCAAAAAGGAAATCAAAACAAAAAAAACTATTGAAAACTAATTCAAACAAAAACCACAATGCATGGATATGAAATTAAACTAACAACAACTTACACAAAATACATTACACCATTGTTTCAATTCAAACACATAAAGTTGGGCAAAAAACTAAGCTAACAACAAACTAAATCACAAACTATTACAAGCAAAAACTTGTTGCAAATACGCTGCTACAAAATCCAGATTATTGATTAACAAGAACAAAATTTACATAATATTCATCCCTCACTGCCATGTTTGCAGGGAGGTTTTGATGCCTTCCAAAATTCTTCTCACACAACCTGTAAGCCATACACAACACTAAGTGTTACACAGAATTTTTTCACCGTCCCTACAATCCCCATCCCATGCATTGGAGGATCATTTCTGTGACTAATAAGAAATGTCATGCCCTTAAAATACCATCATTGCATCCCATGCCATGAGAAAATTATTTCTCTTGTTGACGATTCCCTGAGCATATCATCAGAAACACATGTTTTTGGCTTGGCGCTAGTAGACTGTTATGCCCTCACACCAATGAGGATATTAACACTGCGCCCCACGCCAATTAGCGGTTTTTCCTAGTGAGCTACCTGCGCCAACCTATTTATGGAATTTTTTTTAAATATAGGGGCAAATTTTCCATCATAACAACTTTGTGGGCAAGTCAGCTGGAGTGGTTCAACTGAATAACCACGGACTCCCTCCTTTTGTCTCTTGTTTCCACGTTTTGGGGCAACCTCCCAAGGGATAAGGCCTCCCTTCCATCATTGTAGGGATCCCAACCTCCTCCTCTACCTCTATAAATAAAGTCATATTCCATTGATGCACTAGCTGAACAATTATAGCTGAAAGGCTGAAGAGAATTCTTGAACATTTCAATAGAAAGATAGAAGAGAAAGAGACCTTTGTCAAGAGAGCTTAGGCTTGTGTCCTCACGCCGTCTAAATTTCCAATGATCCTTTGAGAGTGCTTCACCTGGACCCGTTGAAGGAGGCTGCGACGTCAAGGCTCCAGTTGTAACTCTTTCTTCTATTTATATTTATACATGACTATTGCCTGGTTCCCATCTTGCGTTAATGTGTTTATTTGATGTAATATGCTTAGCCTTCCTTGACTGGTTAGTTGATTATGAATGAAAAAATTTTCTTGTATGCTTCTCTTGTTTGCTGATCTTCGTGCAGGTATCCAAGCACTGTTGAAGAAGGATTGTGACCCATCGAGATAAAGATCAAGAGGCCACCACCACTACAGCGATGACATCGTTGGACTCCAGGTAGGTCAATCGTCCTTTTCATTCATTAATTAGGAGCCTACACTCCAGCTTGTCCTTTTGTTGCTAGACCCACTCTAGAGCTAGAGGGATCGTCTCTGTCCACAGAGAGGATTTACCTTCCCAAAATATTTTCAACTACGCTAGGGATTAGTGTGAGTTTGTCGTTTCGTTTCCCATTAGGAATTTTCCTTTTCAAGTCGACTTCGGTAGTTTGATTTCTTGTCTATCTTTTTTGGCTTGCTTGATTGTGTGGAATTCTCCTGTTCATCTCTAGAGTGTCAAGATATACCTCTGCTCTTTGGTTCTTCCCTCCTCCCATAGTTATCCAGCTTGGCACGAGTTTTCCTTGAACATTCACGCCAATTGGTGCTTGTTGCTTTGTTGCAGTAGCCCCAACCCCTGTTTGGTGCGGATTACCACCTCACAGTCACGCCGAATCCTGTAGGATTTGGTTTGATCATTTTTGCTAAGTTTTGGTCAGTTGTGTTTGAATCTGGATTGTTTCTTAATTTGCAATTGGTCCTTTGGAATTGTTTTGACTACTATTAGCTTATTCCTCTCAGTTGTTTTCCTATTATCTCATCGGTATAGTTCATAGCCCTAGGGTTTCTAGGTGTCTTTTGCTTTCTGAGCCTTCTGATTGAAGTACAAGTCTTTTAGTTTTTGTCAGTTCAGTTCCCGATCGATTTTTTTTTTGTCTTTCTTGATCCTTTGAGTTTTTGGTTTTTTGAATGATCACTTCAGTTTTTGTTTGATTCCCCATCTCTTCATTTCGAGCATAGATTACGTTGCTCATTTGGGTCATTTGAAAGGCTTCTCTTCTCTTGAAAGAGTGCGTCATTGGTTTGAGTGCATTTCAGTGTCTGTATTGCTTTCAAATTGTTTGTTTTAAGATCTCTACATTCATAGTACTCTGACTAGTGTTCGCTTTATTTTTTAGTGCATTGTGTACTTCACTCACTTGAAAAACACAAAAAAATTGCATTGTTTTATTTGCATCGAAATGAAAAGTTTTTTTGTTTAACTAGCTCTTAGCACTAGGAAAGTGTTTTTCATTTCTGATTAGATTGTATTAGATGCATTAGTAGATTTATTCTTATGATCTCATTGTTTGCTACTTTTTGAAAGATCTCCATCCTTCTCTAAATTAGCATACATCGAACAAAAATGGTATTCTTTGCATATAGCATGCATTTAAGAATTTGATATCCAATTCGTTAGAGCCTTGAAACTAAAAGATTAATTCAAGATTAATTGTGGTGTTCCTCTAACTCTTGGGTTGACGATTCCATCCGACTCCATATTTTCCAACGGACTCTTACTGGTGCCACTGCAAAGTGGTACATTGAATTATCTCATGGAATCTTCCAAGACTTCAACTCTTTAGCCATGGTGTTTCGTACGCATTTTCAGTTACCATTTCGTTATGAGACCGGGACGCACCTCCTCACATCCTTGAAACAAGACCGAGCTACTCATATCTTGGATCATATTCATTAGTGAAGGACCGAGCTCCTTGACCTGGAACTTCCAAAGCACTGGCGACGCCATCCGTCAATGGTATCATCGGTTCTATGTTTCACACTTCTCGGAAGTCTTCTTCTTCAAACCCTGGGCAACAAAAGTCTAATCCTTCCATGGATACTACTTCTCAGCCTACCTCACATCCCGGTAAAATTGCGAAAGTCAATGTTGTTTAGGCCAATCCAGCGGATAAAACTTCCAAAGAGAAAAAGAAGGGTAAAGGTAAGGGCAAAGTTGGTACCCCAAAATAGGATTCGTCTAAATATCGTGCTGATGATGGTTCACAGCGCAAGCCGAAGTACCCTTTTTTGATTTGTGACGAAGAGAACTACACCAAGGACTGTTCCCGATGGGCTGAAGTAAGTAGATTGCTCAAAGTCGTCCAGGGAATTATGAATATTCTCAAATAACCTTTCCCATCATAGCAGACCCATATGGTAGAGAAACCTCAGTCCTCTGCCCCATTTGGCTCTCAGGTTTTCATGATGAACGGTTCTGCATCCATTTCTATTTCTACTCGGTTCAAATATTATACCGAATCATGTCAGGAAACGTGGAAGGAGATTGTTGATGGTCCTCCTCCTCCACCTGTTTCTGGCCCTCTTTAGATTGAAAGGCCCATTGTTGAGCCCGTTGTATGGCCACCTTCCAAATGTGTACTCCATAAGTCTTCTTACAATCCCAACGCTCGTGCTAGTCAACATTACAGTATTGTTGAGGATCTGGCTCAGGCACCATCTGCAATGTCTGCATTAGAAAAACTTCAGAGTTGTCCATCTCAACGGAAGGCTTTGTTATCTGCAATCGGCAGGGTTGATCCTGCTAATTCTAGCCTTCTCTCTTTATACTTGGAGAATTTCGTCCCACGACTCCCGCACCAAATTTCGCTCATCACACAAGTTGGCATTAATGGTCTGAATATCCATCGGGCAGTTGTGGACGAGGGTGCTTCTACGTGCATCATGTCATCTACTTGCTGGAAAGCCATTGGTTTTCCAGCTCTGAATTCATCACCCAATGCCCTTAAAGCATTTGATGGAAGGCAATCTAAACCCCTAGGTGTTCTCGCTAGTTTGCTGATTACATTAGAAGGGAAGACAGTCAATGTCGAGGTTGAAGTAGTTGACGCCAAGCTCAATTACAATCTTCTCCTCGGTCGTAGTTGGACTCACACCATGTTGTGCATTCCGTCCACTTTCTTTCATGCTTTTAAATTCCCACATGAAGGAAATATTGTTACTGTTGATCAATTGTCTTTATTCACTTCTTCTTCTTCCCAGAATAATATTCCATATGTGGATCAAATTTCTACTCCCTACGAGAGCGTAGGGCCGAGTCTTTTCAAAGATCCTACCCTCATGGGTATTTTTCCTCTTCCTCCACCCAACACTGTTCAGATTAATATGATCTCTCAGTCTGATGACCCGTGGATCATCCCTTCACCTGAATAGATTGATTCTTTTGGAGATTCAATGTTGTTAAGTCTGATCAAGATTGACTATTGTGAACTTATTTCAGCTTCGGAGCCTCCACCTCCAGATCATGCTCCTTCGAGCATGTCTCTTAACACTTATTCTCAATCCCCTTGGCTTGGCGATTTGTATTTTCCCGATCCCTTGAAAGAGATATTTCCCTCCGATGAAGCCATCATGGAAACAATGTCTCTCAAGGATGTTCCATGGGATGATAGTCATCATCGTTCCTCGTTCATGCTTGGTCTCGGGGCCATGTCTACATGTCTTGAGAGGTTTGCATATCAGGTTCCTTCTCCTTCACTTCAAATGCTTATTCTGACACATGAATTTTTTATAGAGGGTAACTTGAGTAACATTATGCAAACGATGCCTATCAACATTTCCGTGAAACCGGGAGTCATCGAGAACATCCATATCAGGGTCACCTGTTCTTAAGATGAAGTTCAAGTTTATACTAGCCTTTTCCATGATTTTTGCGACGTCTTTGCATGGTCCTATGAAGAGATGCTCGGCATCGACCCTAGTATAGTGGTGCATGAGATTCCTACCTACCCTATTTTGAAGCCTGTTCATCAACGTCTTCATCCTGTCCACCCTAGAAAGGTTGCCGCCATTAAGGGTGAAGTTTAAAAACTCCTCAATGCTAGTTTTATCTATCCAATTCCCTTGACAAAATGGGTTTCCAACATTGTCCCTGTAGATAAGAAATAGGGTACCATTCGGGCCTGTGTTGATTATTGTGACATAAACCGGGCATGTCCTAAGGATAATTATCCTACTCCCTTTATTTATCAAATCATTGATGACTGTGTGAGGAGTGAGATCTTTTCCCTCATGGACGTCCTTTCTGGCTATAACAAGATTAACATTCTTCTGACCGATCAACATCAGACTGCCTTTATCTATCCCTAGGGTACTTTCGCATATAAGAAGCTCCGTTTTGGCTTGAAAAATGCTAGGGCCACATTTCAGCGAGTGATGTCGTTCTTTTCACAATATTAAGCACATCGTTCAGCCTTATCTAAATGACCTTCCAGCTTATTTAGCTAAACGTAAGGACCACCTTGACGATCTTCATCAAATATTTCTTCGTTTTTGACGCTATAACATCCAGTTAAATCTGAATAAGTGCGTCTTCAACGTCGATTCTAGTAGAATCTTAGGGTTTATAGTTTCCAAAGATGGGATTTTCTTGGATCCGCTCAAAGTTAAGGCTATCACTAATCTCCCCTTGCCATCCTCATTACATCAGCTGCAGAGTCTGCAGGGGAAGGCTAATTTTTTACGTCATTTTAGACCTACCTATGCCAAAGTGGCTAAAGGATTCACGTGATTACTAAAGCAAGATGTCCCGTTCCTTTGGGACGAGATCACCCAGAAGTCTTTTGATGCTCTAAAGACATTGCTTGTCAATGCTCCTCTGTTGCGTTCTCCAAACTATCATTACAATTTTTCCCTCTATTTAGTTGTTTCTTTCAACACGATTGCCATGGTTTTGGTGCAAGATGATGATGACGGTAATGAGCATGTTATTTAATACCTCTCTCATAACCTTCTCAATCTTGAAACACGCTATTCAAATGTCAAGAAGTTAGCGTTAGCTGCGGTTCAAGTAGTTCAATGTTTTCGTCAATATAGCTGTTGCGTACTGTGACTTAGATTTCTGACTGCAACCCTATGACCTATATATTGTCTTGAAAATTGCTGGGGGGAAAGTACTCGAAGTGGATTGTCATCCTCCAAGAGTTTGATTTCGAATTCACTACTACCAAATTGAAGAAATAATTAATCTTTGTCGATCTGATCTGCTCCCTCCCCTCTGACTCCGCTCCATCTGGTTCTGAGGAATGCATTCCAGACGATACACTTTTTCTAATTAGCACCCTCGATCCTTGTTATGGTGATATCATTGTATATATTCAGACTTCCACTTTTATATTTGATTTGAAAAATGATACTCGTCGACGCTTCTGTCATCAGTTGTAACCTTATCGTATAGTTGGAGATACACTCTACCGTATCGGAGTTGATTCCATTCCCCGTCAGTGTTTGACTCTCGAGGAGGCTAAGAAAGACCTGAATGATTGTCATAGTGGTGCCTATGGCAGTCACATGTCTAGTTATGCCACTGCACAAAAGATTCTTCATGTTGGGTATTCTTGGCACTCCATCTTCAACGACTACATTGTCGCTATCCGTAAATGTCATGATTTCTAGATCTATCAGCACAAGACACACGCACCTCCTGCACATCTCCACCCTATCATTAGCGTTGGTCCCTTTGAGAAGTGGGGCATCGATTTTATGACATGTAACCCTCACTCTTCCTGGGGGCATGCTTATATCATCGTAATCGTTGACTACTTCACCAAATGGGCCGAAGAAATGCCTACACTTACGGATGACGGTAAGACAACAACTCAGTTCATATTGAATCACATCATTTCTAGGTTTCGTGTCCCTCAGGACATTTTTACCGATCATGGTTCCCATTTTTGGCATTATATGGTGGCGGAGTTGACTTCTAAGTTGGGTCTGCGTCACGACAGCTCAACGTCGTACTATACTCAGGCCAATGGTCAGGTTGAAGCCGTGAAAAAAGTTCTTGTCACCATGCTTCAACATATGATTGGGATGTACAAATCTAATTGGCATCTCATGTTATTTTCAGCTCTCTGGGCATACTGAACCTTAGTTAAGGATGCGACCGGATTCACTCCTTTTCAGCTTGTTTATGGTCTGGAAGCTACCCTTCTGATTGAATGTGAAATACCTTTTCTCAAGTTGGTTGTTGAACTACAGCCAAACACTTCACCAGAAGAAGAGTGTCTTCTCTACTTAGAAAGGCTAGATGAAACTTGTTGCTTAGCTTCTTTAGTCATTGAAGCATAGAAGAAGCGGGTCAAAGCTCATTTTAACCAATCGGTTTCCCCTCTTTCCTTCGTAGAAGGAGACCTCATCCTCCTTTCCGACCAAGCTCATGATAAACTGGGGCAGGAAAGTTTCAACCCATGTGGCATGGGCCCTACATTGTTAAACGTGTTTTGTGGAATGGGGCCTATGAGCTCATTGATTACGAAGGTGGGTTGTATCTTAAAAAATATTATGCATGAGTCATTCGTGCATGTTTTGTGTACATAGGTGTTTTTTTCATTTTTGTAAATTTTTGGCTTGGTGTGCTTTGCGAGCATTTTCCTGCTTATTGGGTCGTTGCTTATTGTGCAGATGTCTATTACCCCTTATGTCAGTTTTGCAGATGGTGCTTCCCATAGTACTCGGAACCTATCTTCAGTAGCCTGGGTGATTTATGATCATGTTGGTGAGTTGATAGATCTTCAAGGTATCTGTCTAGGATGAACTACAAACAATGTCGTTGAGTATAGTGCTGTCATTGAACTATTAACCGAGGTGATTACCCTTGGCATACGTGCATTGGTTGTAAATCTAGACTCAAAACTTGTCATTCTTGAACTTAATGGACATTATTCAATTAGAAATCCTCACATTTTAAGGTTGTATTTAAGTGTTCGTTTGCTGGAAAGACATTTGGATTATGTCACATATCAGCATATTCCTAGACAAATGAATGCATTAACTGATATAGTGGCTAACATTGTATTAGATAGATATTTGCATAATCTATAAAATCATCATCACATGAAAACAATCCATATAGGAAAGTAGATGTATATATATATAACGAATGTTTGCTTCAGTGCTCATCATAAGTTCAAAAAATATGTTTTTTTATGTTACATCCTAAGACATCATGTCTCTCAAAATATGCAGAAATGAAAGCTAGGTGTCTAATCGACGTGATGCTCATGATAGCATGTCACTTCCTGTACAAGCCACCTCATCAAGCAGTGAACTCGGTTTGGCACCCCTACAGTGTGTCTCTGATATGCATGAGGAACATCATCGAATCGCGCATAGTCGGGGACCCCACAGGAAATTCCTTCCAAATTGCGTATGATTTCCTCCTCCTTGCCTCCCTCACCATGAGGGGAAATATCAAAGTCACGAGGGATTCGCCTCGCTATCGGAGACATACTTGTAGGTATCTCTGGGCTTACATCTGCATCACATGGATTTAATGTCAGAACATACATAACAAAAAATCATAACACTCATGAAAATAAAAAATGAGTCTCACCAAGTGTTTCATCCCAATCCTCTCCTCCTGGGAGTGGGAGATCCTCATCACCAATGAAATCTATGCCAGCGTAGGGCCAATCCTCCACAACAATCAACTGTCGGTGGAGCCAATCAAAGAACTCTGGTCTCTAGGATATTTGTTGACCGCCCCCTGACCTTGGCATCAGAGCTGCCCAGCTAGCTATCCATGGATCCTGTGCTGGTGGTGTCAGAACTATCACTTCCTATCGTTGAAAGATTGGTAGTCATTCCAGGATGAATGATACCAAGATAAATCCATATCCGAACTGTTTTAATTTGGTCTTCTTTCATTTCATCAATTGACATTTCATATTGATCGTCGCGGCCTCTACCCAGTTGTAGAGGGTCGGTGTTAGACAGTATACTACAAGAAGTAACTGTGTCTTTGTTGCTTCACGTGGTGCCTGAAATCTCGCAGCTCGTGTGATGGTGTGCAGCACTACCTTTAATTCCAAGTCCGAGATAGTCTTGATATCCACTTTCCCGCTTCTTGATCTTTCTCTGGCCCCTGGACATACCCTATCGATCACCATGCTCATGTTTTCCATGGTGGGCTAGGTGCTGGTCAGAATTGGTGTTGCTCCCCTCCGTGAAAGTCCTTTTATGAAGTAAATGTTTGAACCATCAATCTCGAGTTCCTAATCACGAAGGATGAAATTTTCCTAATCCTCATCCCAGATATTGATTAAGTATTGCAGCAACTTCGGTTGAGATCTGAGGCACAGTGTCATGAATAATTTTCTTAGTCCACAGTCTCTAAGAGCTTCCATGTATCTTTCATTATCCATGGCAAGCTCGTCTTCTTCACTGTGTTCCCGTTCCTTCCATTCGATCACCATTTTTCCGCTTTACACCTGCAAACACGTTCATATGAACCACATTAGCCAAATTAAAAGATTTTGAATTGTGAAAATAGGCTTATTTTCTTGCATTGATAAGCTAAAAATGGTTTGTGTGGTTGGCGCGACTTTTTTAGAAACAATCGCACTAATGGGCATGCCCTAGTTCACGAATTTGGGCGATTGGCACAAGTCTATGCCCGATACGCGCGCCAATCGTCATGCCATATTTTTTACAGTTTCCCCCACTTAATTCCACATTTGGGGTTGGAGGCAATGAAAGAGAAATAAAAATGCAGGGAAGGATGTCAGCTCTTAACTGGAACTGACGGATCCAAGATTGGTCTACCGGATTGCCCGCTATTGCTGCCGCAAAATCACAATGTAAAAAGAGTAACTATTGCTCCACAAGAGGGAAACGTGAAAATTTATTATTTTTTACCATTTTTGGCATTTTATAACTTTTCGAAACCCTAATTAGGTTTTAATACATATTTTTCAATTATTTCACTATGTTATATCGAGAAATGGGTTTTATGTTTGTCTCTTGTGCAATGACAGGTCTTTCATGAGATAGCGATGAAGTAACAAGTTGTATTTTATAATTTTTCGGACCCGGTAAAAAAACGAAAAAGTCACTACTAGAGTCATCTTTCAACTCTTTTCTGACTCTCTAAAACTGAGAAGATTTTTGAGACTCTTGTCATTTTGAACTCGTTAAATCGTTGCGAAACGATATCTCCCCAGTATAATTTTACCCCTTTTTCGGGCTGGGATAGATTATTTGCAAAAAAGGAATACCTTAGCCTATCATGACTAAGAGGTTCTCTCTGATATTGTTTTCTACCTTTTCAGATCTGAGGGACTATTTACGAAAAGGGACCTGTTGGAGTTTTCTTTTCCACTTCTTTTCAAACTCTCTAAAAATGAAAATATGTCGAGTTCTTCCTTTGTCAAACTCGTTAAACCCTAATGACATCGAACATCATCACCATGACGTTAACCGAGTTCCTCCTTCCTAAGGCTCGTAAAATGTACTAGGATGGATTTTTCCGAAGGAAAAACTTACATTAAAAGCATATTTTATCCTCTTCAAGATTTTTTTCCAAAAATAAATGGCGTACTCGCCAAAAATGGTGGGGGAAAATTCAACCAGTCTTTAGTTATGTTGGCAGTATGTCACTCTTGAACATGACACTCGTTTGCATTCATGTCGGGTTGGGGACATCTCATTTCATCATTTTTTCCTCCATGGGTTTGGTAATCTTTTCTTACCTCTCATCTACTCTTTTCCACGTCACCATGACCTCAGATCTCTTGATGTCAAATATTGCCAAATCTTGAGTTGTGTCACTGATATGTTCAAGAGAAGTTTGCCTCTGCAATTTTCAACCTTCTTCTGATCCTCTATTTGGTCTTGATTCTCTATCACCATGTTCCTCTGTCTCGTGTCGATGATTTGGGAAACATTCCCTCCTTCGACCGGGTCACTTCCTGTCGAATTCAGCTTATTATCCAGGAAGTTTATCTAGGGACTCCCTTCCGATACCTTGGAGCCTGCATGCCTCAATGACAAGTTCTTCTCATTCAACGATAGGTCCACATCATTGGCCTTCGATCGAGTGATTTTACTAGTGTCCAACACCAAATCACTGTTCACATTCTGTGGATTGTACATGTTGTACCTTGAGAGCCATTGTCATTATTGGTGGTTTCTCTCGTGCCTGTTAACAACTTTCATCATTGGCTGGTAATCAGGTGACTTTCTTGCATGTTCAACTTCAGATCACATATTTGCATGCTTCAATTTGTACTTTTTTAGGTCGAGATGGAGTGCAAGACCCTGGGTTTTGTCTAATAATGATCCAGGCTTTGGGATATTTTGGTTTATCATGGATTTATGCATGAATCTTTTGATTGGATGGATGTGACCATACCTGAGTCTATTTATTTATTCTTATTGTTGGATGGCTGCGTCCATACCTCGGATCTCAATTTTTATGTACTCTATTATGGATGGCTGCACCCATGCCACATGTTCATGTATCAGAGCTATCAGTTGTATTTTTACTTGCAGGTCTTCAGATAGCGGTGTTTGGGTCGATTCTCATAAAGCATTTCACCCCTCTTTCTCTCTCGGACCTCATGCTTTAGGGGGCATCTGTTACACAACATTTTGTCACCGTCTCTGCAATCCCAATCCCGTGCATTGGAGGATCATTTATATGAATAATAAGCAGTGTCATGCCTTGAAAATACTATCATTGCATCCCTTTCCATCAGGATAACATTTCTCTTGTTGAATATTCCTTAAGAAGATCATCAGAAACACCTATTTTTGCCTTGGCACTAGTAGAATTTTATATCGTTGTGCCAATGAGGAAGATTAACACTGGACCCTGTGCTAATTGGCGCTCTATCCCAATGAGTTACCCACGCCAACCTATTTATGGAATGTTTTTTAAATATAGAGGCAAAGTTTCCATCATAACAACTTCATGGGCGATTCAGTTGGAGTGGTTCGACTAAATAACCACGGACTCCCTCCTTTGGTCTCTTGTTTCCACCTTTTGGGGAAACCTCCCAAGGGATAAGGCCTCCCTTCCATCATTGTAGGGATCCCAACCTCATCCTATCCCTCTATAAATAAAGTCATCTTCCATTGATGCACTAGCTGAACAATTATAGGTGAAAGGCTAAAGAGAATTCCTGAACATTTCGCTAGAAAGTTAGAAGAGAAAGAGACCTTTGTTGAGAGAGCTTAGGCTTGTGTCCTCACCCTGTCTGAATTCCTGACGATCCTTCAAGACGCACTTCACGTGAACCCAATGAAGGAGGCTGCGACGTCAAGGTTCCCATCTTGTGTTAATGTGTTTATTTGATGTAATATGCTTAGCCTTCCTTGACTGGTTAGATGATTATGAATGAAATCATTTTCTTGTATGTTGATCTTGTTTGTTGAACTTCGTGCAAGTATTGAAGCATTGATGCAGAAGGATTGTGACCCGTCGAGACAAAGATCAAGAGACCACCACCACTATAGCGACAACAACGTTGGACTCTAGGTAGGTCAATCTACCTTGTCCTTTTCATTCATTAATTAGCAACCTACACTCTAGCTTGTCCTTTTGTTGCTAGACCCACTCTAGGGCTAGAGGGACCATCTCTGTCCGCAGAGAGGATTTACCTTCCCAACACTAAGGAGACACAAACTTCAATTTAGATCATCATGCAAAACCTCTAACCCTAAAATTTATCATGAGCTGGAAGGGAACATTTCAATGTTTTCATGAAAATATCTTTAACTACTTTCCCCTCCATTACACATTCATTTGTCATTTCATTTTATTTTTCATTTCATTCCATTTTTAATTTACATTTATTTTTCATAATTAATATTTCTAAATGTTACATTCAACTTCCAACAGGCCCCTGGCACAAATCTTGGCTTGTTCCGAGCTAGGTGCAATCAAACATCCACACTCACTTATGTTGCTATTGTGTGATACAAGTCCACTTATAAATGCTGAAGTGTAGGTTTCTCCCTAATCCTCTTCTCTATTTTGTGCTCCATATTTATGTGGGTGTCCCAACCTTGTGCATGTAATAACCCACTCTTTTCTCTACTCTTATGGGCGTCCCAACCTCTGTTGGAAAAACCCCACTAGTAACTACTATTTTATCAACTAATGCAACCTACAATCATCTTCTTGCTATTATCCCTTCTTTTGTTATCCATGTATGTCGTACCTTCTTGGTCCCTTTGTCTTATGTCAGTTTCTAACACTATTTTGTTTTGTTATTTCTACCAGGGATCTCATTTCCCATTCTCAAGTCTGCATGGGACTCCGTGAACCAATTGGAGGTACATAAAAATAATAATAATAAAAATAAAACAAAATGAAAATAGGTCACTGTAACATAATTTTTAAATTTCTGGGTTCTTCTTGGGTTGTGGCTCTCATGGCACAATTCAACTGAAAAATTCCTGAACATGTAATTGAGTTATATACCTTTAGAATTATTCTCCATTTTTTTCAACATTAGTCTCATATTAATGCTTTCACAACTCATGAATGATTTAATTAAAGAATGAGAGAAAAACCCAACTACCCATTGTTTCCATGGTTATTCTTATAACTCCTTCCATAAAACCAGTCACTATTGAAGCTTAAATAACAGGATTTTTATGACCCAAATCTTTGTTATGGTTCCCTACTCATCCTCCTCAACATTTTTTATGCACTCCATTCATCGGCTTTCTCATAGTCTAAGCATATTGGTGTAAACCTTTGGTTGCTATACAAGTTGAGTGAATACATGACCTATCATGCTGACATAGTGAAGCGACCATGAAACATCGTGCTAACATGTCCCATGGTCAAGTCATGGGACTAGAACGAACCAATTTTACCATCACGACTTCCTTTGTTCGACTGCATTTTATATCTACGCATTCACTTTCATCTACTCTTGTGTGGCGATGGATAACACATCTAGCCCCTTGCCACTATGCATTCCATAGATAGAATTTCCATGCCTCTACACAACATCAATTCCACTGTGCTTTCTATTCACCCATTTTGATGTATAACTGTCAACTTTGGTTTCCCATGGTCCAAATATTAACATGCGGTTTCATATAACTACAAGTGGCCATGGACCTTGACCATGTTCCAACCACATTCTGGAGCGATCAAACATGAATAGGAACATATACTCCACCTCTGAAAACATATGATAGAGTCATCAAAATTTGAAATAGGGGAATTTTTATGTGGGAATGCATCCAATGAACCACACTCTCAAATGCGTGTGTTCTACAAAAATAAATGAGGGCACCAACAACTCCCCTGTAGTAAGAAAACATTATAGACCAAAACCTCTCCTAGCTCGTGGATTTCCATATTTCTTCTCATGAAACTCCATCAAACCTATTATGAGACTCATTCCTGGAATATATCGATCACAAATTTGGCTTCCCCATTATAGAATCCCCTCTCAACACCACCTTTTGCTAGGACCATCCTCCATTTCTACTAACAACATGCACATGAGGATTGTTAAAACACATGAATGAAATGGGTCGAGCTTAGATTTAATTGTAAGATAGTTTAGTGGGTATGATTCACTACGAGCCCATGAAAAAAAGTCCCAGAAATGAAGAGAACCTTCCAAAATCATAAAATAAAACAAACAACCAACCACCATTGAGAGTTCAAGAATTAATATTTGCATTAACCATCAAGAACCCAAAAATGCTTGAATATTTCCAGCTAAGAAGCCAAAATATTTTTCTCTTTTACTAAATTTATAGGTTGGCCAGGCCCATAGCCTCCATTCAACCACAAGATCAAGCACCTAGGCTTCACCCCATCAATGTTTCCACCTAGTTGAAGAGGGGTACTAGGAAATTCCTAGTTGGAACAATTTGTTGGCAACCCTCCTGGCTAGGAGAGCTACCAAAAAGAAAATGAAAACAAACAAAATACTAAAAACTAATTGTAGAAACAACTAAAATGCATGGAAAATCCCATGAAACTAACAACTTAAGCAAAATACATTACACCACTATTGTAATTTGAACACATAAATTTTGGAAACAAACTAAACCACAAATTGTTACACACACAAATTTGTTGCATATACATTGCTACATAATCGAAATTCTCCATTAAGAAGGATAGGATTTACATAATATGCAATCCTCCTTGCCATGGCGGCAAGGAGGCTTCGCTACCTTCCAAAATTCTTCTCACACAACCTCCAATCCCTACACAACACTAAGGAGACGCAAAATTCAATGTAACTCCTCATGCAAAACCACTGACCCTAAACTTTATCATGAGCTAGAGGGGAATATTTTAATGTTTTCATTAAAATATATTTAACTAATTTTCCCTCCATTACACATTCATTTTTTATTTCATTTAATTTTCATTTACATTTATTTTTCATAATTAATATTTCTAACTGTTACATTCGACTTCCAACAACCCCCGAGCACAAATATTGGCTTTTCTCGAGCCAGGTGTAGTCAGACATCCACACTCACTTGTGTTGCTATTGCGCAAGCCCAATCTACTAATAAATGCTAAAGTGCAGATTTTTCCCTAATATTTTGCACTACTTTGCGCTCCCTCTATGTACACCTCTTCCACTTTCTCTGGGCATCCTAGCCTCCCGCTCATAAGACCCCACAACTAACTACTATTGTATCAACTACTGCAACTAGCATTCATCATTGTGTTTTTTTGCCTTCTTCCACTGTCCATTTCCATTTTGCCTTCTCTACCCCTTTGCATTATGTTAGTTGTTGACATTGTTTGGTTTTGTTATTTATAATTGGGATCTCATTTCATGTACTCGATTGTGCATGGGCTTCTGTGAACCAATCGAAATTACAACCCAAAAACATACTAATGAAAAAAAAATGAAATGAAAATAGGCCGTTGTAACATAATTTAAAATTTTTTGGGTTCTTCGTGGCTTATGGCTCCCCATGAAAAATTAAAATGCAAAATTCCCTAACAAGTATAATGATTCTCCTTTTTTTCTTTCAAAATTAGTCTCGTATTAATGCTTTGATAGCTCATGCATGGGTTTAATTAAAATAATAATAGAAAAAACCAAACTACTCATTGCTTCCATGCTTATTACGCTGATACACGTCTTATTGTGAAGTTCCTCTTAGTGACACTATAGAGATTTGTTGTCCATTACTGTAGAGATTTGGATGACGTTTTTTTTGTCAATTTTTAATCGGTGAGGTTTTGTAGAGTTTTTATCAAGTTTTCCCATGCCAATAGTGTTATGTCAAATATTATTATTTATTTCTCCATTTCCTCATATATTTATTTCCTCGTATATTTATTGTTAGTTTCTATTATGAGAGGTAGGAGTTGTTCCCGTGAGCCTCTGTGCATGAAAACTCAGCCACATGGAGAAATAAGCAGCCAGATGTTCAAACTGAGAGGCTTTCATCCTCTATGAATGGGCACTCACTGTCATATACCTGAAATAGAACACCCAAATTCAAAATTCAACAAAAATTATAACACAAATGTTCGTGAGAGCATAAATGGATCACCCACCACAATCCCAACAACACTGAATGTAGATGGAAGAAAAAAAGGCAAAAAATGAAAAAAAAAACAGGGACAAAGGCCACTTTAATGTTATTATTGGGTCGTTACCTATAAATCATGTAACATATGAAAGATACAATTCCAATTAGGATGAACCAGTCCTCTCTATTTGTGGTTGCAAATCAAGCCTTTTATGAGACAAAATCAACAATGACAATCCCCATCAAAATTTTCTTTAATTACAAATGATGGGGCCACCTCATTATTGTCCACAAATTTTTTTTTGGAATGAAGGAAAGCCTCAATCATAATGACCTTCAAATGACTCGAGAATGTGTTAACAAAAGACAAGAATGAAAAATAAAATTAATTTATAGTGCAATCAGAGAGTAAACAACACTCACTTTCTCATCGTTGAAACCTCTTAAACTTAAATACTATAAAGTAACATGATATACAAGGAAACGTCCCATGGTTTCCCCGTACTCTCAAGACATGTGCAACATGTTAACCTCAAATACCACAAAGTAACATGATCTACAAGGAGAGATCCCATGGTTACCACTATTTGGGTTCCCATGTTTTGGCTAGATTGGCAAGACCAAAAGATGAGACAACATCAAAACCACTTTCAGACCTCAGGATCTAGCCCTCCTGGGTCCAGAGAGGGATCTCTCTATGATATGTCAAAGGTATATGACTTTGAAGCTCAGTGTTAAAATTTTAGGCTAGTTAAAGGCACGGGGTTTGTATTTTTGATTGTTTGTTTGGTTGCTAGTTATCAGGAAATAAGGGTTCAATGTAAGACAAGGATGAGCAAAGAGGATCTAGGCAGAGGTGAAGTATTCCAGGGAGCATTCAAACCATTTGGAAATGGAGTCAGGAAAGGGTTTACTTGCTATTCAATGTGCAGGCTTTCAATCGGGCTAGTCATCTAAAACATTGGATCTTAAAGATGATAGTGTGGTATGGAATGGTGAGGGAGGAGGAAACAATAAAGGTTTAGAACACAAAGTTAAAGACCTGAGATCAGAGAGAGACTTTGAACTCTCAATGCTTTGGCCTCCAGCTTGAGGGATCTTAGAAAGGCCACCTGGTCGTACAAGGATCCTAGTGGACAGGGCTAACTCTAATCCCCAGTGTTCCCAAATCTTCCAGCTAAATCCTAACAAGAACATCTAAGAACATATTCATTTAATTCATACATCAGCTAGTAGGCAATAACATCCACTACACTGGTTAAATCAACTGAAATCAATTCTTAGATAACACATTTAGTAGAAAACATCAAAGGCAAGGAGAGCAGAAACATAGGGTACCTAACAAGGGTAAATCCTATGCCATATTTCTGATGCAAGCCAGTAGAAATGAAATGAAACGGAATGCAAGTTAAACAACGAGAGGTAAATCCCCTCTGCGAACAGAGGCGATCCCTACTGGCCCAGCAGGGGTCTAGCAACAATCAAACAATGTTATGACGCAAGCTCCTAGTTACGAATGGGAAGACTAGGAATAGAAGCCTACCTGGATTCCAACGCTATGATCTGAAGAAGAAGCGTCCCTGTTCCTCAGCCCCGACAGATCACAATCCCTCCACAATCTCCGCGGATGAACACCTGCACATGGAAGAAACGAACAGATACAAGCATAAAATCCGGCACACGTAACTAAACATCAGTCAGAAAAAGATATTACTCATTAACATGATGGAAAACGGAGTGGAACCATAATCGCAATCATCCCTTATTAAATAATAAACGAAGAGAGATTACAACCAAGTTGCGACGTCGCGACCTCCTTCGGACAGGTCTCCGGTCGTCCACGTCTCGCAAAGCTCGCCAAGGAAAGGGAAAACCTCTCCGGAGTCTCTCGACAATGGTCTCCTTACTTGAGTCGGCCTTAAGGGAAAAAGAGGATTCTTTACAGCACAAAGGCTCTTGAGAATATGGAGATTCAAAGTTTAGGCACTTCAAGACTAGCTTGCCATGGGATTGAGCAGGCTTTTATAGATGGGGAAGGAAGGATTTGGGATCCCTATTATCGTGGGATTGGCCCTATCAACAAGGAAGGTTCCATGGGAGGTGGAAAAACCACTTCCCTTCCATAGAACTCCCGCAGCCAAACCTCCCAACTCAAGATAGGCAATGGTTTCTGAGTTTGTTGAAACTCAACTTCCGCCATCTTTATTTAAAAAACACTCCTTAAATTGGCTAGCGTGACTACTGCTCTGGGACAGAGCGCCAGTTGGCGCGGCCTATTTGCAGGATTTTCCCCATTGGTGCGAGTGCTGAACTGGCTGCCCACGCCAATGCAAAAAGAGATGTTTTTCATGATTTTTGCAAGGAGATGTCTTTAGGGCAAATGAAGCTCATGCTTAGAGGAATGCATTGATGATGTTTTCAAGGCATGACAATGTTCACAGGTCACAAAATGGGTCCTCCATTGTGTGGGACGGGGAATGGTAGGGACGGTGAAAAATTACTGTGTAACAGATGCCCCCTAAAGTATGAGGCCCGACAGAGAGAGGGGTGAAATGCTTTACGAGAACATGTTCAACTGAAGGCCCGCCGTCGGAAAACCTGCGCAGAAAGATACAACTGATATCTCAAGTACATGATGTATATATGGTATGGACGCAGCCATCCGAAACAGAGTATGCTATAATCCGGATCCGGGGCATGGACGCAGCCATCCAACTAAGATCAAACAAATAGACTCAGGTATGGTCGCAGCCATCCAATCAGTGAGTCATGTACATAATGATAATAATCCACAATCGCAGCCTGGATTACAACGGACACAATCCAGGGTCTTGCGCTCCATCTCGACCCAAACAAAGTACAAGTTCAAGCATGCGAATATGTGAGCTGAAGTCGAACATGCAAGAACATCGTCTGATTACCAGCCAATGATGAAAGCTGTTAACAGACGCGAGAGAAACCACCAATAATGACAATGGTCCTCAAGGTACTAAGGTACAATCTACGACGTGCGAATAAATGAGTTGACGTCGAACACCCGCAGAATCACTTGATCGGAGGCCAATGATGTAAACCTCACGTCGAATGCGACGAACCTTCCATTGAGGCATGCAGGCTCCAAGGTACCATAAGGAGTCTCTAGACCAACTTCCTGGATAGTGAGTTGATGTCGACAGGAAGTGACCTTGATCGAAGGTGGGCCATAATGATTCCCACATCATCGACACGAGACAGAGGAACATGATGTTTTGTTGTGAATTAGGATCATATGAGAAACAGAGGAAGGTTGATATTTGCAGAGGCCAACTTCTCTTGAACACATAAACGGCACGACAATGGACTTGGCAGTATTTGACATCAACGGATCAAAGGTCATGGCGACGAGGCAGTGAACAGATGAGAGGTCAAAAGAGATTACCCAAACCCACGGAGGCAAAGTGAAGCAACGAGATGAGATGTCCCCAACCCGACACTAATGCAGACAAGTGCCATGTTCAAGAGCGACATACTGCCGACGACAACGACGATGGTTCCATTTTTCCCCCACCATTTCTGGCGAGTACCCCAATTATTTTTGATAACAAGCTTGAAGAGGATAGCATATGCTTGTGATATAAGTCCGCCCTTCGGGCGAATCCATCCTAGTGCATTTAACGAGTCCTAGGAAGGAGAAACTCGTAGAACGTCATTTCGACGAAATCCAATGTCATCAGGGTTTAACGAGTCTGACAAAGGAAGAACTCGGCGTCTTTTCATGTTTAGAGAGTTTGAAAAGACAGCGGAAAAGAAAACTCCAGAGGTCCCTTTTCGTAAATAGTTCCCCAGATCCGAAAAGGTAGAAAACAATATCCGGGAAAACCTCCTAGTCGCGATAGGCTAGGGTATTCCTTTTTCGTAATCAATCCATCCCAGCCCGAAAAAGGGTTAAACTTATACTGGGTGGATGTCGATTCGTGTCCATTTTAACGAGATCGAAACGAAAAGGGCCTCGGAAATCTTTTCATGTTTAGAGAGTCAGAAAAGAGCTGAAAGATGACTCCAAAGTGACTTTTTCGTGTATTTACCGAGTCCGAAAAAGTATAAAATACAACTTGTTTCCATCTTTTAAGTCGCAAAAACCTGCTGCTGCACATACCAAGCAAGCGTAAAATCCATTTTCGACATAACATATGCAAATATTTGATAAAAATAACTTTTAAAACTCATTTAACGTCGAAAAAGTTATAAATATGTCAAATTGGTAAAAATAAAATTACTTTTACTATTTACCTTGGTGGAGGGCAACAGTGGTCCTTTTGGAACAGAAACTTCTGACGGTGATTGCGACAAATCCAGCTAACCATTCAGCTTCTCGTCTGTCACAGGTAAGAGGTGCTCTTTTGCTCTTCATTTTCATTCATTTTTTAATGATTTTCCCTTAAAAATCAGTTCTGTGTGGCCACTTTTAGAATTTTAGGGCTGCGCCCATTGGCGCGGGTATCGGGCACGGACCCGCGCCAATGAGCTCTTTTTAACAAATGGCTTGCGCCACGTGGCGCGACTGTTCACAAAACAGCCGCGCCAGCAGCCGAACCTCAAAATTCGCCCAAAATTTCAACATTTAGATCAAATTGCATGGAATTTGAAGCTCATCAAAGATCTAACTAAGGGTTTTTGACCATATGAATGCAGATAATCACTCAAAATGGCAATCGAATGGAAAGAACGAGAGCACGGAGAAGAGGATGAACAAGCCATGCAAAGCCAAGCTTGCATGAACGCACTTAGGAACTGTGGATTGAAAAAGTTCTTCCTCACACCATGTTTACGAGCTCAGCCCGAGCTCCTCCAGTATTTAATCAGTATCTAGGACGAACAAGAACAGGTGTTCAGGTTACGAGACCAGGTGTTAGAACTAGAGGTCACCGATGTTTATTTCATCACTGGATTGTCCCGCAGAGGTCCAATCCCGGTACTGACTGGAAGCAGACCATCTGGGGAGAAGATGGAAGAAGTAATGGCACGGGTGTGCCGAGGGGCACAAACAGGATCAGGAAGCAAGAAGGTGGATATCCACACTATCCCTGATCTAGCACTAAGAGTAGTTCTCCATACCATTACGCGGGCTGCTGGGTCGCAGGCTCCACACGAGGCCATGAAGACCCAACTCCTGCTGGCCTCAGAATGCATGGGTCCCTTACTGTTCAACTGGGTAGAAGCAGTAACTATCAACATGAAAAGGCAGCTCACAAAGTGAAAACAGGGGAAACTGAAGCAGTTCGGTTATGGTTCCATCTTGGTATCGTTCATTCTGGAACATTTACCAATCTTCCAGGGCCAAGGGGCCACAGTGGGGAGTCCGATACCACGAGAGCCAAGAATGGCTCGCTGGGCAGCATTGATGCCCAGATCTGGAGGTGGCCAACAGATGTCCTAGAGGCCAGAGTTTTTTAAGTGGTTACGGCGCCAGCTGATTGTCGTGGAAGACTGGCCCTATGCAGGAACTGACTTTATTTGGGACCCAGATCTCCCACTACCAGAAGGAGATGACTGGGACGAGGAGCTGGGTAAGACCTCATATTTTTGATTTTATGTTTATATGTTTTTTTTTGTTGATACACATTCGTCTTAACACAATCATATATGCATGCAGATGTAGGACCTGAGAGACCAGCTGGGATGTCTCCAATCTCCCGGAGGACACAACTCGCCCCTGAGATTCAGGGAGAAGGCACCGGAGGAGATGAACTGATCCAGAACCTCGAGGGGATTGCCCACGGGATCCCAGACTATGCCCGGCTAGTAGACGTACCGATGGCATACCAGCGCCACACGGTGGGAGTTCCGAGTCGGATCCACCGAATCCTGAGGCGCTTAGTGCGTGCAGTCACGTGCTATCATGAGCACCATGCGGATTAGTCTTTAGGATTTATACCACACCTATTTTTTGAGAGACATAGCGTCTCCGGATGTACTAAGACGACTATGTATATTTTTTGAGTTTTGTGATGCACACTGTGCAAACATTTCGACACACATATATATATATACATATGACTATTTTGGATGGATCTTTCTTTACATGTGATGATGTTTTCTATATGTCATGCAAATGTCTAATACAAATGTAATCTAATGTATCAGTTACATAACAAACGACCCAATGCGAAATGTATTCACACAATGTATCTACTCACACATTTCATTTTTACGCAAGCTTAAAAGCACACATGAACACACACATATGCAAACTATGCTTGAAATGAGGAAGACGGGCATGCCCCCCAGCATGATGTCTCAATTCGAGGTGCATGCCCCCCAAGCTTCAGTCCATTGAAAGTGGAGTGAAGGTTCAAAACAAAAATTCGAATTGAACATGCTCGTGTTTCATTATTTTAACGAGGTTGACACACTTAAAAGAACTATCCTCAAACAACTTGTTTCATTGGTTTTAGGAGCTCGACACAAGTGAAGGAACTATGCTCCGAGATCCTGGTTTCATTTTTTAAAGAGCTTGACCCAAGGAGGAAATCGTGCTCTAACCGACTTACATCAAAAAGAACTAGAAGGCGGTGCTTCCAAGAGTTCCACTCCTGATGGAAGGGAAACATCCTGGAAGTCAGGACCCAATGCCCCCAGCACATTATGCACAATGGCATCATCACTGAGCATAGGCACGGGGTAAGTAGCCACATAGTTGACCTGCGGTGGAGCAGATACAACGGGTGGATAGAAACCAGGAGGGGGTGATGGCGGACCAGATGCCATATTAGGACCAAAGAACGAAAGCTGATCAATGGTCACGATTCGTCCTTCATGTGGAAAGCACATCACGCGAAAGATGGAGGAGACAAGTGCTCCCATGGCATAAGTGTAATCGCGCCCCAGGAGTAGATCGAAATCCAAAGGGCCTGGAACGACCATCACGTCCATATGGACGGTTTTACCTCCCAAAGTAACAGGTAACCTTGGAAGGATCCCCAACGGTTGACTCGTTCTTCTATTGAATGTCAACAGATTCTGCGTAACGGGCGCAAGCGGCGGCGAACCGAAAGCTTTCCAGGTAGTTGATGACAGAATACTAACAGAGGCACCTTCGTCTATAATGGTGCTGGGTACAACCAGACCAAGAGCCTGTATTGTGATCTCGAAAGGCACATAAGACGGAAGGCGAAATCCTGCAAATCGATTCCAGTCAAAGGAAGCGACCAAACTACTCGGAGGGGCTACCATCGACATGCGAAGGTCTTCCCCTGATGTTACGGAAGAATAAGCATCCTCCATAACCTCCATCTCGAAGGCGGGAGGGATATCCTCCGAAGCCTCCATCATGGGAGGCGGAGGAGGAGCTTCTTGAAGTACAGGGACAGGAGAATCTTTCTCCAAGTCTGAAGAATCTGAAGAGATCAGAAGGACATGGGGGGTGTGAGATCCACTCTCGACAGAAAAGACCTGGTGCACCGCGGACGGGGCCAGTTCAACCAATCCAACAACCAATGGTTGGTCAGGGACGGATTCGTGAATTTGAATTTTCGGGAGAGTGGGATCGACCAAGGATGACTCTTGGCCAATCATAGGATCAGCTGGCGGAGGACTCAAAGAAAGCCGATTATAACCAGGTGGAAGTCGTGGTGTAGAACCAGTTGGGTTGTCCAAAACTCGTTTGGCTTCATCCATATAAGGACAAAGGTGAATGGCATGGTGCCCTTCACACAACTTACAGGGATTGGTGATCTTACCCTGCTTCTTAGAGGCCTTATCAATACCAGTTGAGGACGTGCCCCCAACCTGGCTCCCAGAATTCAAAGGCAACGGTGGACGGCCGTTGGACCATGCTTCGAGCACCTTAGAGATGACAGGGCAGTCTCGAAGAAGATGGTCTCCCGTGCACAACATGCAAGGGAACTTGACTTGCCATGGAGGGTTGGAAGGTTTGTCAAGAGGAGATATTTCAGAAACAGTGGCTGCACTTTTAGCCTCTCGCTTATCGGGCTTCTTCTTCTTTGTCTTCTTCTTCTTCTTCTTAGCCACCTGGTTGCTCGAATCCAGACTTTCACCAGGCGAAGTAGAAGAGGAGGATGCAGAAACAGGCGAAGAAGGGGAGAGGTCCACCTTGGAATCAACATGATGTTGTTCAGGTGGAGAAACTGATTGAACAGTAGTGGAGACATTCGGGACAACAGAGGTTGAGAACAACCAAACAGGCAACCCAACAGTTAACCCAGGAAGGGACAACGTCGCCATGTAAGGAGCACCAACATTTCCAAAAGGAGGAAAATGACCAGGATTCCCTTCTGAGGGGATTCCTTGGTTGGTGAACTCTGGAAAAGTTGCCATCAAACTCAAAACCACACACGGGCTGAAACCGAGTTAAGACACACAATCAAACGGTCAACAAGCAATGTCTAAACGGGTGTGTAATCGTGGGCGATTAATTTTACCACATTGGAAAGTAAGAAATTCTACCGTTTCATATTTTAAGAGTCGAGAAACGATAAAAAGATGACTCTATCTCTTTTAGAGTTGACACAAGCGTGAAAGGACAAGCGCTTGACGGTCTTTTCAAGTTTAGGGAGTCAGAAAAGACCAAATGACTGCTCAGGAAAAACTAGGCACAAAGGGTGTACCAAATATCCGTGACCTGCAATATACACCTTGGTTTCAAAAATGAAACAGAAATCGACCAAGGACTTTCCGTACGTGCAGGTAGTCTCCCCGAATGCTGTGTTCGGTGTATCACGGGTATAGGGCGGCAAACTCGGCTTCCTGTGGATAAAGGATTGAAAACCTAGAGGGGTCTCCCTTTATATACGCGACGGTACGGGGAGCGCAAGTCCGTACTAGCGCTGTCTAAAGCCAATAGGCGAACGACAGCTGCTAGGTTTAACGACGCCGGAACACGTCTCTATCCTAGACCTTCTAAATATGTTTCGTTAAGTTCCAATGCTGCCTTAGGTTAATTGAATAAATTTTACAGTTGATCTTCAATTAGGTTTCAATTTTCAGGCCCTATCGTATGTAGCGTCTTAAAAGACTCCTAAATGCAAAGCTATATGCCACAGTGCAACATTTCGTTCGATGAAAACTAGTTTAAGAAGAGTTGAGAGCTTTTATACAAACGAAATGAACGGAAGACAAACAATGAGATCTCTGATGCACCTAATGAAATTGAAAACTTTTCATTCAAAACACTAATCACTAGCGATATGGAAAAGATCACAATTTGCACTAATTAATAAGAGCAAAAGAGAGATTTTTTTTTATTTTCAATGTTTAATAGCTAATATGCACTAAACGAACTTGAAAACAAATGGAACAACTTGAGAAACGATATTCAAGAGAGCGAAACAAACATATTTCACTCAACAACACAAGCAATCAGATCCCCAAATCGACCAAAGTCTCTCAAAACAAAGAAGAGACTCAAAAGCTCCCAATGGACCGTGTGATCCAGGTCCAAAGCAAGACTAAACGAATTTCGAACGAAGGAATGAAAAATCACTTGAAAATCGCAACAAAACAATCAAAAACTACTAAGAGGATGTGGAGAATCAATCAGACAGTTGACCAGACAATCAAAACACCAAAACTCCCAAGGAGGGCTCGATACACTAGGCCACTAGATGCCCTAGGGCTCAAAACGTGAAATCGATAGATAAAAGCAAACAACCAAAGGACAGAGGTGAATTCCCAGTCAAACAGGAATCCAACACACTTAGGCAGTTGGGAAATCAAGAAGAAAAACACTGACCAAATCGAGAGAGTTCAAAAATGAGAAAACTCAAAAACTTACAGGAGTGGCGCAACTGTAAGGATGAAACTGGCGCCAGAAAGCAATTGGCGCGGGCTGGACAAAGGCAACGTGCGCCAATTGGCGCGACTGTTGGGTTAAAAACCGCGCCAGTCAAGTTTCTCAAGAAAAATTAAAAACAAGCTACTCCAGAAGCAGACCAATGCAAGCTAAGCAAACCAAGAAGCAAAAACAGTGAAAGAACCCAACCCAGAAGGTTCATCAAGCAAGGAAAAACATAAAACAATCAAGGCGAGACAACACAAACGAGACAGTGAAATCCGGACGATCTCCCCAGCGGAGTCGCCAAATTGTTGAGGAGGTAAATCCCCTCTGCGGACAGAGGCGATCCCTACTAGCCCAGCAGGGGTCTAGCAACAATCAAACAATGTTATGACGCAAGTCCCTAGTTACGAAATGAAAAGACTAGGAATAGAAGCCTACCTGGATTCCAACGCTATGATCTGAAGAAGAAGCGTCCCCGTTCCTCAGCCTCGGCAGATCACAATCCCTCCACGATCTCCGCGGATGAACACCTGCACATGGAAGAAACGAACAGATCCAAGCATAAAATCCGACACACATAACTAAACATCAGTCAGAAAGGATGTTACTCGCATTAACATGATGGAAAACAGAGTGGAACCATAATCATAATCATCTATTAAATAATAAATGAAGAGAGATTACAACCAAGTTCTGACGTTGCAGCCTCCTTCGGACAGGTCTCCGGTCGTCCACGTCTCGCAAAGCTCGCCAAGGAAAGGGAAAACCTCTCCGGAGTCTCTCGACAATGGTCTCCTTACTTGAGTCGGTCTTAAGGGAAAAAGAGGATTCTTTACAGCACACAGGCTCTTGGGAATATGGAGATTCAAAGTTTAGGCACTTTAAGACTAGCTTTCCATGGGATTGAGCAGGCTTTTATAGATGGGGAAGGAAGGAGTTGGGATCCCTATTATCGTGGGATTGGCCCTATCGACAAGGAAGGTTCCATGGGAGGTGGCAAAACCACTTCCCTTCCATAGAACTCCCGCAGCCAAACCTCCCAACTCAAGATAGGCAATGATTTCTGATTTTGTTGGAACTCAACTTCCGCCATCTTTATTTAAAAAACAGTCCCTAAATTGGGTGGCGCGACTACTGCTCTATGACAGAGCGCCAGTTGGCGCGACCTCTTTGCAGGATTTTCCCCATTGGCGCGATGCGGGTGCCTGCCGCGCCAATGCAAAAAGGGATGTTTTTCATGATTTTTGCAAGGAGATGTCTTTAGGACAAATGAAGCTCATGCTTAGAGGAATGCATTGATGATGTTTTCAAGGCATGACAATGTTCACAGGTCACAAAATGGGTCCTCCATTGTGCGGGACGGGGAATGGTAGGGACGGTGACAAATTACTGTGTAACAAACACAAATACAAAGATAGAAAACATCACCGCTGCTTTAGATCATGATCCAAAGAAATGTGCTTGTCATATTAAAAAGCAACACCAGTCAAGTACAACATTGCCAATAGCTGAATACTCAGTCACAAAACATCTTCCTCAGCCTATCTTACAACTTTACACAGAGACTTTATCTCAAGAGAAATAGCTTAAAATTCTCTGATAACTTATCAACAACCTTTACAATGAGTTTCTTCATGAATTTATAGCTGAGGTGGAGCAGAGAAGCTAGGTGAAACACTAAATGAAGCATTAAACTTAGAAAAGAAAGAGGACCAAAGCCCATTCTATTTAAACCCGGTGCATTTATCTCTGGCACTCTTTTGATACAAGAGTGGCCTTCTCCAGGCTTTCATTTACTCCAGGCATGTCTCTGATGTACTCTGCTGCAGCAATCTGTAGTACTTCTGGTGAACAAAAAGGTAAATAAATGATGCTAGGTTCTGCCATACTGTGAATCAAATGCTCTGGTAACATAGGACTATTGTCAGGGCTGGAAAATCTCTCTAGAACACGGCATAGGATGAAAACTGCATGGGCACTCTATCCTTTATAGGGAAAACATTCTGCTGATGAGAAAACCCTGATATACATAAATTTATGCGCGATGTACCCTCTGTGTGCTCCATGATGTCTTATATCTGGTGCTTTGATGGCTCTGGGAAGGTTTTACAGAGTTTAACCCTGCTCTTTAAATGGTGATCATATCAATCACCTTCCTAGGCTTTGCTTCATTACTTCGAACTCTGCACACGGTCCTTTCTGCATTTTTTGGCCGCTGTAATAAAGACTATGTAATCATGGCGGCTTTCACCCTCTGATAACCCTGAAAAGCACAAAAACTTGTTAAGAAAACCATGCATGGAGGTTGTGGATGCAACGGGGATGACGAGCATGGCCATGAAAACTGGTGAGATGGCGGAAAAGTGTAGGATTCTGGTGGAAAACGCAGCATAACAGTGGAAAATGGCCTAGTGAACGTGGGCAGAGCACATCCAATTTTAAACGCAAAACCTTTGAAATTGAACTTTGAATGGAATATGTAAAGGGACAGGTGACAATGCGACAAAAACACATGGACAGATGACGTGGCGGGACGGGGTTAATTGGCGGGCGTACATTTAATCTGGGTCATCAGATTTCCGGCGGAGATCGACGGTGGAAAACACGTCGGAGGGCAATGGGCAGTGAGCCAGGGGTACGGCTCCCTTGGTTTAACTTCCGCGCAACTTCGCAGCGCGATCGCTGTTGGATGGAGAGCCCCAGATCGGACGGTTGACGTGCATATCACGCGGTGTCAAATGCCGAACGTTAATGCACGATGGGGGAGCGGTTTTTGAACAGTGTCGGAGCCACGTGCTAGGCGGTGAGTGGAATCGCTCCGAAAATAAAAATATCGCCCACCTCTGAAAGGCAGTGCAATAGAAACCGACGGTTTTCGAAGGGGCGGGGCTGCGGGGACCACCGAGCGGATGAAATTCCAACAGTTGATCTGCGGACTAAATGGACAGTTGAGATGCGATCGAGCGGCAAATGGAGTGGGCTACGGGCACTGTGGAGCTTGCGATGACCATCCGATCTGCAAAGATTGACGGTTTAAAATGTGCCCGATATTCAACTGAGATAAGCGCCTTTTGCCTTAGCGCCTGGTCTCGGTGCCGGGTCACATGGAAGAAAATGGTAAGGGGGCTAGGGCTGAAAGGTGTTAAGCCCTATATATGGAAAACATGGTTTCTGGCTCATTTTTAATGCATTTTGAGGGTAGAATTAGGTAACGATAGAAGGAAAAAGGGGAAGTTAGGCCAAAAAAGGGGCATGTGCAGGATGTAAAGGGGATTTTGGGAGGATTTAGAGGGTAAAATGGGGACTTTGACAAAAGGGAAAAAGGGGTTAAAATGGGATATTTCTGCAGGGATACAAGGGGTAAATGTAGGCCTTTTAGAGCACAGCTTTTGCAATCAGTGAGACTTTAAACTAGGAACAATGGTGGGGGTTTATCCAAGGAAAGGCATAGGAGGCTTCAAGGATGATGTGTCTTTAGTGGAGATGCATTCCTTGAAGGCTCAAAAAAAATTTAGCCCCTTACTTTGCTTGTCAAAAATTTATAGGGGGCTATGCTCCACATGGGGATGGCTTCTTCTTGAAGGAGTCAAGAATTCAGAAAATGATCTTTGGTGTAGGCCAGATGCCTGCTGCTTGAACCACCTTCCTTCTTTGATTTTCAGCTACCACAATTGTGAAGACATCAATTTAGCAGAAAAACTTTCCCAATCAATCTACCTACCCATTCTACAATCCTAGCATTTTTTTATTCTAGGGTGCATTCGAGCTAGCAGACCCTTTACATCTTTTTATTTTTTACAAACAAGAAAATAAACCTATTCTATTTCTACCCTTATTACTCCATGAGACCGAATTATATTTTCGGTCTGATATGTTTCTCTACCTAATCTAATATCTGCTGGGATTAGACTGTCTAGCAGATTTCTTCTCTATATTCTACAATAGAAATTTAAAAACAGTCAAACTAGGATTACACAGTCTAGTTTGCTGTGGATCCAAGGCATAAAGATAGTTGCACGTGGACATAAACTTGCAGAAAACTGAAAACAAAACTTTGAAGGCTTGAAATTTGAAGTCTGAAGCATCCTTCTTTCTTTTGTGACTCAAGTTTTGAGCTTGTTAGAGTAACTTTTTCTTTTATTTCAGCTCTAGTTTTGGGCTTGTTAGAGCTAACTCTTTTTCTTCTTTGTTGGTCCAGGTTTTGGGCATGTTTGAACCAGTTATATTTACTTTCTCTGGCTCGGGTTTTGATCATATTAGAGCCAATCTTTGCACTTCAAAGGTTCATGTTTTGAGCATGTCTGAACCTCTCCTTTTCTCTGTTTTTCCTCTCTCTTTTTTCTTTTTTTCTTTTTTTTTTGGAACATTTTCTCTTTTTCTTGAAAACAAACAATGCAATGATATGTACAATGGAAATGGAAACTAGAAATTGGAAATCAGCAGAAGTAGTGTTTGAGCATCCTGCCATTGACAGGACCCCCAAACAGCTCTGTACCATCTAACTCTTGTAGAAAGAAGGCATTTGGACCCACAGTGGCCTGGATGATGTAGGGACCTTGCCACAAACTGTCAAACTTGTCGTGCTTTCCTTTTTCCTCTCTCCTTGAGTCCCACTTCAGAACTTTATCTCCAATTTTGAAATCAGAGGCCTTAGTTCTTTTGTCAAACAACTTCTTTATATTTTCTTGAACCTTGATAGCTCTGTCATAGACCTCTTCCCTTATTTGTTGGAGATGAATTGTCTAGTTTATTCTCCTCACCATGCTGTCTTCTTTTGTTTGTATCTCTTGAACAAGTTTGATCACTGGTATCCCAAGGCTAGTTGGAAACACTGCTTTTGTTCCATAGACAAGCTGGTGTGGTGACATGCCAATGGATTTCTTTGTTGTAAGCCTGTCAGCCCACAGGGCATGCACTAACTTGTTATTCCATGACTTTTTGTTTTCTTCCAGAAGCTTTTTGATGATGGTCACCAGGCTCTTGTTTGATGATTCAGATAATCCATTACCTTGAGGGTAATAGGCAGTTGAATGACCGAGTTCTATTTGATACCTGTGACAAAAATCAACCATTTTCATGGATCTAAAAGCAACAGCATTATCGGTGATTATTTTCCTTGGGCAGCCAAACCGAGAGAGGATATGACCTTCTAGGAAACTAATGATGACTGAATCTGTGGCATTCCTAGTAGGTATGGCCTCTATCCACTTGGTGAAGTAGTCTGTGGCTGTCAAGATCCATTTGTGTTGTGCAAAGGAAGTAGGATGAATTTTTCCTATGAAATCTAGGCCCCATTGCATAAAGGGACCTTCAACAATGATGGGTTGTAGAGGTAAGGAAAGGAGTTTTTTTTTGCCTTCAAAAATCTGGCATTTGTGGCAGGAAGTTACCGTCTTATGGATATCATTGAAGAGTGTAGGCCAATAGTAGCAAACTCTGAGTATTTTTTTTGCAGTGGCTTTCTAGTTTAGGTGACCTCCACACTCTCCTGCATGGAATTCTTGTTTAATCTTTTCTGCTTCAGACTCAGGAAAACATTTAAGCAATAGGCCATTTGGATTTTTCCAGTATACAAATCCATTCAGAATACAATAGCTTCTGACATTTAGCTTTAAGAATCTAGCCTTGGTCTTTGATAGTTCAGGAGGGGCATTGAGGTGTGTAAGCACATACAGAATGTCAGAATGCCAAGGAGAGCTCTAAAACTTATTCTCAACAGTGGGATCAGGTAATCCATGTTTCTCATCCAAGGTATATACCATGTTAATGTCGAGGGATTATAGATTTTATTCATCCATTAGTTGAGCTAGGCCTTGACCTTTGATTAGTTTGGTGGGTTTTATCTCAAGGTCGTATTCTAAGATCACAACAATCCATTTTCCCATCTTCCCATCTGGGTCTTGGGACAATATGTCTTTAACCACTATATTGGCACATAGGCTATGGTGTGGGAATGCAGTATGTACACCCCAAAGTCTTTCAAGGCCTTAATCAGAGCATAGGCGTGTTTTTCCATTATGTTGTATTTCAAGGGTGCATCTCTGAGTGCTTTGCTGAAGAATGAAATGGGTTGTTCCATTCCCTCTGGATTTTTCTGTAGTAGAACTGCAGCTATTGTATGCTTGGAGGCAAATGAAAAAATCAGGAAATATTTTGAGAAATCTGGGCTGATTAGGACAGGAGCCTGGGTGAGTGCAAGTTTAACTGATTCAAAAGATTTCTTAGCTTCAACAATCCACTTAACTCCTACACCTTTCTTCAGCATGTTAGTCATATTTCTAAGGTGTTCAGCTAGGTTGGGAATAAACCTCTTGAGGAAGTTGATTTTCGCAATAAAGGACTGTAACTCCTTGATGTTTCTCGGGTGTGTGATTTGTAGTATTCCCTCAACTCTTTGTGGATCTATCCTAATCCCTTTCTCAGATATGATGTGGCCAAGAAGCTTACCTTCTTGCAACCCTCTACATTCAGTGACAGACCAAACCTTCTACATTTTTCAAACACTCTTCTCAAGTGTTCTAGGTGTTCTTCCTCAGTCTTGGAATAGACTGTTATTTCATCCAGGTAGATGATAATGAAGTGTCCTATTTCATCTAAAAAAGCTATGTCCATTGCTCTTTGGAAGGTTGAACCAGCGTTCATCAGTCCAAAAGGCATATTTACATACATAAAAGTGCCCCATGGAGTGGTAAAGGCTTTTTTGAGTTGGTCTTCTGGGATTACTAAGACTTGGTTGTAACCTAAAAAACCATCTAGGAGGGAGATCCTTTTAGAACCTACTACCCTCTGAAGAATATGTTCCATTTTTGGCAAAGGGTAATTGTATTTGAGTGATGCTCTATTAAGATTCCTAAAATCTATGCACAATCTGATCTCCCCTGTTTCTTTCTCACAACCACTAGGTTTGATACCCAATCAGAGAACCTCACAGGCACAATGCTACCTGCCTCATGCATCTTCTTAATCACTTTTTCCACAGCAAGCAATTGTTTTGGGTTTATTCTGCGAAGTTTTTGTCTGAAGGGCTTCTGATTTTCTTTCAAGGGTACTTTATGCTATATGATGTTTGTGTCATAGGCCCTTAAGTCCTCATAACTCCAAGCAAACACATCAATGAATTCCTTGAATAGGTCACTGTATTTCTTTTTCATGTTTGCAGGCAGGGACTTAAACAATTTGATCATATTGGGTTTATCTTCAGTGCCTATGTTGCATTCCTCGACATCAAAGTCTGCATGTTCTATATGTTGGGAAAAATACTGAGAGGGGGGGTGAATCAGTATTTATAGCTGACTGAAAAATTTTTACTTTTTCTTTGAGCAGATTTCCATACTTGGTTTTTATGAACTGAACTAGCATATGCACGCGGAAATATAGAAGGAAACTAGTGTATACTGATTTATCTTTCAGATTTAGAGAATCAGTATTTTAAACAAATTTATTAGTTATGAATAAGACTAGATAATCAGAAGTTATGAGTAGTAAACAACAGTATAAAGAATCACACACATGAACACCAAGATTTAAGGTGGAAACCCAAATCGGGAGAAAACCACCGTTGTTGTCGTCTCTGTCTTCAATATTTATTATATAGAAAACCTTTTACAACATTGTACTGATGAAGACTTATACCAGTACGCAGGCTTCTACCTGCAGAAGGCTGCAACCTTCTCTCGCTTTCCAGCTACAACTGGAAGGGAGCTCCAACCCCCTGATCTCATTTACCAGCCTCTCCTGGAAGGGAGCTTCAACCCCCTAATTTCAACACCAGCTTCTACTGGCTGAAAGCTTCTACTTCCATACTGAAGGCTTCAACCTTCAGACCCACTGCATACCATGTTTCATCAATTTTCATACTGGATCAAACAGCTTCAACACAACCCTTCACTTAACATCAACAAACATATTTTTCCCAGTACTTCAAACAGAACAGTGAGACCACTGTAATCATAATATCAGAAATAACCCAGACTTCAAAATAGATATCCAAATATAAACTCAACCCTGAACATTTATTAATTAAAATAGCATACGCTACTTTTATTCACTGAAGCTGCGTGTATACGCGCTTTCCTTCTCACCAACCTACATATGCCTCTGTGCATACTGTATTTCATAACATGAAATGCATATGCCACTTCTCTTCACCGAAGCTGCGTGTATATGCGCTTTTCTTCGTATCAACCTGCGTATACTTCTGAGAATACTGATTTTCAGAATGTGATCAATCTCAGATTCAGATCTAAGGTTTTCAGTCAGACACCTTCTCAACAATGCAGAGCCTTTAGACAATCAGTCAGGTTTAACCATGTTTTCTCACTCATCCTTCATCATGTTTTCTCAATCAGTGATTATATTTGTTCATTATCAAATCAGCAGCATACTCCATATTTAATCAACCCAAAACCTCAAGTAGACTTCACTGATCGACAGCAGAGAGAAAATAGAAATCACAAAAGTAATATCTGTAAATAAGCTTCAGAAACCCTAACTTCCATATGCACTTTTAATGAAGCGAACCCGCGTATATACGTGCTTTTACCTAGACCAACTAGCATATAGATCTGTAAAAGATAAATTTTTCAGAACAAACCAGATCTATAAACTTACCCATATTTCTTCAATTTCTTCATCAGACTTGCGCCATGTCTTCATCATTTCTTTTGCAGATCATCCTAGAGATTCATCATTTCTAGATCTAGAGATCTTGAACCTTCATCATATCCATAGGTGCATCATAGATTCAGATCTATCAATTAAGAACAAAGTTCAACCATGTAGATATTCCTTAGAGGAATTTATTCATCAACAACCCTTACACATGCACACCTTGCACTATGATCCTCTTCTCCTTATATAGTTTTATCCTTTACCAATACCATGAGCCAAAACCACACAACTTCCGATGCTATTCTTGGAAGAAATCAAATAAACCATACAACGCTCAATACTATGTGCCAAAACCATGGTAATGCCCCTTGGTATTATAATTTTGGAGCGCAAAAGGGCATACGCGACTTGGGATGTACTTATCCGCGTGCATACGCGACTTGGCCTTTAAAAACTCGCGTATACATTGTGAAATATTATATTTATCATTTCTCCAGCATTTACTGGAATTCTTTTCTCTGTCACATCTGAACTGAACTATAGATACATCATTCTTACATCTGTAATACATAGGTTTCTATCCAAAGACAACTCAGCAATTTATTTTCCATCAAGGGCAACTTCATCAAGTAGATTGCCATCAAAGACAACTCATTGCATCATATTGCCAACAATCTCCCCCTTTGGACTTGATGGCAACCATGACCAGAAATACATTCAGCAACAACATTCTCCCCCTTTGACATCAAGGGCAAAAAGTAGATCAAGATCCTTTGTACCGACAATACCATGCTCCCCCTGAGATCATGTTGCATCTTCAAACATAATTTTTCAATGAAGTACATGGCTCTATGACCTTTCCTATCACCAAGGACTCATACTTACATCAATGATCCAACCAAGTGGATTTACATATGTGACTCAAGTACCCAACCAAGTGGGTTTACACATTTTGACTCAACTACCCAACCAAGTGGGTTTACAAATTTGAAGAAGTCCTTACATGACTGAATATAACAATTTACATCATATGTCTCAACATGACCTTTTCATCAAATTATAGAAATAACTTATACAATCAAGACCAAAGAATCTCAAGCATGAGATCAGACCACAGCAAATAATTAGAATGCCAACAATGCATCCTTTCCATATGACCAAAGCTCCCCCTTAATTGTGCATCCTGAACACTTTCAACTGCAAATCATCAAGGCATATTCATCAAATATCAGAGAATGAAATAGAAATATGAAAGCTGAAACATCACCAGAGATACCCAACAGCACCACAGTTGTGCTGAAGAATGCTGACCCAAAAAAAAAATTTGTCAACAAACACCCATACGCGGTTTTCTATGTATAAACGCGCGTATATACGCGACTGTCCTCCAGGAAATCTGCGTATCCAAGTTAATCTTCTGTATTTAAGTAGATCTGATCTTCTTCATGGCAGAGACTACTCCTAGCTTCTGTCTGAGATATTCGAACGCTTCCCTGGGTAAAGGTTTGGTAAATATATCAGCAACTTGTTCTTTGGAGGGAACATACTCCAACTTCACCTTTTTTTCAAGCACTTGTTCACGTAAGAAGTGATACTTGATGGGAATGTGCTTGGTCTTGGAGTGCATAATAGGATTCTTTGAGATACTAATGGCACTTGTATTATCACACATAATGGAGATAGGAGGTGAACATTTGATTTGAATGTCTTGTAAGGTTTGCATCATCCAAAGAAGTTGAGTGCAACATGATGCGGCAGCCACATATTCTACTTCTGCTGTAGATAAGGAAATAGAGATTTTCTTCTTGCTGAACCAAGATACTAACCGGGGCCCCAAATAGAATGCACCACCACTAGTGCTTTTCCGATCATCAACATTTCCAGCCCAATCTGCATCAGTGTAAGCATGAAGAGTGAGATCAACATTCTTAGGATACCATAGTCCAAAGTCTTGAGTTCCTTGTAGATATTTGAATATTATTTTGACAGCCTGAAGGTGAGACTCTTTTGGATTAGCTTGGAATCGTCCAACAATCCCAACTGCATGCATAATGTCTGGTCTAGTCCCAGTGAGATAAAGTAGACTTCCTATCATAGATCTGTATTCTGGTTGATTCACCTCGGGAGAATCATCATGAGAACTGAGATTACATCCGGTTATCATTGGTGTACTTACAGGTTTGCACTCTTCCATGCCATACTTCTTCAGAATTTGCTGAAGATATTTTTCTTGTGATAAGAATATGCCATCTGTTGCTTGTTGCACTTTCAAGCAAAGAAAGAATGTTAGTTCCCCAGGTAAAGACATTTCAAATTCTGGCTGCATAACAGAAGCAAATTTTTGACTCATAGATTCTTCATTACTTCCAAAAATGATATCATCAACATATACAACCACAATCAATAGTTCATCATTTTCAGTTTTTGTGTATAAGTTGCTATCAACAGACCCTTTTGAAAATCATTGTTGATGAAGATATTTGTCAAGACGATAATACCATGCCCTTGGAGCTTGTTTGAGACCATATAGAGCCTTTTTAAGTCTACAAACAAGTTTTTCATCATTTCCCAAAATGAATCCTTCTGGTTGTTCTATGTAAACTTCTTCTTCTAGATCACCATTGAGAAAAGCAGATTTAACATCCATTTGATAAACTTTGATTTGTTGGAAGCTTGAAAAATCAAGAAACATTCTTATGGCTTCAAGTCTGGCTACAGGAGCAAAAGTTTCTTCAAAGTCTATACCTTCTTGTTGAGCATACCCCTTGCAAAAAAGTCTAGCTTTATTTATTATAACATCCCCATTCTCATTTAACTTGTTTTTGAATATCCATTTAGTTCCAATGACATTTTTGTCATGAGGTCTTGGTACTAATTCCCAAGTGTGATTCTTTTCAATTTGATCAAGCTCTTCATTCATGGCTTGAATCCAACATTCATCTTTGCTAGCTTGATTGACATTATGAGGTTCAATAGTGGATAGAAATGCCAGGATAGCTAGAGATCCTGAGAGTCCTTCTTGTTTGTACACCTAATTCCTTTTCTCCCAAAATTTGAGATCCTGGATGATTCTTTTGAACATATACGGATGGAGCTTTTTCAGCGTCATCTCCAGGGAGGACTCATTGGGGTCCTTTGTCTATTTCATTACTATTTGATGTAGAAGGATATGTGTCATCATCGTCTTCATTTGTTGTTTTCTTTTCTTCTTTTGGAGCTACAGTAGACTTATCAATAACAACATCAATACATTCAACAATCTTCCGAAGTCTTTTATTGTAACATTTATATGCCCTACTCCTAGAGGAGTAACCAAGAAATATTCCTTCATCTGCTCTGGGTTCAAACTTGCAAGTTTTTCATCATTATTCTTGATAAAGCATTTGCTCCCAAAAATTCTAAAATGCTCTATAGTGGGAGGATTACCATACGAGAGTTCATATGGAGTTTTATCACTATTTACATGAACATGTGCTTTGTTGAGAATGTTTACTGTTGTATGTGCTGCTTCTCCCCAAAATGTGTCAGGTGTTCCGGAATCATCAAGCATAGCTCTAGCCATTTGTTGAATTGTTCTATTCATTCTTTCTACTACGCCATTTTGTTGTGGAGTGCCTGCTACAGAGAATTGTCTCTTTATGCCATGTTGTTCACAAAATTCAAAGAATTCATTTGATGTATATTCTCCTTTTCGATCAGATCTAAGACATTTGATTTTTAGATCTAATTCATTTTCAACCAGAGCTTTGAAAATCTGAAATTTCTCAAATGCTTCATCTTTGCGTTTAAGCAACCCAATCCAACACATTCTAGAGAAATCATCAATAAATAAGATATAGTATTCTTCTCCACGTGGTGACTTTTTCCTCCTGAGTCACATGTCGGTATGAATGATTCCAGTAGGCTTACTTGATGATCCTTCTGGCATTAAATTGCACTTTGGTTTTCTTACCGGATTGGCAAGATTTGCATATGATACTGAGGTAGAGTAATATTGGGAAGATCACGAGCGGCTGATAGTGCTTGGTTGTTTATTTGAAGCTTAGATGCCCCAACCTTCTATGCCATAGCTAGTCTTCTGAAGATTTACTCATGTAACATTGTTCTTTGCAGTTCTTTAATACATACGGATTTCTTGGAGTTCTGTTTCCTTTTATAATTGTTTTACCTGTATCAAGATCACGTACCACACATTCTTTTGAACTAAAGACAACTTCAGTTCCTTGATCACACATTTGACTTACACTTAATAGGTTATGCTTTAATCCATCTACATACATGAAATTATTAGCTTTCACCTTTTCTTTTAGAAAAACAAACCCTTTTCCCTTAATTACAGCAGGAGTATCATTTCCAAATGTAACATTATTTTCTTTTTCTAGCACAGTATATGCAAGAATTTTGTTTTTTTCACCTGTCATATGTTTTGAGCATCCACTATCAATGTACCATTGATTTTATTCACCTTTTGCAAATAAATCTATGCCACAATTTTCAACCTGTAATTCCTTCTTTTTCCACACTTTGGAGCTTGAAGGAAACTTCTCTTTTGGCTAGACTTTGCTCCTGCATTCAGATTCTTCATGGCCAAATTTATTGCAATAAGCACATTCAACTTCATTTTGAATAGGAGAAAATTTGTTATAGGTATTCTTCTTTGTTCCAATATCAATCCTTTTCTTTCTTGCTTCTCTTGTCATGATGGTTTTATATGCAACACATTAAACAACTTTATGACCAAAATTGTGACATGAGAAACATTGTCCATTGAAGAAGAAATTTATGCGATCATGCAATCTTCTACTTGAATTTACCTGTTGATTGGTTTTTCTTTGAAAGGTATTCCTGTTAGTGTTCTTTGAATTGAGATGGTCATGCTTTACCTATAAATATTCTTTATTCCCTTCTTTGGTCGTGAATGTTGTGTACTAATTTGTGTTTGCTTTTAGATAATTTGATGCGAGCACGAAGATTCTCCAATATATCCAAGACCTGTCTTTAGAAGAGGAGAACGTTGTACCTTGAAAATCTCATCTAAGGTTTCAAATCCTTTAGCAAATCTAAGATTCAACGTCTTTACTTTCTCAATTTCTTTTCTTAGACTTACTATTTCACATTCTAATTTCTCATTATGTTTCTCATTTTCTTGATTTGATTTTCAAAGTTCCTATGGATATTTTACTTTCTTGTATGCATGTTTGCTTTCTTCTAAGCATATTTTGAGTTGATTGAATTAATCGAGAAAATCATTGTCCTCTAATAAATCCGCCAAATTATCTTTTCCTCTAGTTCTTTTTCAAATGCCATGAGAAGTCTAAGATCTTGTTCACATTCTTCCTCACTGTCTGATAATCCATCAATGTCTTCATGAGTATAGTAACTTTTTCTAGTGCTAAAATGATTCTTATTCCTTCTTGCTACTTCCTTCCCTTTTTCATGTTTTTCTTTATGAGTACACTTAGCAACATAATGACCAACTCTTCCACAAGAAAAAAATTTGAAAGGAAGCTTACCTCTGAACCGTCCTCTGCCAAGTTGGAGTTTCTTTAAAAAATTTACCTCATCTTCTTCTGAGATATACCCTGATCCTTCTATCTCTTGTACTTATTTCCCTTTTGTAGAAGCTCTAAAGATGGCTTCTTTGACTTCAGATGGTCCTCGTCTTCTCATTTCACATGCAGTTAGTATGCCATGAAGTTGCACCACAGTAAGATTTTGAAGATCTTGGTTTTCTTCAAGAGCATAAACTTTTGACTCAAATTTTTCCGTTAGTGATCTTAAAACTTTCTCAACCAAAGTAGATTCAGTTATTTTTTCTCCCAGATTTATCATATGATTTACAATATCATCAAGACGTAAAAATAAATTGGCAATACTCTCCTCATTATGCATTTTTAGATTCTCATATTGAATTCTAAGAGTTTGGAGTTTAGCACTTTTTACCTTTGCATCACCTTCATAACTTAGAATGATTTTTTCCCATATTTCCTTTGCTGTATCCAGCTACATGACTTTGAAAAATTCTAATTCAGTTAGACTTCCCAATAGAGCATTGATCGCCTTTGCATTTGTTTCATAATTCTTTCTTTCTATTGGATCTGTTGGTATTGCGGCTGGATATTGATATCCTCCTTCAACAATAGCCCATACATCTGCTCCCAGAGACTGAAGATATGATCTCATCCTTATTTTCCAAAAGATTAAATTGTTTCCATTGAAGAGCGGAGGCCTGATAGATGCTGTTCCATCTTGATTGCAAATCTTGTTTGATCTTCCTTTTAGTGGCTAAGCTTTTTCTAGAAGGACCTGCTCTGATACTAATTGTTGGGAAAAATACTGAGAGGGGGGTGAATCGGTATTTAGAGCTGATTGAAATTTTTTTACTTTTTCTTTGAAACGAGATTTCCATCGCATTTTTTATGAACTAAACTACAGCATTATACATGCGGAAATATGAAGTAAACTAGCGTATCTTGATTTATCTTCCAGATTTAGAAGAGAATCAGTCTTTTAAACATATTTATTAGTTATGAATAAGACTAGATAATCATAAGTTATGAAGCGATAAACAACGTTATAAAGCATCACACACATGAACACGAGATTTAAGGTGGAAACCAAATCGGGAGAAAACCAGCTATTGTCGTCTCTATCTTAATATTTGTTATAACAAAACCTTTTACAACATTGTCTTGATGAGACTTGACTTCAGAGTATGTGAAGCTTCCTGTGAAAGTACCTTCTCTCGTTACCATTTACAAGCTGGAAGGGTGATCCAACCCCCAGTCTAGTTTGACCTCTCTACGGAAAGGAGCCTTATTTGGATTCAACACCGACTTCTCTGAAAGCTTCTACTTCCATACTGAAGGCTTCAACCTTCAGACCCACTGTAGACCACGTTTCATCAATTTTCATACTGGATCAAACAGCTTCAACACAACCCTTCACTTAACATCAACAAACATATTTTTCCCAATACTTCAAACAGAACAGTGAGACCACTGTAATCAGAATATCAGAAATAACCCAGACTTTAGAATAGATATGCAAATACAAACTCAACCCTGAACATTTATTAATTCAAATAGCATACGCTACTTTTATTCACTGAAGCCACGTGTATACGCGCTTTCCTTCTCACCAACCTGCATATGCCTCTGTGCATACTGTATTTCATAACATGAAATGCATACGCCACTTCTCTTCACTGAAGCTGTGTGTATACGTGCTTTTCTTCGTATCAACCTACGTATACTTCTGAGAATACTGATTTTTAGAATGTGATCAATCTCAAATTCAGATGTGAGGTTTTCAGTCAGACACCTTCTCAGCAATACAAAGCCTTTAGATAGTCAGTCAGGTTTAACCATGTTTTCTCACTCATCCTTCATCCTGTTTTCTCAATCAGTGATTAGATTTGTTCATTATCAAATCAGTAGCATACTCCATATTCAATCAACCCAGAACCTCAAGTAGACTTCATTGACCGACAGCAGAGAGAAAACAGAAATCACAAAAGTAATATCTGTAAATAAGCTTTAGAAACCTTAACTTCCATATGCGCTTTTAATGAAGTGAACCCATGTATATATGCGCTTTTACCGAGACCAACTAGCGTATAGATCTGTAAAAGATAAATTTTGCAGAACAGACCAGATCTATAAACTTACCCAGATTTCTTCAATTTCTTCATCAGACTTGCGTCAGGTCTTCATCATTTATTTTGCAAATCATCCTAGAGATTCATCATTTCTAGATCTAGAGATCTTGAACCTTCATCATATCCATAGGTGCATCATAGATTCAGATCTATCAATTAAGAACAGATTTCAATCATGCAGATATTCCTTAGAGGAATTTATTCATCAATAACCCTTACACATGCACACTTTGCACTATGATCTTCTTCTCCTTAAATAGATTTAGCTTTTACCAATACCATGAGCCAAAACCACACAACTTCCGATGGTATTCTTGGACGGAATCAAATAAACCATACATAGCTCAATATTGTGTGCCAAAACCATGGTAATTCCCCTTGGTATTATAAATTTGGAGCGCAAAAGGGCATACGTGACTTGGGACGTACTTATCCGTGTGCATACGCGACTTGGCCTTTACAAACTCGCGTATACATTGTGACATATTATATTTATCATTTCTCTGGCACTTACTGGAACTCTTTTCTGTGTCACATCTGAACTGAACTATAGATACATCATTGTTACATCTTTAACACATAGGTTTCTATCCAAAGACAACTTCATCAAGTAGGTTTCCATCAAGGACAACACATTGCATCATATTGCCAACACTATAGTGGGATTTTTTGCTACATCATCAAAGTCAAAAAGGTCTTCTAAAGGTGCCAGACCTCGAGGTATGTTCTTATCTTTGGTCTGCAACACCTCTACTTCTTCACTATCTGTGTTTTCACATTTTCGTTTGGATTTCCAATATGTTCGCTTAAAGTGTTTATTTCTATATTACAGGGTGTTTCTTCCTCATCTGAGGACTCTTCACTTAGGCAGCTACTGTCAGATTTGGAGTCTGAATCAGAAAATTCAAACTCATTCCTGCCTACCAAGACGTCTTCAATATGTTTATCACCTTCAAAAACTTGCCAATATTTTTCATTGTCTAGCATTGCAGGTCTGAATTTGGTCTGAATGATGATCTGTTGGTCACTAGGAGGTTTATGATACGAACTAGCCATGCAGGCTAGTCCATTTGCAATTTCGTTCTGACCTCTAGGGAAAAACACCAGATCGTATTCCACAAAAGTTTTCAATAGATCCATAGCGTCATTCCTGTATGCCCTCAGTCTAGGATGTTTTTCTATATATTCACCATTCACCTGCTTAATGATCAGCTCAGAGTCCCCATGCACAATTATCCTATCGGATTCTAATTTTCTCAATAGGTTTAAGCCTAGGATAAGAGCCTCGTACTCTGCAATGTTTTTTGTACATTTGAAGTGAAGGTTACATGCATGGCTCTCTGTGTTATGTATCCATACTCTTGCCCCAGCAGTTCTCTTGGTGCATGACCCATCAAAATTAATTTCCCATAAGGTTTCATTCTTGGGTTTATCAATGTTTCGTTCTTGGTGTGGTGTATGTGTTTGTGAAGGGTGACTAATCAGCTGACTGCATTCACTTTGAGTTCTTGTTTCAGTGCACTGTTCAAATTCTTCTACGTATTTCTCCTCCGAGTCTAGAGTAGCCATTATGTTAAAGTCCATGGGCTCTGTTTCCTTGTTTGTATCTCTGTTTTGGGACTCTGATCCTTCTGAGGATTCATAATTACAGAGGATAAAGGAGTCGAGGTCTGTATGTACAAAGTATAAAGGTGAATTTTCAAGCCTTTCGGGGCTACTAACCAGGAATTTCATTTGCGCCTCTCTGTACAGTCTTCTAAGTTGGCCGAAGATTGGGATTGTGGCGTAAGCCCCATCCATCTGCATTTTTCCTTACAGCTTCGCTCCCCATGATCTTGATAATAACATGCCATACTTGGGTGGCACATCTACCACAACAACATCCATGACCATACACTTGGCTGGAATCTAGGTAAGGCTCACACATAAATCTTTGATTAGGCTAAGACACTTTACCCTACTAGAATCAAATGAATATAGGTCTTTATAGGGACGGGTTATCTCTAGGCCTAATCTTTCCATCACTAATTTAGGCATCAAGTTGTGTGATGCCCTAGAATCATGCATTGCATTGTGGAGAATCTTATCATGGATATTAAGACTAATATAAAAAGGGGGCACTACCCCTTCCTAAAACTTTCCTTCTATCTTTGGACCAAACAGAAGGGCAGGTTGATCATCACTCAGATTTACAGTGTCACTGTTCTCTCCTAAATTTAATGCTTTCAAAATTTGGCCTTTATATACATCCTGAGTGGCCAGCTCAGAGAGTGGGACAGAGATCTTAATTTTTGCAATCTCACTCTCCAAATTGAAAGTGGACTGACTCTTTGGAATGTTCAACTCTTTTTTTTCAGTCACGACCTTAGTGGCTGAATCATTGTGCTGATTCTCACTATGTACAGTGTTAGAAACTGTTTTATCAGGAGTACTAACAGCAGTGTTAGTACTGCTTGTTGGTTTACCTTGTTTATCAATGTTTTGGTTGTATTTTTCTTTGTTCTTCCCAGAACTCTTAGCTGTTGATTTATTACTTTCAGCAGTCAATTTAGAGGTTTTCTCAAGCATTTTCTTGATGGTAACCTCAGAAGATTTTGGTTTGGTAGTGTCTTGGCTCTTTTTTCTTCTAAGTTCGCACTATTCTCTGACCTGCATGATGGCATTTTTAAATCCTAACCTATAATCTTCAGATTCTAACCATTCCTCATCCCAATACGAGGGTGAGGGATAATATTCTACTGTGTAACAGTTGTGGATTGAATTTTATATTTCAAAAATGTTTATTGTGTTCCCCTCAGACTCTTCTATGATTCCCTCATCTTCATCTAAAATATTCTCTTGGAATGGGGGAATAACTTGTTGATCTGATTCTCTTTGTCTGTTGGGGGTGGCATTGTTTCTTCTAAAGTTCTGGTTTTGGTTATGGTTTTGATTTCTGCTTAGGTTACTAATAGTGACAACCATTTTTTCCACCATTTTTTGTAGCTTCTCCATGTTTTTGGACATGAGGTCATTATTGGGGGCAGATGTGGAAGCTACATTGTCATCTCTATATGTTACCCTCTTCTCAGCTCTCAATCTTGCCTTTTTCTCAATCAGATTTGCCTCTACACTCACTGCTCCTTTTTTCATGTCTTCCAATGTGTTGTAATCCCTCTCCCTAAGTTGGTAGGCCATGTCAGCATCAAGGCCTTCAGGGTACTTTACTAAAACCATACCTAGGGGAGGTTTCATGTGTGGTGGAAGAGCATTATAAACGTTATTAAACGTTGTAGAGTAGTCCTGGACACTCTCTCCTACGTTTCTTTTCAGGTTCTTGTATTCTACTAGGATTTGGAGAGGGTTGGCCTTAACCTCCCATTTTTTTATGAAGGTCTGATATAAAGCAGGAAGATCTTAGATACTATTAGGAGGTAGGCCTTTGAACTATTTCTTCACATCTCCTCCTAAGCTCTGGGCAAAGATTCTCATTTTGACTGAATCGTCATCTATTTCCATGTAGTCAAAAGAGTCTTCCATCCTATCTACATGGTGTTGGGATGTGGTAGACTCTTTTGCAGTGAAGTGTGGGATCTTTGATTGATAATCATTTGGTAAGGGTACTAGAGGTTGGGGTAAAACAAGAGGTGCATACCAGGCTTCCATGATGATGTTTTGATGAGGCCAAGGGTTAACTTGAGCAACTGGTATATGGATGACAGGGATATTATGACCAGCAGAAGACTGATGAGTAGATTTAGGGTGGCATAGCCCCAAGTTTTGAATGAAGTGAAGATCAGGAGGTGTAGATGGATGGTGATGTCTATTCCCAGGGTTTTTACCACTTTGAGGTGGTGAAACAGGAAGCTCAAGGTCTAGCTATTCTAGGACACTGAATGACCTAGTTCTTGGTAAACTGGTTTGAGTGCCTAGGTCAAAAAATGGGTCTGATAGAGCTGTAAATTCTTCTGGTGTAGAATTAGCTCTATGGATGTGGCTAGAAATAGTTGGTATTTTAGGTGTAGGATATCTCTTGAGGATGCTCTCAGGGTTTTCAACTATTTCAGGGGGTTTTGGGTTGTGATAAGCTCTTGTGTGAATGGTTCTTGAAGCGAGAATGTTATTTTCCAACCAAGCAGCTTAACCCTACTTGTTACTTCTATTGTGGTTGATGTTGTATTGGGCTCTGGTCTCCCAGTGGAGTCTTATGTGAACCAAGATAATCAGCAGGCCTACTGATCACCAGTGGAGTCTTTTATCTTTTAGGAATTATGGAGTTGCTAGGTGGAAGGTTTAGGACGCTTCTGGAGCGTGCATTGTCCACCACAGTGCTTATGAGATGTCCCTTTTCAAGGGAAACTTTGTAACACAGCAAACTCTAACCAGAGATTGACTGGGATGGCTTTTACCAGATATGTCACCTCTGAAAGAGTGTGAGATCTGGAGGCTACCTGGCCCTTTCCAGACTCTGTCTAAGAGTGTGATAGAAAACACAACAAATGGTATAGAGGTTGATCTATGAATGGGAGTGTTTAACTGCCAACCTAACCAGATATTGTAGGTTTCTAAGGCTTGTATGATGTAGTAAGGTGAGAAATACTCAGAAGTTCCCCAGTGGAGTCGCCATTATGTTTTGGTTCCCATGTTTTGGCCAGATTGGCAAGACCAAAAGATGAAACAACATCAAAATCACTTTCAGACCTCAGGATCTAGCCCTCCTGGGTCCAGAGAGGGATCTCTCTATGATATGTCAAAGGTATATGAATTTGAAGCTCAGTGTTAACATGTTAGGCTAGTTATAGGCACGGGGTTTTTTTGTTTAATTGTTTGTTTGGTTGTTGGTTATCAGGAAAGAAAGGTTCAATGTAAGACAAGGATGAGCAAAGAGGATCTAGGCAGAGGTGAAGTATTCCAGGGAGAATTCAAACCATTGCGCAATGGAGTCAAGAAAGGGTTTACTTGCTATTCAATGTGCAAGCTTTCAATCGGGCTAGTCATCTAAAACATTGGATCTTAAAGATGATAGTGTGGTATGGAATGGTGAGGGAGGAGGAAACAATAAAGGTTTAGAACACAAAGTTAAAGACCTGAGATCAGAGAGAGACTTTGAACTCTCAATTATTTGGCCTCCAGCTTGAGGGATATTATAAAGGCCACCTGTTCGTACAAGGATCCTAGTGGACAGGGCTAACTCTAATCCCCAGTGCTCCCAAATCCTCCAGCTAAATCCTAACAAGAACATCTAAGAACATATTCATTTAATTCATACATCAGCTAGTAGGCAATAACATCCACCACACTGGTTAAATCAACTGAAATCAATTCTTAGATAACACATTTAGTAGAAAACATCAAATGCAAGGAGAGCAGAAACATAGGGTACCTAAAAAGGGTAAATCCTATGTCAAATTTCTGATGCAAGCCAGTAGAAATGAAATGAAACGGAATGCAATTTAAACACAAATAGAGAGATAGAAAAACATCACCGCTGCTTTAGATCAGGATCCAAAGAAATGTGCTTGTCATATTAAAAAGCAACACCAGTCAAGTACAACATTACTAATAGTTGAATACTCAGTTGGAAAACATCTTCCTCAACCTATCTTACAAATTTACACAGAGACTTTATCTCAAGAGAAACAACTTAAAATTCTTTGATAACTTATCAACAACCTTTACAATGAGTTTCTTCATGAATTTATAGCTGAGGTGGAGCAGAGAAGGTAGGTGAAACACTAAATGAAGCATTAAACTCAGAAAAGAAAGAGGGCCGAAGCCCATTCTGTTTAAACCCGGTGCATTTATCTTTGGCACTCTTTTGATACAAGAGTGGCCTTCTCCAAGCTTTCATTTACTCCGGGCATGTCTCTGATGTACTCTGCTGCAGCAATCTGTAGTACTTCTGGTGAACAAAAAGGTAAATAAATGATGTTTAGGGTCTGCCATACTGTGAATCAAATGCTCTGGTAACACAGGACTGTTTTCAGGGCTGTAAAATCTCTCTAGAACATGGCATAGGATGAAATTTCCATGGGCACTCTATCCTTTATGGGGAAAAAATTCTACTGATGTGAAAACCCTGATATACATATATATCAGACTCCTTTTCTTTTCCTTTAGATTCTACTGCTACTGTACTAATCTCCTGCAAATTTTGTTGTAAAGTCCTGGCTGAAGAAGATCCCTGCATCTGTCCAAAATATTCTAGGTCAAGTATCCTTTCAAGATCTTTCATTGCATTTTCAACATTGACCTGCACACTATCTTTTTCAACCAATGTCCCTTCTGTCCATTCATCCATATTAGCATATTGTTCTATTTCTGGGATTCTTTGATGGATGTATGGTTATAGTTTATTTTTCATTCTTCTATCACAGATAAAGTTGTTTGGATCATAAGGCACCCAGTAGAAACTCTTATGTAGTCTGAGATAGTATTCTAAAATCCTTTTGGCTTCCTTTCAAGCTTCCCTAGAGTTACAAATGAAAGGACCTAATTGGCTCTTGATCCCGAGTTGAGCCTTTTTCTTTGCATTGCAAAAATGAATTATATCTGAATTATTCATCTGCCTGAAATATTCTAATGCAAAGAGTCTCATTGGGACATACTTGGGTAGTTTGAATGGGCATAATTCACATCCATATATCCTGATCTCTGTGTAGTTTTGATATAGGTACCAGTCACCTATCTTGTACTGCTTTGAGTGCTGAAGGATTTTCTTGATTTCATTGTTAATTCTAGGAGGAGAGACTCCTATCAACAAGGTAGTTGTAGGATGAACAAAAAGGTCGAAAAACTCATTATAGGAATAAGGAGAATCAGAGGAATTGTGAGTAATGGCAGACCAAAAGATGACTGACCTAGGATTCCCTTTGGCATCAAGTTTCTTAACATAAAAAGGGAAATTTTCTGACTGAAAGTAAATCATGAGATGATATATGACAGAAGAATACTTAAATACTCTCTCATTCTCAAATCTCATGAGCTGATCATGGATTTTGTCAGCAATATAAGATGCAAAATCGTACTTGACAGCAGGAGGCTGTCCAGGGGTAAAAATGGATAACAATACTAGGGTTAACTGATCAAAATACTCACTAGTATTGAAGCCCATTATGGAAGATATCATGTTTAAAATAAGTCTACTCTCATCAGTAAAGAAAGTATAACCATAAGGGGGAGGGTTTTTAGGATGATGCTCTGGTAACATGAAGGTTTGGCATAGGCAGTTTAACTCTTCATGGGATAACTTAGTATATTTCTCAAGTAATTCAGCCATGGACAGGGGAGTGAGAGCTTGACCAGGTTGGAATTGTAGCATTTCATTTGTGGACTGAGCAGTTATTGGGAAAAGGACATTTTGACTTGGGGATAAAACTGCTCGTTGGTTGGGATCATAATTTGCGTAGCAATAACGGATTAACTCAGGAAAAATATGGACTGAGGGGAGAAGGTACATAGGAATATTTGATTCCCAAAGTCCAAAGATTTCATAACCATTCAAATAATTGTCTCTGCAGTGGCAAAATATTCGAAGAGGATTCTCACTGAGAAGCAAGTCCTTAATTTGAAAATCCATATCGGCTAAAGGCAAATAATCCAAGTCCTTATGAGGGGCATTGATGGGCACGACATTCAGAGCTACAGGAACTTCCATTTCTGGTTCTTGTGGATTCAGAAATGGAATTTCGGGGTTTTTGTGGAAAAGGGGCACAATAACCAGTTTTGGGAATATAATTGCAGTTCTGGGAGCGAAAAAGACCAAACTGAACTTCTTTTCAGACCTTGGTGCAGAATTAAAACTAAAATCAGGATTTTTTACAGAGTTTAGCAGGGAATTGGAATAAATACCTATTTACGGGAAATGAAACGTGTTTGAACAGGCGTTGTTTGTGACAGAATAACCCTGAAATACTCGGCTTCAATTCTGTTCAGCAAGGTAATGGTCAGCAAGCGTTAACAGTTGGTTTTTGAATTTTGTTGCATGGAAGACTGGCTAGCGCACGGAACAATGAAAATGATGCAGACGCACTTTGTTTTATTTACAAAGTCAAAAGGGTGGCCAGTTTTGATTGATAACGTCAGCATGTACGATGGTTTTGTCACAGAAGGACAGGAGCGGATCTTTGTTTGGGCCGCTCGCGCAGTGGAAATCCAGACCCAAAAAAAGATTAGGGCGAATTTTATAAGAAATTCACGTCACAACTCTCCCTCCGTACGCCAGCCCAACTTCGAACTCAAAAAAGATTAGGGCGGAATTCATTTGGTTTTTGCGTCACAAAATTGGCCGACGTCAGCAGGCTATTTTGGAACGTGAATTTGGTTTGAATTATGGTTTATCGCCGTTTGAAGTCCGGCGGGCTTGAATTAAGAACAATTTTGTTTGATCCCATCTTATAAAATTTGTGTTGGTTTTCTTTGATAATACACATATTTATAATAAATCATGGGAATACCACACTAGTAAACATGTGGAAAAGTTAATAAATTATTGAGAACAATCATTTTTATGTAAAAATATCCAAATGTGCTTTTGGGAAATAATAATTCGAGTATTTGGTTCATATCATTTTAAAGGAAGGAGTGAAGTTGGAGCCTCAAAAGATGCAAGCGATTACAAAATGACCTATTCCTAAGAAAATCAAGGTTCTTAGAAGATTTTTAGACTTACATGATATTATTGATCATTTGTTAAGAATTATGCATGCATTTCAAGTCCACTGACATATCTCTTGAAGAAAATATCATTTATATGGAATGATGAGGCTACTTTGGCATTCTCTCTTTTAATGGAAGCCATGTCTTCTACACCAACATTGGTTGCACCTACTTTTGGTAAAACATTCATAGTAGAGTGTGAGGCACTAGGACAATGAATTTATGTAACATTAACACAACAAGGGATATCATTGGCATTTAAAAGCAAGGAATTCAAAGAAAATATTTGGTGAAATCTACGTATGAAAAATAAATGGAAGCAATATTACATGCAATAAAAAATGGGGATAGTATATCACTGGGAGGTACTTTAAAGTCAAGATATACCATGATAGCATAAAGTATTTTTTGAAGCTATGGATTTCATTGGAAGATTAACAAAAATGAGGAGAAAAATGAAAAGTTTTAATTTTGAGATAATCTGCAAAAAGGGTAAGGAAAATTTAGTACATGATGCTCTTTCTAAAATAGAAGAGGCCTCAAATTTATATCCAATTACATTTTCTATTCCTAGATGGCTAGAAGAAGCTTGCTATAATAGAAAAATGACAATAGTACTAAACGTTAACGCGCGATGGGGGAGAAGTTTCTGAACAGTGTCAGAGCCACGTGTCGGGTGGTGAGTGGAATCGCTCCGAAAAATAAAAATATTGCCCACCTCCAAAAGGCGGTGCGATAGAAACTGGCGGTTTTCGAACGGACGCAGCTGCAGGGACCACCAAGCGGATGAAATACGGACCGTTGATCTGCGGACTGAATGGACAGTTGAGATGCGATCAGGCGGCAAACGGAGTGGGCTATGGGCGCTAAGGAGCTTGCGCTGACCGTTCGATCTGTAGAGATCGACTGTTTAAAATGTGCCCGATATTCAACTAAGATAAGCGCCTTTCACCTTGGCGCCTGGCACTAGAAAATTTCGTGGAAATTCCAATGGCCAATTCATCGCTATTCCGACACATAGTCATCGCAAGAGCGACAATTCGAGGGCGGGAAAAACATGACTTACCATATCGTCATAGTTCTGATGCAATTAAAAGTGTCGCACTATCGACACCTTTTCCGTCGCTTCCAAACAAGCGTCACTCTTCCTACGTTTCCCAATCCATCGCACTTCTGACCTTTGTAAACTATCGCACTTCCGACGAAATGTGGACCGACGTTTTGAACATCGCTCTTCTGACGTCTGTAAACTGTCACAATTACGACGAAATGTGGTCCGACGTTTTGAACGTCGCTCTTCTGACGTTTGTAAACTATCGCAATTCCGACGTAATGTGGTCCGACGTTTTGGACGTCGCTCTTCCGATGGTTGTAAACTGTCACAATTCTGACCAAATGTGGTCTGAAGTTTTGGACGTCGCTCTTCCGATGTTTGTAAACTGTCTCAATTTCGACGAAATGTGGCTCGACATTTTGAATGTCGCTCATCCAACGTTTTTATACTGTCGCTCTTCCAACGTTTCTAATCTGTCGCAATTCCGATGCGTACAAGGCATCGGTATAGCGATGGTAGGTTCAATTTTAAAAAAAAAAATGAAACTTTAAAAGAGGAAAAACGATGTTTTGAATATATTATATGAAGTAAAACAGTCCATGAAGTCATTACATTTTCACATCTAAATATTGGAACCCAAATATCCATCCAGAAATGTGGAAGTCCCACCCCAGACAGTGATAGAAAAATACCCCATGTCACATACAGGGACTTGATATAAAACCCAATAACGGTCCACATGGAGATTATCGACAATCTGAGAAAGCATCCAAATATGCCCGAGGCATCTATAAGAAAGTGAAATAGCAGTATGTAGAATAGTAAAGCAACAGATAGAGTACGTACAGACGTCCATTGTTCCAAATACAAATTAAAGTACCCAAAATCCTTGAACAGAGAAAAACGCTAATCATGTGAGGAGTGTGATATGTCCCAAATATAAAAATACCATGAGACCATATCAATAAACCAGCAACATAGACCAGCATCGCTAGTTTTGAAGGCAGAGTGATAAACATTAATCATTTTTTTTTTCACAAGAGAAAAAATGATGTTTTGAATATATTATATGAAGTAAAACAGTCCATGAAGTCATTACATTTTCACATCCTAAGATTGGAACCCAAATATCCATCCAGAAATGTAATAATTCTCAGGGACAGTTGATAGTAACATTTCATGTCACAAGGCTGTGTGACTTCAGGTAAAAAACCCATCCATTCAGATGGAGATTATCGAAAATCTGAGAAAGCATCCAAATATGCCCGAGGCATCTATAAGAAAGTGAAATAGCAGTATGTAGAATAGTAAAGCAACAGATAGAGTACCGACGTCCATTTTTCCAAATACAAATTAAAGTACCCAAAATCCTTGAACAGAGAAAAACGCTAATCATGTGAGGAGTGTGATATGTCCAAAATATAAAAATACCATCAGACCATATCAATAAACCAACATCGCTAGTTTTGAAGGCAGAGTGATAAACATTAATCATTTTTTTTTCACAAGATAAAAACGTTGTTTTGAATATATTATATGAAGTAAAATAGTCCATGAAGTCATTACATTTTCACATCTGAAGATTGGAACCCAAATATCCATCCAGAAAAGTGGAAGTCCCACCCCAGACAATGATAGAAAAATACCCCATGTCACACACAGGGACATGATATAAAACCCAGTAACGGTCCACATGGAGATTATCGACAAATCTGAGAAAGCATCCAAATATGCCCGAGGCATCTATAAGAAAGTGAAATAGCAGTATGTAGAATAGTAAAGCAATAGATAGAGTACCGACATCCATTGTTCCAATTCCGACGCAATGTGGTCCGACGTTTTGGACGTCAGCATTTATTTACTTCTGCAATTGCAAAGCAAAAGCAGTTTCAAAGGCTACCTGGCTAATCTTCAGGCTCCGTCTGTAGTTTATAAAATAAACAATAGTAACAATGAAATTATTCAGGTCCCCAGTGGAGTCGCCACTATGTTATCACTCAGATTTTCCTTGAAGTTGTTGAAAGAGGAAAGGGGTCCGAGGTAACCACAAACCAATCTTTTAGGTACAAAATCTAGCCAATCTGTACCCAGAGAGGGCTCTCTCTATAAAATTTAGCTTTGTTTTAGAAAATTTAGGCTAGTTATAAAGTCCAGGGGTTTTATTTGAATTTGGGTGGTGGAATTCGATAGCTAAGGGCAAGATTGAGTAATTCAGGCCATTGGGCAATGGAGTAAAAAAAAATCGCTTCACTGGATTAAGTTTATCAACGAAAGATGGTTTTACAGGGCAAGATAGTCAAACATGGAAACAATTATAAATCTTAAAAGAATGAAATTGATTTAAAATGGATGAAAGGAAATTCAGAACCTTTCAACACATTCAAAGAGAGAAAAATGAGTGATTATCAATAAAGAGCATTTAAGTATTCTTTACTAAATAATCAAAATGCTTAAACTAGTAAAACATGAGCAATTGGGAATTCACTGTTTATAACTAGTTTAGAAGAAAACATTTAGAATAATAATGATTAAAACCAGATTACACTTAAGTACCTTCTGATTTACTCCTTTTCATTAATTATTCAGAAATGAAACACAGTGATATAATAAACAGATATAAAAACTTAAAACACAGGATAGAAATGACTTATTGATCCGTAGTTTGACACATGAATCCTATAAAAAGTCTCTCGCATCAATTCATCATCCAGCAAGCCACAAAGAAATTTCTCCAATAGCACTTTATTCCGAAAAAGTCAATGTTACTCCAAAGTATATGAATCCACACTTACTACTCCAATTGATGGAGTATTTATACAAAAAATCATACAAAATATCTCATAAAAATTTGAGATATTATCTAGGATAACAAATAAGTATTTTACAACAATATAGAGACAGATGGTCTCGTAGATAAGAAAAATGATAACTAATGTTGTGCTGTTTCCTTCTTTTAAGAATGTGCTGGAGGTAGGCCCTATATCTTGGCTTGCTGCTGTCCTCTTCAGTAATTCTATGTTGATTATTTCGTTTCACTGATACTCTTTAACTGCTCTGATACTCTTTGACCTTTGTTCATCCTTTTATCCTTTTTATCATGATATACCGTGGTAAATAGGCAAAAATTTATGTAAGGATAATTTTTTACAAAAGTTCCATCATTTCTTCCCACCATTGAACTTCTGGCACTCTGGTCCTTTGCAACTTTCTTAGTGTTTCATCAGCCTCAGTATATCTGAAGAAATCAGGTTGATTTGGGAACAAATGATTTACTTCATGCTCAAGATAAAATAAATTCTCCAATCTGTCATGAAGGTTTTTCCCTGTAGGCAATGCTGCTGTTGATGAACTGGTTGAAGAACTAGCTTGATTATCAACATATTTGTCCAATTTTTCAACATAACTATCAAGTTCCATTAGCTTATCTTCTGCAACTATAGGACTGGGCAATCCTCTATTTAACAAAATATTCAATCTTTCTCTGAAGGCAATTATTTCTTCTTGCATATCTAAGCACCTTCGTTCTAAATTCTGTACCAGATTTCTTTTAGTAAAAACTCTCTTTATTTCCAGAATTGTTCCGGTCCTGTCCTAAGTACCAATTTCTGCAAGTTGATTCTTATTCTAAGTATTCAAAAAATTTATAAGTCTATTGGCCTCTTCTGGCATATTTCCCAACTCTTGTCTTGATCTCTCAATCTCATCCAGAGCCAATTTAACTAAGCTATTATGTTCATCCATTATTTGAATTGAGGACCAAACATCCTTTATTGATTGAATGATATTATCCCAAAGAATTTCATTTATTTCTTTTAAAGGTTTCTCCAATGTGAGATCCTTTTCCAATGCTTTGAGTGTTTTTTCTAATTTGTTCACTTCTCTTGTTTTATCAGCAACACTCATTTTTGAAAGATCATATTTATGTTCTAGAGTGGCCAATTGTTCCTTTTTTTTGTGAAGCTCTATGGCCTCAAGTTTCATATCTTCCATTGACTTTGTTAATTCATCAGTGTTGAAATTTGCAGTGTTGCTATGTTGTTGTTGTACCTGTCACTACTCCTGCTGTAGATACTGGAATATTTGCCTGCTTATATTTTAATGCATTCTCAAGCTCTTTTTCAGTTCCAGTAAGTTGCTCATTCAATTTTAAGAGAAAATCCATTATTTCTTCCTCAGAACTTTGTTTAATGATTTTTGCAGTCTGTGGATGTCTTAAGGCGGGTAACTTTAATTGTTTTCTCAGAGCTGCAATATCATCATATTTTCTCTTGATCAGAGCTTCAATACCTTTCACATCTTTAGGATTATGACCCAAACCAATGATTATTTCCTCTAAAGTTTTGATTCTATTATCCTTAGCCTGGGAGGAGGCTTTTTCAAGCTGCAACTATGTATTAGTATTATCCAAAGAATCCTGCAACTTATGGGTCATCTTTTATTTATCCGTCAGAGTAGAATAAATCATCTCACCTGTTTGCTTGTGTAGCTCAATTTGATCTAAAGGATGGATATCCTTTGCTAAGACTTCAAAATTAGTCCTAACGTAATCTGCAGCTGTCTGAGGCTGCTGCACCTTGGCCTTGAAATGGCTCATTAACATCTTACCCTGTTGGATGTCATAAGCTGACATCAATCTTTCTTGATTTTTTGGAGCCATATTCAAATATTGGTTGTACACTTGAAGTCTAAGTGGATCGTTCCTGGCCTTTATATTGATGAATGTTCTTTTGATGTCCCAGGAAGTTTTTACTGGAGGTTTGAAAGAAGATATTTCTGCACTTTTCATTATGAATTTTTCAATTATTTGTATATCAGGCTCCTTTTCTTTTCCTTTAGATTCTACTGCTACTGTACTAATCTCCTACAAATTTTGTTGTAAAGTCCTGGCTGAAGAAGATCCCTGCACCTGTCCAAAATATTCTAGGTCAAGTATCTTTTCAAGATCTTTCATTACATTTTCAACATTGACCTGCTCACTATCTTTTTCAACCAATGTCCCTTCTGTCCATTCATACTATTTCTGGGATTCTTTGATGGATGTATGGTGATAGTTTATTTTTCATTCTTCTATCACAGATAAAGTTGTTTGGATCATAAGGCACCCAGTAGAAACTATTTTGTAGTCTGAGATAGTCTTCTAAAATTCTTTCGGCTTCCTTTCCAACTTTCCTAGAGTTATAAATGAAAGGACCTAATTGGCTCTTGATCCTGAGTTGAGCCTTTTTCTTTGCATTGCAAAAATGAATTATATCTGAATTATTCATCTGCCTAAAATATTCTAATGCAAAGAGTCTCATTGGGACATACTTGGGCAATTTGAATGGGCATAATTCACATCCATATATCCTAATCTCTGTGTAGTTTTGATATAGGTACCAGTCACCTATCTTGTAATGCTTTGAGAGCTGAAGGATTTTCTTGATTTCATTGTTAATTCTAGGAGGAGAGACTCCTATCAACAAGGTAGTTGCAGGATGAACAAAAAGGTCGACAAAATCATTATAGGAATAAGGAGAATCAGAGGAATTGTGAGTAATGGCAGACCAAAAGATGACTGACCTAGGATTCCCTTTGGCATCAAGTTTCTTAACATAAAAGGGAAATTTTCTGACTGAAAGTAAATCATGAGATGATATATGATAGAAGAATACTTAAATACTCTCTCATTCTCAAATCTCATGAACTGATCATGGATTTTGTCAGCAATATAAGATGCAAAATCGTACTTGACAGCAGGAGGCTGTCCAGGGGTAAAAATGGATAACAATACTGGGGTTAACTTATCAACATACTCACTATTATTGAAGCCCATTATGGAAGATATCATGTTTAAAATAAGTCTACTCTCATCAGTAAAGAAAGTATAACCATAAGGGGGAGGCTTTTTGGGATGATGCTCTGGTAACATGAAGGTTTGGCATAGGCAGTTTAACTCTTCATGGGATAACTTAGTAGATTTCTCAAGTAATTCAGCCATGGACAGGGGAGTGAGAGCTTGACCAGGTTGGAATTGTAGCATTTCATTTATGGACTAAGCAGTTATTTGGAAAAGGACATTTTGACTTGGGAATAAAACTGCTCGTTGGTTGGGATCATCATTTTTGTAGCAATAATGGATTAAATCAGGAAAAATATGGACTGAGGGGAGAAGGTACATAGGAAGATTTGATTCCCAAAGTCCAAAGATGTCAGAACCATTCAAATAATTGTCTCTGCAGTGGCAAAATATTCGAAGAGGATTCTCACTGAGAAGCAAGTCCTTAATTTGAAAATCCATATCGGCTAAAGGCAAATAATCCAAGTCCTTGTGAGGGGCATTTATGGGCACGACATTCAGAGCTACAGGAACTTCCATTTCTAGTTCTTGTGGATTCAGAAATGGAATTTCGGGGTTTTTGTGGAAAAGGGGCACAATTACCAGTTTTGGGAATATAATTGCAGTTCTGGGAACGAAAAATACCAAAATGAACTTCTTTTCAGACCTTAGTGCAGAATTAAAACTAAAACTAGGATTTTTTACAAATTTTAGCGGGGAATTGGAATAAATACCTGTTTACGGGAAATGAAACGTGTTTAAATAGGCCCTGGTTATGACAGAAGAACCCTGAAATACTCTGCTTCAATTCTCTTCAGCAAGGTAACGGTCAGCAAGCGTTAACAGTTGGTTTTTGAATTTTGTTGCATGGAAGACTGGCTAGCGCACGGAACAATGAAAATGACGCAGACGCAATTTGTTTTATTTACAAAGTCAAAAGGGTGGTGGGTTTTGATTGATGACATCAGAATGTACGATGGTTTTGTCACAGAGGGATAGGAGCGGATCTTTGTTTGGGCCGCTCGCGCAGTGGAAATCCGGACCCGAAAAAGATTAGGGCGAATTTGATAAGAAATTCACGTCACAACTCTCCCTCCATACGCCAGCCCAACTTCGGACTCGAAAACCATTAGGGCGGAATTCATTTGGTTTTTGCGTCACAAAATTGGTCGACGTCAGCAGGCTATTTTGGAACATGAATTTGGTTTGAATTATGGTTTATCGTCGTTTGAAGTCCGGCGGGCTTGACTTAAGAACAATTTCGTTTGATCCCATCTTATAAAATTTGTGTTGGTTTTCTTTGATAATACACATATTTATAATAAATCATGGGAATACAACACTAGTAAACATGTGGAAAAGTTATATAAATTATTGAGAACAATCATTTTTATGTAAAAATATCCAAATGTGCTTTTGGGAAATAAGAATTCGAGTATTTGGTTCATATTGTTTTAAAGGAAGGAGTGAAGTTGGAGCCTCAAAATATGCAAGCTATTACAAAATGACCTATTCCTAAGAAAATCAAGGTTCTTAGAAGATTTTTAGACTTACATGATATTATTGATAATTTGTTAAGAATTATGCATCAATTTCAAGTCCACCCACATATCTCTTGAAGAAAATATCATTTATATGGAATGATGAGGCTACTTTGGCATTCTCTCTTTTAATGGATGCCATGTCTTCTACACCAACATCGGTTGCACCTAATTTTGGTAAAACATTCACAGTAGAGTGTGAGGCACTAGGACAATGAATTTACGTAACATTAACACAATAAGGGATATCATTGGCTTTTAAAAGCAAGGAATTCAAAGAAAATATTTGGTGAAATCTACGTATGAAAAATAAATGGAAGCAATATTACATGTAATAAAAAATGGGGATAGTATATCACTCGGAGGTACTTTAAATTCAAGATATACCATGATAGCATAAAGTATTTTTTGAAGCTATGGATTTCATTGGAAGATTAACAAAAATGAGGAGAAAAAATGCAAAGTTTTAATTTTGAGATAATCTGCAAAAAGGGTAACGAAAATTTAGTACATGATGCTCTTTATAAAATAGAAGAGGCCTAAAATTTATATCC